>JANBXA010000735.1:19040000-20240000 GCA_030556225.1 Cricetiscus sungorus | reverse complement strand
TCCTGACCTCCATGTGTGTGCTGTAGCAAAATATTACTGTATTATGTGCATATAATACAGTAATAATACAAGAAGTAAATACAAAATAAAAGCCTCCCACTTAGATCACTATTTGAGATTCTTCCCGATTTTGGAAAGCATGGTACAAAGGCATCTAGACCCAACGAAAACAGGAAAAGATTTGACTAGAGTGTTTGATACTTTCTCAGTTCCATCTGTAAAGAAGCAAGACTTTAATTCTAGGGGACACCCCCTGGCCTGCATTGCTAGATCTTACACTATCTCACCAGAGTAGCCTATGAGATTCTGATATTCCTTCCTTGAACTCCTCACTTAGCAGGCATGTACCTGACTGCAACAGGTTCCAGACAGTCTCATAATCGTTATTATATTCTCCCGTGCATCTATCACCATGTGATCAGATTAGGGTGGGCATACAGGGTAACCTTTTTTAATTAGCTCAGGATGAGATGGTATTTAAGGACCCTTACAACTCAAAGACATTACTCTGCGGTCTATAGAGTTGAACAAAGGTGACTTAGATTTAATTCTTACATCTTTCCTATATTGTTCTAGGCATTGACATAAATTCTGAGGCCATATTTGCATATGGAAAGTGTACCATATGCAACCAGAAATGTCTGTTATGAGTAAAAGTTAAATTCTTGCTCATAATGTTCAACACATAGCTTGTTAAAAGCCCAGTACAAAATCAGTATTTGAACTGCTTGGTTTAAGAGTGTCACGACAAACATTGGTGTGTAGCAGGTTCCTTTCCTTCACAGTTTTTGTTTGTTACAAGTAAATTTTCCCCACCACCACACCAGCCCCAAATAAGACTCTGTATTTGATATAAGGCTGTTGGCCAGGTACTAATTTCTTACCGGCTACTCTGTCTTAATGATTAACCCATTTCTACTATTCTAAGTGGTCATCTTATGGGAGAACAGCAGGCTGTTCTCTTTTGGCTCTACATGCTGACCCCTCCTTACTATGTACTCTTTCCTCCTTGTCTCCTAGCCCCACCTATCTTGCTTTCCTATTGGCCAACAGTGCTTTATTCATTAACCAGTATGAGAAACATATTTACAAAATAACATCTCCCATCATTTGTTGTTTTGACTACAATGCTTTCTTCCTGTTTAATACTATTTTAAACAAGGAAAAATTAAAAGTTTTGATGAGTATGTTTTTTTTAATCATTTATCTTAAATTTCATGATAGTTTTGCTGTTGTTAAGACAGACTCCCAGGCTGACCTTAAATTATAGCTTCAACTTCTTGGGTTCTCGGATTATAGGTTGTTTGACTACACCAACCTCAATTGTCATTTTTATTTATTTTTATGTTTAATTATGTGTATATGTGTTTGGGGCCATCAGAGTGCAGGTTTCTTATGGAGCCCAGGTAGTGGATCTCCCTAGAGCTGGCGTGATGGCAGGTAACTGCCTGACTTGGGCGTAGGAAATGGAACTTGAATCTTCTGCATGAGCAGTAGGCATTCTTAACTGCTGAGCCACCTCTCCAGCTCTTCCGTTCTATTTTTTAATACAAATACAAGAACATTTAACTTCTATGAAGAATCACCTGTCATTCCGTTAGTTACCCTAGCTTGTACACAAGTACTTTTGTAATTGTCAGAATAGTGACAATGTGCCCCAAGCAAACTCTGCAGTATTCTTTGTCTTCCTGTGTATACACATTCTTCTCACACTTTTTACCTGGGGCTTACTGACGAGTAAGAAAGGACCAAGGGAAAAGTGCTACTGGGTGCCTGACTTTCCCTCTCTGACATGTCATTATTTGCAGGGTGCCTAACTAAGTTAGGTAAGGTACACAAGTTACAAGGATATGATGGCAGCTCATATTTCTTAGAATTCCATGTTTCTTTGAAAAAAAAAAGTCCTGAATTTGAAGCAAAGTGTGTCAGATAGAACTGTTGCCTCTCTGTCTGCTTATTCAGTTGTGTATTTATCTTTAACTGAACTGTTAAATACTGTCCAACTGCTGAATTCTTGCTATTGGGGCAGCATGCATGCTGTAGAGAAACAGAAAAAATAAGAGGACATGTACAACTTTCATGCTATATCTATCTTCTCTGCTTCCACACGTTTTCTATCATCTCATCAGACTGCACTTACAAAGTTCAAATGCAAAATTATTAAGGATTGTAAGATTATGATAGAAAAACAATAATCAACAGCAGGGCACTTGTCTCCATGAAGTGGAGTCTACCACTTGCAGGTGTGCTCTGTTTTGCCTTTTAGGGCATTAAAGCTCAGTGTGTGTGTGTGTGTGTGTGTGTGTGTGTGTGTGTGTGTGTGTGTGTGTGCATGCGCACGCGTGCGGGCACA
The DNA here is from genome assembly GCA_030556225.1 of Cricetiscus sungorus. Classification (NCBI taxonomy): domain Eukaryota; kingdom Metazoa; phylum Chordata; class Mammalia; order Rodentia; family Cricetidae; genus Cricetiscus; species Cricetiscus sungorus. The sequence continues at coordinate 20,237,647 of JANBXA010000735.1, read as the reverse complement.
CATGCACATACACACTAGTGTGCATGTATGTGTATGTATATGCATATGGAGGTCAGATGTCAACCTGGCTTTTCTTTCCCAGATGTTATCTACTCTACCCTAGTGTTTTTGTTGTTGTTTTGTTTGGTTGTTGTTTTGTTTGTTTCTTTTCTTATTTTGAGGTTACAATAGTTCTGATAATGATTATATAAGTATAGTCTTCTGGGTTTTCTAACAGCTCCATGAACTCCTAACAATTATCCAAGACTGCAAACCAGAAAATCTACCACTGCTCTAATGTGTTTGTTATCATCAGGACAACAATTTGTTTAATATCACAATGAGTCAATTTTATAAAAATGAACTGTGTACTCATGAGTATGTTTTGAACATGTTGGGTTGAGGAATACTATTTAAGACAGATTTTAATTATTTCTGTTTACTTTTAAAAGCTTAATAACTAGAAAATATAAAGTTACTCATATATCACATGCATTTTTATTAGATATTGCTCTCCTAGAGACTAATTGTGGGTGGTGATGATTAGGGGTGAAGTTATCTTTAAGAAGACATTACTCAGAGTGAGCTATAGAGCTCTTTCAATCCCTTGCTCATCATAATCTTTACATTTTAAGTTTAACTACAGGAGTAAGTTTTGGATTTTCTTATCAACATAACAAAGTCTTTTAAGCTGAGAATTGTTTACATCTAAGATGAACCTAGTTCTCATTGACTAGAAGCTTAAGGACCTTTCCATGTGACGCCAGTAGCTTACAGAAGAACACAGGTGTTAGACTCTGTGATCTGAGGCAAACTCCCTTGGCTTTTGGAGTCAAGTCCAAAAAGTTTCTTCTTTTTAAAACTTATTTCACATGTATGAGAGTTTTGTTAGCATCCATGTTTGTATACCATATGCATGTCTGGTGCTTCTGAACACCAGCAGAGGGTATCAGATCCCCTGGAACTGGAGTACAGAAGTAATGAGTCTCCAAATGGGTGCTGGGAACCAGGCACAGGATTTCTGAAAGGAATTGCAATTTTTTTTTTAACCATTGAGTCATCTCTCCTGCCCCAGATGTCTTAAAGTTTTTATCTAATAAAGAAACATAAATTTCTGTGGAGCCAAATCTCTGTCCTCAGGTTGTAGTCTCCACCCTTTTCTACCTTGTTCTATGGAACAGAAAAACAATCTTAATAACCATGTCAGTAGGTGGTGTTGTCTCTAGGTATAGACTAAGTTCATATAGTGGATGTGAATGTCTGTGTGATATCAGGATTCTTGGAGAGAAGCATATCAAAAATTGAGAAAAAAATTGTTTTCTATGTTAATGATAACAATGTACTCACTGAGAATGATGGTCTCAGTGACCAATTAGATTCAGTCATCTTGTCAGTAAGAACATCATCACATTGAGAAACATGCAGAAGGTAAGAGGAGTGTGGAATGGTGGAGGAGGGAGGCTAGCAGCTATGCTTATCATTTCATGCCTTGAGTTCAGTTATAGATCATAGGGTGGCATTCTAACAGATGCATTTTATGCTAACTGGTTATTCCTGGTCCCTATAAAGCATTCAGCCTCTTATTAAAAGGTTGTAGTTAATCACATTTTAGCTTCCAGTTTCCAAGAGACTGGATTGTCAGCATTCCCTTCTGGCTTAGAGTGATTTTCAGTTGCATTAAAGATACAATGATGGAAGGAGGTATTAGAGGACGGGATGTATCAGGAAAGATAACTTTGGCTCCTCTCTAGATGCACTTTTCACCTCCACTCTATTCTGTGCTCTGGATGCTTGTGTTAAAGGTTGTCTTGGTGGGGTACCCTGTTCTTTTATCCCCTCTGTGTTCAGACAGTAGAATGATGAGAGGGAAGAAAACAATAAGCTTGAAAGAAGGAAGGAACACACTGAGTACACAGTATTCCTCTAGGGTTATTTCTTTTGCCTCCTAGAGTTGGCTGCTTCACTCCATGGAAAGCTATAGCTCCTGTGGCCATTTTCTACACATTCCAACTTCCTTTGCTATTACTGGTCTTGGTTATTTCAGCAATATGTGTTGGAGGACTTCAAACTCTGCTGTAATCCTGACTGATGTGCCTGCCTTGCTGGGTCATTGTGAGGACTAGAGATAATAAATGCAAATCACCCCATCCAATGAGTAGCCCTTTGTAGCTACCCAGAATTATATATATATTTTTTCTACTAAATCCTTTGAGATTCTAAGCCCAAATGATTGCTTAATGAATTAGCATTGCTTTAGTAATACATGAAATAAGGTATGGAGCATGTTCTGTTTATAGTAAGTCACAATGTAAATGCAAGGCATAGTATGTCAGGCTTTATGAATCTTAAAAGTATTATTATTTCAGATTTTCCTGCCTTAGTCAGATGCAATTAATCTTTCCCCCTAAGAAACTGAGGAAGGTGCAAACTTTAACTGCATACTTCTACGCAAATCTCATTGAATTAAAAACTTTGTGTATCTTCTCACGTTTTAGTTCTTTGGTCTTAACTTTCTCATTCTCATTTCCTCTTATTTCTGGTCCAGTGAAGCATGGGTATCAAGATGAGCAGACAAAGTGGTAATTGCTTCTCTGTCTCATTGCAGAAAGAAAGCAAAGGCTATGGGAAGAAAACGTGTGTTGAAGTGTGGCAGAAAGTATTAGGTCTATACTGCAGCTTTCTGCTGTACCACTGACACAGGGAAGCAGGTGGAAGGGCGAGGCAAACAGGAATTGCTTTTCATTCTGCTGTAGTATTTTACATGCCATAAGTCAGAGTTATTAGGAGGATAGAAGGGGAGAGTGGAGAATTGCACCAAGGTGCAAGCTTTGCTTTTTCATTTCCATTAGATTGTCTCTTTCTCCATGCTCACATTTTTTATGCCAGTTTAATGACACCCACTACTTTCTGTTGTATCCCATGCTGTTTTATTTTCCTTCCAAATGAAATAGTTGGAAGAAATGATCTGAGCAGGGGAATTTAGCACTTGTTCATTAAGAATCTGGTTGCAGTATCGTCCTTGTCAGGCCTTCTTACAGAGACTCTGGAGTGCAGTGATTGAGAACGTGCATTTGAAGACTGTGAAGATTGCTCAGTGGTTAAAGCACTTCCACATAAATATGCAAACTAGAGTGTGGAATCTTAGAACCCACATAAAATGCCAGGTGAGCATGGTGGTCACATGTAATTCCACTTTCAGAAGGCAGAGATGAAGGATGCCAAAAGCAAGCTGATTAGGGAGACTAGTCATATATGTGACCTCTGAGTTTGCTCGAGAGACCCCACTTTGGAGAATAATATAGAAGAGTGACCAAGGATGAGTCATGACATGAACTACAGGCCTTTGCATGCATGTGTTTACACATGCATGTACACCCCTCCATATCACCACATATATGCAAGCAGAAATATACGCACACACTCATTTGCTCACACATGAAAAAGAAAAACAAAGAATGTATTTTAAAGACATGTGTTCATTTCCTAATTTTCTTAGTTTTCAGGCATGATCTTGGGTTACATTTACTTCCCTGATGTAAAAGACTACATAAAAAAATAATTTATTTTTTTTAGGACTGTTGATTGTGACCTCTGCTCTCTATAAAATGTCAATCAATAGACTTATTTAAGAAATCATTATTTCCAATATAATCATCCATTATAAGTAAATTTGACTTTCATAAAACTATATTTAACTTGAGATAAAGACTAGGAGTACTTAGTAATTGAAAAAGGCACATAATGACATTGTTCTCAAACAGTTCTTACAACTGAATGATATAAGATATGGAAAAAAATCTAGAACTATGGCTAGCCTCAGGTAAGTCCAAAATAAATGGTCATTTATGTCTTTAATATACTCCTGACAATGAAAAAATTGTGGAGAGCCCATGCCAACCACTGCTCAAGTGGGCAAGAACTAGATAGATCGTGGACCAAGAAGTAAACCAAATACTACTGTCCTATTAAAAGAATGTAGTAATAAAATGACTCCCAAAGACCTTCTGCTATACTCATAAATAAGTGCCTTGTTTAGCCATTATCAGAGAAGCTTCTGCCTGCAGTAGATGTAAACAAATATTGAGACCTACAGCCAGATAATGTGCAGAGAATTGAAAAAAAAAAACAAGAAACAAAAACTATGAAAACCTTAAGTCCTAAATGGGATGTCTTCAACAAATCCCTCAGATGTGCATGTGTGGACTCAGGAAACATGTCAGAAGGGGAAGTGGAAAGAGTGTAGAGCCAGAGAACATGTAGGACACCAAAGAAACAAAGTCTTCTAAACACAGCACAACTGGCTCACTTAAACTCACAGAGACTGCAGCAGCATGTCTGCATGGATTCACATCAAATGGGGTCTTAGCCCGGGGAGGAGATGTGAGCCTATGCTCCTATGCCTAAACCAGAAGCTATCTCCAATTGATATCCACACTCAAGTAAAAATTTCTTTTTTCTCTAATGGAGTCTTACTGGGCATACAAACCACTATTAAGGGCAAGCCCCAGCAATCGATAGTCAATACAAAATGAACTCAGTGACATTTTTGGAAGTTCTTTGTCTCATTCTAGTTTGTCAGGACAATTTTTTTAACCTTACAGGTCCTCTGTGTGTGTGTGTGTGTGTGTGTGTGTGTGTGTGTGTGTGTGTGTGTGTGTGTTCGTGCACGCATGTGTGTGCATGTGCATACAGACACACACAAACACATTATGGTTTCCAGTTTTGTATTTTTTTTGGAATTTTATGTGTGCAAATGTGTGTATCTCTGTCTCTATATGTATTTCTTGTGCTTTTTCTAGCTCTTTTTTTATTTTGAACTATTATAATTTATTGGGGTTTTTTGTTTGTTCTTTGCCTTATTTTATAATTATTCTGTAATGCCAGTTGGTTTTCTAACAAGAAACAGAAAAGTACTCCTAAGTAACACCCACATTCACGGGGGTCTGGGTCAGTCCTAAGCTGATTTAGCAGCTATCAGACTGGGGTGCATGAGCTCCCCCTTGTTCAGGTCAGCTGATTTTGTGTGTTTCTCCAGCCTAGTCTTGACCCCTTTGTTCATCACGCCTCCCTCTCTGTAACTGGGTTTCAGGAGTTCGGCTAGTATTTAGCTGTGGGTGTCTGCTTCTGCTTCTATCAGCTACTAGATGAAGGCTCTAGGATGGCATATAAGGTAATCATCAATCTCATATCGCGGTAGGGCATTTAAGGCAGCCTCTCCACTATTGCTTACATTGTTAGTTGGGTTCATCCTTGTAGATCACTGGGCATTTCCCTAGTGTCAGATTTCTCCTTAAATCTATAATGGTTCCCTCTTTATGGTATTTCTTTTCTTACTCTCCTCCTTTCTTCCTCTTACATAATCTTCCTGCCCCCCCATGTCCTCCTCTCCACTCCTCTTCTCACCTTCCTTTTCTCCTAATTCCCACTTCCCTCCCTCCATGCTCCCAGTTTGCCCTGGAGATTTTTGTCCCTTTCTCCTTCTCCAGGGAACCATGTATGTCTCTCTTATGATCCTTCTTGTTTTTTTTTTTTTTTTTTTTTTTTTTTTTTAGCTTTTCTGGCTGTGTGAATTGTAAGCTGGTAATCTTTTGCTCCATGTCTAAAATCTATGTATGAATGAGCACATATTGTGTTTGTCTATTTGTGACTGGGTTACCTCACTCAGGATGGTTTCTTCTAGTTCCATCTGTTTCCCTGAGATTTCAGAATTCTATTGTGTTTTTCCACTGAGTAGTACTCCATTGTGTAAATGTACCACATTGTCTCTATCAATTCTTCAGTTGATGGACATCTAGGTTGCTTTTAGGTTCTGGCTATTACAAATAATGCTGCTATGAACATAGTTGAACAGATGCCCTTGAGTATGCATGTGCATCTTTTGGGTATATGCCTAAGAGTGGATCTTGAGGTAGGCTAATTCCCATTTTCCTGAGGAATCACCATATTGATTTCCAAAGTGGCTGTATGAGTTTGTACTCCCACCAGCAGTGGAGGAGTATGCCCCTTTCTCCACATCCTCTCCAGCATAATCTGTCTTTGGTGTTTTTGATTTTAGCCATTCTGACAGGAGTAAGATTGAATCTCAGAGTTGTTTTGATTTGCATTTCCCTAATGGCTAAGAACATTGAGCACTTTCTTAAGTGTCTTTCAGCCATTCTCCATTGAGAATTCTCTATTTAGTTCTGTACTCCACTTTTTAATTGGATTATTTGGTGTTTTAGTAACTAGCTTCTTGAGTTCTTTGTGTATTTTGGAAATAAGTCCTCTATCATATATGAGGTTGGTGAATATCCTTTCCCATTCTTTGGGCTGCTCTTTTGTCATATTGACTGTGTCCTTTGCCTTACAGAAGCTTCTCAGTTTCAGGATGTTCCATTTATTGTCAGTTTCAATGTTTGTGCTACTGCTGTTATGTTCAGAAAGCTGTCTCCTGTACCAGTTCATTCGAGGGTACCTCCCACTTTCTTTTCTAAGAGGTCCAGTGTGTCTGGGTTTATGTTGAGGTCTTTGATCCATTTGGACTTACATTTTGTGCATGGCGATAGATATGGATCTGTGTGCAATTTTCTGCATACCATCATGCAGTTATGCAGCACCATTTGTTGAAGATGCTTTCTTTTTTCCACTGTATTAATTTAGCTTCTTTGTCAAATATCAGGTGTTTATAGGTGTGTGGGTTAATATCAGGGCCTTCAATTTAATTCCATAGGTCTAATTGTCTATTTTTGTGCCAATACCAAGCTGTTTTCAGGACCATAGCACTATAATAGAGTTTGAAGTACCCATCTTAATTTTTTGAGATAGTTTCTCCCATTGTGAGAGGATTATGCTAAGGTGATTGGCTTTTGAGCTTCTCTGATCTTCATATTTCTTCCTCACCTGCCTCTCAGCTGCAGCTACAAGAAGAGCCACATCCTTTTGCTTCTTATGTGAATTTTGAATATCAGGTTCCCAATCAAGAACTGTCCCTTTTCAACAGAGCTATCTCCTAGCCCTCGGGAGTTCATGCCAACAATAAGTTTGCACCCTAATACCTACCATACATATGGCCAAACATGGATTAAGGGACTGTCATTTATTGTTGTGAGATTTCTGTGTACACTGAACACCATAGAAGAGAAAGTGGAAAATACATTTGAACACATGGCACAGGAGACCAGTTCCTAAATATAACACCAGTAGCACAAACTTGGAGAGCAACAATTAATAAAGGGAGCCCCCTGAAGCTAAGAAGCCTCTATAAAGCAAAGAGCACAGTCAACGAGATAAAATGGCTCCCTACAGAATGGGAAATGATCTTCACCAATCCCACATCTGACAGAGGGCTGATCTCCAAAATATACAAAGAACTCAAGAAATTAAACATCAAACAACAAAATAATCCAATTAAAAATGAGGTGCAGATCTAAAGAGAGAATTCCCAACAGAACAATCTCAAATGGCAGAAAGACACTTAAGGAAATGCTCACATCCTTAGTCATCAGGGAAATGCAAATCAAAACCACACTGAGATTCCATCTTACACCAATCAGAATGGCTAAAATAAAAAACACCAATGACAGTTTATGCTGGAGAGGATGTGGAGAAAGGGGAACAATCCTTCATTGCTGTTGGGAGTGCAAACTTGTATAGCTGCTATGGAATTGTTGTGGCATTTTCTCTGAAAATTAGGGATCAACTTACTTCAATACCTGTAATACTATTGTTGGGCATATACACAAAGGAGGCACATTCACACCACAAGGACTTTTACTCAACTATGTTTATAGCAGCATTTTTTTTTTTGTAATAACCAGGTCTTGGAAACAGCTTAGATTCCCCTCAACTGAAGGTATATTTACACAATGGAGTATTACTCAATGGCAAGAAACAATGACATCCTAAAATTTGCAGGCAATCCAACAGAACTAAAGAAAACATCCTAAGTGAATTAACCCCAAACCAGAAAGACAAATATAGTATATACTCACTCATAAGTGGATACCAGATATAAATCAAAACATACCTAGACAACAGTCCAAAACCACAAAGAAGCTTGAGCCCTTCTCTGGAAACAAATGTAAGCAGATACCAAAATCCATAATGAATCAATGAGCCAAGCTCCTGTACAATCAAAGTGATGGAGGAGCAAAACTATGAACAAAGGAGTCAAGACCATAATGGGGAAACTCACAGAATCAGCTGGCCAGAGCTAGTGAGAGATTACTAACTCAGGTCTGGCAAATGAGGAACCTGCATAAGACAGAGCTAGACTCCCTTAATATAGGTGACAATGGTGTGACTGGAACAATATATGCGGCCTCTGGCAGTGGGACTAAGACCTAACTTTAATATACAAAGTGACTTAGTGGAGCCCATTCCACAGGGATGTGGAAGTGGAGAGGTACCTTGTTCCTGCCTCAACTAGATGATGGGACAGACTTAGCAGACTTCCTATGGGAGGCCTTATCCTCTCCATGGTATTTGGGGCTGATGCAGCTATGGGACCAGGCAGGTGGGAAAACTATTCATAACAAAATGGCACCCAACGTGGGGCCTGGGAACTTTCACTTAAAACTTGACAAAAACTTAAAAGGGGATTTTAGAAACAAAAGAACAGAGACAAACAAGTCTTCTTCGTAACAACATTTTTCTTGGTGGGACTCTGTTTTGCTAGAGATAAGCAGAGATTTGTGTGGATCCTTTCAGGGAGGTTTCCTGACTCAGCATAAGCCACAAAAAAACCTCATGGCTTTTAAGAAGCCCTGCTAACAATTGAATGGTGTGTAGGAGAGCTGGCAATGGCAGTGACCAAATCTCCAAGCTGGCAGCATGCTGCTGGATGGTAGCATAGACCAAGGCAGTGAGCACAGCTCTCAGTTCTGGCGGTAAACATATCCCCCCCCCACTATGTTTGATAGACAGCAGTTAATACAGCTATAGCTTTCATTTGACCAATGTTGTTTAGCAGATAAAAGACTTGTGACCAGAAAAAGATGATTTACAGTAAAGACAGATTCAGATTTAAAAAAACTCTAAAGCTTTCAGAGTGTTTTAAAATATATGTAGGCTTGGGAGAGAAAAAAGAAACAGGATAAAATGGTTTTAAAAAAGATAGAAAAAAAGAGTAGCTGGGTGTGGTGGCACACACCTTTAATTCCAGCACTTGGGAGACAGAGGTAAGCAGATTGATCTCTGTGATTTCTAAGTTACCCTGGTGTACAGAGTAAATTCCAGGACAGACCAAAGTTACACAGAGAAACCTATTTCAATAAATAAAAAAAGTAGAAGTAGAAGAAAAAGAGTAATAAAAAAGCCATGTGAAGATGGAAAACACACAAAGGGTCTGGATACTCTATGATATTGTCTTTGTATTGTTTGACTCCTGAGGAAATAACAACAACTTTTAAAAGAAATCCTGCAAGATTAATCCAATTTATATATTTTTAAAACCCTTTAACTTCCAAATTTAAGTCTAAGGACAAGTTACTGGGGAAAAGAATTTCTATTTTTGTTTCCACAGAAAATAAAAAGCAGTGGGTTCCTTCTAGACTAACATGGTTTGATCAAGCAAGATCCTCTAAAACAGTATCCCAGATGATCCAACATTCAAAACAGCTGGGACAAGATAGCCTTTCAGACCCCTACAGCCAGGATTTCTGCATCTTCTTATGATCCCCATGACAGCACCCCCCTACCAGCAGGAAGCAGTTTGGAAAGAATGACACCCAAATTCCCAAATATTGTTTATAAATATTTGTTTTCATTTTAATGGGGTTGGTTGTAAATGTTTAATGATCACAACCATTCTCTTTTTAATGGTAAAAAAGGGGATTATGGTATAAAAATGAATACTTTGTTTTGGAATGGATTTTCATTTATTAATACAAATTTGAGGTCAATTTTGTGATATGTATATTTCTCCTCTTGTTTAGGTATTGTGTTTATATAGCTCACTTAAAATGTATAATTTAGTACAGATTTTAATTGCCTATAATAGTCAAAACTTATAGTTAAGTTATTTAGGACTTCTAGATATACAGAGATATATTTGAGATGGATAAATATTCTTCAAACCTTTCAAAGACCTACAGAATATGGCATTTAAAAATGGTTTAGATTTTTTTCTTAACAATTGCTCCTGGCAACACCACCTGCGCCAGAAAGGAAGATGGACGTTAAAGAAACTCGTTATGGAGTTTACTTCCAATATGGCAAGACTAGCCATTTGGGCAAAATACTGCTCTTGTCTGGACTGTTTGACTTTGTGCTATATAAACTGGACATGTAGGACCCACAGAAAAGTGACTGCTGACACAAAATGGACATTGCTACAGGTTCCTGCTTCATGGAAGAGTCTGCCAGACATTCTGCAGGAAACAGAGAAAAGTGACTGACAAGCTACCAATACAGGTGGACAGTTTAAAGTTTCCTGCTTTGCTAATGAATCTGCCAGACCCACTATAGCCTATAGGCTAAAGCTGGAACATTACTGAAGAACTTTGGGTGACTAACCAGGCAGCGAGTTGTCTCTGTCATTTCTAGAGTTCATATATTATCCTTCTGTGGTCTTTGAAGGAGTTGAAGACAGATAGTTATGGTTATAGTTTTCCTTAGTTAGGTAAAGATGAGTTACATGTAAGACTTTAGACTCACAAAGATATGATAGATTATAAAATATTTTCTTTATTTCTTGATAATGTTAATAGACTATTGCTGACTATAGTTATTTTATAGTTTTGTTATATAGTTTACTATGTTAAAGTTAAAACCCTTACTTTTATTTAGACATAAAAGAGGAGATGATGGGATATGTCATTCTGTAAATATGTTTCTCTTATTAGTTAATGGATAAAGCACTGTTGGCAAATAGGAAGGCAAGGTAGGCGGGACTCAGAGACAAAAAGGATTCTGGGAGATGTAGTAGGAGATTCAAGATGTAGAGGTGATAGAGCAGAGGTCCAGACATTCTCTCTGGTAAGATAAGACCATTTGGAAATACTTAGATTAATAGAAATGAATTAATCTTTAAGACAGGCCTAGCCAATCAGAAATGCTAGTAACAGGCCAACAGCTTTATATCTAATACAGAGTCTCTGTGTGTTATCTGGGGCTGATGTGGCTGTGGGACCAGGCTGGTGGGAAAACTACTCATAACACCATGGAGCAGATGGGAGGAGGGGGGAGTGGAGGATTTGGGAGGAAAACTGGGATTGGAATGTAAAATTTAATTTTAAAAAATGAACAAAAAAGAGAGAGCTAGCCAGGGAGAAACCTAAACCATCAGCCAAACAGTTTATAATAAATACAAGCCTCAGTGTGTTTATTTGGGGATAAATGCTTGTGGGACCAGGTGGGATAGAAACTCCATCTGCATCCCCCGGACATACACACCCAAAGGGATGTGCCTTTAATTATGACAGTGCTCAGAGCTTGTTGTACATTAATTTGTATGACTAGTTTATGTACATATGTGTTTCCTCTATACCGTGAATGCCATAAAGTCAGAAATTATTTCTGGTTTTATTATTATTGTGATTGTTTCCATATAATGAATTGGAGTCACCTAGTAAGAGACACATACACATTTGTTGAATGGAACCAAGGGTTACCTCTTGGTCAGAATACAAAGTTCAAGTCTTTACTTTATTGAAACAACAGTAGAGGTTTGAGAGGTCTGTGTTTTGGTCATTGGCAGAGCTACTGTCTTCTTGGACATCATAGAGTTACATTTTCAGATGGTCTTTAAAAGTTAATGACAGCCTGGAGGATTTAGGCTTCCAATAACATAATGACTACTTCCAATGGCTCTATTCTGTTCCTACTGATATATAAGAAACAGTTTAAGTGGGCAATAGTGAAGGAAAAAGGCACTGCTATCTTGGAAACTCAAATGGCAAGCAACATATTAGGTACTTGGCTGAGGGCATCACAGTTTACCTATTGAGAAGCAGTGTTCATTCACTTTTGTGCCTTGCTGAATTTAGTTACCTGAAAGTCTTCGAAGGAAACACAGATGCTTTTTTATTACTGTATTTTACTATAATTTATTTGTGAGATTATTCTATAGTCCTATATAAACCTACCCTATAAAAGTTCACTCTATACTTGCAGCAATCAGCTTTTTCCAATATGTGGTCTTGGATGTCCTTTTTCTCTAAAGCTCATTCCCTCTAACGGAAACAACAACCCCCCCCCTGCAAATTTACAGATTTGTCAAACTCAGCAGTCTGTTATTTGGGGTAATTGCCAGAGTAATCTCTCACCTCATTTGGTTTTCAACAAAGCCTCCAAGATTGACATCTCAGAAATTGAAATATAAATGCAGTATAAAAGCTATTACCTAAACATGATTGGTAAGGGGGCATTAGGTTAACCGTTAGAATTATTTAGTGTTTTCTCCCTTTTTTTGTTTGCATATGTACTGAATTCCCTCCCAGGTTATCTTTTGAGGACTCATGTTTATCGTTCTTTATTTCTAACAATGCTATGACCTCAAATTTATGCTTTATGTGGCAGATATTAGGTATTATAGCTCATATGTGAAATGTTTTCTCTAGGGTGCTGTGTTGTATTCTAAGTTTATTTATTAGTTGATGGCATTGTTGGGAGGTGGTAAAAATTTCAGGAGGGGGGTGCTACAGGAGGAAATAAGTTATTACGGACATGTCCTGGTAGGGCTATCGAATGGCAGGATCCTCTACTTGCTTCCCAATCATCATGTAAACATCTCTAGCCTACCATGTACTGTTCCATCTCAATCTACAGTGAAACTCTGAGACCTCTGAACCCAAGCCCTAGGAAAGCTTTCTCTTTGGGTTTTTCTTGCTCTTTTCTGTTTTAAAATTTCTCTTATGTATTTATTCAAGGCTGTGTAAAGCACCATGCCACTGTGTTTTGAGGACTACCAGGCCATTTATCATGTGTGTGTGTGTGTGTGTGTGTGTGTGTGTGTGTGTGACTGGTACCTGTGAAGATCAGAAGAGGGTACAGGATGCTCAAAAACTGGGGTTATAAATTATGTATATAATATTCTGTCTGCATGTATCGCTGCAGGTCAAAAGAGGGCAACAGATCGCATTATGGATGGTTGTGAGCCATCTTAAGGTTGCTGGGAATTGAACTCAGAACCTCTGGAAGAACAGCCAGTGCTCTTAACCTCTGAGCCATCTCTCTCCACCCCTGCTGAACTATCTATTAAGGCCCCTATGTAGAGTTATCTTAAAACAACATACTGTGGTGGAACTTGATAGAATTGATATAAGTCTACATGATAGGAAATCTGTCTACTCATGGAATTTTGAACATCTGGCAAGGGAAGTAAATATGCATTCTCATAAGCCCATGACAACTAATAGTGATATGCTGAATAACCCTAACTTTAGTGACTTCATTGTGTCCCTCAGTTTTCACACCCATCACCCATTATATCTGTTTTCTCCTCACTTTTCATTTGACATGACCCTAGAAACTGTTATGGCAGGTTGTTCCTTCCTGCCGGCTCCATCCCGCCTGCCGCCAGTCTGGGCCCACAGCTGCACCAGCCCCAAATAACACTCAGAGACTATGTATTTGATACAATCCTGTTGGCCAATGACTATCATTGTTAATAGGCTAGCTCTGCCTTAATGATTAACCCATTTCTACTTATCTAAGTATTTCCACGTGGTTATCTTATCTGGGAGCCGCAGCCGGCATCTTCTTTCTTTCAGGTCTACATCTCGACTCCTCCCTACTACTTCCTCTTTCCTCCTCCTGGTCTCTTAGCCCCGCCTATCTTGTTTCCTATTGGCCACATAGCTTTATTAACCAGTATGAGAAACATATATACAGAATAACATCTCCCATCAAGAAATTGCCACATTACAAAGCATTATTTTTATATCCATATTTAAGAGCCTCTGTTAGTGTCTGGCCATTGATAATGGATGTAGGATTGGGTGTTGCTTAGTACAGCATCTGTCAGAGTGTGTGTGTGTGTGTGCATCTGATCAGGAACCATGTAGCTCAGTTATTGTGAATACAGATTATGGTGTGCCCAACTGTCAGGATTTGAATTTTAGTTCATGCTTCTGTCATCTATGTGATCTTGAAACTTTTAAAAAATATTTTGATGTCCCACTTTCTTTATCTGTAACCATGAAGACAATTAGTCACATGATACCTGGTGAGGTTAGTAAAGTCTATATAGGAAGTGTTACAGTGTATGGTATAGAGAAGACTCAGCTGTGCCTATTTGGCGCCAATGCTTGTTCTTAAGCTCTTTGAAATCATTGACTTCTTGTTTCATTAGAAATGTAGACAGAGTAAGCAGCATAGAATTTGAACCAAGAGGACTCCAAGAGAATTGCTTGTTGTATGAAGAGACAAGTTAATTAGCTTCCTGGTACTTCAGTGTTTATATCTTTAAAACAGGCACATCTCACACAGCTATCAAGATGCCAGCTTCCCTTCTACTCACATTACTCACATCTTCAACCCCCTCTACTTTATCCCTGGGACTTTCATGTGTAACCTCCTGACCTAGCCTCTGCAGTGTAGGGATTGTGTGCCATTGACATACCTGCTTTACCTACAGAGTTTACCTTCACCTGACGGGTCCACTTCAGCTTCTGCTTTATAAGACACAAGTTCTTTCTGTTTCCATGGTAGCTCCTTTTAGCTCACTAACTATGCCTGTACATACTGTATAATTTGGTTACAGAAATCAAGAGCCAAAGAAGCAGCTACACTGGCCCATGTTAGCACAGTCATAGTTGTGAAGGTGGGTGTTGAGCTTGGTTCTTTGTGTACTTCTTTCTACTTAATTCAGATGTGTAAATGTATTTTTCTTTGAAGGTTTACCCATGTCCTTTACTTTTCTTGAATCTTCCTTTAAAAAAAAATCAGATGTAAGATCCTAGTCATGAGATGACTTCCCTATCCTGATTCTGAAGTGATTTATGGCAAGAAGGAGGCAAGACAGTGGAAATCACCAACTCCTGGTCATTGTATTTATTTCCTGACATCCTTTTTGGTCTGGATTGCATTAAAGACCCTTCACAATGTGAAAGCTGTTATTTCCCTCCTTACCTCAGTCTAGCTACAGGGCTGTGCTTAATTGTTCCTTCTGTTCTGTACACTTGTCTGTTTGTAGTCATTTCAGCACATTTAATTTTTTGTGAGATTTTTCTGATTATGAAATCTACTCATTTTGGTAAAACTAAAGAACAAACAGTGAGAGAGAAGTAGCACACATAATTCAAATATCCCGATGAACATTGTTAATGTTTTATTGTTAACCTTCTGGTTTACTTTATACGAGGTGAATCGACTTGATTTCTAGGTTTTGATAGCAGGATTATAGAGAATGCTTCATTACCTGGTATAAAGGCTTGGGATTGATGTTAATTTGGGGAGTGGTGTCAGGAGGCAGAGTGTGATAGGCAGAATAATGGCCTCCAAAGATCCAATCTTACATCTGCACATACATCAGGTTTAAAGCAAAAGAGAACTAAAGGTGAAGTTAAAATTATAGTTGTAACCAGCTGATGTCAAATTGAGGAAAATATGCTGATTGGTGAAATGAGTAGGCCAAGCCTATTCTCAAAGGTTCTTAAAAGTAAAAGAAAAAATTGGAAGACAGAACCAGAGCAATGGTTTAGAAGAAAACCATTAAAAGTTTAGAAGAAAAATTTGTTCTCAAGTTGCTGGCTTTGAAGGTATAAGATGGTCATCAAAGCCAAGGGGTGTGAACCGTCTCCAGAAGTTATAGAGGTTAAAGATTATCCCTTAGAGACAACAGGAAGAAAGGCAGCCTTGCAACCTATGAACTGCAGCTTATTAAGAATCTGTGGCAGATTTTGAAACTATAGGCTACAAGATAATAAATTTGTGCTGTTCTTTGTGGGAATTTGTTACAACAGCTGTATGAAAACAAATAAATATCACAAGGGACTAATACGTTAATACAGAAAAAGGAGCTAGAAAAGAGGAAACAATAAAGTTAAAAGTCTACCTAAGTTTTTGATTAATGTATTTTTATTTATGTGTATGAGTATTTTGCCTGTATGTGTGACTGTGGACCATATCTTTGCAGTGCCCATGGTTGCTGGAAGAGGGCATCAAATGCCTTGGAACAGGATCAGGTGATTGCCAGCCAGAGCTGGGAATCAAACCTGAGTCCTCTACAGGAACAGACAGTATTCTTAACTGCTGCATCATTTCTTCCATCTCAGTTTAACCAAATATCACTTCTTAGTTCTATGTATATCAGTTTTTCCTTTTCTCATTGCAGTAAATGTATCATTCATACTATAGCACTTTTGAGCCACTCCTAACTCTTTCTAATATTTTTTTTTGGCTACCTTCAGTGATTTAGCTCAGCAGATGAAGGATTATGATAACACAGTATATAGTGAAAAGGTGTCATCATTTTATTGCAGTCTGTCTTTCACCAACATGAACAAGCAAAGGCAGGTAGGGGAAGCTATGCAAGCCCAGTGGGAATGCTGCTCGATGCACCAGACGTAAAAGACCCTGGGCATATTTGTTGTGTGGTCTTGGGAATGTTCTGGACTTTCCTGTGTCTAGCTTGCATTTTATACAAAGTATGGGGAGTTATAATTCCAATATCTGTATTAGTTGTACAGATAAAATGTATTATGCATAAAGCCTTTAATACAATATCTGGTTTAAAGGAAAAAAAAAACAGTCCCCATTAGGCAGTGCTGTTATTATTGTTTTACTATTGTTGTAGTTACATATTTATCAGTTTCTTTGGATTCTGGGTCAAGAATGTTGGGGATAGAGGTGAGAGATCTTCAGTGTGTTGTCTACTCACGCACACCAGGTCTTATGAATATTGCATGACGTGGAGAATAGGCATGCCCTTGATGCTAAAGGACTGTGACGAATAAATGGAGGGTGGAGGGTAAAGAAGTCTTTAAAAGCGTGCATAAAAAGTTACACTTGAATAAAATATTTAACTGTTTGCTACCAGCATTTGGACAGTTTTAGGCTGATGCCAGCAAGCCAATAAAAGAAGTGACAAGATGGTGGGCTGTCGTGGCATTTTTGCTGCCATAGCAAGTTTTCTGGTTTAGTTCATTTTTTTTTCCTTTGATGATTTCTAGGCCCACTAGTGAAATTTCCAAGGAGTTTTTCTTTTTGTTGTTTAGTTGCTTTCTCCTTTGTTTCATGGATTATTTAAACTGAAAGTATGTATGTTGTTTCCTAAAGAGATATGATTACTTTGAGAGCTAAACCAAAAATAAGTGTTAAATTACTCTCCTCTATACTTCCTTTATCACATTTGGCCTGTGTTCATTTATTTAAAATGTTATTTATCTTTAAGGGTGTCAGCTAAACAAATGGTGTTGCTCAAAAGGTCATGCTTGAGTTTTCTCTGAAGTGATTAGTTTTATCCGTCTTTATTATTTCTCAGACATTCTTTTCTGAGGGTGTGACTATTGATTGTTTTGGAAATTGATTTCATAGAGACTAATTTGGTAAAGGATGGCAGTTTTTAACCCACAGAATAAGTGACTAAAGAGCTTGAAATTACTTCAGCACCAGTGGTTGTGATGCGCTGTTGCTCTCCTTGGAAGACTCCATAGGAGTTTTGCTGTTTCCTTAGCTTATGCACATTTCGTATTTTTCTTGTTTAGAAAGATGAAATTATTAAGTGACACAGGTTGTCAGGACAGTGACAATCCTTCTGAGTTTCAGCATGTGCCTTGTGGGCTCATCTGTCCTCCAGTATCTCTTACATTCTACTTGGTAAGATTAATTCCCTCTGGCTCTGAGACCTTGTGACTCTGCCCATTCTCTGATGTTCAAGGCCAGGCCACGGTGGGAAGGGAAGGGTGGTGGAGACTCTTTAGGGGAAGAAGAGATTCTGGGATTCTAGGTACTTGTACTTTTCATCCTTTTTGATTGAGTTTTTTTCTCATTTTTGTAATTAGTAATTGTTCTTCCTATTTATCATGGCTGGAAACAGATGATATGTGCAGAACCAGTAGACAGAAAATTCCAAGAAAAACAGTTGTTGTGTAGTCTGTTCAAATGAATGTCTAGAACAAGAATTTGTCATTTGAGAGGGGAATATGTCTGTCTCCCTGGGAGCTGGTGTTGGAGGAGTGCCACTGAAAGTATCCAGGAGCCTCCGTTCCCGTGAGAAGCATGAGGGGAGGCAAAGAAGCTGTGTGTCCATTGTGATGGGCTAGCTTTGACTTTAGTCTAAGGTTAGTTCCAGGAAAGGGAAAATAGATGGTTATAGATTCTTTACTATGATTTGAACACTGTTTTCATGCCCACCTACTCATATGTTGAAGTCCTAAGCCCCAAGATAACTTTAGTAGCTAAGGACTTTGGGAGGTGACTACATTATGAGTGGATGCCCTGGGGAATGGGGTTAGCACCTTTATAAAAGGAACCTCTGGGTTTGAAGAGATGGCTCAGATGCTAAAAGCACACGATTCTCTTGCAGAGGACCCAAGTTTTATTTCCAGCACCCATGTAGAGTAGCTCACAACTGCCTGTACCTTTACGACAGGATATCCAACTTTCTCATGTGGTCTCCTTGGGTAGCTGCACTAATGTGCTCATACTCCACTCCCCAGACATACTCAGATAATTGAAAATAAAAGTAAATCTTATGAGAGACTCCTGGGAGCTGCCTTGTTGCTTCTACACTATGAGGACACAGTGAGAAGGCATTCCTTTCTCTCCAAGAGTCAGGCCTTCTTTTGCCAGTTGTCATCATTGCTAGTGTCTTTATCATGTACTGCACAGAAGCCCAACAAGAAATCAGTGTTAGAACATGTTAGAACTATTCATAATCCACAGAAAGTAGGTTTCTGTTTATTTTAGAACCACTATTTTTAGTACTTTGATATGGCATCACTAGGAAACAAATACAGGTTTTTAGTGAGGATAGAGTAAAACAGACAATCAAAAACACTTCCAAAATTAAAGTATGGTTGTTAGTGAATGTGAGCAATGATGCTAAGCAAAGGGAAACTTTATGTAATTACTGGCAGGAATGTCACAGAGTTCAGACACTATGGAAATCAGTGTGGAAAATCCTTAAATTTCCCAAATAAATCTACCAAATGACATGGCTATACCATACCCTTGTGTTTACCTCAAGGACTCCAAATCAATATATCACAGAGGTGCTCATATAGCAGTATTTACCAAAAGAATATTCATAGCATCTAAGTTAAGGAATCAAACTAGGTGTTCAACAACATAGAAATAGACAAATATAATGTGGGATACACACACACACACACACACACACACACACACACACACACATATTTAAAATAAAATTTTACTCTGACATAAAGCAAAACAAAATTACATTATCGGCAGGAAAATGAATGCAACTGGAAATTCTCATGTAAAGCAAATTAAGTCAGTGTCAGAAAGATAAATATCAGGTTTTCTCTTAATTTTGTATCCTAGAATTCATATAGTTGCATTAAATCATGTAGTAGGGGAATGAGAGGATTAATGATGGGGCGAGAAAGGGGAGGAGTAAGAGGAATTAGAGATCATCCTCTAAGTACATCATCTACTTACATGAAAGTAACCTTATGAAAAGAACACCACGTACAATGAACATAAGTCGATAAATAAACATGATTGTTTGAATTTTGGAAACATGGTTGTTAGCTGACATTCTTGTATTCTGTGTTACTCATAATTCAAAGTATATTAGTATTGGCCCTACTTTGGAACAATTTTGCACATTTCTGGAGTAGAAGTAGAGAAAATGAAGTGATCAGAAGGCCCAGCCTTGAGCTGGAGAGGTAGCTCAATGGTTATGGGCACCGATGACACTTGCAGAGAGTTTGAACTTTGCTCCTGGCAGCCACATTGTGCAACTCACAACCACTTGCATCTTTAATTTTAGAGGGTCTGTGGCCTCCAAGCTACCTGTACTCATGTGTACATAGCCACAATCACATATCCACACACAGCCACATAGTTAAAAATAAAATGAATATCAATTAAAAGCAGAAGGCCACGTCTCTTTCTGTGGGTTCCAGCAGCTGGTCATTCAGAGAATGTAGGAGCAAATGGCATGCAGTGACTTTTTGTTTCCCAGCATCCTTCTCTGTTGGATGATATGGGCTGTTGCCCAGGGATTAGGGTTTGTCCTTGAAAACTATCAATAAGAGTGTGTGTGTGGAGTGGGGGAGTGGGCGGCTTCCTGTCCTTAGGTATTTACATGGTGCATCTATTTAAAAACTTTACTGCTTTAACATCTGCTTCTCCTCCCATCATGAGAATGTCTGCAGGGCGTTTGAATTGGACTGGGAAATAGCAAAACTTGGCTGTGCAATTTAGCAACATGTGCCTTTTGGGAAATAGGATAGCACTGTGTGATTTGGCAATGTGTGCCTTGTAATGTGCTTTGAATCAGACACTGGGTGACAGTAGACGACAGTAAGCCTGGTCTCCAGGCTTAGCCTTGAGCAGTGTTGCGGCTCTGTACTTAGCCCTGTACATAGGGAGATGTGAGGACAGAGAATGAAAAATGTAGAGAGAAGATCTGTGGGACTTGCACAGCTTGTTGTATAGAGGCATTTGGGTCTTCCTGTTTTAACTGCTTTCCTTCTTTGAACCTTCTTTTGCCTTAGAATATGGTATATTTAGCCACTTAGGGATAACTTGGATCCTGCTATTTATTTTGGCAATGGGTGGGTGGTTGTGTGTAGCAAATCATTTTATCTGCTCGATTGTCATTAATATCAAGAAAATGAAATTGTCAAGCTTAAAGGGAGAGTGGTAGTTTTATCTCATTAATATCTGGGAAAAAATTTTTTGTCTACCTTTCAAAGATGACACTTAGATAAGATTAACGTGCTATACTCTGGCAGGCTGTGTGAGGGATGCATTAACGAACATCATTATTGTTTCTAAAACAGCTTAGAAATTCTCTTTTTCTTCTCCTTTTGTACAGATATGAAGGAACCGCTGAGGATCTGAGGGAAACACTTTAGTAGTTCTAGAGTAGTAGTAATAACATACTGATTTGCATATGCATTTTCCTGAACTGTATGTCAGCAAAGACGTGTGTGTGTGTGTGTTCCTATGTGCATGTGTGGCTACATACATATGGAGACCAGAAGTCAGACACAGGTGTCATTCTTTAGGGGCTGTCCATTTTGTTTTTTTGAGACAGGGCTCATTGACTTGGAACTCTGAATAACTTAGACCATCTGGCCAACTGGGTAGAAGCATGCACCACCACATCAGGCAGTTTATTACCTGAGCCATGTCATTAGCCCATGTGTTTTAGGTACTATGAGGATTGCTTCTTAGTGTGCATATTGTATATTGTGAGGGTAGTTACTGTCATCACCAAATGCTTTGACTCCCAGTCCCTTTGTGCTGTGGGAGGGCACCAGCTTAATTCTTTGAATGCAGATTTCATCCCCTTGAGTTAAATGGGAAAATATGTTATTTCCAAGTTAATGTTTAAAGGAATTTGTGTGATTTCCCTTGTTTCATATTCTTCTATCCCAGCAGCTGAGGATGCTCTCTTTGTTAGCTTGGGTCTTGGCATTTAGATGATACAGGACAACACACTCAGCCAGCCTGCAGCCGGATTAGATTCTGTGTAATGCAAGTGAGAAATAAACCCATTCTTTTAAATACTGGGATGGTCATGTGTATAGGAAAGCAGTGTGGCCCCTTGAGCTCAGACTAACACTAATTATCTGACATTGGTTTCAAGTTTCAGATGTACTTCCTCCTTGTTTGCACACATAAAACTATTAAGTTACAACCTTATACACAAGAATTGTGTCATCTTCTTGCTCTGTGATTTTTGCCCGGTGCCTGCTCTCTTGGAGCCTAGGATAATGAAGAGTTCTGAATGGCACAAACTGAATGATAAGGAACACTTAGCAGAATGTCTACAGTGTTCAAAATGTCATTCATTATCAGGGACCCAGAGATTAATAAGGCAGGTATTCCACCTCAGAAATTTACAGTTTAGTAGAGACAGCTATGTTTATTTATTCAATATGTAAATGAAGGGTATAGAGTCAACTCATTTGTACAGACATATTGTTTAGGTCCATGATTGCTAGATTGGTCAAGTGCTGGGGAATCTAGTGTAGCAAAAGGAAGCGAGTCTATTTCCTAATAAAGGCAGACTAAAAATGGAGATTAAGATAATCAGACAAATGTAAATTATGAATAGGATAAAGGCTCAAGGATCAAGGATGGAACATTATTTGGTCTACCAGCACCTATAGGAACTTTCTGGAAAAAATGGACTCAGCACTCTTAAGACTGGTTTAAATTCTGATTTTGCCACTTTGAGGTATAAGACCTTAACCAGGACACCCAACCTTCCAGAAAAGAGTTGCCTGTTTTGAAGGTTAGTTGTCATGTTTACATAAGCTTTTATCTGTGACAATGCCTGGAATAGCATGTATGCTCAGAAAATCTTAGTTACTTTTCCCATTTCTCTGGGAAACTATTTCCCCATGACCAGTTCATTGGAGAATGGCAAGAGAATGGATCTGGCAGCAGGTGTAGAGAAGGCTTTGAGCAGAAGTAGCATTAGAACTTACATTTGAAGAATTGAAAGGGATTTAATAAAGAGAATTGTGTGATTACCTGATAAAAATCAAGTATAAGAAACTAGACATGTTTCTTAGCTGGGATCATGCCTTCAAAAAAAGACAGACTCCAGTTCCAATCCAGGAACCATCGTTATTTACACTGTGACCTTGACCAAGGGGCACCCTTTCACTACATGAAAGTTTCCTTATCCCAAAATTATGAGGATAATATTAGAATTAATTCTGTAATATTATGGTAAATATTTAATAATAAACACATATAATGTTTAGTACAGGCCCTCATAAGGAGGGGCAACTCGATATTGCTAGCATTATCTTACAAACAAGGAAGGCACAATCTCTGGGTTCTTTTTTTGTAGCTTAAGTTACAAACTCCAAATGCTAGTCTAACTGCAAGGCGCTGATGTCACTGAGTTCAGCATGAGATTTACTGTCCTCTTAGAGTATTAATACCCACCAATTAATAGTGACAGTCACTAAACATTTAGTACCTAATGAGCTGCATCTCCTCAGTATGGGTGTAGCATGGAAATGGAACTGTGTGATTTAACTTGCCAGACTTCCTTCTTGCTGGCTGGCTTTGACCTCCCCACTGGGCTGCCTGAGGGGTTGACTTCATTTGAAAAATACATAGAAATGTCAGTGTCTAGAAAACCCTCAGCTCTAAAGCCTCAGTGGAACCACAGAAACAAAGACTATCAGAGCTGTTCTCTTTTGCAGTGATGGAGATACAACAATGAGAAAGTTAGGAAAGGGGAAAGGCCCTTGCTCTTTGGGGCACGCACACACACACACACACACACACACACACACACACACACACACACGCATACACACACACACACACACACACACACACACACACACGTTGGAGAGTGAGAAAAATACACATATATATATATGTATATATGTGCATGAAAGAGAGAGAGAGTGAGAGCAAGCGAGCGAGAGAGAGACAGAGAGACAGAGAGACAGAGACAGAGAACAAGAACTAGCCTTATGCAAGATGTCAGGGACACAGACTTTCTGGCCTGCATAAAGAATGTTGATAAGAAATGTGCTTGGAGGATATTTTGTAAGCTAGGCAGGGAAGTTTATTTGAGGACATGACATTTGAAACTTAGACATGGAATATATAAATGCACCAGCAAAGATCTAAGGCGGGGGTGTTCAGGCAGAAAGACTGACAAGTTCAAAGTTGCTGGGGCAGGAATATGTTTAATGTGCATAAAGCTGTGCATGGCAGAAGCCCGATGGACAAGGGCAAGAGATGGAGCCAGAGAGGTGGATGAAGCTATGTTTATAAGGGTTAAGCCATTTTTAGATGTTCAAATTTGATTTTAAGTACAAAGTGAAGGAAGCCTCCTGGAAAGTCTTAGGCAGTGGAGTGACAAAGTTTGATTAATGACCTACATCACTCTGCTGTTCAACAGAGAATAGACTGGTAGATGGTGAGAGCAGAAACAGGGAGGCCAGTGCGAATTTAAATTCCCACTTAAGAGTTCATTGTAATAGTCTAGTTGAGGAGACAGTGGCAGAGTGCACCAAGGAGCAGTGAAGAGGACAGGAAAGAATGGACAAAGCAAGAACAGGTTTTGGAGGTAGTAGTGAATGAAATGTGTGACCAAGAATAGCATTGCCTATGGTATTTTGCCCTCATTAACTGAGTGGTGCCATGATGCGGGATAATGGGAGAAGGTATGGGGCATACGAGAATCACGTTATGTAAGGTAGTGAGGGCTGATATAAAGTAGCATTTGGCTATTCAATAAAACCTTTGTGTTTTAGCCAGGTGGTGGTAGTTCATGCCTTTAATCCCTGTACTTAGGGGGCAGAGTTTGAGGCCAGTCTGTTCTACAGAGCATGTTCCAGAGCAGCCAAAGCTACACAGAGAAATCCTGTCTAAAACAAAAACCAACTCCCCCTCAAAAACAAAAACAAAGAAAATCTAACAACAAAATGAAACACACATGAAAAAACTGTGTTTTACTACACATTATTCTCTATAAACCTGTTTCAAATACTAAAATTTCACATTGTCATTTTCCTACTGAATGCCCTAGTAGATATTACTAATAGATTACAGACTTCTTTGGGAGAGCCCAGTGATATCCTTACAGCTTTTCTAATTACAGTGTTTCAGGAAGCTAGGGCACCATCTTTTTGAGGCTGGTGCTTCAAAGGCATCTGTTTGTCTTTCTCATTGTATTTTACCAGCACCTTTGTCTCCATCTCAGAATACTTACTGTCTTGCTGAAACATTTAAGAGGATGTAGTCAGTTGGTAGAGTGAGTGCCTGGCACCTACCACACACAGTTCTGTTTCAGTCGCCGGCACCATATAAAACAGAGAATAATGGCATGTGATTGTAAACCTAGTACATTAAAGAAGGATTAGACTCCCAGGATCATTCTTGCTGTATGAGACCATGTGTTGGGAGCAAAAACTGAAACTAGAGTGAAGTACAATTTATTTTTGAAAATGTAGGTTGTGTGTGTGTGTGTGTGTGTGAGTGAGAGAGAGAGGGAGAGAGAGGGAGAGAGAGGGAGAGAGAGAGAGAGAGAGAGAGAGAGAGAGAGAGAGAGAGAGAGAGAAGTGGTATATGCAGGTGTATGGGTGCACAGAGTACACACAGTACACATAGTAGTGATGGAGATGGGGGAGGGGGAGGATATCTTCTTCTATCACACTCTGTATCTTTCCCTAGAGATAAGGTCCCCTCATAGGACCTGGAGCTAGGCTCGCTGCCAGCAAGCCCCAAACACCCTCCTGTCTCTACCTACCACAGGGTAGAGTTACAGGTACGTATGAGGCCATGCCCAACATATTAGACAGATCCTATGGATCCAACCTCTGGTCCTCATACTTACACAGCAAATACTCTTGCCCATCTGTCTAGTCCCGAATTTATCTATTTTTGTTCCCATTTACTCTTTTAGTTTATAAGTACAACATTCTCCCCTTTTTTCTTCCAAAACCTTCTTGCTTTCTTTCAAATTCATGGCTTCTATTCATTTATCGTTATGACCTTCATTCCTATATATGTGGATGCAACCTGCTGAACCTGTGCAATGTTAATAAGAACCCAGTAAGCACTTTCAGGACTCTGCAGGATTGGGGTGAGAGAAACATAATTCATAATTGACTTGGTTACTTCTCAAAAAAGCTTATGTCTTAACTAAAACATTTGGCAGAGGGATCAGAAGATAGTCTGGATATCATGCTTAAAAGGACAGTCATTGCCACAGTTAAGCAATTTTGAAGTGTTATAGAGATATGGAATTGGATCTGCCCTTGAGAAGACCATTGTTTGCATGATATATTAGCCACTTTCTTTATTAATGTGGCCAAATACCTGATAGAAACAAATTAAGGGGAGAATGATTTGTTTTGGATCATAGTTTAAAGTTATATTCAGGAGAGGCATCACTGTGGGTGTGTCTTTGTTACGGATACTATTGCTGTGATGAAACACCATGACTGAACAACTTGGGGGAGAAAAGAGTTTATTTGGCTTACACTTCCATATCATTGTTCATCACTGAAGGACATTAGGTCAGGAACCTGGAACAGGAGCTGGTTCAGAAGCCACGGAAAGGTGCTGCTTACTGGTTTGATCCTTATGGCTTGCTCAGCCTTTCTTATATAACCCAGGACCACCCACGGTGGCATCATCCAAATAGGTCTGGGCCACTAATTAAGAAAATGCTCTACAGGCTTGCCTATAGCCTGATCTTATGGAGGGATTTTCTCAGCTGAGGCATCTTTCACTCTGATGACTCAACTTGTACAAAGTTGCCATGAACTGTGCAGTACAGGAAACTTACAAAAGTGGCTTCTTTATATCTTGGTAGCTGACCAGGAAGCAAAAAACTCAGCCGGAAGTAGGGCTAGGCTCTAGTCACTGACTCCCATGGCTCTATATCTGCCAGCTGGGCCCAATGACTAAACATGACTAAAGGCTTGACAGCTTTCTGAAACAGTCCTACTAACTACACACACACACACACACACACACACACACACACACACACACACACACACACACACACACACACTCAGGGTTGGGTGACATTTCATAGGTAACCATCCATGACAGAAGTAGAAAAGACTGTGACAGCAGTTGGGATAAATAAGCTGAGGAGAAAACTGGAAGTAGGTGAGGAGAAGTCAGTTTGAAAGAAAGAAACATTAATTAATATGGAAGGGAAAATAGGAAAAGGAATTTACATAGTAGTTCTGTTTTTATTCTGACTTCAAGACACATCCCTGAATGGGTGGTTGATTGGCTTTGATGTTTTCTAGACTGCCTTCCAATGCCAGGTTGGTGTTTTACTACAAAGTATGAATTTCTGTCTTTTCTGATTCCACTCTTGATTTCTCTGCCATCTGCTGTCTTCCTAGCCCAATGGTGTACATTTTATATTTCTGCTATGACCGTGTGCCAGATTTGGTAACAGTTTTTGTTAGCTAGCTGATTGCAGATAAGTCCTCAAATGGCAGTGGCTTGATGCAAAGGCCAGATCACCCCTGGCTAAAGATCTAGTGTGGGGCATCTCAGAAATTTCTCCTAAATGAATGACTCTCTCCAGGCAGTGATTCAGGCTTTGCCTGTGACACCCCTTCATTGTCCTTATGGAGCTCATGAGGCTCCACCCCAGTCAGCCAAAAGGAAGAAGCAAGAGTAGGGAGGTATTTATGGGCTTGGATAGTGGCAAAGTGACTTTCATTCTTCTGTCCCAGGCTAAACCCCATTGCTGTAGCCTAATCTAATACCATAGGAGGCTCTAGCATCTAATCCAGCTGTGTGATGCCACAGAGGCAAAAATGAAGAGTTCCAGAATCATCTTTTCCACAAAGAGGCACTGGTCATCAGCATCTCCATAGCAGGTTCTGGGCCTGGGGCTAATTTGCCTGACAACTTGAGGCTATATCCTCTCATCTCATCTCGTCAGCTTATCCCACAGCTGCAGAGCCAAGCCATCCCACATCGAGAAAAACAAAACAGAGATGGTGTTTAGAGTAGGTCCCTCTTTTACCCACAATAACTTCGTTTAACTTTCCTTTATCATTGACACTGAACTTTTTCTCTCTGTTGAAGTCTGGTCGAAGCATCTGTTTGAACATAGACTTTACCCTTTTGCTTTACAATTGATCTCTTCTACAATATCCATAGACTCTGTGTCAAGTTTGTTATCAATTATTTTGAGGAATATAATATCTGAATTCTTTGAGTATGATTGTCTTAGTCTTCAAATCCGTAAAGCCAGGTTTGGCAGTATTGCAAAATTACCTAAAATTAGCCTTGTATGGTGGCTCATACCTTCAACCCCAGCACTTAGGAAGCTGAGGTTGGTGAGTGGCTGTGTGACTGAGGTCTGGTTATGGCATGAGACGCTATTTGAAAACAAAACAAAACAAAACAAAAACAAAATGTAAGATATAGGAAACTCAATAGTTTGAAAAGGCTTTTTAGAAAAAAGAAGTGTTTATTTGGAGTTATTCTCTGGATTTGAATTAGTCATGTTAAATGATAAATACTACAGACATTAACATTAATAGATAGAAAAATGATAAATTGATTGAATTGCAGAGATAGATTATAAGATGGATACATAGATTCTTGCAAGCAGAAGCTAGTAGATAATTCCTAAATTTGTAGGGTAGACTATCATGAACCCTAGGATGTGAGCTGAAGGTTCAAAGAATTTCTTCATTACACAAGATAGGTCTACTCTTAAGAAGCGTTAGTTGATTAAAACAGGCCATACAGATTGCTTAGGTTAAGTAATTTTACTTAAAGCCAACTGTTAATGGACTTTAATTACATTGATAAAATACATTTACAGCAACATGTAGATTAGTGTTTCACTTAATAATGAGACCAGCATCCTAGTTAAATTGCTATATAAGACCAACCATCACAGCTTGTCCTCTACTCTTAGGGAAATAGAGGCTGAAGTTAGTAAATTGTGTAGCTATTTGGGCTTTATTATGCCGAAATATTTTCCTATGTATGTATTATATTCCTATGCACTATTTATAGCCAAATCTAAATAAAACATCTGATCTGTTTATCATAGATAATTTAAAATAAGTGATGCCATATCTGAAACATAATCCAAGGGGAGTCTATCTGCAGGCAGCCAAAGGCATGGGAGAATGGCATAATTTTTTCTTATCTCAGAGTCTCATCATGAATAATTTCCAATATGAATAAATCCTTGATTTTTAAGTAAGTCGGTGATAGCACCATTTGCTTCTTTAATTCTTTGTAGAGGATTGCAGGAGACACAGATCCTTAACATTTAATTCCAGCCCCGAGGCTGAACAAGTTATTGGTTTAATCACAGAAAGCTGAACTTTCATCTTTCTTTAATTGAGCATGGATAATTTCTACCTGTGATCAGTAGCCAAAATGTCATAAAATCACGTTTGAAGCCTCAGTCTCCTAGATAGTAGAAAAAAATAACAGTTATTTTGTAGGCCTTTTCAGTGATCATTTGGGGCCACTGTTTCATTTTGTTGGTAATTACTGTCAGCATTTCATGACTAACATGGTTTGGCAAGTGTCACTAAAAGAACTATTTCTCTTTTAGTGACAGCCAGTACATTTAGGGAAGAAAAGGCCAATGAAGAGACAGATGCTGGCTCTGTGGCCATGGTTTGAATGACAATCAGAGATCAACAGAACATTATTTTTCACAGTAAGAAGAGGATAAGGGCTCTAAACTCCAGAACTAAATGTCAGCTCTTGGATGCTTTTTGTTATGGATTCCAACAGAAGAAAGCAAGGACATGTTTCTCTTTTTCTTTCTTACCACATTCTTGGAAGACAAAGCTATTATTATGTCTAACCACTGAACTCATAGTCTTTAGTAAGAAGGCACCCTAGAGGTCTGAATGACAATTGTGTGTGTTTCTGCCATAAATTTTGATGGTGGGAAAGAGTGTTGGGCCTCTGATTTATTGCAGCCTTGGAGATAGTTAGCGGCCCATGTGCCTGGTAACAGTTGTAATCTACTTGGGAAGAAATGGTTGTCCTGTCAGTCTAGGAATAGACTTTATAACCTTGAGGGCAAAATTGATTGGATGGTTGTTTTTATATACATTTTGTGCACAATTACCTTTTTTCTTTTTCTTAAAGGATCGTTTACAAATTTAGAGTTGAAAGAAACACATAGATTGCATCTTGTATGTTTCCCTAAGGTATTCAAAGGCTGATTTAATGCTCTGTTTCTCAATCTAAGTTATACAGCAGAAAGGTCATGAGTCCATGTTTTTACTATAGGAGAATAAAGTAACAGGTAGAGGGAGAAGAAAATGTGGGGTATAGGCGCTAAGAAGACAGTTCTGCAGCTGTTGAAATAATAAAGAGTTGGACAAAGGCAGATCTAGACCCCCAGTAAATTAGCACCTAAGGTGTAGGATGTGGCTGGCAGTCTCATGAAGACAGTCTGTGCAAACTGAGAAGAATGCTGAGATGAGGCAGTAAAAGGATCTCTGGCAGATTGGGAACAAATAGTTTGGAAAAGAGGAGTTTCTCAATCAGGAACTCAGCAGAAAGCAGAAGGCACGCTCTACTGGAATCCCAAAGAGAACTCTCCAAAGACACGACTTATTTGGGAACAGATACCCAGAGCAGTAAGAGAGGAGCTCAGAATCAGCAGTGGCACCAAGCTGGTCCATTGTGTAGGTCTGGAGACCTGGAACTTACTAAGAGCCACAAAACATATCACTGGGGAGGAGTCCCCGGGACAAGAGTTGAAATTGTAGAGGAATGTAGCCAGTGCCAGTGTCACAGTGCTGAGACAGGAAGAATACCAAGGGAACAAGCACACTAGTTGGTCTCCCTTCCCCACTTTTAATCTCTATTGTCTCTCCAGCAGCCTGCTCAGCCTGAGGTCTGTTGTTCATTGTACATTCTTGCTCTTTGACACGTTACTCTTTTGAGCTCTTTTGTTCTTTTTGGGGATTGCCACCTAGCTCCCAAATTACTACACACAAGGTTTTATTATTAATTATAAATGCCTGGCCTTAGCTTGACTTGTTTCTAGCAAGTTTTTCTTAAATTAGTCAGTCTACTTTTTGTTTATGGGCCTTTTTCTTTTCTTACTTTCACTCTTACTCCATGGCTGGCTGGACACTGATGTCCTCCTCTCCCTGTTCTATCTTGCTCCTCCTTCTTTTCCTTCCAGATTTCTCCTGCTATTTATTCTCTCTGCCTGCCAGCCTTACCTATCCTTTCACCTGCCTTGCTATTGGCCATTCAGCTCTTTATTAGAACAGGCAAAGAATCACAGCTTCACAGAGTTAAACAAATGCAGCACAAACAAAAGCAACACACCTTTGCATTATTAAACAAATGTTCCTCCATGTAAACAAAAGTAACAGACCTTAAAATAATATTTTACAACAGAGGACAGCCGAGACAGGAGCGCCTATGATACAGACTAGCCAAGACTGATTCTGGAGAAACAGGAAAATGAAGACTTGACCTGCCTTGGTAGCAAACTAGCTGAGGTTTTTAAGGAAATTGCCCAATCCTTTCTGTTTTATCTTTTGCCCCTCATCTCTCATCAATAGGAAGAAATAATAACTTGTCCAATTTCTTGGTGTTGCTATAAAGATTAGATGACATAACAGATGTACCTCATTTCATTAATTTTATATTTATGTCACATTTTATAATTTGTAAGTCTTTCTTGTGTCTCTTCATTTACATCTGAAAACTAGATTGTAGGGTAGTCAAGATAGCTTTTATTATTTAAATGACTGAACGGATAAAATTAACTGCTTATCTCAAGGCTTTTCACTGAAAAAAAAAGTGACTATAATTTTCTTCTAGTATACTTTGAACATTTTGAATAGTATTTAGTTCAGGATTTTAGTTAGTTTTGAGGGTTTTCTTTGTGAAAGCCTCAGAGTTCCAGGTGAGTAACCTGAGGTGTTCATTAGTGATGCGGGCCTTCTTTTATATCTGATCAGGCTTTGGGGAAGAAAAAAATGGGAAGGAAAAGGGCCTTGCTTCCACTTTCTATAATTGACCATTGCTTCTCTTTTTGTAGAAAAAGCAAAAGAAAGCATAGTTCCTGTGGTTCCCACATCGGCAGAATGGAATTGCCTTATCTAAACATTTTGTATCTTACCCGAGAATGTCACATAGTAACTATGAGGCCCAGCTTCCCTGTCCACATAGGACAATAACTCATATTTCCATATTGTGTGAGGATGATTTTTACATCTGCTGCTTTTATGTGGTATTTCCTTTCATTCACTTAATTCTTCTCTGACCAGGATTTACTGCCTAAATTTTTGAAGGGTTCCACATATAAGAAATAGTGTTATAGAGAGAATATGAGGAATTTGCCTCTCTGGGTCTGAGTTTCCTCCCTGTTGGGTTTCTTATCCCAAACCGAAATTGGAATCAATTGCTTCTCTGAGTCTAGTTATTCTTAATGTAGTAACATAGGATTCACTTTTGTTAGCAACAGTGTTGCATACTGTTGAATCTGCATGGAGCTCACTGTCTACTAAAACCATTTACACATTCTGTTACTTACAGGACATGCTGTAGCTAAATCAAGCCTTCAACACTCTTTCCTTCTTTAGGTTTCACACATATCTTGTGTCTGTATGTCTGTTACTCTTCCTTCTTTGGAGACTACCTCAGAACCGTCATGATTGGAACATAAATTTGTCATCCATGTATTTCTGTTCTGGCAAATTTGCATTATCTAGATCCTGCATACCTTCTAAATAATTAACAAAATGTTAAACATGGCTTTAGGAGTCAGGCTATCAGATGCTTCTAGATTCTGAATGAATAAAGCAGGAATTTATGGAGAAGAATCAGTTAATGCAGAGTGACTGCAATGTCATAAAATGAAAGACAGTAAATGGGCCTGGAAAAGTAGGTTGTCAAGAGCTCATAAAATAATTCATTGACAGGTTAGTGAGATGGCCAAGTTTGATGACCTGAGTTCTATCTCTGGGACCTATGGTGGAGGGAGAGATTCAACTCAGCAAGTCGTTTTCTGATTTCTACACATATACCATGGTGTGGGATGAATAAAATATAATAAATTTACATACACACACTCACACATACACACACACATACACATACACACACACATACACACACACACACACACACACACACACACTCTCTCTCTCTCTCTCTCTCTCTCTCTCTCACACACACACACACACACGAGAGACGGGGGAGGGAGAGAAATACAGAAAAAGACAGTGATGAAGAAATAGAAAGAGACAGGGCGACAGTGAGAAACTGAGAGGCAGAAAGTCAGAGTTTAACTATGCAGTCCTTGCAGGTCTGCAGCTTCACTATGTAGACCAGGCTTGTCTCAAACTCAGAGCTCTGCATGCCTCTGTCTCTCAAGTCATAGGGTTAAAGGTGCATACTACCATGATCAGTTATTTTAAGTTTTAAGAATTTTTATTACATCTATCTATCTATCTATCTATCTATCTATCTATCTATCTATCTATGTATCTATCTCTTGTGTGCATTCGTGTGGCTGGGGGAATGCATGCCCAAGCAAGATAACTTGTAGGACTCAGTTCTTTCCTTTTACTATGTGGGTCCTAGGTATTGAACTAAGGTAGAAGGCTTGGCAATGGGAGTATTGATCATCTGAATCATCTTGATAACCACAATAAAATAATTTTTCAAATGAATTCATGGTCATTATGAGTGATGTAATATTGAACTATTGTTTTTATTTATTTTCTCTAACATGATTGAGGTATATATGACAAATATAAATTCTATACATTTAAGGTGTGCAGTGTGATAGTTTGATGTACATTTAGACTGTGAATGATTACTACAAGGAAGTTAATTAATATATATTACTTCTATGTTTTACGAGTCTACTGTCTCACCATATTTTAAACTATATAATAACATTATTATTAATTATAGTCACCCAGACCTATTGACTTAAGGATATTGACTTTCTTTGCTTTTTACGATTTAGGTAACTTCATGTTTTGTTATTGTATGCTAAAAAGAAATTATAGGCCCAGAATATTTTAATTTTTGTCTTCATTTTTTTATACACATGTGAACTGTTAAAAACCAAATGGAATGCTTTAGCCTTTACCATTGCTGCTGTAATTAGTTAGCATTCTGTCTTCTAAAAAAGTCTAAAGGCTTTTATATTAGGCTACTTGTTTTGTAAATGTTCAAGCTACTGTCTTATTTGTGGATTGTCGAGTTAATCTGTTGATCCTCTTTAATGCTTTTTGCTTGAGTTAAGCATTGTCTGATATTTCTGTTACGACTTCTGTGCTCTATTCATTTGCATTTGCCTGGTAACCATGTTTTTTTCTTTTAACCTTTTGGCATCACTTTCCTTTAAATTCAGCATATGTGACAGTGTTTACTGTTTTCTAAACTGCTAACAATTGTAAGGTTTATCACCGGTTAAGGAACGTTTTCTCATAAAATATCAGTTTTTCTTGAAATATGCACATAAAATATTTAACATCATGAGTCCAGAAATGTTAAGTGTAAAAGAGGTACGTCTCTGCTATAGGAATATCATAGCTGATTTTAATTTATATTCATACCATTTATATATCCATCCTCTCACCTCCACAGAAATGTATGTATACATACACAATACATAAACGTAAACACAAACTTATTGGAGATGGGCAAGGAAATCAGAAGTTATTGTAGCTATGAATAGAGTAGACACATAAGAATGAGAAGGAATTGTTCAGATGGATTCTTCAGAAATCCAGCTTCAGTTTCATCTCTGCTAAGGGACTCTCTTCATTGTAATTTCATGTAGTCTCTCCATGACATTTGCTAATGCTGTTTCTCTCATGCTAATAGGTCACTCTCTCAATATACTTGCTAACGTCTAACTCCTTAAACTGCTTCTTTTGTCTAATCTAACTTGAACATGCTTGAGTTTACTTTCTCTTTAGTGATGATACACTTTTATGGTTTGTATTTCCTTCAATGTTTAAATCTCTTTGTTTTGGAACCTTGTGGCACTTTTGTACTTTGAAGCCCACATAACATCTGGAACATTGTGAAGGCTGTTAGTTCACTGAGTTTTGTTTATCACTGTATGCTTTCACTGCTCCTTATTTTTGCCTTGCTGACCTCAGGATCAAATGAAAATGAGTTTCCAAGACCTGATTTCCCCAAACACCTTGACAGTTAGAGAAGGTCACCTTTACTTTGTTAAAGTATAGACTGACATTCAGTGTCAGAGTGGGTGTTATGTAAGGTTCTATCCCACAGGGGCTCTGTGCATAGGGGTTTGCACAGGTATTTGTTAATCATTTTCCTCCAAATGTAATCATTCATGAATATCATAGTTAAGAGTTATAATGTGAAATATCCCTAGGGCAGCCTCCTAGTCCTGTGGAGATATAGCATTTCACATGTAGAGCTCCAAGAATCTACCTTCTCCCAGTTGTATCCTCCAACATTCCTGACAGTCTGAACTTGACAGGAGATGTGATTTAGGAAAGGGTTTTTTCCTATAGGTACCTGGAGGAGCAGTCTTCTTACCAGGGCAGAGCCACAAGCTAATAAGGTGATAAACAGTGAGAAACCCAAATGAGCCTTTCTTGATCCTATTTCTAATCTCTGTCTCAGGTTTCCTGAAATCTATTTCAGGTGTCCTGAGTGGCATAGGATTGGGGATTAGTTTCCTTATTTAAGACATACATACTTTGGACTCAGCAAGGACATAGCTAGGGCTGTCTTATTCAGAGAGTATGGCTCTTACTCTGCCTCAGAAAACCCCAAGCCTTAATTTCCATGCACCTCCTGTTGCTTAATGATTTCAAAGGGCCCCAGCACCACCACTTCTGGCTCAGTAGGAATAAAAGGATGCATCAGCATGTGTGCCCACTGTGTTCTATTTCTGTCTTTGGGACATTACAAATTTCCCCCCTCCTACTTAAGAACTTATGTCCTTGATAACTCCTGTTTAATGCAAATCCTTCAGAGCAGAAATTAGTATAAGACAAATTAACTTTTCTTATCTGTGCTCCAACCTTATCTTTAAAAAAATGGTGACAATTGTATCTACTTCATATGATAGTTTTGAGAATTAGATAGAACAATTTACTAAATATAGACGCAATTAGTATGAAAAGTAACAAATAGGAAGACTAAAAAGCATGAATATTTTCATTATAGAAAAAGTTTTTGTCTTTTCTTCTTTTGTATGGTGAAGGGTACTGTTGTCCAGAACCTTGTGTTTGATGGACAATCACTTTATCACTGAACTAACTGTACTTTCAGGTCTATAGACAGGATTAATATTTGTGATGTCACAAGTAACCTGATATTTTATTGTTGCCATCCCCATCACAAAAACTATCACTATCACTAAATTATAGGTTTGAATCAGTTTTTACTGTGTGTTGTAAATACTAGTCTAGATGCTTGGCGTTCTCCGTGTTAATGTGTGGCACTGCTTTTCTATGGTGACTGTCACAAATCACCACACCCTCAGAGTCTAATACATTAAAGAATGTACTTAAATGCTTCAGAAGTATAACACAGGTCTTGTTGGGCTAAAACTCAAAGTGTCAGGAGGACTCTGTTTTTCCTGGAGGCTCCAAGGAAGATTCTGTTTCCTATTCATTCAAATTACTTCCAGAATCCAGCCCCTTGCTGTTATAGGTTTGAAATCCTATTTCCTTTCTGGCTGACAACTGATAGTGACTGTCAGCACCAAGAGGCCCTCAGCTCGTTTGGCTACTGATATCCTTCCTTAGTGTCCACAGCCAGCACTGGTGGATTGAGTCCATCTCCTGATTGAGAACTTTTCTGCTGCTTCATTATCTGACTCTTCTGTTTATCTACTACTATTATCTACTACTGCTATGAGTTCATGTGGTTGAACTGACCCACCTAGATAATCCATGATTGCCTCTCTATTTACTTGTGTATAGCCTTGATTCCCTTTGCAGCCTTCTTTTGCGCTATGGGACAACACATTCCCAGTCCTGAGAATTAGGATGTGGATGTTTTGTATGTATTACATATTCAGTGCCTTGCTGAATTCTCACACTGTCCCTATCTTCTTATCCACATTTTATAGATGAGTAAAGAGAGGCTCTATGATAGATCTTGGCACTTTGTTTCCAGGATATGCCTACTTTAGAACTACACTAAGCTCATCATGAGATGGACTCTGTAATCCCAGAAACCCAGAAGTCAGGAAGACAGCTGACACATATAGTAACTTCAAGACCAGCCAGGGCAACACAATGTCCCCTCATCAAAACAGAACAACAACAACAAAAGGTTTCTGAAAGGAGCTCTGGGATTATAGGTCAGTAGTAGTAATTGCCTAACAGACATAAGACCCTGAGTTCAAACTCCGGTATGAAAAGCAAGGCTTTGGTGTCAGAACCAGGAACTCATTTGTATTTATATCTATAATTATAGTTAGATTTATTCAGACCTTAAGAAAATGACTGGCCTGCTGGGGAGACATGATATTACACGGTGTCTGAAAGCAAAACAAAGCACTATCAAATATGTCTCAAAGAGTGTTTCTCTGACCAGTCTTATTGACAAAAGGTACAGAACACCTTCCTATAGCCAAATTCTCAATATTTCTTCTATTTCAATTTTACCTTCTACTTTACAAAACTTGCTCAAGAAATTGTGAGACATATTAATAGCAATGTCTTACCTCAGCATATTGACAGTATGATAGTATCTATTACTTACTTAATACTTACCATATGCTATGTGCCCCCCTTCAGGTGTGACCCTGTAAAGCATGCAGTTTTGCTGGTGGACATTAGAGGTAAAGAAACTGAGATGGGCTGTCAAGATGCATCATCAGGTAAAAGTACTCGTTGCTCTTACAGAGGACCTGGCTTAAATTTCTAGCACTGCATTGTAGTTCACAACTATATGTAGTTCCAGTTCCAAGATCTGATACCTTTTCGTGATCTGATGCTTCTGAACTCCCCAGGAACCAGGCATGAATATGGTGCATATATATAGGTACAAGCAAAACAATCATATGAATAAAATGGTCTAAAAAATATTGGATGCCAGTAAATGAAGTTTTCATTTGGAAGTATGACATAAATCTAGTCCACTCTTGCCATTGTAAACGTTTCTTCTGAGATAGGAACCCTTGAATCTTCTATTTTCTGCGGTTGTCTACGTCTACCCTTCAGTCCTTAGTATGATGTTCTTGTCTGTCTACATGAATTGAATGATAGATCCTTTGTAGCCCATAAGCCACAAAAAGCTACTTTCAGATAACCACATGGCTGGGCTTTGCTCATGTGTAAAAGTAGGACAGAACAGTTTGATACTGTTTAACCTGGAGATCTCAACACTTTCTCCCAATTCTAACCGAATGTTTATAATTATTATAACCTAGGATTTATGTATATTCTTTCTTTATGATTGCATACATATTTATTGTTTAAAACACATTTTACATGTTTTCACATTCAGACTTCAAAATATCCAGAGAAGTGGAATAGGGAAAGATGTACTTTGGGGTTCAAGAAATGGTGCAGTGGTTAAGAACATGGACTGCTCTTGCAGAGGACTTAGGTTCAGTTCCCAGCACCCACATAGCAGCTCACAACTGTCTGTAATTCCAGCCTTAGGATGTCTGATGTCTTCTTTTGGCCACTGAAGGCACTGTATACATGCACATGGTGCACCTACATGCAGACAAAACACCATACACATAAAATTAAATAAGTAATATTTTTTTAAAGTGCCATATTGTAATGGCAGTGTTATGGCAATGATCATGTTGAGGATGAGGAGGTAGAAAACTTACTATACAATGATATCAAATAGTCATTATATTGTATTTTGTTTAAACTTGTCAACAACCCCTCTGGGGTAAGTATTTTCCCATTTTCAAGATAAAGCCATTTGACTTCTTCAAGGTCACACAAAAAAGTAAAGATGTGACAGGAATTTTCATCACAGGGAGTTTGATTCCCAGGATTGGCTCTTAAGCTAAAGCTCCAAAGCATTCTTTTCATTTTGTACCTGAATCGATGAACCAGGGGTGAAATTAAATAAATTTTATTAAGGCTGCCCACCTGGCAGTTCTAGGACTTAGGCCATATCGCCTGTCTGCTATTTGCAAACAGTACCAATATAGCAGAATTATGGAATCGGAAAGGCTTCATGCTCCATCAGACACTAAATGGGTAGGTAACCCTGGCTAAATCATGGCTATCCTCTAGTCTTTACATCACTAAACTCAAAACCAAGAATAGTCATACCTACTTCCATAGGATGCCAGAAGAGTGATAATAATAGTAAAATATATGGTGTGAACTGTGTAAATAGTAACTATTATTAGTCAATGTTCTTTGCACCACACCAGTAACTGTAGGTCTAGCTCCAATAGAGTTTTATCTGGTTAATTTGCAGCTGTTTGGGAGAAATTAGCTTAGCAGCCTTGATCATTTTTCCCATGAATCACAGGCTTTGGCAGGCGCTCCTGATACATTATCATTAGTTTAAGGGAGGTTAAGTGCTAGGTTATAGGTCTGAAAAATGCATGCTGTGAACTACCCAGATTTAAACCAATCATATCTGAGGGTTGGGGGTTTGTTAATATGCATCATGCCTTCCCTTTAGCTGTTAGCCTGACTGAGCTACTGGCTATCATGATTTCTCTATGTTTTTTCTGTTGAATGTATGTTCCCACCTGAAGGATGAGATATCCAAGGCAGTACTGCAAGCTGAACAAAATTGGAGGGGTCTGAAAGAATGTGTGAATGGTAAAGATGCTTCTCTGTGTCATGCTGTAAGTGCTGGAGTGGACCCATAAGCTACACAATGGTCAGTTGTGTTACAAGGTTGCTCCCCAAGTATACACTGATATGCTTCAGAAACAGTCCTGTTCAGGATGATTTATGATCTGCTGCCCCTTTCAAGTGAATTACTCTTGAAAGGAATAGTGGATACCAAGTGAATTTGGCAATGGGCAGTTGAGCACGGATGCAGAAATCCTCTGGGTTTTCAAGAACATCCCAGGGAAAGTTCTCCTCTGGTACCCACTGGTGCTAAAGGTTGAACTACAGACTTTGTGCCTTTGTTCCTTCTGAGGCTTGTGTGTGTTTCCCTCTGCTAGCCTCCTCATTAAGAAAGGAAGCAAACAAAGCAACAGGGGTGCAAAGCAGCTTAGAAATGAATGGTGATGTCTAAACTGTGTTGGTGTCCACTTATCCATGGATTTGAAGTAGTATATAACTGTTTCAGATTATCTCAGACAGAAGTGCAGTCAAGAGATACACTAACTTAAATCTTTCCATCTAAGGGAATTAAGAAAAATCTTGAGGACAGACTAGTCCTGCAGACAAGCTCTATGAATTGTCAATCAGTTGTCTCTATTTGTAAATCCCACTTCTGTCTCTTCAGAGTCTGTGGACAAGTTGCTTCATTTCTCTAGATTTCAGTTTCCTTATCTGTATGGTGGCCATGGCTATTATATAGAATAATTACAAAGATTAAATACTTTATCTATAGTCACTGTTTGCTGTGGTCTGAGTATGAACTGTTGTCCACAGGCCTGTATGTTGAAAGTGTGGTTTCCAAATTGTAATACTACTGTGAGAGATTCTGGAAACTTTAGGAGTTGGGGCTTATAAAGAAAATGGGCCTGAGGAGGGGATGTATCTTTGAAGGTCATTTTCTAGTCCTTAATCCCTTCCTCTTTCTCTGCTTCCTGGCCACCATTATGTAACTATTTCCCCCCATTTCAAACTGCCATGGTATTGTCTCACATATCCCCCATCAATGGAGCCAAGGACTGGAAACCAAATCTTAGATACATGAGCCCAAACAAGTTTCTCCTCCTTGAAGTTCATGTTAGGCTTTAGTCACAGTGATGCAAAGCTAACAGGTTTCTTCATCATTTCACATCTAGAGTATTCCAGCATCTTCTGTTCAAGCCTTCTGGGACTATATGATGGAAAGTTTTGGTGGAGCCACTTTTTCCTACTTTCCCTCTGTGTTAGTATTTAATAAAAGGTCAACTTACATTCCAAAAGGCGGATATCCAGCTAGGCACACTCACAATAATACCCTGAATTTCTCAAGCCAAGGAGCAGGAGACACAGCCTCAGCTGTTGACAAGCCCCTCAGGTATTCTCTGGATCTGTCACTAGAGACGGGAGGCTTAGAGAACACCATAGGCAACATCTTTGACTTCAAACCTGCTGCCAAGGCAGGCAGGAAACAGAAAGCTCAAGCCAGCCAGACTGCAGGTGCAAAAGCCACTGGAGATGGGAACTGCGTCCAAAGCTGCCTGGCACAGCTGTTGGGAGTGAAGGTCAGCCAGATCCATGACGCATCACCTCTATAGTGATGGAAAATGAACAGGGAAGCAAATGGATCAGAGGGAAAAAATGTCTGATGCGAGTCTTCAAGGTGGTCAGCTGTGGTACTATGACATTATAGGATTAGATAAAATGTGAACCCAGATTTCTTTTCCTGAGGCAGACACTT
Source organism: Cricetiscus sungorus (assembly GCA_030556225.1). Lineage (NCBI taxonomy): Eukaryota > Metazoa > Chordata > Mammalia > Rodentia > Cricetidae > Cricetiscus > Cricetiscus sungorus. The sequence goes on along the minus strand of JANBXA010000735.1, from coordinate 20,196,577 downwards.
AGGGAAGCAACTATCCTCTCCCACAGACATGGATGCCAAGAAGCCCTGTGATCTATGTTTCTGGACTCAGTTTTCCAGTAAACTGCACTGCTAGGCATTGCCTTTTGGTAATTTGATGAAGCAAAGGTCTGCAAAAATCGAACATAGTCAGTTATTTAATATTAATATTTTTAAAGTACAGTTTGCTGGGGATATATGTACTCTGAGTTAGAGTACTTTTATAGTATGCTCAAAGGCTCTGAGTTCAATTCCTAGCACTGCACACCAAAAATATATTTTTTAAAAGTGATATGAAGTCATAGGACATAAATAAGTGCTTTTATATATGATCTTATAAATCCCCTAGATGTGTAGGATTTAGGTTATCTAAGTATGCACTATTTTCAGTACAGGAATGGTTTTTCTGGGAGTAAATGAGAGAACAGATTTTTTTTCCCTGAGTTTTTTTTTTTACCATTGGGCTTTGAAAATTATGGCACATTTAAAGCCTTTTCTTTTTAACCACAAGAAAATAGTACTCTTATATGTCAGGATGATACAGGTGACAGTGCCCCTGCTGAGGATGAAACTGAGCTGATTTTTTGGTAATAAGATGGATGTGATAAGCACACAGGGCCATTATTTCACTGACCCTGCTGTATCCAAGTGTGTGTTTTCAGGAAGGCAAGCCCAGGTGTGGAAAGTATCCCTGGTCCCCAAAAAGCTGAGCTAAGTGAATCTGGTTGGATACTGAGCATATAAGCTTATAGTCATTGTAACAGCAGAGCAATCGCATTTTCCTAAAGTAGTGCAGTCCAAAGCTACATGCCCTGCGATGCATATTCCTGTCATCAGACTAATAGTGTTCCTACAGGAGGTAGTAGAAAACAGCAGGACAAACACCACACATACACACTCTCTCTCTCTCTCTCTCTCTCTCTCTCTCTCTCTCTCTCTCTCTCCTCACACACACACACACACACACACACACACACACACTGTTTCCTGTCTTATTCTTTCAAAGTCTGTTGTAGAACAAGGAAGCAATTTCCAGCTTAGTTGCCAAGGCAATAAAATAGGGCACTTACAGGAGAATTGCACCCCTCCCTGGATTGTGTCCCCTGGCAGGCCCATGCCACCCCATCTTGTCCCTATCCCCACTGCTGAACCCCGTACACAACCCCAGCAGACTTCCACTACTAGAAGCAGGCCACAGCAGCCAGAATCGGTGAGTGAATTGCCTGCCAGCACAACTGCATAGAATCTTTAGATTCTGTTCCCCATGTGCCTTCCCCAGGCCTACACTGTCCCAGCTTGTTCTTGACCCTGCTTCTGGGTAGACTTCCATTACACAGAAGCAAGCCATACTAGCTAGAATTGGTACAAGGCACACCAGTTAGAACAGGCTCAAGCCACACCAGCTTGAAGAGACTTCAGCTGCTCAGGTGCAGGCAACACCATTCAGAGGAACAAAGACCCCCTGCTGCACCAAACACTATGCTAAACACCAGAAGGCCAACTTCCAGCTGTGACAGAGACTCTCAACTATACCAGAGCTCATACCCAGAAATCCAGCCTGCCAAAGGGGAAACAGAAACCAAGAAACAAAACACCAATCCAATAAAGACAAACTCTGAAATCAGGAACTAGAACTAATCATCCCAAACCCAGATGCCTAAACACCAGTGTAAAAATACAATAAAAACCAGGTCAATATGGCACCACTAGAGCCCAGCTATCCCATGGAAGCAAGACCTAAGTATTCCAATGCAGCTGAGGCCCAAGGAAACTGACTTTATGAAGGAATACAACTTTATAAAGATGATAGACGTTCTTTGGGTGGAAGTGAAAAACTCACTTTAAAAAATGAGGAAAGACCAAAATTAGAGGAAATCAAGAAATTCTTTAAAGAATTCCAAGAAAGGCAAGAAACACAAAGAGGTGAAGGAAAATGTTCATGACATGAAAATCAAAATAGAAGCAAGAAAGAGAAAACAAACAGACCTTTGATCTGTAGCATGTATGTTTCCGCCAGCCGCCAGTCTGGGCCCACAGCCACACCAGCCCTAAGTAACACTCTGAGACTCTGTATTTAATGCAATCCTGTTGGCCAATTACCATTATTGTTTATGGGCTAGCTCTGTCTTAATTATTAACACATTTCTACTTATCTAAGTATTTCCACGTGGTCATCTTATTGGGGAGCCACGGCGGGCGTCTTCCTTCTTCCCTGGGCCACATCTCGACTCCTCCCTACTACTTCCTCTTTCCTCCTTCTAGTTTCCTAGCCCCACCTATCTTGTTTCCTATTGGCCACAGAGCTTTATTAACCAGTATGAGAAACATATATACAGAATAACATCTCCCATCATCTTTGTTCATATCATCCCTCCTCCCTTACTTTGACTGTATTCCAGGAGCATGGCTCAATAGTTAGTTGTGGATTTCTGCATCTGCTTCCATCCATTTCTGGAAGAGGGTTCAAGCTTCTCTGGTGTTACAGATTGTAGGCTGGTTATTCTTTGCTTTATGTCTGGTATCTGCTTATGAGTTAGTACATACTATATTTGTCTTTCTGTGTCTTGGTTACCTCACTCAGAATGTTTTTTTCTAGCTCTGTCCATTTGCCTGTGAATTTTAGGATGCCATTGTTTCTTACTGCTGGGTAGTGTTCCCTTGTGTAAATGTACCACATTTTCTTTATCTGTTCTTCAGTTGAGGGACATCTAGGTTGCTTCCAAGATCTGGCTATTACAAATAATGATGCTATGAACATAGTTGAACAAATGTCTTTGTGGTATTAATGTGCCTCTTTTGGGGAAACACACAGAATCAGCTGACCCCAGTTAGTGAGAGATCACTGACTCAGGTCTGACAAATGGAGAACCTGCATAAGACCCAACTAGACTCCCCTAATATAGGTGAAAATGGTACGGCTGGGACAATATATGAGGCCACTGGCAGTGGGTCCTGCAGTCTGCTTCACTTTGTCTGTTTCTGTGGCACTGACCACACCTATTGGGGGGTGGAGCCAGGGGCAGAAGTGACCCATGGAACTAGGTCTGAGGAGGAGCCGGGGAATGCCGTCTTGCTGGCAGTATGCAGAGAGAGGAACATCCAAAAGCATCCGGTTCCAACTGCTGTGTTCTTCTGTCTGTGTTGTGAGTTGTTTCTCCCTGAATAAACATCTATTTGGCCTATTTGTTTATCCTGATCCTTATTAAGTTGGTAGAGCAGGAGACTCTTAATCTCAGGGTCATGCGTCTGTGCCCTACGTTGGACGCCAACTGCAGCTTGTAGTTTTCCACCAGCCGGTCTGGCGCGCCGGCGCCAAATAACATGAAGAGACTCTGTATTTTATACAATGCTGTTGGGCCAGTTATATTATTGTTTATTGGCTAGCTCTGTCTTAATAATTAACCCATTTCTACTTATCTAAGTATTTCCACGTGGCTTATCTTACCGGCCAGAGCGGCGGGCTGCATCTGCTCTCTCTAGGCTGTACATGCTGACTCCTCCTTTCTACTTCCTCTTTCCTCCTTGTCTCCTAGCCCCACCTATCTTGCTTTCCCATTGGTCCAACAGTGCTTTATTCATTAACCTATAAGAGAAACATATTTACAGAATAATATCTGCCATCATCTCCTTTTTTCTGCCTAAAATAAAGAGAAGGGTTTTAATCTTAACATAGCAAAATATACCATAAAACAGTTATCAAATAAGAATCACAGTTAACAATATTTAGTTCATTAACATTTTGTAAGACTTAAAGAAAATATCATCTATCCTATCTTTGTGAGTCTAAAGTCCTATATGTAACTTATCTTTAATCCTAACTAAGGAAAACTATAACCATAACTATCTGTCTTCAACTCCATCAAAGACCACAGAAGGTTAATATATAAACTTTAGAATGGCAGAGACAACTCACTGCCTGGTCAGTCACCCGAAGTTCTTCTGTAATATTTCATCTTCAGCCCATAGGCCATAGTGTATCTGGCAGACTCTTTCATGAAGCAGTAACCCTGTAGCAATGTCCATCTTGTTTTAGCAGTCACTTTTCTGTGGGTCCTGCATGTCCAGATTATATAGCATAAAGTCAAATAGTCCAGAAGAGCAGTGCCTTGCCCAAATGGCTAGTCTTGCCATATTAGAAGCAAACTCCATAATGTGTCTCTTTGATGTCCATCTTCCTTTCTGATGCATGTGGTGTTACCAGGAGCAGTTGTGCCTCACTGTCAAGAAAAAACATAAACCATTTTAAATGCCATATTCTGTAGGTCTTTGAAAGGTTTGAAGAATGCCTATTGATCTCAAATACATCTCTGCATATCTAGAAATCCTAACTAACTTAACTCTAAGTTTTAACTATCATAGGTAACTCTCTATAATCTGTATTAAATTATACATTACATTTTTCAATGAGTTTTATAAACACAAAAAAGAGGAGAAATATACATATCACAAGATTGACTTTAAATTGTACCAATAAATGAAAATCCATTCCAAGGCAAAATATTCATATCTATACCATATTCCCTTTACCTTTAAAAAGATTGCTTGTGGTCATTAACCATTTATAACCAAGCCCATTTAAATGAAAACAAACATTTATAAACAATATTTGGGAATTTGGGTGTCATTCTTTCCAAACTGCTTCCTGCTGGTAGGGGGCATTGTCATGGGGGATCCTAAGAAGACACAGAAATCCTAGCTGTAGTGGTCTACAAGGCTACATTGACCCATTGACGTTGCTTCAGGGGGTCTTGCTTGATCAAACAATATTAGTCTGGAAGGAATCCAAAACTTTTCATTTTCTGTAGAAAAAAAATTAGAAATCCTTTTCCCCAGTAATTTGTCCTTGGACTTAAATTTTGGAGTCAAAGCATTTTTAAAATAAACAAATTGAATTAATCCAGCAGCATTTCTTTTATCAGTTGTTGTTATTTTCTCAGCAGTCAAACAATTTAAAGACAACAGAATCGCGTATAGTATCCAAAATTTCTCTGTGCTTTCCATCTTTATGTGGCTTTCTTATTACTCTATTTTTTCTACTTCTATTTTTACATATTTAGAGACAGGATTTCTCTGTGTAACTTTTATCTGTTCTGGAATTTACTTTGCGTACCAGGATTACTTTGAAATCACAGAGATCTGCTTGCCTCTCTCTCCCGATTGCTGGGATTAAACATGTGTGCTACCACACCCAGTTACTCTACTTCTTTTTTCTTTTATAAACCATTGTATCCTGTTTCTTTTTGTCTCCCAAGCCAATGTGTATTTTAAAACACACTGTAAACTTTCATTGCCAGCTCTCCTACACATAACTCTTTAAAATCCTTGTGGTTTTTTGCCGCTTTTGCTGAGTGGGGAAACCTCCCTTAAAGGAACCGTGCAAATATTTACTTGTCTCTTGTAAAACAGAGTCCAACCCAGAAAAATGCTGCTACCAAAAATTCTTGCTTGTCTTTGTTCCTTTGTTTCTGAAAACATTTTTTTAAGCTTTTGTTAAATTTTAAGTGAAAGTTCTCAGTTCCACTTCTGACACCATTGTGTTACGAACAGGTTTCCCCCCCCCCTGCCCCTCCATGGCTGGTCTGGTCCCATTCTTTGTTCCTCCCTGCCGGAGGAACATGTGAGCCCCAAATAACACTCAGAGACTTTGTATTTGATACAATCTTGTTGGCCGATTACTATCATTGTTTATGGGCTAGCTCTGTCTTAATGATTAACCCATTTCTATTATTCTAAGTATTTCTGTGTGGCTCATTTTACCGGAGAGTGGCGGGCGGCATCTTGCTTTCTCTACCCTCTACATGCTGACTCCTCCTAAGTACTTCTTCTTTACTTCTTGTCTCCTAGCCCCGCCTATCTTGCTTTCCCATTGGCTACAGTGCTTTATTCATTAACCAGTATGAGAAACATATTTACAGAATAACATCTCCCATCAGGGTCCAAGATACACTAATTCACAAACTTACTTAGTCGAGCTCATTCTATGTGGAGAGATACCTTGCTAAGCCTAGACACAGGGGTGTGGGAGGTGGACAGGTGCCTTTTCCCTGCCTCAATTAGATGATGGGACAGACTTAGCAGACTTCCTAGTAGAGGTTTTACTCTCTCTGAGAAGCAGATGGGGGTGAGGTGTGGGGAAAGTGGGGTAGCCGGAGGAGAGGGGAGAGGAAACTGGAATTAGCATATAAAAATAAAGTAATAAAATGTAAAAAAGAAAATAATAAGGTAATAAAGGAAAAGCTAATAAAAAGAAAACATAAACAGAGGGAATTCAAGAAATGGAAAAGCTGGGTAAGTGAACAGGAGCTACAGACACAAGCATCATTAACAGAATACAAAGATGGAAGAGATAATCTCAGCAGTTGAAGATACAATAGAATATATTCATTGGTCAAAGAAAATGTTAAATCTAAAAAACTCCTAACATAAAATAGGGCACATATATCAACCCCTTTAAACTTACCTATGGGACTTAGTAGAGATTTGAGGGAAATGATATATTGCTACCAGATATACCCTTTCATAGAAATAAGAAGTAAAATATATGAAAGGAATTTGTAATGTTTTTCAGTAGATACAATTTTTAAAGTAAAAAGAAAGATATGAAATGCATGTATTTATGTAGGTTCATATTTTAGTTAAGCCAATTGTTCAGTTACTGCTGATTTAGTATAAAATTGATATTATAAGTTATTAATGTGATATCCTTCAGTTTTTATTCTAAGTCTTCCAAATCTGCTTGTGTCATTTGGGCATGAAGACTGTGTCCTCCTTGTCAGGGGTGCCAGAGTTTGCTAGAAGTATTCAACTCTGGCATCTAGAAATGTTGGGATCTCTTAGTACAAGGAGGAAGACCAACTCAATGCCAAACAAGCAAGAACAGGAAGATTTTCCATCAGTACTCATTGAATATATTCTTTGATTTATGGGTGTGTATATGTGTGCAAAGAAAGATACCAGATTATTTGAGCCCTAGAGGGTCGGTCCTCTCTGCTCAAACTCCTGTTTTGTTTTGGTACCTCCCTGCAATAGTGGAAAATTGGATAAGCAGCTTGGGGTCTAAAGAGACTGTATTTGCCTCTTATCTCTGGCCATGGGTGCTTTGTTGTTACATGTTCAAGTTCACTTCTGCCAATTTTACTAGAGCAGAAGAATCCACTTTTCTCCTCTTGTCCCATTACCCAATAATCAAAGGTTATTTCCAAGGGTGAAGCTATTCTTTATATTTACTATTAAATATCACACAAGAGAAAGAGATCTTGTCACTTCTGAAATTGTGTAATGCTGTTTTTGCCTCCAGGCCCAAAGAAAATGCTTTCTTCCTTTCCCTTTCCCACAGAAAGTTAGAGTTTGTCAGCAGTTACAATTTTATTGTTGACACTGTACCTTTGTATTAGTGTTAGCACAAGGCTCATAAACCTTAGCAACTTTATTACTCACCAATTAGTTTCCAATGAATTTTACTGCCTTGAATCTATGGTGTTGCTCATGGAGAAGGCTTGATGTCCATAAAAGAATTTCTCACTTGACACCTGGAAGGATGATATGGCATCGGAGTCCCCATTCCCCCAATCATTGCCATAATTGACTAGTGAGTTTGATTTCAGGGAGTTCTCTCAAGGTCTGTAGGCACACATTTCTTTCTGTTGTCACTCTCATCCAGCTCTGTTGAGGCTGCCTCCATTTCACTCAGAGTCATCACACAAGTGTGGGAAATGTCTTGGAAATGAGGTTGGGAGATGTAGATTTCAAGACCAAGCAATTCTACACTTTGATATAGGAGCTTGAACAGGCGGCGTTAGCTGCCCTTCTGTGACTGGACATACAAAGCTCATACCACAATGTGAGAGTTAAATGAGACAGTGGACACCAAAGTGGTTTGTGATGTATACAGTGTCCTGAATACACAACGAAGGGGTATCTCTGAGGAGACTGTATGCCTGTTAAGAGCATGTTCATGATGAGAGTCACCCTTGAGTTGCAAGCGAGTCAGTGAGCTAGCCTCCATCCATTTCTCTTTGAAGTAATTCTCTTCTAGTTCAGCAAGGCTGTGACCTAGGAATGAGCAAGGCCACAATCACATCCCAGCCAATGAGGTAATTCCTATCATTACCTCATTCATTTCCTTCTTTTCATGAGTGTGTGACATAATTCGTTTCTGGGCTATTATTGTTGGACATCTCATCCTGGTTTCACTTGAATTAAAAGTCTGGAGAAGAGAAACATTGTTATTTGTTCCAAATCCAGGACAGGTAGGCTATCTCATGTACTCTCAGTCCCTGTGAGGAAAACCTTCTCTGAATTCAGTTCACATTGCAGACTTCTGATTACCCTTGAGCAGATGTGAATTTAGATGAAGCTCATTATCTTGCATTTCCAGGAACTCTGCCTCAGAGATAACCATCTTGGTTTCTTTCTTTGCTCTAGTCTGTCTCTCTCCTTCTCATTGATATTAGGGGAATGGGAGTTGGTATGAGGGTAACTTACTAATTTCAGTTCTTTTAAATAGTGCAATGTTTAAAAAATATTAATGGTGTTAACTTGTAGAACATTTGACTATTGAAACTGTACCTTATCTACAGTGGTCTTTTCATTCCCATAATCATGTATGCTGTGTTTCACATAATGGTGACTAATCTGTGGCCATGGGAAAGCTAGTAAATAACTTGTTGAATATTTAAAATGTGTTGAGAGTCTTATAGAAATATCCTCCTTCACTTTTCACAGTGGCTGTGCAAATCCCATTTTATAGATAAGAAAACTGAATGATGGAGCTCATAAGAGGTTTTCCAACGATAGTGTACTGATAAGATACATGGGTTTGAAATTAGGGTACCACTACTCATAATTCCATAAATTTTCTGCACGTTTAAATGCCCATATTCCAGCCTAAAACTATGTAGCTCTCCTTTAGATATGGTAACTTTTAAAGATATACAGGAAAACATTAAAACAGGGCCTAAGGCTAGGGAGTAAATGTATTTAGGTGGGCGAATCTCATGCTTAGATGCAATTATTTTTTTCTGTTCTCACTCATCCTGCTTTAAATTTCTTCTTCCACAAGAATAAGCATATTGTTCATATTTTCCTACCTGTCCTTGATTTGTTTCAATTTGTCTGTCTGATTCTAGAATGGAATCTTATCCACTTCTTGATACCATAACTCACTAGTCCTGGCTATTTACTTAGAACTACATTTTGCATAGTCATGTGTCTGCAGTTGCTGATAATCTCTAAGAATTTAAGCTCTTGGAGAGTTGGACAACTTGTCTTTGACTGAATCATGGCCCCATACTGTTTAGGAGGTACTTAATTCATTTAATAGTTGGAATATTGCAAGACTTGGATTGGCTGTCTGTGGCACTAAGAGAGATGATTGCTTATATCTACACTGCTATTGTTAGCATCAGCATTTTCCTACTGTAGTGTGCTACAACCTCTTGATTCACCAATAATCTTAGCTGTTGCTGTGTTGGACCATTTCAATGCAAATCACCTACATCTCACCTTTAGCATCTGCTGCTTCTACATTTTGCCTTGAGCTTTTTCTTTAGCCCCTGGAGCTCTTAGTGTACCTTTTAGGCAGCATAGAACTATGAAGCAGTTCTATGAACTAAATACCTTAGGCACAATCTTCAACCAATGGAAAGTTGGATAACTATCTCATCTCCTATCCTTCAGAAATACTTCTTAGGTGTACTCTGCTGGTACCTTGAGAATTAACCTCAGCTTTACTGAGAGCCAGTTGTTCATAGTGATTTCCTCATATTGTTCTAACTGCTGTTTAATGGTGGTATCTTCAGAATAAATTCTTTGCACTAGTCTTTCTCTGTTAATTTGGTTTTGGAGGAGGGTGTAAAATTGAACAGGACACAGCCTTGTTTTCTCATTATTCATATCAGAGGCTAAATCATAGTAATAGGAATGGGTAATGTGGCTGGATTAATTAGGTAAATCATCTCATGATAGATATAGCTTTGGAGGTTTTAGATAGGGTTATGATGAATGGAGACAGGGTTTAATTTCAGAATTGCTTTCTTTCTCCTTTAATTGTTGATAACATATAGACAATTATACTGATGAGAGCTTACAATGTCTAGAAAGGTTACTGAAATTAGTGGATTGATGTGCTGAGAACTAGCATGGCTAAAAATTCAGTTTGTCCCCATTCTTTGTGACACTGATTTTGGTGTAAAATAGACTGACCCACAGTGTACTCCTACATCTGTGGTTCATAGAACCTGCCAGCTGACATATTTTTTATGGCTCTTTTCTCTTGAGTTTTTGTCAAGGATTTGTTATAAAAAGATGCCAGATACATATTCATAATCACTGAACAGTCACTTCACCAATAAAGGTTGAGAAGAGAGCATGGCAGATGGTGTCATGGAAATTATACCGAAGAATACTCATGAAGATGAAAGAGGCAGCACTGAAGTCCTGGCATATAGATAGGTGGAAGGGAAGGGAGGATTTATGCCTGGTGTGTCTGAGATCATAATAACTAATGTATCAACTTCTTTGAAAACTTTTTAATTAGAGATATCAGCAGGATTTGTGGATGAGTCATGAAGAAGCAGACCTTTCACTTGCAGTAAATGAGGGCAAACTAACCATCAGCAGCAATAGCTGCATTTACTTCAGAGCCCAATATAAATGGCACTGTTCTAATTAGTCAGGCCAAGGGTCTAATCCCTGCATGGGCCAAATCAGGCTACATCATTTCTTCACCTGACTGCCCTTTCACTTCCAAGCAGCACAAACACAGCCCCACTTAACGCAAGCCTAAAAGAATGTGTTGCAAACTATAGTGTAAGCCTGACCTTGTCAATCGTCTGATGAAATTCATTTGCTTGTGCCCCAATATGCTGAATATAAATTCTGGATTCCTTGCCACAGACCTTAAGACCCTGAACAATTTGATCCTAGCATCTTAGGTCTGTTATTTCTTTTTTGCTCTCTAACACAGCCAAACTGTCATCTGAGAAGAATGTTCATTGCTTGACACTTGGCATTCTGAAATGCTAGGTGTAGTATGGTTTTCCTGAACTATTTGATGGCTGGCTTCTCCAGGTCTTTCCTCCATTATTATCTTAGAGAGACATTTTTTTCTTTTTAATTTCTTTTTCTAATTTCATTTTGCATTCCAACCACAGTTCTTCCTCCCACCTCCTCCCACTCTTCTCACCTCCCCAACTGCCTCCTCAATCCACCTCCCATTTACTCCTCCCATAGGGTAAGGGCTCCCCCTGGGAGGTTGACAAAGCCTGGTCCATTAAGTTGAGGCAGGACCAAGTCCTCCCCATTGCATTGAGGCTGAGCATGGCATCCCACCCAAAGGAATGAGTTCCAACATGCTAGTTCATGAACCAAAGATAGATCCTGGTCCTGCAGTCAGAGGCCCAGAGGGGTATTTCTATCCTTTTCACCCTACAATGTTCAAAGTACCCTGTTTATACAACTTGTGACACTGATAACAAGCAATGGCTTTTGTTTGCTTCTCACTCATGGGCTGTTTGTTTTATGAAGGCCATGTATGCTCCCCTAAACTGGAATAATGACTGACACTTAACATGTACTCCTTGAGTTTGTGTTTCTTGGATAGTATATGAAGTTAAATGCAAATGATGGGGTAGTGGATAGAAGAGTCAACTTTTGTATAGACCAGAACAATCTAGAGAATTCCCATAGAATTAAACATAAGCTTTTGGGCTCTGGTCAGTGATGCTTAGCTTAGTTAGTCCCCATTATTGACTTTGTTGGGAAATTTGTGTGAACATTCTTGGGACAGGTGTTGCATTTATTATTTAATCAATAGCTAGTTCTGAGGCTACCAAGTAGACTTCTGAACTTCTCAGTGTTTAAGTGGCTCACAAGTACTTCTAGGTTAAAAAACTGAATTTTTTATTATTTTGAATTGATTTTGTTAGAGTAATATTCTAGAACTCTAGATGGTACATTATAGTACCCAATGAATATCTACTAAACACAAAAACGTGTATATTCTACTGTTGATCAGTAGGCAGTCTTAACAAACTTCAATCTTTAGTCATCTCCTACCTGGATATGGTTGACAAGTTTCACTAGTAAGATGTGGAAACACACAGTGTGACATTTGCGACTGTACATCATGACTTTTCCTTTTGTCCTTTCTTGAGCCACTATAGGGGAAATCGAATATCAACTATTGAGTTGATATTCAAGGAGCCAAGGAGAGCCCCTACTTTTCACCATGGGATACAAAGGGGATAAAGCAGACCTTATCCCTTCTTTCTTTAAATTTATATTCTTAAGGGACAACCAGATTTATGAATATGTTAAATAATCAGTGTGGAAAGTAGAAACAAACCAAACAGGCATTTGACATGTTGTTGTTATCACGCATTCATTGTTTACACCAATGGTATCTTATACTTCAAATATAACCATATTTTAAAAATTGGGACTCTAATGCCTTCCATATTGTTTATAATATTTTTCTTATGGTGGTGGTATATACCTTCAATCCCAGCACTTGAGACTCAGAAGAAGGCAGATTTCTGTGAGTTCAAGGCTAGCCTGGTTTATAGAGAGGGTTCCAGTCTCACAGGCTCACACCATAAAAGGAAGCCCACACCTTACACTGCCTGGATAGCCAGAAGCAAGGTACTGGACAGCTCAGAGATTGGGATAGAATAATACATGACTGGAGAAAAATTCAATGAAATGATTACTAATGATATTCCATTATACTCATAGATCAGTGCCTAGTTCAATTGTCCTCAGAGAGGTGTCATACAACAACTGATGGGAGCAAAGGCAGAGACCCACAGTCAAACATTAGGCAGAGCCAGGGGAACCCTGAAAAAGAGTAGGAGAAAGGGTTGTAGGAACCAGAAGGGTCAAGGACACTGTGAGAACACAGCCCACAGAATCAATGAAGCAGGGCTTATAGGGGTTCACAGAGACTGAAGTGTCAATCATGAACCCTGGATTGGTTTGAGCTAAGTTTTTTGCTTATATGTTATGGATGTATCCCTGGTTGTTCTTTGTTCTTGTGGTACTCCTTAAGGTAGAGTCTCTGGCCCTTTTGCCTGCTCTTGGGATCCCTTTCTTCTACTGGGTTTCTGCCTTGATATGAGGGCTAGTGCCTAGTCTTATTGTAACTTGTTTTGTCATGTTCAGTTGATATCCCTGGGGGGGGGATGCTTTTTTTTAAGGGCAAAGGAGGAGTTGGAGGCATATGCAGGGAACTAGGAGGAGTGGAAGGAGAGTAAATTGCAGTTGGAGTGTAATGTATGAGAAAATAAATATTAATAATTGGTAAAGATTTAATGCCTCATGAAAAACTTCCTAGAAGCTAACATGCCGCATATGGTGCTGCACCAACATGCACCAACAGCTGATGGTGTTTTCAATGGCTTTCATTGTTTGTCTCTTTGTATTAAAGTTTTCAATTAAAAATTCAGCAGCAAAAAGCTCCCCCAAAAACAAACAAAAAAAAATCCCAATATTTTCCTTATCTATAATCTGTTTCTATTTAAGATTATGTTTTATTTTTAACAGTGCATAATTTATCCTGGTTTCCCATATGGAAATTGAGATATACTCTATTAATTTAAATGTTTTGCTTACCAAGAACATAGCATGCATTTTTACATGTTCAGAAATTTTGCTATTTTTTTTCATATCATCTATGGTTGCCTATCATTTTATGCTTTTTATGATGATAATATTAATACTTGAATGTGTTATCAGACATTCCATTAAGTTGTACAAATTTGTAAGGCCAGTCAGCAGTCAATATAAAATAATTAAAATAATTTTTTTATATAGTACATTTTGACCATATTCTTTCCCCTCATTCAACTCTTCCCAGATCTTCCCGCTCTGAGCTGATATCCTTTCTCCTTTAAGAAAACTAATCAAAACCTCAAACAAACAAAACAAAGTACACAGACACAAACACATGGACCCACATGCATGCATGTATACACACACACACACACACACACACACACACACACACACATCCCAAAATAGAAAACACATGAGTCTGATTTGTGTTGTCCAACGACTCCTGAGCATGAGCTCTTCCCTGAGTTGTAGTTGATGCATCCAATGTCACTCCACAGAAGAAAACTGAGTTTCCCTCCCTTAGCTTCTACTAATTGTAAATAGCTCCATGGTTAGGGGTGGGGCTTCCAGCCCCACTTCCTTTTCAGACACGTGTTCTTTTATTATTATTATTAGTTTTTATTATTTTACATATTGATCCCATTTCTCTCTCTAGCTTCCTCCTTCCCTCCCTTCCTCCCATTCCTCCAACCCCACTTCCACCCTATCTCCCCTCCCCTGCCCCCCGCAACTCCACAGGGAAGGTGATACCTTCCAGGACGGATCAACAAAATCTGTCATATGTTCTTTTCTAGGTGATGTAGTAATTCTTATCTTTTCCTTTAATATTTTTGAAATTGCTTCTAATTTTCCCTTCTAGATCCTTGTTAAATATTCAATCCACTTTTTAAATGGCTTTAGTTTTGTGTAGTTAAATCTTTTAATAGAATTTATTCTGGTATGTAGTTAGCTACTCTTCCATAAAGATTTGTGGCTGTCTTATTACAATACAATCTGTTTTTTGGTTTTGTTTTGTTTTGTTTTTTTCCCTGTGTATCAACATTGTAATTTAAAAGATGGGTGAAGATAAAGTTGCAATAGATTTCTCCTTGTTGTTCTTCTTATTTGTTCTCCTTGTTTACTTGGTTTTTAACTTTGTGAAAGGATAAAATGTACATTGTCCTACTCTGTGCTGTCATGCTGATTATATCTGGTAGGTTGTTTCTTATATTTTTGGTTGTGAGCCTAGCCTTTCTTAGCCAAGCCATCTCTCCAGCCCAAGATTGTTTCTTTAAACTCCCTCTGACTTCAGTTTTAGGTGGTTCTGTCTCAGGTATTCTGTATACATACAAGTCCATAGGTCTCCTACTTCATATACCTTAGCTTGTTTACAGGTCTGGTGCTCACTTTCTGCCTTATGGAGTCTCTCTCTCTCTCTGTCTCTGTCTCTCTCATACACACAGACAGACAGACAGAAAGACAGACGCACACACACACACACACACACACACACACACACACACACACACATACACTCTCCTTTTCTCTCCCCTTTGGGTTTGGGTTTGGGTTTGGGTTTGATATACTAGTCTGAACTTGCGAGCTGTGACAAATTTCTTTTAATTAATATTCTTATTTCAGCTGACATTCTTTCACCCTCATTTGTGAATTTGTTAGTAAGTCTCCTTATAGTATTAAGAAAGTAAAAAGGCCAATTAATCCTATTGGTATCTTTTGGTTTCATGCAAATTCAAAATAAAATGTCCATTATATTGTGGAAGTTTTGATTGTAACGAAATATGCTTACAGTTTCTGTGGTTGGAACTTGAGGATTTTTGACCCTGATGTTGCAGAGTCAGATGTCTGCATTTTTACTCGTTTCCAGGCAACCTGGTGGCTGTTGCTCTACCATTTCACCTGCTCTGCATCAAATGGGGGTTGTCATTGCAAGCCATTTGCAGTGGATACTTCTGGAAATCTCTGCATTTTTTCTTAATAGCAAATCCTTTGTAAACATGTTGAACCTTTGCTTTTTATTCTTTTCAGTGGAAGATAATTGTACTTGAAAAAGTTAGCATGGTGCTTCCTTCTTTTTCTGCCTCTAGAGTAGAGTACAATAAATGTTGTGTAGGATCAGCTAATACTTTGATGATGTCTTTGTGTTTGTGGGGAATTCTTATAAATGAATTGTATATATTTACCCTCTCACTATTTCCTAATATATCTTGTACTTCATAGCTTGTGTTTGGCACCTTTTCACACCATTTCATTATGACTCTGTGATATTCACTTCTACACTTGGTACTTTTTAGTGGCTATTTCCACTGGCCTTTCAGTTCTTCAAATAAACATTTTTGTTGTTGTTGTTGCCATCAAGTCTTGAAACTAGAGCTTTCTTTCTGTAATGCACTTCCTCTTTGCCCCTCCCACAAACCCATCCATTTACTTCACTTGCTCAAGATTCATGTACTTTTTTGTATACCATTTATATTATTTCAAGTATTTAAATCTCTAAGCCACATATATCATAATAGCAAGATGTAGTTTGACACAAGGTTTGGTTTGATACATAGTTTGACATAACATTATATCTCTTGCATCTGACACAATTCATAGTATATGAAACCATCAAAAATAGTTATGGAGTTAATGATTATATATATATATATATATATATATATATATATATGTGTGTGTGTGTGTGTGTGTGTGTGTGTGTGTGTGTGTGTGTGTGTGTGTGTGTGTGTGTGTGTGTGTGTGTATCAGGTATAGAAATATTAAACGTCAAAGATAAAACTTAAGTCAGCGTCTCCTATTTCCTAGTGTTGTGATCTTTTATAAACAAACAAAACCCCAAAGCAGCAACAACAAAAGGCTTTCTAGCTCCTCCATGCCCTCTCCAAATTTCATGGCTACAATATCTTGTGATCCTCCTGCCCCTGCCTTCTTCAGCAAATCCTACCAGCATGTGCCACAACAACCAGCAACTATAATATCACATAGACAGGCCAAAATAGAGAGATGCCAACAGAAGGAAGAAGTGACACATAGGTTGTCTATACTGAAATCTGCTGTGGAAAGTGGTCAAACAGATGATGAGTGTGTTCCTGAATATTACCTCCTTTGCCTTTGGAGGCAGATTGGGATCAATTTATATGAGACTGAGAAAATAGATCAGCAAATAAAGATCCTGGGAGAAAAACACTCTGCAAGAGAGGAATCAACATCCCACTCATATCTTCAAGAGAAGTCTCCAATGAGCCTTCATACTCATTCAGAATGAGGCCTAAACTGAAGTATTTGGAGTAAGTTATGAAAGCCTGGCAACTGTGATGATGAGTGACTGGTATGAACTACATCAGAAATATAGAGCATTACCAGGTCAGGGAATAGCCAAGCTAACATCGGCTGATTTCCAAAAAGAGTTCAGTAGCAAGAAGATCAAGAACAAAGGGATGAAGGGAGTGAGGAGAAAATTCTCCACAAAGCGTGGGAGTGGGATGACTGGAAGGACACTCATCCCAGGGGCTCTGGCAACAGACAGAATATGGGCTAATATTCCTTCTAGTCAAAAGGTATGTATGTACGTTCATACCAAAGAGTGCTACCCCTCCTCAGGAGGGTATGGTGAGGGCAGCCATACGGTCTTGCTTTGCATTTGATAATATCAAATAATTGGTTTCTTGACATTAGGTAATGACTAGTGATTTCATTTGACTTAATTAAATCTCATCAGGGTGTATTATGATTTCTTAACTATCCAGGAAAGAACACTACAAAATAGCTCTATGTAGTCAATGACAGTATGGAGGAAGTAACCTAAAAGGTACTCAAAGGAATTAAATCTGACAGATTAATGCATTCCATTTTGTAGAATTTGGAAAATTAAAATATGTACACAACACCATTGATAGTTATTCATGTTTTCAATGGGCAACTGCTTTGAAGAAGAAAAGCTGATCTGGTAATTATACATTTGCCAGAAGTTATAGCCATCATGGATATACCTGTACAAATAAAGACAGACAATGCTACAGCATATATCTCTAAGAAAATGAGACAGTTTTCTGCTCATTATAATATAAGCACATTATAGGTATACCATACAATCCAGGCAATAGAAAGATCAAATAGAATTCTAAAGGATATACTAAATAAACAGAAAGGAATAATAAAGAACCTCAAAATAGATTTCACATTGCTTTATTAGCTTTGACTTTCTGAATGATAATAAGAAGGAAGCAACAGCTATGGAAAGACATTGGATAATAGAAAAAAAAGTACAGAATTAAATAAATCAATATACTTTAAAGATGTTTTGAACTCTGAATGGAAACTATGACATTTATTGCATTGGGAGAGCTTTTGCTTTTGTTTCCCAGGAGAAGAAAAAAAATATGGATACCATCAAAATTGATAAAGATTTGATTTCAACAAGGTACCTCTTAATTAGAAGAGATGGTAGTTCATTAAGCAACATGGCCATTTAATCTAAACTAATCTATAAAACTGATAAATGCTTTTCATTTGATCAGATATAAATTGCCAAAGGAGAACATCGCCAAAATAGAGTTGGGTAAGGATTTTATTTTTGTCTTTTCAGGAGAATAGAGGTATCCACCTAAGGAATCTGGAGAATTGGTCAATTGAGACATCTGAAGAGAAGGAACAAATAGTCCAGAAAAATTGTCAGATGGAAAGGAATCAAATGTTCTATTGATGTATCATATTTCCAACAAGATAAAATTTCATAATCTTTTCATATATTTGCTTCTTTTTTTTCAAAAGACATAATGAAAATGGTTCCTTTGTAGTCCCATTCCAGTTAAATATTAAAGCTGGCTTTGGAATTGGAGTGTGTGACAGTATGCTATCCAAATTGGACAAACAGAATACAAACAGGAATGACTGCAAACCTTGCGAAGACAAGGTAGGACAGTCCTTTATAAAGTCCTGCTTCACAGAAATGTCTGTCAGATATGTTAGGTTTATAGGACAAAGATAGATGTCCCACTTTGAAGGAGAACTTAGGGTGGCTTTCCAGGCAGCCAGCTGCTTTTTATCATTTCTCACATTTTTTGGATGTTGCTTATTCATACTTCCTGTTTACTCAGTATATTATATCCTTGCATCTCTGAGGGAGTTGAAGACTAGATATTATAGCTATAGTTTTTTATCATTACTAGATTCAGAAAAGAAATTTACTTAAGACATGTAAAGTTTAAAAGTTTGAGAGACATTAAAAGATGATTTGACAATGCAAATTAGAATAGAAAGTAAATTAGGTACAAGAATTTGGGCTCACCAAGATAGAAAAGATAATGGAGTATTTTCTCTGAATTTGTCAAATGCAAATAGACTAGATATTTTCTCTAGAAATGCAAATGGACTAGAGATTGTTGATAAACTTGTTGCCTGTATATATTGTATACACTTATTGTACTTATTGTATATAGATTTTCTTATGTTCATTGTAGTTTTCTCTTTTCAGATTAGACAAAAGGGGGAATTGTGGTAATATATTGTTATGATTTATTAAAGTCACTAGAGATTAAAATAGCAAAGCAGTCATAATATGTAAGCCAGGTAGTGGTTGCAGACACCTTTAATGACAGGATTTGGGATTAAGGGGTAGATGAATTTCTCTTACTTCAAGGCCACACTGACTACATGAAATCTATCCAGTCTTAAAAGAAACAGCTCACATAGAGGTAATCTCAGCACCTGGGATCACAAGCCTTTAATCCCACCACTAGGGAGGTGGAGACAGGGGTGATATGGGTGGGCAGAGAAAGGAATAAAAGACAAGAGGACACAGGAACTGAGAACTTTTGAATCTGAAGATTTGTGGTGACAGGATTGCAATTTCACCCTAAGGTAGATGTAAGAGCTAGTGGCTTGGTTGCTTTGCTTCTCTGATCTTTAGAACCGCAACATCTGGGTCTTTTATATTTTGTGCTAAAACAAAATGAACTCATTTAATAATAAAACTCTTATTACATGTGCCTATGGAAAAAAGAAAGCAAGAAGCAGCTACATACCCACCCCCACACACATGGCATTTGTCTAGCATAAATGTCATTATCCCCAAAATATTACCCTCTCAAACTTTTCTCAACTTTTGTAGCATTTTGACTACTTTTTATTACATTAATAATTTTCTTTTGTACTGTAGTTTTCTGTGTCTTTGTGGGGCTGCAATCTGTACCTGAGTGGGGGAGTGTGGATGAAGGAAAGGCTAGCTATAGACAATAAAGAAAGACAGAGAGACAGAATAAAGGTCAGCAGGGCAGATCAGTCAATACTGAAATGCCACGAAGTTTATTTTTTACCACTCTTATACACCATAACCAAAAAGAGGAACACAGTATCATGTATATGGAACAGACTTTTCTTTCTCACTTATTCTGAGGGTTCAGTAACCACACCTTAGATCCAACTTCTTGTTCCCTAGCCTTAAGGTCAGGAGTAGCCAAACCTCAGATTCAGGTCTGTTGTTATTTAGACTAAGACAGCCAAAGCATCCTTCTATAGCCACACCTTTGACCTTTAGATCTTATGACTTGTTGACAGCTCTGAACTCTCTGCCCTTGTGCCAAGATGGAGTGCAGCCACCTTTTGGGCACCCACAAATTTTCCCTTCTTAATATAATTAAAAAATACCTTTGTGCTTCTGCTACAGGACAGATGGCTGTGTTTGTCTTAGGTAGTCTTCTTCAACCTTCAAGACTTGCCCATCATGGGAAGCACACATTCTGTCACGTATGTTCTGTCTTAGGTAGCTTGGAGATAAGAAGACTTTACCCGTCTCTGACTACCAGCCTCTGTAATAAAGAACATTAGGGGATAGTACATAGCTTGATGACAACACACCTGAGCCAACTTTTCATTGAGAATTCACAAGCAAGCTCAATAATGCATATGCTTTTGTGGCTACAGCATCTCCTGCAAAAGGAGAATGAATCAAGATAAAAATGGCCTTTTAAAATTGGTCTGAAATGTCTTGAGTCACTTTTGTTGTATCAAAATCTAAATCTGCCTATTCAATTGCATTGTATCTAACTATTCATAAGCATCATATCTAATCCTTAATGGAATGGGCTGGCTTTTTCATTCATAACATATATCTAGTATAGCAAAGGTTGTAAACATTAATGATTCCAGTATGCTTATTACCAATTGACACAAATTGACTAAATTACAATTCTCATAATTTCAATTCAATCAAAGGACAATAATATTTTCTCATGGTGAATGAAGTATGAATAACTCCAACGTTCTGAACCCTTTCTTTTTCCCTCTTTAAAATCCAATGCACTGCTGCTTATAATTTTCAAAGATAGGTTTGAGATACCACAATCCTTGAGTATTAAATATTAACTGCAAAGTAGACATGAGTGTGGCTGTTCTTTATAACCCCCAATACCCAGGGCATTGACGAATACTCAATAAGTACTTATTATTCATGAGGATGGATAAAGTACCCTGGTTTTTGGTCAAAATGCTTTATGCCAGGATTATAGAGGAAGAAACTGAATCCACTTAAAGTCAGCTTTATTTATCTGAATCTCACAGTCAGAAACAGTGCCTTATTTAGGAAATCTAGAGCCAACAACTGACAAAAAATTACTTAACTCATATTCAAATGAATTTCTTAGCATTAATGCATAGACTAATTCTCTTGCTTTGTAACGTTGTTATGAAAACAAACAACAACAACAACAACAACAACAATAACCCCCCAACCAAAAACTGTCTGTACACCATGGCCCTTGAAAGCATTTAACAAACTTACTCATGTCTCTTTAACATCTTTTTTTTTTCATCGGTTTTGTGATTAGAGGTAAGTCATCTTGATTTGTTTTGAAGTACAAACTACATGACATGTGTTTTAGACCATCATCAAGGCATCATGTACACTTGTTAGACTTATCAAGGGTACTGTGTGAAATCCTGCAGTGTAGTGCTATCAGGTGGTGATGTTGATGATGATGATCCTGGGAGTATTGGCTTCCAGAGCTGTGCCCCATGTTTTTGTAAAGTTGTAATAAGAGGATTCCCAGGGAAATGAGTTTTTAAGTTGAAACCACCATGCCTGCTGTGTTGAGATGCACATCCATGTGCTGCCATTTGGATGATTAAACAGTATAACCTTTATGCAGAGTTCTGGAGGCTGCAAATCTGGCAAGACTGGTTCCTTCTTGGGGCTATGATGGAAGGATCTGTTCCAGGCCTCTCTCCTTGCCCTAGAGGGCTTATTTTATTCACTTTGTGTCTTCATATGAATCTTCCTCTGTGTGTGTGTCTATTTGTACAGAGATTTGCCCCATTTAATAAAGACATCAGTAGTACTGGATTAAAGTTCACAGTAATGGCCTCAGATTAACTTACATGTTTCTATAATGATTCTATCTCCAAATAAGATATATTTTGGGATACGATGTGTGGTTTCTCCTTCTGTGAGGGACATTATATGAATCTCATAGAATCCTCCTTGTATCCTTATTTTTTTTAGGTGTGAGGAACATTTCAAAACACACACACACACACACACACACACACACACACACACACACACACCTTGTTATGGGAAAGTACATGTGGTTCAGGACCGTGGAGAGCTCCTTAACTCCTTTCTCTACTATTTCTGGCTATATGCAGAGGATTATGTTTGCTGACTGGCAGGCATCCTTAAGGAACATTGGCAGCAGCTTGAGCTGTTGTTAAGAACAAAGCTGTGTATAAGCATAGTCTTCATTTTTCTATACTTTAGAAGCTTATAACTGTCACATAAGTTTCTCTTTAGAAGAATAAATCTTGCTGTAAGTATTGATTTAATGGTATACACATTTAAGGCCACATTAGCTGTGAATTTCTAACTTCTTTGACCTTATTTGTTGATGCCTTGCTTTCTCTCAGTCCTAAGCAGGCACATAAAAATCCACCAAAGGTTTGATTGTATAAGAAAAATGGCTGCATTTATTGGCTTAGCACAGAGACTTTAAAAATGGAGTTGAAATCAACCTGTACATTAGATGCCATTCTGGATAGTTGAAATACCCATGGGTTTAACATAGTTGTGAACATCATGGGGAGTTGTTGGAAGCTGGGAATTTTGTTGAAGCACATTATTTTTGGCCCATGGGAGTTAAAGAATCTCCCAGAAGCCATGGGATTAACTGAGGCCAATCTCCACTATTTTTGTTCAATACAGAGACTTATGTGCCAAGCTACTGAGAGAACAAATTCTACACTTATTGTTGGCAGGTATGATGCCAAAAGATCTATATTCATGTGCTTGTTCAGTTATTGACTTGTTTTTCATTGCTTTGCATGTTCTGTGCTTCTGTTGATCTCCATAGACATTAAAGGAGAAAAACATGTTCTCATTGGCTGCATTTCTAATGATGTTTAAGTTTTAGTGTGATAGATAATGAAAAGTCAACATGAAACAAAATATCTTCATCAAGGAGGAAGGGTAATGAAGAATACAAAATAAAGAAATTAGATAATGGGTGATTTCATTCAGGGAGTAGCAATTCAAAACAAAAATATTTAAAGTAAAAACACTCTTACTTTACATACCAAGCCCAATTCCCTTTCCCTCCCATTTCCTCCTCTATTCCTCCCCTGACTCAATCTTCCTAGATCCACATGCTTTCCTCTTTTTTTTTTCCTAGTTCCCTCTCCACTCACTGCCCCCTCACTCCCCATATGCTGAGATCTTGTCCCTTTCCCCTTCTGTGAGGGAACTTATATGAATCTCATAGAATCCTCCTTGTATCCTAGATTCTCTAGTGGTGTGAATTATACACTGGTGATCCTTTGCTCTATGTCTGAAATCCATATATGAGCGAGTACATACCATGTTCCTCTTTTTGTGAGTGGGTTACCTCATTCAGGATTGTTTCTACAAGTTCCATCCACTTGTCTGTGAATTTCATGGTTCCATTGTTTTTTCCCCACGGAATAGTATTCCATTGTGTAAATGTGACACATCTTCTTTAACCATTCTTTATTTGAGAGTCATCTAGGTTGCTTCCAAATTCTTGCTATTGCAAATAATGGTGCTATGAATATAGTTGAGCACATTTGGACTTGAGTTTTGTGCATGGTGATACACATGGGTCTATCTGCAGTCTTCTACACACCATCATCCAGTTGGGCCAGCACCATTTGTTGAAGATGCTTTCCTCCTCCCATTGTATGCTTTTAGATACTATGTCAAAAATTATGTGTTCATAGGTGTGTGGGTTAATATCAGGATTTCAATCCAATTCAATTGATCTACTTGTCTATTTTTATGCCAATACCAGGCTGTTTTCAGGACTACAGCTCTGTGATAGAGCTTAAAGTCAGGGATGGTGATGCCTCCTGAAGTTCCTTTATTGTATAGGGCTGTTTTGGCTATCCTGGGTTATTTGTTTTTCCATATAAAGTTGATTATTATCCTTTAAAGGTCAGTGAAAAATTGTGCTGGTATTTTAATGGGGATTGCATTGAATCTGTAGATTGCTTTTGGCAAGATTTCCACTTTTACTATGTTTATCCTACCTATCCAAGAGCATGGGAGATCTTTCCATTTTCTGATATCTTCTTCAATTTCTTTCTTTAAAGACACAACGTTCTTATTATATAGGTCTTTCACTTGCTTGGTAATCATTACCCCAAGATACTTTATGCTGTTTGTGGCTATCGTAAAGGGTGATCTTTCTCTGATATCTTTATCAGCCCCTTTGTTGTCTGACTAAAGTAGGGCTTCTGACTTTTTGAGTTTATCTTGTATCCTGCTACTTTGCTGAAGGGGTTTATCAGCTGTAGGAGTTCCCTGGTAGAGATTTTTGGGTCGCTTATGTAAACTATCATATCATCTGCAAATAGTGAAAGTTTGACTTCTTACTTTCCAATTTGGATCCCCTTGATCTCTTTTTGCTGTCTTATTGCTTTAGGTAGGACTTTCAAGTACAATATTGAGTAGATATGGAGAGAGAGGGCAGCCTTGTCTTGTTCCTGATTTTAAGGAATCACCTTAAGCTTCTTTCCATTCAGTTTGATGTTGGCTGTTGGTTTACTGTATATTGCTTTTATATGTTTAGGTATGTTCCTGTTATCCCTGATCTCTCCAAGACCTTTATCATGAAAGAGTGTTGAATTTGTCGAAGGCTTTTTCAGCATCTAGGGAGATGTTTATGTGGTTTTTCTTTTTTAGTTTGTTTATATGGTGGATCACGTTCCTATTTTAAACCATCCCTGTAGCCCAGGGATGAAGCCTACTTGGTCATGGTGCATGATTTCTCTGATGTATTCTTGGATTCAGTTTGCCAGTATTTTATTGAGTATTTTGCATCGATGTTCATGAGGAATATTGGTCTGTAGTTTTCTTTCTTAGTAGTGTCTTTGTGTGGCTTGGGTACCAAGGTGATTGTGGCATTGTAAAAAGCGTTTGTTATGAACCTTCTGTTTCTATTGTGTGGAACAATTTGAGGAGTATTGGTATTAGCTCTTTTTTGAATTTCTGGTTGAATTCTGCACTGAAGCCATCTTCTGGCCCTGGACATTTTTTTTTTTTTTTTGGTTGGAAGGCGTTTGAGACTGCTTCTTTTCATTAGGAGTTATAGGTCTATTTAAGTTGTTTGTCTGTTCTTGATTTAATTTTGGTAAGTGATAATTTTGTGGAGTACAGGTTTTCAAAGTATGACCTGAAAATTGTCTGTATTTCCTCTGTGTCTGATATTATCTCACCCTTTTCATTTTTGATTTTGTTAATTTGCATGCTCTCTCTCTGCTTTTAGATTAGTTTGGATAAAGGTTTGTCTATCTTGTTGATTTTCTAAAAAAACCAACTCTTTGTTGCATTGATTTTTTTGCACTGTTTTCCTAGTTTTGATTTTATTGATTTCAGCCCTCAGATTGTTTATTTCCTGGCATCTACTTCTCTGGGGTAAGTTTGCTTCTTTTTGTTCTAAGGCTTACAGTTGTGCTGTTAATTCTCCAATGTGATTATCCTCTGTTTTCTTCATACGACCACTTAGTGCAATGAATTTCCCTTGTAGCACTGCTTTCAAGGTGTCCCATAAGTTTGGATATGTTGTGTCCTCATTGTCATTTAATTTTAGGAAATCCTTAATTTCTTTCTTTATTTCTTCTTTGACCCAGGTATGGTACAATTGTTCATTTTTCAGTTTCCATGAGTTTGTAGTGTTTCTGTGATTTGTGTTGTTGTTGAATGCCAACTTTAAAGCATGGTGGTCTGATAAGATACAGGGGACTATTCCAATTTTTTTTGTATCTGTTGAGGTTTGTTATGTTGCCTAGTATCTGGTCGATTTTAGAGAAGGTTCCATGTGGAGCAGAGAAGAAGGTATATTTTTTTTGTGTTTGGCTGGAATGTTCTATAGATGTCTGTTAAACCCAATTGAGACATAACGTCTGTTAGTTCTTTTGTTTCTTTGTTAAGTTTCTGACTGGTGGTCCTGTCTAGCAGTGACAGTGGGGTGTTGAAGTATCCCACCATGAGTGTGTGAGTTTTTATGTGAGCTTTGAGTTTTAGTAGTGTTTCTTTCCCCAATGTGGGTGCCTTTGTGTTTGTGACTTAGATGTTCAGAGTTGAGACTTTGTGCTGATGTATTTCTTCTGTGATAAATACAAAATAACTGTCTTCATCTCTTTTGATTGATTTTGGTTTGAAGTTAAATTGTTAGATATTAGGACAGCCACACCTACTTGCTTCTTGGGTCCATTTGATTGGAAGATCTTTTACCAACTCTTTACCATGAGGTAAGGTCTGTCTTTGAAGCTTAGATGTATTTCTTGTATGCAGCAGAAGGATGTATTCTGTCTTCATATCTATTCTGTTAGCTTGTGTCATTTTATAGGCAAGTTAAGACCATTAATGTTGAGGGAAAGTAAGGACCATTGATTGTTAATACTTGTATGTTTTAGATTTGTTGTTGGCAGTGGTATTGTGAATATATTTGCCCTGCTTTATCCTTGGGTTCTGGTGAAATGGGATTATCTATTATCTATGTGTTTGTGAGTGTGGTTCATTTCCTTGGGTTAGAATTTTCCTTCCAGAATTTTTGTAGGGCTGGATTTGTAGATGCGTGTTGTGAAAATCTGGCTTTGTCATTAAATATCTTGTTTTCTCCATCTATAGTGATTGAGAGTTTTGCTGGGTATAGTAGCCTGGGATGGCATCTGTGGACTCTTAGTACTTGTAGAATATCTATCCAGGACCTTCTGGCCTTGAGAGTTTCCATGGAGAAATCAGGTGTAATTTTGATAGGTCTGCCTTTTATGTTACCTGGCCTTTTTCCTTCTCTGCTCTTAATATTCTTTCTTTATTCTGTATGTTAGGTGTTTTGCTTATTATATGTTGAGGGGTCTTT
Organism: Cricetiscus sungorus; assembly: GCA_030556225.1. Classification (NCBI taxonomy): domain Eukaryota; kingdom Metazoa; phylum Chordata; class Mammalia; order Rodentia; family Cricetidae; genus Cricetiscus; species Cricetiscus sungorus. The sequence continues at coordinate 20,169,599 of JANBXA010000735.1, read as the reverse complement.
TTCCTTTGGTCTAGTCTATTTGGTGTTTGGTGTGCTTCTTGTATATTCATAGGCATGTCCTTCTTTAGATTGGTGAAGTTTTCTTCAATGATTTTGTTGAATATATTTTCTGCACCTTTGAGATGGGCTTCTTCACCTTCCTCTATGCCTATTATTCTTAGGTTTGGCCTTTTCACAGTGTCCCACATTTCCTGGATGTTTTTTGTTAAGGATTTGTTGGATTTAAGATTTTCTTTGGTCGATGAATCTATGTCCTCTACTTTATTTCCAGTGCCTGAGATTCTCTCTTCCATCTCTTGTATTCTGTTGGTTATGCTTGTGTCTGTATTTCCTGATCATTTGCCCAGTTTTTCTATTTCCAACATTTTTTCAGTTTATGTTTTCTTTATTGTCTCTATTTCAGTTCTCATGTCTTAAACTGTTTCCTTAACCTGTTTCATTGTCTTTTCTCGGCTTTCCTTACTTTCTTTAAGACATTTGTTCATTTCTTCCAATATTTTTTTGTTAATTTCTTCCATTTCTTTAAGAGATTTTCTCACATTGTCTTTGTGGGCCTCTATCATTTTTATGATATATTCTTTAAGTCATTCTCTTCTGCTTCATCTGCTTTGGGGTATTTAGCTCCAGTTGGTGTAGAGTCCCTAGATTTTGGTGGTGTCATGCTTGTCTTTCTATTGTTAAGTGTTTTCTTGCATTGCTGTCTTCTCATCCTTTCTTCCAGTGGGTGCAGATGGGGTATCTCTCTCTTTATGGTACTCCCCTGGTGGGCTTAGGTGGGTCAGTAGTTCGATATCTGGAGCTCTGAGTGATCCAAGCTCTCTTGGAGGTCTTTCCTCAGACAGAGGCCTGGCAATGGGGGTCAAAAATCCAGCAGGCAGGGACTCCGGATGGTCCTGTGGTGATAAGTGGATCTCTGGTCAGGGGCGGAGCTCCGGCAGAGGACTGTGGTGGGGGGGGGTCAGAGATCAAGCAGGTGTGGATAGGCAGGTCTACTGTGCTCAGAAGTTCCCAGAAGGTGGTGGGATTGTTGGATCCGCCCTCTGTTCCAGTGCTCAACCACAGCAGTGGGGAAAGTGGGCAGGGTATTGCACAGGCTGGGGGGGGGTGAGGGCAGGCTCTTCTTGGGGGTGGTTGTGTATTAGAGCACCAGGAGTTGCTCTCCCTGGACACAGGACACAGGGGGAATGAGATTCAGGACAAATCCAGGGAATTTCCAGGGAAGGGTGTGGGGGGGGGTTTAACCCGAACTGGTTCCAGACTCACCTCTAGCAAAGGCCTGGTGTTGGGGGGTCAAAGATCCCGTAGGCAGGGACTCAGGATGGTCCGGTGGGCATAGGCAGATCTCTGACCAGGGCCTGGAACTCTCCAGCTGATGACTTTCTAGCAGACGCCTGGGGATGGGGGGGGGGTCCTCTAGTTCATTCTTATGCAGGTTCTCCAGCTGTCAGTCTGGAGTCCATGAGCTCCTACTTGCTCAGGTCAGCTGTTTCTATGGTTTTCCCCAGCATGGTCTTGACCCCTTTGCTCATCACTTCTCCCTCAGTACAACAGGACTCCAGTAGTTTGATTCAGTGCTTAGCTGTGAATCTCTGCTTCTACTTTCATTAGATACTAGATGAAGGCTCTAGGATGATATTTAAGTTAGTCATCAATCTCATTATTGGGGGAAAGCATTTAAGATACCCAGCAAGAAGCAATTTTAAATAGGATGATCCAAGAAGTCAGTTTGGAAGAGATGAGAAGGCACCAGGTAGGTGACTATACATCAGCAAAGGCACAGTCAGAAATAGTTTTAAGCCTCAAAGTCTGGAGCAGAAATAAATATATGGATTTTTATTTATTTATTTATTTATTTATTTATTTATTTATTTATTTATTTATTTATGTTTTTGAGACAGGGATTCTCGGTGTAGCTTTGGAACCTGTCCTGGAACTTGCTCTGTAGACCAGGCTGGCCTCAAACTCACAGAGATCCACCTTCCTCTTCCTCTCAAGTGTTGGGATTAAAGGCATGTGCCAGCACAGCCCAACAATACGTGAATTTTTTAATTGAGCATTTGCTATGTGTAGTGTGGACTTCAGGGATGTATTAAGATTAATCATGTTACACCTTCGTGGAGCTTATACTCCAGGTAAGAAGTAAGGATCCACACAACAAACAAGAAAGAAAGCAAGTGAGGCATCAATAAGTTTTTCAAAGGAAAATACAGCAAAGCAAGAGAGAGAATGGAGAAAGGAGGTGTGCTGTAGGGGAATCAGCAAGCAGGACTTAAAGGAATTTTGTATAGAGACGTGGTGAAGGGAGGGAAAGGAACAAGGTTGAACATTTGGGATAATAATAATAGAAGTAAGTAGGTGTGTTTAAGGTAGAAGGAAGATTTGGTGTGGTAGGATGCATGTCAGATAGATAGGGAGCAGGGACTATATTGTGTTGGACCAGGTTATTCCTGGCTAGCAGGGATACAATGTAAATATGGGATGATGGGGGATGTCCTTCTGTATATATGTTTTTCTTATTGGTTGATGAATAAAACACGGTTTGACCAATAGAGGCAGGAAGCTAGGTGGGATCAAGAGACAAGGAGGATTCCGGAAAAGGTAGGCAGAGAGGTGCCTCAAAGTGACTCCATGCATAGACTGGGAAGGTAGGATGAACCAGGGCTTCTCTGGTAAGATAAGGCCATGTAGAAATACATAGATTAGTAGTTATGGGTTAATAATTAAGAGAAGGCTAGCCAGTAAGAAGCCCTAGCCATTGACCAACAGTTTAAAAATTAATATGTCTTTGTGTGTTTATTTGGGGCTAAAGTGGCAGCAGGATCTGGCTGGAAAGAAAACCCCAACTACAATGCAATGTTGTGAGAATAAAGAGATTAGGAAATACACAGGCAATATAATGTATGCAGCATAATATGTCTCTATGACCTGTAGTTTTTCTCTCTCTCTCTCACCCCCAAACTCTCTCTTCCTTTCTCATCCCACTTCCCCTCACTACCCTGGGTCTCCCTCTTGATGAATTTCCTTCCCCTTTGTACATTTGTGTTGTTCAAATACACAAAGCATAAGATGTCTTAACTTTCTGTTATCTACCTATTTGGCACCTTCATGCTGTTATAAATTCTTGAGTTATAAATTTATGTAATAAATCCAAAATGTCATTGTTTTCTATTGACACATGACTGTAATAACACCAATCATTTGAATGCAGCCAATTTTCTGAAATCGGTCTTCAGTCATTTTCACATTAAATGGACTTAATTCTTGGCCATTAAGATGTGTGTGCAGTCATACAAGGACCTCCTTGTATGGGCTGGCAGTTCCTGAGACTGGTCATGGCTGATTCACTGGGAAGACTTTATCTGTGTTCATGTATCAGCATCCTGGTTTGCATGTAGCTCAGAGCATGGCACTAATTCCATAGGGATTGGGGTCACTTAATCTACCAAAAATTCCAGTCTGACATCTGTGCAACTGAAATAATAATCCATAGGATTTAGGGGGATTGAATGAAATAACTGCAAAACTGCAAGCACACTAGACATTTCTAAGTAATCAATAGATGGTGTTCCATGATTGGCATTGGCATTGCTTCCCTTTTCCCTCCTCAACGAATCCAGTGACTTCTGCTTTGGATAAGAGGAGGAACTTGTCTCTGCAGTGGCATATCCTCTACTCTGCAGAAAATGGGAAAACCCTCAGACTGATAGCTGGGAATCCAGCATTGGGCCGACTCGGACCCCCTGAACATGGGTCTCTGTTGGAAGGCCTGGGCAGTCTAAGGGACCTCGGACAGTGGAACCAGGATGTATCCCTGGTGCACAAAAGGACTTTGGGAGCACATTCCCCATGGAGGGATACTCTCTTAATCTAGAGGCAGGAGGGAGGGCCTAGTCCCTACTCCAAATGACTGACAGATTCAGATGACCCCTCCAGGAAGGCATCACCCTACATGAGGAGTGGAGGGGGGATGGAATGGGAGGGTGGTCAGGGGACATGGAAGGGTGGAAGAGAGAGAGGGAGGGAGGGTTGGAGGGATGGAGAAGGGACTGAGATCTATATGTTAAATAAGAAAAATAAAGGAAGAAAGAAAGGAAAAAAGAAAGAAGGAAAGAAAGAAAGAAAGAAAAGAAGTAAGAAAGCAAGAAAGGAAAAGTGGGAAAACATAATGCGGGATTTTCCTCCTTCACCTTGCATTTCTAGCTGTGTGTGATTTGCTATGGCTCTTTGAGAGCAAAGAAGTGGCTCTATTTATTTTCAAGGCAAAGAAAATAATCATTTGTGTAGTAGACTTCACAAATGGCAGATTAGGCTTTGAGTGCAGGTGAGACTCCTTTAGCAATTCATGAAAAAGAGAGAAGGCATGCTTTCCCAAGCAGTGAGAGACAGGATGTTGACCTTTGATTGCTTATCTGGGCATCTTGGCGAAATGCATTTATCCTTTCTTAGGAGAAGGGAGAACTTCCTGATTCCATGTCCTTTCTTAGGTTTCATTTACACATATGCCAGCTGAAGATGAATCTTTGCTTGTCCTATATTTTCTTTTTCTGATCATTTTAAATTTAAAACATTTCCCTGTGTGTGTTTTGTCTGCATGTCTGTCTGTGCACAGCAAGTGTGCCTGGTGCCCACAGAGACTTGGAACTGGAATTACAGAAGGTTGTGGGCCGCCACTGTGTGGGTCGCCACTGTGTGGGTGTTGGCAATGGAGCCCCAGTCTTCTGCAGGAGCAGTCAGTGCTCTTAAGCCCTGAGACATCTCCATGATCGCTCAATATTTTCATACCTGAGTGACAATTATTCCTAATCTGATTATGTAAGGGGTTCCTTCTTCTGAAATATTAAGGTGACTGTTCCCAGGCACCAATCTCCACCATCAATTTCATATGTCACTTATGATCCACAGTAATATAATTATTCTGTGTATTTTGTTCTTCTCCAGTTCCTTCTCCCTGCACCCTTCCCCCAACCTTGCTTTTTTATTTTTATTTCTTTCATCAGGTTCTTTGTGTTTTCTGTTCCATCTGCTCTACATTTTGCTTGTTTTATCTCTGGGAAGGAGGAAGATAAACATCTGAAATACAGATTATGTTGCCTGGGAGAGATCAGAGGATTGATTATTTCTTTTCAGTGTCCACCCCCCCTCCTTCACAGCATGATCAAGTTTTAGTTCTCTGCTGATCACTTTACCAGGTTGGGTAGTTTCTTTGTTAATTAAAAGGTTGGATAATGAGCATTCCACATTCTTGTGATTAAGACCTCTTCCCTCTCACAGGTCAGTGCCACCTGAATTAATTGGTACCTTCTCAGTTGGAGCTCTGCTCTCCCCTCTTATCCTCTCAAGAATGGCATTCAGAGCTCTGCTCTGTATACTCTGCCCTCACACCATTACTACTCCCTAGATTGGATGATTTGCCCTCTGCTTGCCTCTTCCTGTATAGTTTGCTTTCTTGCCATGGTACTCACCTATGCCTGCAATGGTAGAATTGTACTGTAGATTCAGGAGAGAGTTTGCTTTGAAATCCTAGCTTTAGTTCTCTGATACTCACTGTTTAACTACAGCTGTCTCACCTGCATAAAAGAGATGCTAATAGTGTATCCACCCCATTGGTTAGTTTTGGAAATGAAATAAGATAATAGGTATAATGCGTTGGATGGGCACGAGTTTCACAGTGATGGTTCACTAAATAGCTGTGACCACCTTCCTCCTTTATCTGTTCAAATCTTATTGCTTCTTCATTGTACCTCGAAATACTCAGAACACACTCCATATTTCCTGTCCAAGAAGGTTTTTGTAGTCATCTTGCACTCTAAGGCAGTCTTATTTTGGGAAGTCTATAGAATTATTTATTTGGTCAAAGTTTATGTTAAAAACCTCCAGGTTAGAGGTGAAATAAAATATTCATTGGGTAGAGACCCAAACCTATTGTATAGCTGAGGCAACCTTCTAAAGAAGGGTGTTGCTATTCTTGCCTCCAAGTTTAGGAAATGTCATTTTGTTGATGTTTGTCTTGGGTTCTTGAGCATTTTTAATTGATGTATTTGAATGGTCTCTGTATTTTTTCATTCACCTAAGACAATGGTATGTTAGGTGTCTTGTTTTTATTAGTGTAATCAGTTCAGGATGCTGAGGCTGTCACTTAGGCTGTTTTAAAGGAAAGATCAAAACATAGCTGTTTGCTTTAGGCCAGAAAGAACATACAATCTCATGTCTGTGCGTGTCAAGCTTATAAAGAAAATGTGGTTCCTGGGTTTTCAGTAGCAGCTTTTACTTATTTAACAGCAAAAAATTTTGCCTTCCCACTACCTATAATTAGGTCAGCATTCAGGAAAGTGGGCTTCAATTTGCATAGAATGACATTAATCCTGTATTCTTTTCTTAGTAAGGTTGAAAGAGGGGATTAATCACTTATTCATGCAAAACCAACTTGCATGAATCATTTATTTATCTTGTTCTGTTAATTTTGCAGAGCTCGTTTTTTACGTGCCTCAGGCTTCAGAGAGAGCAGATACTGGGAGGTGATTTACCTTCCAAGATAAAGGCATGCCGCCGTGTAAACAGCGCGCTTCCTATAGGAAATCAATAGGTAACCATGGAAATGACTCCATAATGCAAAATTCTAGTTTCTTATGAACAGACCGTCAAGAAGATCGATTGTAAGATGAAGGGGCCTTGCCTGCACCTCTACCTTTCAGAGAGCCTTTTGTTCCTTGGAAGGAAGAAGATAAACACAGTGGTACTCAGAGTTATGAGAAAGCTGAATCTAGAATGAACATCGTTTCTCACTTTCGGGAATCTGGGTTGGGATTTCCTGAGCACTCTAACTAACAAACTTATATTTAGTGGCAAAAATGTTCCAGAGTGAAGGGTACTTGTGTGCTTGATCTCGCCTGAATTCAAACATCAGTGAGCTCTTTGACAATATTAGAGGGAAAATTCCTGAAACGGATCAAATTTAGCAGCGTGTCTTTGAGCAATTATAAACAAAGCAGAACAAAGTAAAACAAAGAGTAATCCATGAATTGGGCAGGCGACCCCTGGAATCAAAGCAGGTTCAAAGGGTTCCAGCCAACAATAAGATCTAACAGCCATCAGAGAAAGCAGTAGTGTGGGAGAGGCTAATTTAATTGGTTGTAGCTTAATTGGTTAATTGCTGACAGAACCTTTTGCAATTAAGGGACTCTCAGAGCCTGTGAGTAAACTCCACTCTGTTGTTTAATTCAGAAGACCAGTTCACATCAGTGGCCTTCTGTAAGTCTTGTTTAAACCATCTCACCCATCCTCAGTTTCCCCATCTGATAAACGAGAATAAAGGGGAGCATAGGAACAGTGGTCTCATTTAGCCCAAGGATGGCATGAATGCTATGCTATGTGTGGTACTATCATCCTATTTTCTCTTCCTTGACAGACATTAAATGACACTTTCCTCACTGATGCTAGACAGTCTTAGAATTCTTATTTTTTCTTTCTCCACGCTTCCTGTGGTTCATCCTTGCCATGTTGATGCATGTGTTTGCTTCTGTGCATCCTTCACTTAACCCTGAAACTATAAGAATATGAAGCCTAATTGTAATACGTGAATACTTGTGTACATTCAACTAGATTGAAAGTAGAATTCAAATAATAATATTAGCAGTTTCAATGGTGGTGACATTGCAGTTAAGCCAAAATAATTTCTTGAACTCTAATGTAGCCAAAACGTTTCTTTTGACATGAAATTACCATTGAGACACTTACTGGTAAGAGCAAAATGATGTTTTTAACACCACTGCTGTCCACCATTAAAGATAAAATAATGAAATAAAATAAAAACTGTTGTCCTCAACACAGAGAAAAAAGTTAGGTAGCAAATCCAGTAACAACCTGCATGCTTGCTCATTTTCCAACACTAGAGGGAAGCACACTGGCCTGTCTTCTGGGAGGCATTTGGACTTGGGTCTTGTTTGTAACGAGGCTGTCCTGTGTGTGTGTGTGTGTGTGTGTGTGTGTGTGTGTGTGTGTATGTGTGTGTATGCACGCACATACTTCAAAAGAGTGTCTTTAGTTACATCTCTAGATGGTAACATTTAATTTTACTCATTAGGCTTCCAAAAATTTCTATATCCATTTGTGTTCCTATGTTTTTAGCATTTCAAATTGAGCCTTTACTTTGTTCTTGCTATGTTTTTTTTCCCCGTCTTTACCAGTCTCAGTTACATATTCAAAAAGGGAACCACTTTTGAATTCTGATTTCCAGCTCCCTCTTGTTAACTCTGAAATGGTCAGATTCTCAGAGTCTCAGGAATTCTCCTTGGTAAATAGAGATAGAAGTATTCAATCCCTACCATCGTGCCACATCGTTAGTACAAAACAAACTCAGTGTATGTGAAAGCTTTGCTGGAATGTAACTTAAAAATAATTATCAGTCTCATAAAACAAACTATACCCAGCCTATAATCCATAACCCCAGAGAAGCTTGAACCCTCTTCCAGAAACAGATGGAAGCAGATACAGAAATTCACAACTAATCAATGGGCAAAGCTCCTGGAGTACAATCGAAGTGAGGGAGGAGCAAAACTATGAACAAAGAAGTCAAGAGCATGATGGAGAAACTCACAGAATCAGCTGGCCCGAGCTAGTGAGAGATCACTGACTCAGGTCTGGCAAATGAGGAACCTGCATAAGTCCAAACTAGACTCCCTTAATATAAGTGACAATGGTGTGACTGGGACAATATATGAGACCACTGGTAGTGGGTCCAAGCTCTAAAACTAATGTATAAACTGACTTGGTGGAGCCCATTTTATATGGAGAGATAAATACCTTGCCCAGCCTAGACACAGGGGTGTTGGGGTGGAGAAGTACCTAGTTCTTGCCTCAACTAGATGATGGGAAAGACTTAGTAGACTTCCCATGGGAGGCCTTATCCTCTCCATGGAGTAGATAGAGGGAGCAGGGAGTGTAGGGTTTGGGAGGGAAGGAGGGAGGGGGAACTGGAATTGGAATGTACAAAATAAATAAATTTAAAAAAGTTAATTAAAAGGAAGAATAATTGTCAGTTTCATCTATGTTACTATGGTTGAGATTACAACCTTTACTTCAAGTGGATTATACAAGTAACTTTCAGGATTACTTTATAAATTATAGGGTATAATTTATCAGTGAGTAGATATGACAAAAATGCATGCTGGGATACCCCGAGCATGGAGGGTATCTTGTTGGGAGCTGGATGCAAGGTGTGCCATTGATGTCAGGACTGAGACCCGAAAGGGCATGTCAAGGATTCACAGGCTTATTTAGAAAATTCACTGCATTCTGCGTAAAGACTGATACTTGTCTCTTAAAACTATTAGTACTAACCTCTCAATTCCCAGCAGATATCTCACAATTCCATTTTTATTCATATAATTCTTGTAGAGCACTGTCAATCTACATTCATGCTACCATGTGAGAAGCAAGTCAACATAATGTCCCAATTATAGTATAAAATTTTAGCAACTGTGGAATAATTAAAATTAATGTGGTATGTATTTCAGTATGTAAGTGCATGGGCCTGGTTCCACTGAAATATGTAATGGGCTGGTCAGGTACTTGCCTCTGCATGAAGAGTAGAAATAATAAGTGAAGACAGACAGAAATTTTGTGCTTGTGGCTCACATTCCAAGGAGGTCATTGCAATATTGATGAAGTGATTTTCAAAAGCATGAACAATTCTGACAATTTTTAAAACTAGAGTCTCCTACTGATTTACAGGTTGTAAGAAATTCTGAAAATTTGTAGCATGTTAGAATTCAGTGCAAAAAATAATGCCCTCGGGTTATATGTAAATGCATTTATCATCTAAGTTCATATACTAATAAAGGAGTGTTTTACCTGCAGCAATGTCCAGGGAAACAGTACCATTGGTGCTTCTAGATTAGGTGTACAGTGTCAATTTTCCATAACCTCTATGTGCTAAATGCAAGTAAAAGTGGGTTATGATGTGGGAGGAGGTAGATCTTATTGTTGCAGCAAACAAACAAATCATTGTTAATTCCAAAACGGTTGTAGAAATATTCCAATTGGGAGTCAGTGATTGATTTAAATATGGGGTTCATATATCATCATGAACATGCCAAGAATAAATGGAAATTAGCTCAGGCATTAAATAGATGCAGATGATGGAGTTTAGTGTATAGGCAATGATAGTGTACAGATAGCAACAGCTGGCTATCTAGCAATTGATATACAGGTAATATACAGATAGAAGTTGCTGAACATAATAGTGCTCAGTGAAGCAGGTTAGAGTCCTCTGAGAGCACATGTAGAAAATAGGAAGCCCAGACGACATCTAGGTGAATGGACTAGACTTTGAATCTTTGGATTAAGGAAGGAGTTGAAACTCAGTAGATGCACAGGTGCAATGGTCTCACAACTACTGAAACTCACTGTGATGAAGCAGTATTTATCCTTCTGTCTTCTTCTGGGGATTAGTCTGGTTATTTTGATAGACCTTAGTCTGGACTTATTCAGGCACCACACAGGACTTGGGGCCACAGAACTAACTCCCTAGAAAAGTCCGTAGGGCTCAAAACAATAGAAAGAGGTTCAGGAAAGACCAGCATCGGTTCAGTACTGGGAAAGCACTTCTAGTGGAATTTCTAGGCTTGCGAAATGTGACCTAACCCAGAGTAATAACCTCTCACATCTTCAAAGAGATTTTTGTCTGCTATTAAGTTTCAGCATATTATCTTAGATCATTTAGCCTTCTCTTGCTATTAGTCTCATGTTGCCCAGGATCATTTATTTTTAGCCTTCTGGTGAGATAATTTACACTGAGGTAATGGGCTCCACACATACTACCTCCCAGAAGAATTGGTGTTTAGAAGGGGGCAGGTAATGGCCTGTATTGCTTTTCCATATTGCTTGGGTTTTGAAATCACCTGGAGAATTTTTTTACTCAATATTTTATTATATATATAATCTTTTATTATATATATTATGTTTGATTCAATATACCTCCTCTATTCTCTCCTCTATCTCCCCTACTTTTCCCTTCACACTTCATCTGCTCTGTTTTATGTTTCTTTAACATTTACTGAATCACTTAGTGCTGCCTGTATGTACATGAGTGTCAGGCCATCTAGTGGAGCCTCTTAGATGGGTAACCTCTTAGAAACTACATCTCTGAGGAAAAGTTACTCTCTCTCCCAGTATCCAGTGACTGCCAATAGCTCCTCAGATGGGTAAGATTTCATGAGCCTCTTTCCTGTTCATGCTGAGATTTTGGCTGGCTTGATCATCATCATTCAAGTCTTTTGCATACGGTCTGTCATTGGGATTCCATGCGTGCATCTGCTGTCATGAATGGAAAATACTGTTTCGTTGCAGATATCCACTCCTGCTGGCTCTTATAATCTTTCCACAGGTTATTCCCTCCTTAGGCTATATATATTCATATGATAATGAAGTTTTAAAAATCCTTGCAAGTGGTCTTTTGTGAAATTCAGATTAGAAAAGACTTTACAAATATGTAGTTTTTTTTTTTTTTTCCTACTGTATTGGAGCATGACTTCAGCCAAGACTCCAATTTATCATATTCCAAAGCCCAGTTTGGTGACAGACACAAAATTCTTACACAATAAATGTTAGAAATGTTAGGGGAGTCTTTTCTCTTTCTCTTTCTTTCTTTCCTTCCTTCCTTCCTTCTTTCTTTCTTTTCTTTTTTTTTTTTTCATTTTTTGAGATAGGGTTTCTGTATGGTTTTGGAGGCTGTCCTGGAACTAGCTCTGTAGACCATGCTGGCCTCGAACTCACAGAGATCCACCTGCCTCTGCTTCATGAGTGCTGGGATTAAAGGTGTGTGCCACCACCACCTGGCCTGGCTAGGGGGAATGTTTTCTTAACATGAAATTTTAGGCACTTTGTGTATACATTGCTCATGTAATATTTTGGAGTGGTATTGGGTCTGTTAAAATACTTCTCAATTTTTACCTTTGATACTTACTAATTTGACTTAATTGCTAGTTTAATTACTCAAAATTAATGGTTTGCTTACACAGATTTAAATCTGACCCTAATATTATGTCCTTGGCAGATTAATGACTATCTATCTATCTATCTATCTATCTATCTATCTATCTATCTATCTATCTATCTTATATTTATCTATCTGCCTTAGACTGAACTATATCTCCTTCTAGATTCATGTGTTGAAGACATATCTCTGATATGACTATATTTGGATGTATGCCTTGTAAGGAAATACTTAAGGCTATATGAAATGACAAAAGTGGCCTATAGTCCAACAGAGGTTTTATCTTCATAAGAGGAGAAAGAGACACCAGAGAAGTTGGTCCTTTTCTGTGTGTACACAGAGAAAAGGGCATTTGAGAAAGCAGCAAGAAGCCATTTTCCAGCCAGAGGGCAGCATCAGTAGATATCATCTCCAATGATATCTACTTAGGTCTAAATCTAGGAGGCAGTTAATTTCTTTTGCTCATGTCACTGAACTGGATTGTTTTATTCTTTCGCTGTGCTCTGGTCTAGGTCTTTGTGTAATCCACAAATTCACATTTTAAATCCAAATGGGATAGTAGTAGGAAGTTTGGGATAGGCCTGAGAGCAGAGCTATCTATGCCTTTATAAATTCAGCCCCTTGAGCTGCCTCACTCCTTCACCATGTGAAAATGACATGACCAGAAAGCATCATCTTTGAGGCTCAAAATCAGACCCTCACCAGAAGCCAGTTATGCTGACACTGGATCATGGATGTCTTAGCCTCCAGACCTGTGAGAAATAAGTTTCTGTTGTTTATAAGCTATTGTATGATTGTGTGATACTTTGCTGGAAGTAGTCAAACAGATGATAATTCTGCCTAACCAGGTTTATATACCATCCGTGTGTCATCTACTTAACCAATCACCTACCAGTGTGCACTACCTATCCTGGCAGATAGGGTCTTTCCTGCTGACTAAACAGCAGCTGAGAAATGGCTGTGGTTCGGGGGTTGTTGTTAGCAGCAATTCCCGGCCCACCAGTTTCTGCTATTATATTTTGAAGAGAAGAGGATGGCAGGAATCATGGGATGATTTAAACATTCGTTTGTGTTGAGTCTTGAGTGATAGGAAGTTCAATGACATGTCTCTTGACACCAGGTACAGTTAATGAGCTATTTCCCTCTCTCTGGGATTGAGCAGTCTGAATAGCTCATGAAGCCACAAGACAGGCAGTGTCTTCAGGCACTCACAGGCATAATGAAATTTAATAAAATCTTTATTTTTAGGAGTAGTGGTTATGCTTTCATTTTCTGGTCATTCATGAAAATAATAAATCGAGACAATAAGACTGAGAATCTGAGGACCTGTGAAGCATTAATTTTAGTTCACTGTCTCATTGCATATTTTCTTTTTGTCAGTAGATTCATTTCCTCTCATTTTCACACCTACATGTGAGTTTAACACCTTTACAATGGATTACAAGCTTAGTGATGAAAGAAAGGCTAGACAGTAATTTTCTTCTTCTCACACTTCTGTTTAATATGACTAAATTATATCCAAAGATCTACCTTCACTGCCTCCCCTTTATGAGCTCCAAATATGTAGAAAGACAAAGACTCAAGTTTATAAACCACTCTAGGAAGAGTTTTAAATCAATGCCAAAGCAGTTGTGCGAAGAAATCTTTGGATTAAAAGTTAGGACTTAAATAGAATGGAAATGTTTCCCTAGATGCTCCACTTCTAAAATATTTTCCTTCCAGTTAAGAGTTATCTGTGTCTTCATTCATTCTCACTGAAAGTCCATCCTGTGCATTTTATCTGTCATCCTCAGTGCACGTAACAGTTCAGATGTACATATTTATCAATCATAATATTATTTAAAAATCTTTAAGACTTTCACAGACTTGTTTGCGGGTGGATATGTAGCTAAATAAAGAATTAAAGTATTCTCCAGCAAGAGGTATAAAAACTGTTATAGAAGCACAAAGAAAACAAGAATGGAATCCCCCAGAGAATGTTGGGGATTCCCTGGGATAGGCCCTGGGTGGGGGGTGTAGAGGCAGAGGATAGGCTTTCCTGACACAGGGCAGCTTGGGTAAAGGGGCAACACAGTGGTACCCGCAAGAAGGCCTGTGGAGTGTAGAGAGGGCTAAGTGCATATAACTGTGAGGATACTTTGTAATATTAGGTTTTGCTTCTGATGTGAAATGTCTTTCATGCATTATGATTACTGTTTCTCGGACACATTGTTCGCATATATGCCTTTGGTCTCCCAGCTCTTTTCTCCTGGAATAATCATTATTCATCCTTTGGGGCTTAGTGTCTCTTTGAAACTTTCAGTTTCATCTTCTAAGCAGAATTTACTGTTTCCTGGTCTGTTATGTTCCCATCACTTTGCTCATGCCGTTCATTATGCATGTGACATATATATTTTATTTTAAAATTACTATTCATTTTACAAACCAACCACAGTTCCTTCCTCCTCTCCTCCTGCTCTCCCCCACTTACCCCAACCCTACCCCCCATCCACTCTTCAAAAAGGGCAAGGCCTCCCATAGAGTGTCAACAAACCCTGGCATATCAAGTTGAGGCAGGACCAAGCTCCTCCCCCCTGCATCAAGGTTGAGCAAGGCATCCATCCCACCATAGGGAATGGTTCTAAAAAGTGGTGTTTATTTCTTATCATTTTGATTCTCTGAATCATGAGTTCTCCAAAAGCTACATGTTATTATATTATCTTTTTTAATTCTTACATAATGACAGACAGTATTTTCTCAAAAGCATATAGGAATGATATGTTCATATTTTTTTTTTTATGGAGTCTCCTATAACCCAGCCTGGTCTTGAATTTTCTTGAGATCCCTCTGCCGTCCTCTCCCAAGTGCTGGGATTATAGATTTCTTGGTTCTATATGGTACTAGGGATCAAAATTGGAGCTCTGTGCATATCAGACAAGTTCTGTGCATACCAGACTACACCCTATGCCCCATCAAAATCTCAGGAGAGAATAAGTTTTATCAACAAAGTAACTTGGTGCAATGGCCTCTGTCTATTGAAACTGAAATATGTTTTGGTGTTGACCGGCTATGTGTGTGATCTGGTTTCTTCTTCAAGCATGTGAACAGAGCAACCCATTCTGAATTGAACAGCTATGGTTTAAAAATATATCTGATGAATTGATTTTATATTTACTAACATTTTCTTCATTTCTCTTTTGAAGTGTCAGGAAACTCATTTATCTGCTTAACTGCTCTCATGAATAATACATGGAGATTTTTAAAAAATCATTAGGCATTGGTGAAAGAAAGCAATGCCCAGAATTTGTGATCAGAATAGTCCCAGGGTCACAAAGGGTGAATGGGACATCTTCAGAATTCTTGCTGTCTCCAGACCACAGTTGATGTATACAACGTACCCTCTGCAAGAGCAATTACATATTGTTTTCTCTGAACTGGCATATTAACATTCTAGCTCCACGAATTTTCTTTTTGACTTGAATTTTTAATGACTTGGTTAGGCACACTAGAATCTAGGAAAATAATAATAAACCACATTATCTGTATTCACAACAAACCTCCCCTGAAAAGCTGGAAGAGAATAACACAGAAATGTGTTTTCATCTGATTTTTTATTAGAAAAATCACAGGAAAACAAGCATATAAAGTAGAAAGATATGATTTTATTAAGTATTTTGCAGCTTGTCAGTGAAGTAATAAGTCAAAGCAGGTATTTAAAATTTGCTCCCAATAAATATGTAAAGCACCTTATCTAGTGTTTCAATAATTGAGAATAATATGACTCTACTTCTTCCGTGAGGTTTATCATTGTTAAAAACACAGTCCCATCATAATTAACACAAACAATGATGATATGGTTTCCTAAGTGTCAGTGTCACAAGTATTTCCAAAAGTCAGGTGTGATGAGAATGTCAAGAGAGAGGCCCCAGGTTCCTGGGTAGCCAGGTGTTCTTCAGGGATTTTGCAATGGTGTCTGCAATGAGGAGCACATTGACAGGTTACTGCAATGGGAAGGTTAGAGCTTAAATACCCTTGAGCTAACCAACCCCAGTGAGCCACGTGGACCCTGCAGATAGGCTACTCTAATGCGGAAGCAGACAGGCTGAACAGACTTAACCAATTAAGGGCTTGTTTACGCCAGAGAGCCCTCACCAATGGGAAGGTGTAAGGCAGAAGCCAGAGCCACTTTAAGGCGTTGCACTTTGAGGCTCTCTACACAATACAGGCCTTGGTGTCTTTGAGTCACTGTGTTCTCCTCCCCTTCCAGGCATTTGACATAGTTGACAAGACCAAACAGCAGCCCACAGACTAGGAAAAGATCTTCACCAATCCTACATCTGACAGAGGGCTGAACTCCAAAATAGACAAAGAACTTAAGAAACTAGTCACCAAAACACCAATAACCCTATTTAAAAAATGGGGTACAGAACTGAAGAGAGAATTCTCAATAGAGGAAATCAAAAAGGCTGAAAGGCACTTAAAGTGTTCAACATACTTAGCTATCAGGGAAATCAAAACAACTTTGAGATATCATCTTACTCCTGCCAGAATGGCTAACATTAGGAACACCAATGACAACTTATGCTGGAGAGGATGTGGAGAAAGGGGAACACTCCTCCACTGCTGGTGGAAGTATAAACTTGTACAGCCATTTTGGAGATCAGTAAGGCAGTTCCTCAGAAAAATGGGAATCAGTCTACCAAAGGACCCAGCAATTCCACTCTTGGGTATATACCCAAATGATCCATATTCATGCAACAAAGACATCTGTTCAACTATGTTCGTAGCAGCATTATTTGTAATAGTAAGAACCTGGAAGCAACCTAGATGCCCCTCAACTGAAGAATGGACAAAGAAGATGTGGCATATTTAAGCAATGGACTACTACTCTGTGGAATAAAACAATGGAATCTTGAAATTCGCAGGCAAATGAATGGAACTGGAAGAAACCATCCTAAATGAGGTAACCCAGTCACAAAAAGAGAACATGGTATATACTCGCTCATATATAGATTTTTAGACATAGAGCAAAGGATCACCAGCCTATAATTCACACTGCCAGAGGAATTAGGATACAAGGAGGATTTTAATAGATTCATACAAGGTTCATCACATAAGGGGAAAGGGACAAGGTCTCCTGAGCACATTGGGAGTGGGGGACAGTGAGTGGAGAAGGAGCTAGGAGAAAGAGAAGGGGAGGAGAGGAAAGCATGTGGGATTAGGAAGATTGAGAGATTGAGTCAGGGGATGAATAGATGAGAGAAAAGAGAGAGAGAGAGAGAGAGAGAGAGAGAGAGAGAGAGAGAGAGAGAGAGAGAAACCATAAAAGTGGGAGCCATTGGAGGTTTGAAAAGAAAACTGAACCTAGAGAAATGTCCAGAGACCTTCAAGACTGACCCCAACTAACAATTTGATCAACAGTGGAAAGGCTACCATAAATGCTCTTCTCTGATCATGAGATTGATGACTCACTTATCCACCATCATAGAGCCCTAATTTGGTAGCTGATGGAAACATAAGCAGACAGCTAAACACTGAGCCAAACTAGAATCCAAATTCAGAGAGGGAGGACAAGACCAGGCTATAGAATCCCATAGAGACTGCTGACCCGAACAAGGAGGAGCTAATGGGCCCCTATACAGATAGCTGGGAATCCAGCATTGGACCGACTCAGACCCCCTGAACATGGGTCTCAGTTAGAAGTCCTGGGCAGTCTAGAGACCTCTGACAGTTGAACCAGAATGTATTCCTGGTGCACAAAAGGACTTTGGACGCACATTCCCCATGGAGGGATACTCTTAACCTAGAGGCAGGAGGGAGGGCCTAGTCCCTACTCCAAATGATTTGACAGATTTAGATGACCCCTCCTGGAAGGCATCACCCTCCCTGTGGAGGGGGGTGGGATGGGAGGGTGGTCAGGTGGCATGGAAGGGTGGGAGAGAGGGAGGGAGAGGGAACTGGGATTGATATGTAAAATAAGAAAAATAAATTAGTAAAACAAACAATCTATAGTAGATTAACCCAACTAAGAAAATGATGGTTTCTTTAGATTAACCCAACTAAGAAAATGATGGTTTCTTTAATGAAATAAAAAAGAAAACAACCATTTCCTTTTATTTTGTTTTTGTTTGTGTGTTTGTTTTGTTTTTTTGTTGTTGATGTTGCTATATTGTGGATTGATTCTCTAGCTTTATGCTTTCCAGACAAGGAGTTATTCTACTACTGAGTTATATTTTAGCCCCATTAATTTCTTTAACACTGGCTGGCTCACTACCCTGCTGAGGTCAGGCATTACATATTAATCCCTCATGACTTGGGCTAGTGTCTATTTACTCTGCCCACACTGCTCCAGTGAAAGCATAGAGCGATTAATAGTCTCACACAGAGAATTTAAAATAAAATTTCAATACTTCATTATAATTAAATTTTTGATGCAGAAAACTCAGAAAGTATAAAATAAAAATAAGGAATAAAACCACCTCAAATTTCACCATCCACAGTAAATTACTTACACTACTTATTAACAGTAGTTTATATATTATAACATAGTTGAGATAATACTTCGTGTGCAGCATTTTCTGGTAAGCATTATACCATAGGCACTTATTAAACCATGAAACAATGATTCTTGGGGCCAGGGAGATGGCTCAGCAGGTAAGAGCACTTTCTGTGAAGCATGGGGATCTGAGTTCAAATCCTCCATACCTACATTAAAAAGCTGGGTGTGGTTATGCATGCACCTGTAACCCCAGATCTGTGGGAGGGTAAGACATTGTAGCACCATGTTTAGTGGGAAACGTTAGGGAATAGAGTTGGGAGTGACAGAGCAAGATACCTAATGTTCTCTTCTGACCTCTAGGCTCAGGGGCATGTGCATCTGAACACATGTGACCCGTCCCACATACAGGTGGGGTTGGACTTTAAAAGTTCTTTGTAAGAATTATTTAAGAATGCTTGTCATGAAAAAGATCTAAAAATTATATAACATGGTCTCTACAGTTGATATTTAAATTGCTTCAATTTTTCCCGGATTGTATAGTCTGCTGAAACAATGGCTTCCCATATGAGGTGACAGAGTTTGATGGTTCCCCCCATGGGAGGTCTCACCCTTCCTGGGGAGTTGATGGGGGGGGGGGTGGGATGAGGGGGTAGGATAAGGGAGTGGGATGGGAGGTTGGATGAGGGGTTGGGAGGACAGGAGGGAAAGGGAACTGGGATTGTTATGTAAAATAAGATTGTTTTTAATTTAAATAAAAAATTATTTTAAAAATATAGAATGGCTTCCCATATTAAATTTCATCTATTCTTTAGATTATGTCGGTAAGGTAATTTCATAGAAAAATAATTATATCTGAAGCTATGAGTATTTTCAACCTCCTTACATGTTGTATTTATAGAACTATTATTGCACCACGTGCTCTGTCTAGTCTCTATATCTCCTTTTTCCAACTTTCAGTCTTCAGTTAATTTATACTATTATAAGAATCATAGCTTTTTCTGGAGTTTCACTCAGGCTTCAGGGGAGAGGAGACGGGGAAGGATTGCTTATATAGACAAATCAAAGATACAAAACTTTAAACACATGCGCATGCACGAGCACACACACACACACACACACACACACACACACACACACACCACACACACACTCCCCTTCAACATTTTTGTGCAAATAAGAAATTGATAGTCTCAGGTCTCTCCATCTCATAAAGTCAAGCCCACTTACCGTAGAAAACAGAAAAAGGCGCCTCCCTTAGGATTCACTTTTCTCATTTTTGCTTTGGTCCTCTCAGTGGGAATAGGCACAGGAGCTCCTAAGTCAGAACAAGAGCTCCAGGGACTTTGGAAGCTAGGTGAAATGACAAAAGTTGGGATCATATATCCTTATTGCCACAATGTTAACAGTTCTTGAGAAGAGATTCAGGATGTAGTGTGTCACACATTACATGCTCAGATAGTGTGTCACTTTCTCCTTGGTAGTGGAGAAGCTAAAATCAAAGTGCCTTGCCTGGCTCAAGTGAAAGTCTTTGTTGAAAAGAATCAAGTGGTGGCCGTGCTGCTGTGACAGATGCTCTAGGAGCCAGTTCTATGCAGATAGGGCATGCTTTTGGGGATTTTTGCCTACCTAGATGGGCAGTAGAGGAAACAGAAAAATCACTAGAGTTTCCAGAATAGAAATTTGTAGTAGATGCTGGTATTTGAAGGATAGCCACTTGGCTTGCTCCCTACTAGCTTTGGGTACCTGCTCATTGACAAATCTGGGATAAAATGCACCTTTAGCTTTCCTTTAGCTTTCTGTATCAGCTACCATCCTTGGGACCTCCTGACTAGAAGGCAGCAGCAGAAGGCCATACATATAAGAAGAGAGACAAGTCAGAGAATGAAGGCCCCATGCCAGACCTGGACCCTCTGACTGAATAAGCTACTCTCCGCCATGCCCTGAATCCTCCCCTGTCTTCAGTATTTCCTGTCAACATGAAACAGACACATCCCAGGGAATCCTGGCTCTGAACTCCTGTCCACCCATCTCAATCCAGTTAAATGGCCCTGGGCCGATGTTCCATATGCCAAGAGCTTAGGATGGTTCCTACTCTGGTCTAACATTTGCTTTCCAAAGCATAGTGCCTGTAGACCTTCTCTCACACATTTGGATCCTGAAATATCTTACTTTAAGTTCTGTCTATTTTAATCTACTGGGTGCATTTAATCTTCTCTTCAGATTTAAATATTATTTTTCAGTATCTGTAGAGCTGGCTTAGTGGTCATAAATTCCTTTAGTCTGATTTTAATCATAGAAACTTTTTATTTCTCTTTAGATTATAATAGACAGTTTTTGTTGGTGTAATCTTCTCTATTGGAAGTTGTGGTTTTTCAGGACTTGGAAACATCTTTTCATGCCCCTCTGGCTTTAAAGATTTCTGTTGAATAGTCAACTGTTGTTCCGACTATTGTCGGAACCTGCCTTTGTAAGGGAATCTCTTGCAGCTTTCAACACTCTTTATTTTGTGGTGTTAGTGTTTAACAGTGATATGCCAAGAGCTGTTTCTTTTCTGCTCTTGCCAATATAGTGGTCTGTAGGCCTCTTGCACATGAATGAGCATATATTTCTTTAGGTCTGGGATTTATTTTCTGCTTTTATTGTAAATATTTCACACTATGCCTTTAGTGTTGTCTTCTTCTTTTTTGCCCATAATCCAAGGGTTAGTGTCCTCTTTGGTGCTCTCACTGCATCTGGAGACTCTTAGACAATCCTGAGTATCAACTCAGAAGAAGGTTACTCATGACTGGTTTATGAAGAACACTGTCAGCTCAGATAGGAAATTTCATCCACACTATATATGCATATCTCTACACTGACTTACCGTCATTGTAATAAATTTAATGTATCAGCTAGTTGTCTTATACAACCCACCCCTATCTGCCTTGGGATAGCACTACCCCAACTGGGCTTGACCCTCCTACCTCAATTAACATTTAAGACTAAAAGATATGGCCACAGACAAGTATGATTAAAGCAACCCTCTACCTGAGAATCCCTCAGATCTCTCCAGGCTGTGTCAAGTTGATAGCTGAAGCTAACTAGAGGCACCATCCACAAAGGGGCCTTGGTATCAGCCAGTAGATTAGCAAGGGCCCTTTGACTTTGATTTAGATTGTTCAAGGATATAATGAAAAGTATAAGATATGGATGAAAGTTGTAGAAGTTTATATGCTAACAAAACTAAGTTATGTGGGAAAAATCACAAGCAGTTTAATACAGAATGTCTATAACTTTCCTTGATGGACCACATCTTTAGTAGCTATGTGAGGCCTCTACCATGTAAAGTTTCAAGGGTCAGCATGAGCACGCAGTTGTTAAGTCCTGGACCCTAGTAACTGCCCTAGGCTTCCAAGGGAGAGTTCATTATCTTTCCTTCTCAGTGAATGGAATCTTTCCATGTCAACAATTCTAATCCTCATAATCGTCTCTCAGCCAATAACCATAATGATGATATTGATGTGTAGCACTTACTGAGTTGTCTGCCATTTGCCAGGCATGGAGTAAAACCCTCCATGTGTTTTATCCTGTTTTATCTGCCCAACACTCTTCTGAGGTGGTTGTATTGTCTCTATCTTGTAGAATGTTATTGTATAGAGTGGGCAAGTGATTTTTTTTTCCCCAAGGTCATAGAATAGTCAGGGGCTGAGCTATGTTTCCAATCTAAGTCTATCAGTGCAGGGATCACAATCTTACATACACACAACCTCTTACACTAGCAGGACAATAATCTCCATTTACACTGCAGCTAGAATATACCTGCTATTCACAGAGGCAGCTCCAGGCAAAGGATTTTCCTGTTGTCTATGTGTCTGTGGCCACAGTGCCAACAGCCGCTGTCTGTTGTTGCTTCTTGTGGATATTACTGATTGTTGGTGTTCCTATAGAGTCTCTTATCAGAGTAATCTCCTAGATATCTTGATGTATTCTGAAGTCTGGTTTTTTTTTTGGGGGGGGGAATCTGGTTGCTGCACAATTCTCCTTATTCCCACCATTCCCTCCACAGGCTTCTAAGCATACGTTGTTATCCTTGGGAGGAAGGAGGAAGGAAAGAAGGGAAGGAGGGTGGGTGGGAGGGACAGAGAGGAAGCAAAGAAGATGCGGTGCCTCTCTGTTCTTAGTGCCTAAGTGTTTTGAGGCTTGAGTTGTAGTGTATATTTGTTTCTTTTCCCTGGATATCCTTTGAAGAAACACAAAGTTTACAAAGTCATAGAATATTATCATTCTGCTGTTGTAATGTTAAAATCCAGTGTTCTTATCAACCTGAAAGTAGCCTTAAATTTTTCTTCGTGTCCTTATCCATGGCTTGGCATCATGCATGGAAATCAAGCCTCAGGAGTGTATTTTTACACTAGACATGCAAATGCATCTCTTTCACCCAGATGTTACATAGGTGATGTTTTAAGAACTCAGAGAAAATAGCAGGGAAGACTGTAGGGATCAGAGAAGGTTCTTTGGAGGTGAGGCTTAAAAAAAAAAAGGTGGTGAGGTGGGGTGGGGTGGGAGCATCTGAGCTTGAAGACAGAGGACATTTGAGGTAAGAACTTACATGCACTGTGTCAGGATAGAAGACATTTTATCTACCAGAATAAGGGAAAGCTGGTCTGACAGCAGAGTGAGGCTGTGTGTACAGAGACAATTGAACTTCCTTGTGTTGCTTACAGTCCACAGCTGCTCTCTGCAGTGTACTATTTATTTACAAGACCAACACAAGCATCTCTGGGTGTGACAGCTCCTAGAATAGCTGCTGCTTCTAGATGTTGCCAGAACACACCTCCGGAGGAGCAGCCCCCTCTGAAGCACTGCTTGTGCAATCTAGCTGCCTGTTCAGCACATTCTACTTCCTCAGGCGGGTGCCAGCAGGTGTTATTTTTGCTTTTCTTTCTTTCTTTGGGGGAGTGGCGATTTTGGTTGTACACCAAAACATGCAAACATTGAGAAGAGCTGAAGCACTGACTAGTATAACATTTGAAAGTTCAGCTCAGGATTCACGAGTGGCTTGATAGCTCAACATTTCCATTGCCATCTTTCTATTCTTTTCCCCTTGGCTTTGGCTGTTTGTCCAGATAGAATTTCATCATATCCTGGGAATCATCCTACTGTCTTTTTTTCCTTTTAGGTCTAAACATAGGAAATTGAAAACATTTCTCATACAGAGCAACTTGAAACAGTGTTTTGGATCTTATTCTTAATGGTCTCAGTTATATTACCTTCCTACTGTTGTGTCTGAGACTGCCACAGAGGCATCCTGATCTCTTTAAGTGTGTCTTCACTGTGATCTCTCTGCTGCAGCCCTGCTGATTTTATTTAGAAGTACCCATCTCTGGCCTGACTTAGGGAAGGCATCCTACCATACTTTCCAACATCTAGTCTCTCCACCTGATCTGCTCTTTGCTGTCTTTCCCCTTGTCTATAGAGTACCAACTTATCTCTTTTTAAATTTGTTTCTTCCTTCCTTCCTTCCTTCCTTCCTTCCTTCCTTCCTTCCTTCCTTCCTTCCTTCCTTTCTCCTTCCTTTCTTTCTTTCTTTCTTTCTTTCTTTCTTTCTTTCTTTCTTTCTTTCTTTCTTTCTTTCTTTCTTTCTTTGTGTGTACATGTGTAGGTATTGGTAGAGGCTAGAAAAGGGCATAAGATTTCCCCCTTGAACTGGACACACAGTTATAAACTGCTTAATGTTGGTCTTAAAAATGAAATCTCGATCCTCCGGTAGAAGAGAAAATGCTCCTCACCTACTGAGTCACCACCTTCTAGCTCCCTCAACTAAAGACTTTTTTCTTTAATTCTTTCATATATTGCATCCCGACTGCATTTTCCCCTTCTTTCACTTTTCCTAACTCCCTCTCCTGTGTCTCCCTTCTCCCCCCAGATCCATTCCTCCTTAGTTTCTCTTCAGAAAAGAGGATGTCTCCCAGGGATATCAGCATATTATGCCAAACATAGCATAACAGGTTACAATAAAACTAAGCACAAATTCTTGTATCAAGGCTGTATGAGGAGGAAAAGGATCCCACAAGCAAGCAAAAGAGTCAGAGACACCCCCACCCTCACTGTTATGAGTCCCACAAGAACACCAAGCTACACAACAACATACATGCAGAGGACCTAGCTCAGACTCAAATGATCTTTGTGAGCCCCTATGAACCCTGTTTAGTTGCTTGTGTTCGTGTGGTGTCCTCAACCCCTCTGGCTCCTAGCAAGGCACTGTGCAAGGCAATTTTCAGTTTGATTTCACTATGCACTAATATCCATAAGAAACTCCCTCACCAGTCATCAGCTGTGGTCCTAGCCACTGTCAATCACTGTTTCCTGAAAATGTCACATACCAGCACATACATCTCCCTTGCTCAAGATGCTTCTGCGGCCTCTCTGCCCTTCCCTTTTTTCTGTTTGGCTACCTCCTGCTGATCTTTGAAATTTCATCTCTTCTTCCCTGGATCTCTGCCCTGGACCTTCCAGAGCTGGCACAGGCTAGTTGTATAGCATTTATGCCACTGTTTAATGATGAACCATCCATAGGTTTCTTTGCTGTATACACCATAAATTCCTGGAAGAAAAAGAAGTGGGTTATATATTTTTATATAGATGCAGAGCCAAGGAGATTCCCCTCAAGTGCTTATTCTCTGCAATGGATATCTGTTCTTCAGAAGGAATAAAATGCTATACTATGCTTTTCTCATAATGAAGGAATCGCTTTAATATATTTTAAATTATATAAGCAATAAGAAATGTATATATCTTTTCATATCTATTTTAAAGAATGTGCTCACCCCTCTCCCACTGTCATGGCTTAAATCAGCTTTGTATGTACTCTTCAAGGCCTTTTACAGTCAAAAACTTTTTTAAAATAGCAGATCTATTACAAAATAATCCACATGGCATAAAATTTATCCCTTTACAAATTGCAACTCACAGTTTTAGTATCTTTAGACTTCCATAGCCATCACTGCTAAGTTTATGATATTTCATCTCTCCATTCTCAATCCCTTTCCTACTTTCCAGCCCCAACAAACATGAATCAATTTTCTGTGCCTTTGTATTTACTTCTTTGGGAACTTCACATAGATGTAGTCTTTGCATAAATCCTTTTGTGCCTCACTTCTGTCACTTATACTGTTTCCAGGATTCATATGTTGTTGTAGCATGTTGCAGCACTTGATTCTTTTTTATAGCAGAATGATATTTTTGACTTGAATATATGATATTTTGTACGTGCGTATGAAGAGTTTGATTTAAGCATAAGAATATTTTTCATAAGACAGCTTTATGGCAATAGCCACAAATGCTCTTGTTCTCTGGAACTCCACACACCTACATACTGGTAGGTTTTGCCTCTATTGCTTTTACTTCCTGTCTGCCCTCACTTTTCTACTTAGCCAGCTTGTTGGCTTATATAGTAACTCCATGTTTAACTTTCTGAGGAGCTGCTAAACTTTTCTCTACTGCAAAACTGTTTTCTTTTCCTGCCACAGAGGTTTGAGGGTTCCCCCATTTTTATAACCTTATCAGCACATGGTCTTGTCTGCCTCTTTGACTTCAGATATGCTGGGATATGTAAAGTGAAAAATCCGTGATGTTGGCTTTCATTTTTCTAGTGGTAATTGGTCTTTGTATGTTCCTATATCCATTTTCATGTAGTTTCTGGAGAAAGAGCTATTCTAGTCTTTTTGTCCATATTGAAGTTGGGTAACTAATTTTTTTTTCATTGAGTTGTAAGCATTCTTTATATATTCTTATACACGATTAACAGCTAGTTAAGAATATTTTACTGTTACCACATTTATTATAGAAGATATATTATTTAAAATTAGTCTATCATGTATTTTTAATCCTTATCTTAGCCAAAAGTAGGAAAATTATATACATTTAAATGTGTATACTTTTAATTTAAAAAATTTTAAGTCTATTTAAATTTTTTTGTACATATGGGATTGTACTATTTTTATTAGATAATCATATTCCCAGATTTTTATCCTTGTAAAGATTCTTCACTATTTAAAATACCACACATGTGTATGTAACACTTTTCTGTTGGTGGAGCTTTCTGTAAATCTTCATGCCTTTACTGTCATGAACAATTCTATAATGAGCATCATGGTAAGAAGTCATTTCTGCACCTGGGTAAGTATACATCTATAATTTATTTAGAGAACTGGCTGAATTTAAGGAAATCTGAATTTTGCTTTTTGCTGTGGAATATTTAACTATGTAAATATGTGTTACATTTACGTATACTATGGACTATTTAACTATAAAAAGGTTATATTTGTTTCTGCTACATTTGTTTAATGATGTAAAGTTGTGTTCATTTATTTATGCTACATTTGTTTAATTATGAAAGGATGTGTTTCTGTTTCATCTTCCCTGCCCAAGGCACCTGATTGGTCTAATAAAAAGCTGAAAGGCCAATTGCTAGGCAGGAGAGGGATAGGCAGGGCTGGTGAGCAAAGAGAATAAATAGGAGGAATCTAAAGAAGGAGGAGAAGAGAGAATAAGGGGAAAGAGAGAGAAACACCCAGGACCAGCCAGCCAGGTAGCCACCAGCCAGCCAGATATGGAAGAAGTAGGAAAAAATAGGACATACAAAAAATAAAAGATAAAAAGCCCCAAGGCAAAAGATAAATAAAGAGGAAGAGGTTAATGTAAAAGAGTTAGCCAGGTGTGAGCTTAAGGTAGGCTGAGTATTCAAAACTACTACTAAGTCTCTGTGTCATCAACTGGAAGCTGGTTGGTGGCCCCCCCCCCAAAAGAAAAAGCCTGCTGCAGATTTTTAGTATGCTCCATTGAACATATTATTAGAAAGGATTCAAAAACTATTGTCCCGGTGATATTGTGTGGGCACATAATTTCTGGCCAATATTAAAAGTTAAACACTTTTTCTTTAATAATGAACAAAAGTGTGACTTCCCAGGGTGTAAATATGTCCTCCTGGTATGATTTAGATATGAAATGTCCCCCACAGATACTTGGTCCCCAGTTTTTGGCAATGTTTGGAGAGGCTCAACCTTTGGGACGTGGAGTCTAGCGAGGGGAAGTAGATATCTCTGGGATGGGCGTCAAGATCTCAATTTCAAAACTGAATCTCCCTGCTTCTTGGTTGAGGAAGATCTGAGCTAGTTGTTTTATGGTTTTGCCACCATGAAGTCACCTGTGGCCATTCCAGCTCTGCCATGATAGATAATTCCTTCAAGAAACCAGTCAAGACAATCCCTTCCTCTTTTATGTTGCTTTCTGTCAAGTATTTCATCACAAAGTAATTATTAATATTCTTGAAATCTTATATGTTGGGAACGTAATCTCAAAATTTATTTTAACAGTATTTGGAGCACTCTGGCATGTTTGCTTTGTCATGTTTTGTATGTGACACCCTCTACAAGTTTATTCTTCAGCAAAAAGGCTCTGTGTAAATGCTGAGAAAATGAAAATGGTGTGTTCTTGGACCGTTCAACTTCCTCTAGATCTGTGGGCTAAATTAGATCTCAGTTACTTATATATCACACCAGGCTCAGTTGTTTTGCTATAGAGACAGGAAATCTGGCTGGCTGAAACTTAGTTCTTTTAGCCTGAATGAGATGCTTTCAGTATGAGGGTTTCTATAATTTCCATTATCTGGTGTTTACTATAACAACCCATATCTCATCTCATTCTGTAGGTTTGTTTTTTGCTCAAGAATCCTTACATGACACGGTAAGGAAATGTCAGATGGACTAAGAAAGTCTAAATTTATAGCCTCTCTCTTGTGCATAGTTAAGCCAACTGCTGCAAAACATGACTCTTAAAAGGCTTGTCATTGTTTTTAAAATTGACCAGACTTTTAACCACAATCCAGAGACATTTAACTTCACAAAGATGTGACATTTTCTTTTAATAAAGCTATCAACAGAGCTCCTTTTTTTTTGAGTGACTTTTCAAAAACTTCTTTGTCAGTAGAGGGCTTTTATTAGATAATGTAACCTCACAGTACTCCATGTTAGCAAAGAGAGAAAGGAAATGTCCTTGGGTACTGAATATAGAAAGTTGTGCAAAGATGCTCAAGAGCAAAAAAGTGGTTCAGCTCTTCAAGGCTACATTTGCCACTCTATGTTGAATCTTAACTGAAGTTTTCCAATGCCAAAACTGGAAATTAAATGTTTATAAGATCATGCTTCCAAACTGACAATTATATAAACAGAAACCATAGAGGATTAAACTTGAGGAAAAGTGCAAATTTAGTTGCAACGTATGACAGAGGAAGTGAGGAAAGTGATAGTCTTTGTGCAAAAGGTCATCTGGGTTCATCTGAACTGTTTGCTGATGAATGCAGTATATGCCAACCAGAGGAAAGCAAGAAGGGATTTCTGGTGGATCTGAGGTGGGATGTCAATGCTGTGGTTCCATATATTGATCCTTTGAGGAATGGAGACAATGGATATCGGGAACTTTGATAGCTCTTCAGGCACCAAGGAAATTGTGTGAGGTTCCAGAACAAGAACACTGCACATAGAAACTGATGTGCCATTCAGACTGAGTCTAGCCCGCTGATCAAGGTCAACAGAGTAGTGATGCAGATAAGTCACAGGTCTTAGGGAATCTACACAGTAGCATAATTTCAAACCTGCTGAACAGATAGAAAAGTGTTCTTTTCCTGCTGTCAGATACAGGATCAGAAGATGATGAAGACATCTACTGAATGCCTGTAGACATGATGCTTTTAGTGGTGTGTTACTTTTGAAGGCGTGAGGGATAGTCCATCAGCAGTTTCATTTGAGTCCTACAGTGTCACTCTCACCTTGCAGGCAGCAGGCTGGTAGCTGTGCTTGATGTCTATTAGGCTCCAATTCAAATATAAGGTCTATAATTCAATGAGAATAGATAGCAATAGGATCCCTTTTTCATTAAAAGGGTAATTACCTTGTTATCAGAGTGCTATAGGAATAAAAGCTTATGGATTTTCATATAATCATAAGATTGGAAGAGACTTGGTGATGTCATCTTGTTCCTTCTTCAAGCCAGGGATGGAATTAATTCATCCTTGATAGATGGGATGTTGTTTAACAAGTATCTCCTGAGGATACAAGTTGACGGTTTGGTGTTATAGCAACCTTCAGCAGTAATCTTCCTCTCTTCGAATTAGATATATTGACATTGAATAAAGCCTGTAATTTTTGTACTCTTTGGGTGAGGAGAACAGAGTTACTCATGTCCTTTGTTTTTCCTATGTTAAAGACCACTTATCAAATCCTATATGCTTGGTGCTGAAGACATCGTAGTGACACAGAGAGGATGACAGATTTGATTGCCCTTGGCATTTAGCTGAGAGACTTATAATGGATGATAACCAATAGCCAAATCAATAAATGTCTAAAGGTTATCATAAAAGCTATGACAGAAACAATTAAAGCTGCTGGCATGAAGAATAGCAGGAGCAAGCGAGGGCCTTATTTCCATGGCTAGTCCAAGAAGGTCTATTTTTATAAGTGACTTTTAATGGGAGCATTGAAGTATAAATGAAACCAGCCTTTCAAACTGGAAAGAACACCCCCAATAAAGAGAGAAGCATGCATAGTGGCTCTGAGTGGAAAAAGCGGGGAGGAATTTAGAGTGCAGCATGGCTCCAGCAGTGTGGTCATGTCAGAGGGTAGTGTAATGTGAGGTAAGAGTGCTAAAAAGCCAAATGATGTCTGTCTTTGTGGACCATGAGGAGAGGCTTGGCTATCCTTCTACATGGAATTTTCTGAAAAGATTGCTCTGTGTTCTGTGTGGCAAATAACTTAGTCTAAGAAATCACAATAGAGAGAAGTTAGTAGGCGGTGTTTACTAGAAATATTGATGGCATAGATTTCCAACATAGAAGTTAAAATGGATAGAGATACTTGAATAGTTTTACCCATAGACTCAATGGAGGGTATGATAAAGAAAAGGTAACACCTCAACTTATGCCTTGCCTTGTAGCTGTAGGAACTGGTCAGATGAGAGTTCTCTCTGTCTAGCAGTTAGAGTTCAGCTGGGGAGGAGAAAGTCTATCATGGGAAGAATAGACTTTGGAACTTAATGTTTTACAGATGTGAAGTTTGAGATGTTTGTGAAACCCAAACATAAACCATTGACTTTAGGTTTGGAGTTCAGAGAAGTGAGCTCTAGAGAAATAAAGTTAATTGACTATGCTAACAGGAATACAAGTTTTAGGGATTGGGTGAGATAAAGCCTGGATGAGGAAGAGGAAGAATGGGCAACTGTGAACTTGGAGTCTCTGTCTCTGTCTCTGTCTCTGTCTCTGTCTCTGTCTCTCTCTCTCTCTCTCTCTCACACACACACACACACTGAAGTAAAGCTGTGGGCTGTGCTTCCGTATTTCTTCACTACTGTGACTTTAAGTGACTATCTCTTTCTGTCAGCATCTATAAATTGATGAGTTTAATCTCTATTTTCATTTCATGATCAGTTTTTTGTGATGCTTTTGGTATTAAGCTCATTAGGCTCATTTCTGATTACTTTAGCTGTGTATGTAACTTCCTTTGTCTACCTCTCCCTCTTATTGTGTTACTCTGGGCACCTTTTCTAACAAGGATTCTAATTTTATGTGTACTGAATCAATATTCTTCTAAATCATTCCCTCTGCCATGTTGTCATGGGGGCAGTTGTATTTGTTAGATGTATATTCTATTCCAGTTTGGGGTGTCTTTGGCACAGTGGGGATTGGTATTGGCAGGCTTTCGTTTTCATTAAAAATGAGCCTCTGTTTGTGCAGTTCCTATTCAACTCAATTTCCCTATTTCTTTTAAATCAGCTTTAGAGATGTGAGGATTGCCAGTGGGTGTTCTGAATGACCTCACTTAATGTTTGTGTTTGGTCCAGATCATAAAGCAAACCAAATTAACTGCCTCTGTTCAGTGCCCAGTAGGACTTAAAGCCCAGGTGAAATGTGGGTTTAAAGATGTGTTTCTAATTACAATCTTGTGGATGTTCATAGAAAATGAAGTTTCAGACCATTATTTAAAGTTCTCAGGGCTCTGTTCTAGGTATATTTTCACCACAAATGCAGTTTTAAATGATTATTTAAGTGTCTTGGGGTTATATTCTAGGCTTATTGGGAAATTATAGGCACTGGGTTGATTTTTTTTTCAGATGCGCCTTTACCAATCAGTCACTAAGTTTCATTGCTATTTTTTTCTTATGAGATAAATCTTATTGTTTGTCTCACAACATACCATATGAACCTGCTGAGAAAGTTAAGAAAATATTTTAAAAGAGTTCATTTGAAAAACAAAGGTCCCCAGGGAGTGCAAAATAATAGCTAAGTAGGAATTAGATATTACAAAACAGCCCCCACCCTTCTAAGGACACATTTGCATTGGGTCCCCTTAGGAAATACACCTCAATGATATTTTTCTGTTGCAGATAAGGTCTTGTCAACAATTTCTTTTCTTACTACACCACTGTATTTAGGAATAAAGCCTACCATCATGTCTGATTGAACTACTAGAGAAAGAAGGGGTTAGATGAAATGAAAACCAGCATTCTTGTCTTATCTGAAGCGCTTCAACCAAGGTGACAGTGGTGGTGTTTATGCATGAGGCAGGAAACAGTGAGAGGGTATGGCTGAGTAACATGATTAGGTTGGAAGGAAAGGTAACACGATCAATCTGCTTTTGTATTTTTCTTCATTTTCCTAACTCTCCATATGAAAACTATTAAAATATCTAAAACAGACTCAGCAGGAATCAGCTTCAAAGTCTGGTGTGTGTGTGCATGTGTGTGTGTGTGTGTGTGTGTGTGTGTGTGTGTGTGTGTGTGTGTGTGTGTGTGGCACATTTCCAACTCATGAACATGACCTTGGTTGCATTATCTAGCCTTCTTATCCATGGCTAGTCAAGTTGTGTTGCTTCTCAAAAAAGACATTCCCAAGTGGACCTGTGGATAGGACCCTACTTGGAGGACAGGGTTTTTGCAGATGAATAAAAGACTCAGAGTTTGATTTGATTCATCTTGATTTAAAAGATGTGTGTTAATTTCAGTGACTATTACCCTTAGAAGAGCTGAAGGTATCAACAAAAGGGCTTGTAAAGACAAGGCAGAATTCAGAATGCTGTATCTATAATAGAAGTGACTCCAAGAATAGTAAATACAAAACAAAGTAAGTAGAGAATTATAAAGGTTTTCTCTTCAGAACATTAAGACTGATCATCACTATCAATATCTTGACTTTGGGTATCTGCTCTTCACAATACATTTGTTGTTTGAAGCTGTTCCATTTGTGATAACTTGTTACAGCAGCTTTAGGATGTGAATCTACTATCCCACATATGCATAATGTACGTGGCAGTGTGTTAAAGGATGGAACAGACACTGTGCTTAGAGTTAGGAAATATATTTCCTGAATTTAATGAGTACTTGTATGACCTTCACTGAGTGGCAGTCCCTCCCTGAGTACCTGCTGCTTCATTTATAAATGAAAAAGATGTGGACAGATATTTCTGGTTGGAGGTTTACTCTTGCTTCCCTATTGTTTAATAATAATAAAACTCCCTAAAGAAGGTTGAGTATTAAAATAGTTTCAGGCTGTTGGGGAACTGGCACTGTTAGCCCATGCTTATTGAGAGGAAAACAACAAACATGGTGATATCTAAATTGCTCCAGCTTTGACCTAGAAGGTACTTTCTGGGCTATCTGATAGAGATGGGAACCTCTCTAAAAGCCATAGAGATGGTAACTTCTCTGAAGCCCATGAAGAGCTGTGAGTGTTAGAATTTGGGGAGTTTTGGGGCACTAGAGCTGTGGCAGAAAGAATCAGAGAAGCGATAGTAATATTTAAGATGTCTTAAAAAACATGTATAGAATTTTGTTACCAGCATGTTTTTCCCTGCCAGTTGGGTCCCGCTGCCATGCCAGCCCCCAATAATACACAGAGACTCTGTATTTGATACAATCCTGTTGGCCAGTTACTATCATTGTTTATTGGCTAGCTCTGTCTTAATGATTAACCCATTTCTACTATTCTAAGTATTTCCATGTGGCTCATCTTACCGGACAGAGCGGCACTGGCGTTCTACCTCTCTGGGCTCTCCATGTTGACTCCTCCTTCCTACTTCCTCTTTCCTCCTTGTCTCCTAGCTCTGTGTATCTTGCTTTCCCATTGACCACAGTGCTTTATTCATTAATCAGTATGAGAAACATATTTACAGAATAACATCTCCCATCAGAATTCTTCTGGAATCCTCATTAAATGTTCCTACATATGATGAAACTAGACGGTTTGGCCATGGTCTGGTTAGCTGTGAACTCTGTAGTTACTGGGTCTCACAGAAAGGTGAGAACT
The DNA here is from genome assembly GCA_030556225.1 of Cricetiscus sungorus. NCBI lineage: Eukaryota > Metazoa > Chordata > Mammalia > Rodentia > Cricetidae > Cricetiscus > Cricetiscus sungorus. The sequence continues at coordinate 20,135,798 of JANBXA010000735.1, read as the reverse complement.
GTATTGAGTTGACTGTGCATTCAGGGGAGCTTCTAGAAGGTTTACAACATAGGAGGACTAGATTGATTATAAAATAAAATCTATGCTAAGTCTGCCTTCACATTGGTTAAAATACGCCTTTAAGATACCTGTCTGTTTGCAGGAAATGTTTACCCACAGAATTTAGTACCACTTAGAACAAGAAAGTCAAAGATCTAATCAGAAAGATAATCTGACCCTCTTTCCTAGTCTGACAAAAGAGCAAATGTGACTCAGAAAGTAAATCAGACAATAGGGTTAGATCTAGAAATGATAGAAGTGATGGTATGAGCAGACTAGGATTTGAAACCGGCTCTGAGAAATGTCTTCACATTTTAAGCTAATGGTTAAGGGTATGGATCAGGCAGTAAAGCACTTGCCTCACAAAACAAGGATCTGAGTGATTCTCAGATCAGAGTAAAAGCCAGGCAGAATGGTGTGTGCATGCTTGAAATCCTTGCAATGAAAAAGTGAGGTGCCAGAGACAGGTAGATCTCTGGGGTTCATATGGTGAAATCCAAGGCCAAGGGGAGACCTTGTTTTAAACAAAAAAGTAGAAGGATTGCCTAGGAATAATAACCGAGCTTGACCTGTGACTTTCTTACACAGATATACATGCATGCTTATGTACAAATTATACACAGACATTCCAAGATACATACAGACACGTAAAATATATTTAATTGTGATCATAATGAATAAATAAGTGGGAAATATGAAAACATACCAATGGAATTTTTTTGCCTGAGCAACAATATCAAAAATTAAGATTTCTTATATTTCATTGGAAGATATGTTCCTTTAAAGCAAAACTACTAATGTATTTTAGGATTTGTGGCATAGGCATAAGTAAGATCATAGTAAAAAGAAAAGAATGGAAGAATTCTACTATGAGGTAATATGAAGTTTTTAGTCTTATTGGGAGTAAAATAATAATTTTGTGATGAAACTGAGATGCAATTCCCTGGAACACCAAGTATTATTTTAATGCCCTGTTAACTATTTGTTTTGCTTCAACCTTCCTAATTCAGCAGTCACATTAGACATTAGACCTCTGCTTAAGACCCTCCAAGGATGTTCGCCATCAAAGCAAAGCTGAAATACCATCAACCCTTTCATAATTTCATTCAAAATGACTCATTTGACATCATCTTGAACCTCTGCCACTGTACTGCTAGCTGCAACTGAAGTCTTTCTTGCTTTCCTTTGAACCTTCCCTATGACCTTTGAACTTGCTCTTTCATATTCTTCCTCCCAAGCCCTAGCCTTTCCCCTTCTCTCCCAGTTTTCCCTTGACTTCTCTGTGTTTGAATGCCAAGTTAAAATGGCAAGTTTACCATTTGTCTACCTGCCATTCCATGTTCTCTTCCTGGCTTATTGTTTCTGAAGCATGCCCACTTTTATGTGGTATTTATTGTAATTTGTTGTTTGTATCCTCAAAGTTTCTCACAATGCAGCATGAGCAGACTTTTTGTTTGCTCACTGACACACCCCACAACCTACAAGAGAGACCAAGATGGAAGGTGTGCTCAACAAATACTGCATGATCCCTCCTAATAATGTTTGGGAAACTACAAGAGCCTCAGCACCTGTCCTTATCCTTGATGTCCCTCTGTCCTGAGCCCTGTGTACCACCCTACAGAGTTAAGGTTTTTTTCCCTGATCTTGCCAAGAATTTCCCATCATTTATCTCTCTGCTTTCATTTACCTCCAAGGTATAAGGAATTGGGATGGTGTTCTTGAGCATAAAAAAGAGAGGCTTAACAGCCCTGCTCTGGGCTTTTCATTCATCCTAACAAATATGTCAACCTGTTTTTGTCTTTAAAGCATTAGCATGTCTGGGAAGCAGCCACTCTGAGAAGTCTGGGTTTTCCACATTTCAAAGCAAATCTACAGTCTTTTTTTGGGTTTTGATTTTTATCTTTTGGAAAAGCCAGTGCCTGGAGCTCCTCTACACTTGAGGCTTGGGGGTCTTTCATCCCTGACAGTGGGAGGATAAAAGGGACTCAATGGCTGACTACTGAGGATCCTTGCTTCAACTTTAGGTAGCTCTGGATGTAAGCAAAGGAAATGATCCCCCAAATCTTGCTCTTGCTAGGGTTAGTATTCAGAAGAAAATATACCTCAGTTTCTCCTGTGGCAATTAATTTAGTTTATAGACACAGCATTTGCCTGTTTTTCAATCTGATTCCTTTGCCATGGTTAGCCTTTTGGAGTAAGAGCCCAGGGCACTTTGATCTCTAGTCAGTCTGGCTGTCACAGTCTCTTCATGTCTAAGGGCACAGAAAAGGAAAGGCATGCACAAGACCCATGGGCAGATGGTGTGGTGTGGTGTTGTCTCGGGTAAAGTTCGAAATAGAAGCATGCTTCATTGGCAGCTAGAAGCAACTTTTAACAGGTGTTCTTGTTGCATGTCTGAAGCTAAAGAGAACAGGTGGCTGTGTTTTGCCATGGCTTTATTGTTACACATGTCCAGTAAATTAATAGTGGTAGTTTCTATTTATAAATTTAATTTTAATTGATTATCAGTGCAATATTGTTTTCTATTCCCCAACTTACTCAGTACAGTTAACTTACTATTTCTCTCCCTCCCTCCCTCCCTCCCTCCCTCCCTCCCTCCCTCCCTCCCTCCCTCCCTCCCTCCCTCCCTCCCTCCCTCCTCTCTCTCTCTCTCTCTCTCTCTCTCTCTCTCTCTCTCTCTCTCCCTTCTCTAGCTCCTCCTTTCCAGTTCAGCAGGTAAGAATGCCAAGAATGCTTACTACTCTTGCAGAGGACCCAGGTTCAGGTACCAACACTCGCATCAGACCTCTTATAACTGTCTGTAAGTGGTTAAGCTTCAAGGGACCTAGCAACCTCTGGTCTCTACTTATATACAGATAAACATAAAATAAAAAGCAAGTCTTTAAAAGCACATCCATACTGTGCATATTTTCTATAATCTTCTCTGTAAATTACTAATTGTGAAAGTCAAAAATGTGGGCAAGACCTCTACTGCCCTCTGCCCACCACCTTTAAAATTTCTAAGTTCCATTTTACTCTCTACAGAATGAGTAGGAATTAATCAAGCAAGAAATTGTCCCTTCTTTACAACAAAAAGGTGTTAAAGGTAGGTTTCTTAATTTCATGTACAATCCTCAAAGTTAACACAGGAATCAATCCACAATGGAAAATACTTGCTTCTTTTATATAAATGAACATGTAATTGAATGAATTTAAAAAAAAAATGTTCAGTGGTTTACACTGATTTTAGTGAGTAGCTGAGAAACAAAAGAAAGTATTCAATTAGAAGGTAAAAGATGTTGTAAAGTTGGTACCTGGGGTGGAACTGCCTTGTTGTGTCTCTTTTTCTTTAAGGTCTTGTTTTACAATTAGAGATGCTTCTATTATCATAAAGCAGCAGTTGTCCACACATATTTTAAATATCTCAGACGATTTCAGCATTTCAGCCTTTGCTAAATTATGGGTATTAAATGTGCCCAACTAAAAACCATATCTGATCTCTTACTTTTTTTTTTTTTTTTAATTGAGCATGCTTTTCACATGGTTGGATTATTGTTCTGCGGGATTCTTTTTTTATTTAACTTTTGATAATTTTTTTTATTTAAATTTGAAACAAGCTTGTTTTACATGTCAATTCCAGTTCTCATGCCCTCCCATCCTCCCCTGTTCCCCCCACCAATCCCCATCCAGAAACTGTTGACAAGGGGGAGCTCATGGACTTCTTTCTGATAGCTGGGAAATCAGCATAGGACCAACCCAAATTCCAAGAATGTGGGTGTTAGTTAGGAGGACCAGGCAGTCAATGGGGCCTCTGATAATGAATCAGTATTTATCCCTAGTACACGAATGGACTTTGGGAGCCCATTCCACATAGAGGGATACTCCCTCAGCCTAGATACATGGGAGAGGACCTAAGCCCTGATCTCTTACTTTTTTGAATTGTATTTTTCTGTGTTATTATATTAAGCAATTTCTTTTCAAGAATAATATTCCAAGTCTTTAGCTTATCTTGTGCTGTAATACTTATCCCTAAACCCCCAGTAACTGAATGGTTTTCAATAATGACCATTTTATTTTCTTGCCCTATGCTTAGTTGACCATACTCTTCTGCTTTGTTCTTCTGCTTCCATGGTATTAGTCTGGGCTACAGTGATGTTGCCACAACTCGTATTTGCTCTTGAATACATTTTTGTTTTTCACCATGTGACTTCTCCCTGTACAGCAGTATGACCTTGAGGATGTTCTGACACCTTTCTGATAGCAAAAACAGCTTTTGTTAGTGCCAGTCTGGGAAGCAACTCAGTCATTGCCTTCTTGTCAGAATGAGTCAAATGAGACTTAAGGTAATCCTTGGTTCAAAGGGAGAATAGTTAGTTCTACCTATCAGTGGGTAGAGTGACTAAGAATTCATAACCATAGCCATTTTTCCATTACAGTAGCATTTGTCTAGAAAAATAGATATCTATGAAAGCAATAAGTATGTGCATATATAAATGAAAATTATATGACACATCTGAATTTGAATCCCATTTCCATAGCCTCCATTGTTTATTTAATGTGTGTCTTGGTCAAATTATTTGAACTCACAGAACATTGGTTTGCTCCCCTTTAATTAAGATTGCCTTAAGGATTTGGTGAGGTTGCATATATAATTTACATGCATCAGTGATTTGGGACCATTGCAAATTCTCAAGAAGTTGTTAAGAATTAATGCTGTTGTTGCCTGCACCATTTCAGGCACTGAACAGGGCAGAAAACTTCATTCCTCTTAACTCAATTATATTTGTTTTGAATAAAGTTTTATGATTTTCAAAGTAGTCAGAACGGAGACTATACTAAAGTAATTTGGTAGTGCTAGGTCCTTGGAATAAACTTATGTTCTTCCTCTTCCTGATTGATCTCCCCTCCCACTGATGTTGGTTTTTTTTTTTCTGTGCATGTGGTGGGCACGGCATTAGAATACTATAAGGGCTGTCACAGTCAGTTCCTGGGCTAACATATTTTATTGATGTTAGGTATATATGGATGGTACTTAATAGAAAATAAAAGGCCCTATGGGTTTTTTACTTCTAAGAATTTGCTTTTGCTGACTGAGAGAAAGAGATCAGAAAGACTTTTAAATAAACCCATTGAGCTAATAACAAGAGAACTGTACAGTAAGCCAGACCGTAGTTTCACTCCTGGCTTTGAAATGGTGTTTCATTATTCACAAACAATCTTATTCAACACTTTGATACACTTTTTTGAAAACAGTCTCTAAGGTTGTCCTTAATATTCAGTTTGGGGGCCTTTCAGAAGTAAGCAACATTTATGACCTCATTGTTGTTAATGTGCGTGTACTACAACAATTTAAAATGCATTTCTTGTATTGGTTGTAATTCTAGATAGATTTGTCTCTGCTATTCAGTTGTCTTAACTCAACACAATGGTAGTGAATTTAAAGAAATCATTTTGTATAGTTACCTAATTCCCATTATTTTTCATTAGATGGGATATTATAGTAATATTTTCTCAAGTATTTGCTGTAATTTTGATAAAAAAGTATGTTTTTAACAAAACATGTAGAAGGACTTATTCATAATTCATTTAGGGTCTTTTGGTCATGACTGAAAAAAACAAATCAAAACAAAAACAACCAGGGTGGAGGTCTACTGAAAGCTGGGGGGGACCCAGGGGAATTTGCATTTAGAGGTGCTTAGCTCCACTTTTCAGAGAAACAAACATTCTCAAGGAATGCAATGAATTCTGTGAAGTTGTATGTTTACTATGGCAGAGCCAGGAGTTAATGCCATACTTGTCTAGTGCCCAAAGCTTTTGATCATTCAACGATTCAACATAAAGGCCATTCTTGGAGCTTGGAGAGCTATTTCATTGTTTGGAGCATGTATTGTTATTTTTGCAGAGAACCAGCGTTCAGTTCCCAGCATCCACATCCGCAGGCACATAGGATATGACACTCTTTTCTGGACTCTACAGACACTGCACTTACTTATGCATAGACACACCAACCCACACAGATACACACAATTAAAAATGAAGTCAGTCTTTTTAAAAGTAATAAATAAAGGCTGTTCAGTAATTAAAATTTGTAATTAAATCAGTAATTAAAAACTAGCTGGCATAAGGAAGGGGGATCTGTGCAAAATAACGATAATCAGAAAATTCTTAGTTTACAGTATTTTTGAAATCACAGAATTGTCTAGAGTGAAAAGATAAATAAAATAAAGCTAAGGCTTTTTTATTTCATTTTTTATTTTATCTTTTTAATATAGTATGTTCTCTTACACACACAGGTTTGCCTGTATCTCATAATGTAATTCATGTTGGCCCTGAACTCGTGATCCCGCTGCCCCTCCCTACCTTCCAGGGCCTGGGATTTCAAGCACACATCAGAACAGCCCTGTGATATTTTATATCAAATATGCCCCATTTTATAGATGCTGAGACACTGATAGCTTCAGCTTGTACAGCAAGATGGGTTAAATGGGTGAAAACCAAGCTTCCTGACTCTAAGAAAAACTTTTCATTCACTAACTACTGGATCATATCTTCATCTATGCTTTTAGTACCTTTATTTGCTGGTAACCCACAGCATTTCATGATTGATAGGTGTGTAGTTAGAAACTTTGCAATGCTGCCTAATTTAGCTTCCTTAACTGTATTTGACATCATAGTACTCATGTCTTACAGTAAATGTTAGAATAGAGAAAAACTAAATGATTTTGGACTGCCAGTAAGTAGATTAAGTTATCAGCCCAGGTTTGATACTAAACTGTGGTAGTCTTTGTGAGTATTGTAAGGATAGCAGTCTGCTTTGAAAGGGCTTGGGACAGGATACTTGATAGTGCCTGGATGATGAAGATCACCAAGAATCTAACAATCCCTTATTTTAGCACTACACATGGGTTCTTTCTAAGCACAGTTGGCATGTTCTGTTGATAACCTGGATTCTATCCATTATAGTGGCTAACCTGCTGGAGTAGGTAATGGATATATTCTGAGACATTTAAAGAATGGTGAATGGATAAATTTTGAGTCTGTAAGTGAACAAATGGCGTATTAAGAAGAAAGAAGCAGGGTGGTGAATCCTTGATCCTTGATCCTTCAGTGTGATGGCCTGAGTTCAGTTTCCCAGCATTCATGGCAAAGCTGGGTATGGTGGTGTTCATTCCTAAACCCATTGCCAGAACAGGCATGTCCCAGGGACTTGTTGGCTAGCTGGAATGGTGAACTCATACTCAATGAAAGACTCTCAAAATATAAGGTGGAGAAGAATTGAAAAAGAAAGCTACTGTTGACCTCTGTCCTCAACATGTACATATATGGAAAAGTATACCTACACACACATTACCCCACCCCCACCATGAACACACAGGGAAAACAGTCTCCAGTAGCTTTTGATGAAGAGACATACATAAATGCCATGCCATTTTTTTTTCTAGTGGTAACTTCATCTTTATTTATCCTTTTTCTTTAAGTTTGTATTCCCTTTCCTTCCCTTAGTCTCTTCTCTCTTCCTGCCCTTTCCACCCCTTCCCCATCTGCACACCCATCAAGGGCTCCCGGTATTCTTCATTCATTAATCCTAGACTCAGCTTCTTTGGAATGAAGCCAACCCTGTACCCCTCATTAGGCCTGGTGCCTCGATCCTCTGATTTTAATTCTGCTTAATCCCACTATACACAAAGAGCTATTTAAAACAAATCTTTTTAGCTTACTGAAATTGTGGTGCTAGCACATGCTGAAAAGCAGATCTGTAATAAAACAATTATAGAATTATTCTTGTCTAGTTTATCTGAATCAATGAAGAGTCTAAGTTAAAAATCTGGCACCCAGAAGAGGGTGAAAAGGCAGGAGGCAAGGTAAGAAGGAGTCGAGGGTGTTGGCTCAGTTTTAATATTTACAGAAATCTTTTATCTACAGCTTTGGATTCTGTTTTACTCATCAATATTTTATATTGTTTTAATATATCTAGAAATTGTTCCCTTCAGACTAAGACTCCCGTTATTAAGTGGACTTCATGAGATGCACAGATACCAACCGCATCACTGACCCCAGCTTACTCACTGTACCCCCTCTTTACTTCATCTTCATTTAATTTATACCATTCTGTTTTTGTTTTCTTTAAAATAGATTTTAAATACTTTAAAAAATATTACAAATGATAAAACATTTACATTAGAATTCATAATTTATACTTAATGTGATTATTTATTAGCCATTTAGAGGTACATTTGATATACTTATCGCAAAAAATAGTACTTTGCCCCCACTAAGCAGGAAAAATGCTCATTGCATGTAGTTTGTTGTCTGTTTCTAGCCACGAGGGATTGGGAAATGGGAACAAAAAGAACTGGGCTTGGTTTTTATTTTTCAAATAATTTTCTAGACTACAAACTCTGGGGGCATATTAATATTTAAAAAATCTGCTAATGATTAACTCCAAATGAAATACTTTTTAACCTCTAAATATCTTGAAAATATGGACATAATATCTGGGAATATTTAATGGGAAACTAAGTTTTTCTTACAGAGTCAGTGAGCAACAGTGTTTGCATGGTTAGGTGGAGGAGCAAAAGGAGATTTTCTGTCTGGATGTGAATTTGCTAGAAGTTGGATTTTCCCCAAGGAGCTAATTATTAACTGAAATTACTATAGTAGTCGATTTTGCAGAAAGATCAAGATTCCTGTAAAGAGCCTTTTTTTCTTTTAAACCTGTATGTACATCATTTAAATGTTAACACTGAAGCAATAGAAAGCTGCTAACATTTTTAAATGGGTGAATAAATTCTTAAAGTATGAAAGGGTTTAGTTTAAACATATTATAATTTATGAAGTAAATGCGATTTTTTTTCTGAATTTGTGTTTCCTCTCCTTTGTTTATAAGGATTGTAAAGATGAAACACTTTGTAATTTTCAGCTTAGCATATAAAATTGTTATTGTTTCCCTGTAAGATGTGAAGAACTGAAGCAATGGTAGCACGTAGCGAGCGTCTGTGTGCTAAGGCCTTTCTTCTTTCTGCAAGATGAGAATGCTCTGTCTACCTTCACAAGAAACTTTTGTCCTGACCAAGGTACATTTCCTGGTAGTGAAAGGTCCTGTGGTCCACTCCTCTGACCAGAATCCATCTTTTCTCTTCTATTTCCTTTGTAAAGGGAACAACATCTCCCCTCCAGTCTATCTGTTTGGGTACATTTGAGTCTACCTTAGACACCAAGGGGTGTGAGCTTGAAAAAGGGTCAGAGTGTAGGCACACGTCTTCAGGCCAAGGCAGGGCCATTTCACACTTTAAGCTTCAGCAGCTATGATAACTTGTACAAGATTAGGCATGCCAATATCCTGTCATGGAGCAGAAAGAGGGTCATGAGGCCACGCCCCTCCCTGAGACCTTATATGGAGTTAATAGTGATAGGGGAAGGTTATTATCTTAGGGTTTCTATTGCTATGAAGAGACACCATGGCCATAGCAACTTTTATAAAGGAAAACATTTAATGAAGGTGGCAGCTTACAGTTTCAGAGGCTTAGTCCATTATCATCATGGTGGGAGCATGGTGGCATGCAGAAAGACATAGTGCTGGAGAAGGAGCTGCTACATATTGATTTGCAGGCAACAGGAAGTAGACTGAGTGTCATACTGAATGAAGCTTGAGCAAAGAAGACTTCAAAGGCATCCTCAATGTTGGCACATTTCCACACTTCCTCCAATAAGGCCACATCTACTCCAATAAAGTCGCATCTCCCAATAGTGCCACTTCCTCAGAGCCTTTGGAAGCCATTTTTTTTCAAAGCAGTACAGAAAGACATTTTCTGCAATAGCAGAGCCAAAGGTTGCTTCTGTATGCAACACTAAAGGAGCTTTCTGGGCATGCACAAAAAGACATAGAAGTAGAGAGAGGGCTGGCTGTGCTAGAGAGGTTATGCTAAAGAACTTGATACCAAGGTAGTTTTACTAAGGTATAGTCTATGTATTTTCATGAAGGAGATTATTAGCAATGTCAAGATAACTCAAGGAAAATATTATTATTTACTTATATATTTCCTACACAATTATCTACATTTATAAAATTAAACAAAACAATATAACTTTCACTTTATAATCTTTTAAAATTATATTATAATTAACATATTTTATTTATTTTGCATATTGATCACAGTTTTCCCTTCCTCATTTTCTCCCATTCCTCCCTCCCATCAATCTCCCCTCCATCCACTATTATTTCATCTCCATCCAGAAAGGAGCAGGACTCCCATGACAGATCAAGTTGATATAGGACTGAGCTCCTCTCTCTGCATCAAGGCTAGGTGAGGTAATTGAGCATGGGGAATAGATTCCCAAATGCCAGCTAATTGCAAGGGATAGGTCCTGATGTCACTGCTAGGAGCCTTACAAATAGACTAAGCTACACAACTGTCATATACATGTAGAAGACCTAGGTCAGTCCCATGCAGCCTCCCTAACTGTTGGTCCAGATTCCACGTGCTCTCAAGAACTATGGTCGGCTGTCTCTATGGGTTTCCCCCATAGTGACCTTGAACCCCTGGCTCATAAGATACCTCCTCTCTTTCTTCAGGAGGACTCTCAAAGCTTGGCCCAGTGCTTGCCTGTGGATCTCTGCATCTGCTTCCATCAGTTACTAGATAAAGGTTCTCTAATAACAACTAGGGTAGTCACCAATCAGATTATAGAAGAAGGAAAGTTCAGACACCCTCTCCACTATTGCTAGAAGTCTTAGCTGGGGTCATTCTTGTGGATTTCTGGGAGTTTCCCTGGCACCAGGTTTCTCCCTAATCCCAAAATGCACCCGCCCCCATCAAGATGTCTTTTTTATTACTCCCTCCCTCTAGTCCCCAACCCACCTCCAGTGCTCAGTCTGCCCAATTTGTTCTCTTAAATTCCCATTCCTCTACTCTTGCTTGCAGTTTACTCAGAAGATCTCTTCTATGCATCCCTCTTTAGACATTATTCTCTTGTGCTGTGAATTGTAGTTTGGTTATCCTGTAATTTACTCCTAGTATTCACTTATGAGTCAGTACATACCATGTTTGTCTTTCTGAGTCTAAGTTACCCTGCTCAGAACAATTTATTTTAGTTCTACCTATTTGCCTGCAAATTTCATGAGGTCTTAATTTTAAAGATTGTTTGTATGAAATTCCCTGTGGTATTTTCTGTCACAGAAATTTTCTCACAAATAGAAACTTTGTCATTATTAAAATGTCTTGGCTGGTTGTTCATACCCATCCATTATCTTGTGCAGTTTTAGCCCTTATCTTGTCACTAGCAACTTGTCCAGGATTATGGCCTTTATCATGAAACTGGAGACTATTCCCAGTTCTAGCCTGGGCTTGTTTACAATGTTTGCTTTCCTAATGCCACTCTGAGAAGACTGGAACAGGCTTTCCTCTGTTTACCCAGTGCTGTCTAGAATGCACCGAGCCAGCCACTACTTCTTTCGGGTGGCTGACAGTCTGTACCTCTTTGGGTATCCATTTTCCTTCCTGGACCTTCAGACTTGCCTGCTGGTACTGAGTATAGGAGGTCTTGAATATCAGCTTTGCTATTTTTTCTTTCTTTTTCTTTTCTTTTTAAAGACCAACTCAAAACAGACAAAGCATGGATGGAGCCACTTAATGGTTGCCTTGACATCAGCAGACACTTCCATTGTGTCTGTCAATTTAGACCATGGGATGCATTTTTTCATGGATAAAATCATTGCCATAAAAATTAGACAGTTTTTGCCCTGAACAGCCTCAGCAATTAGCTTGCATTTTCTAAATGTAACTTTGTTATTCTGTAGAACAGTAAGGTTCATATCAAACACATGATGCCTGAGGCCATCAAACATAATTTTGATTTTTTTATAACTAGCATTTTCCCAGTATTTCTAATAGTGAGCATAGTCAGTACTTTTCATATATGAACCATCGTTAATAATGGGTCAATCACTTAATTATTGTTCTCTTTTTGCCTGATTTTATAAGGTGTTTATTCTTGCTAACCACCATGGCTCTGTTCAGATAGCAAAATGATAGTAATAAAATGTTTTTATGTAATTCTTTTGTGATTTAGCATAAATAGAATTCATCAGTTTTTCTGTCTTCATGTAGGATTAATGCATGGGGGTTATCTATATGTCTCTGGACTTTGTATAATTAATAGAGCAAAGCTACATAATAAATCTGAACTACAGGCATTTTGACTACCTGGAAGAATCTAGCAGTATTTTTTAGTTGTAACAGTACCATGAGCAAAGAATTGAGTCAGGATCCTTAGGCACTTTGACTTTCCTACAAGGTGATTTTCATGGACTGTAGTTTGAGAAGGGTGTGTTTGAGGATAGGGCACAGACTTGGAGGTGGATTGGGGAAGGTGTTACTGTGTGTACTGGAATATTCTTGTGTATTAGATTCACCTTCATCTTCCCACCCACCCTTGCACATGCATAGTTAGAGTACATAGAATAAACCACATGGATCATGTACCCACATGTGGCAGTATGAAGAAGGCCTTTTAACTACCTTGAGACTAGATATGTTTCTTTTGTCTGTTTGGGTCTTACTAGCCCCTTGGGGGTCAAGTCTACACAGAAGCACTGTTTTTTTTTTTCAGGTCTGTTCCTGTCTCTGAGCATTTTGGGCTGAAAACATAGCTACTCATTTGAGTTCCATTCATTTAGTATTTTCCTCTTGTTTAATTATCTAATAACGCTGTCAGTACTCTTGGGGAACAGAGCACCGTGCATTAACATAGACAGTTTAAGGATAGAGGCAATGGAATATTGAATCTATTATTCTGTGTGTTTATCAAGAAGTATTCCAGTGGATCAAAGTGTCCTGAGAAATTCTGTTTACTTTTTGATACAAGTTGCCTTTTATATATCCCCCTCCTTGTGTATTCTCTGTCTTGAAGATCTGCAGATTTGAACAGTAACACATCCCTTTTATGTTGCCACTTGTTACAAAGTCAGACAGCTTTCTGACAAAAACTTGCGTAGTTGGTGACAGGTTTGAATATACCATAGCATTTCCTAGACATAGTCTGCCTTTTAGATGCATCTTTGATTCTTTTCTCTTCTATCATCCTCTTTTTTAGCAAGTGCACTGTCAGCTTTCTCATCAGTGTTATCAGGAATAGATAAAAACCTCATTCCTTTGGGAATGCAACTTGCTTTGTCTTCACATGAAAATCGATTTTACGGTTTCATAAGTCCCTCATGTGAGTTAGAATATGAAAGTTTCAAAGGGTGATGGTATGTTCTAGGTATGAAACACTTTACCAACATTCATACTATTGATCAAAAGGCAAAGGAGAAATTTCTAAAACTGATGGAAATGAATTGTCTTCCTGAATTACCACTTGGACTTCAAGGTCAGGACAATGAACAGAATCTGAGTACTCTGTGTAAGAGTTTATATTAGCTGGAAAAATCCAGTATCATAGGAAATATAACTTTGTCAACATCTGCTCCATATGTAAAATGTCAAGACAAAGAAGAACCTTCGCAAGTTTTTACATTTCATAGATGATGGAAGTGAAGGCAAGTGACTCACGTATGGTATGTAATGATGGGAATAAGTTAAGGTCACAGCTCTCCTAGTAATATAATTTACTCTATGGCTAGGAATGATAAAGTTTCTACCAAGCATATATAAAGCCCATGTGTTCACACACTTGCACATGCAAACACACACACACGCAATGCACGCAAGCGCGCATGCACACGTGTGAATACACACACACACACACACACACACACACACACACACACACACACAGTATTTGCCCATGTGTGTGTGCAGGTATGGCTTTGAAAGCCAATGTTTCTTGTATTTGAAACATTTTAAAGTACATGTGTTTGAGAATCTTCCTAATTTAATGCTACACATCTTTGTAAAAATTTAAAATAATAGCATTCAACTCAAGAACCCAGATCAGCTTGTGATGGCTTGATGTAGATAATAAAGTAGGCTAGGCATTAACACCTTTTTTTTTCTCCTTTCCCCAAAGGGCATGTGTCCAAAAGGTAAATAGTCTTGGGCTCTTTTCTTTCCTGAACCTAGGAAAATGAGTCACATTATTTCTGGTGTATAGAAACTAATATCCACTGTATTGATTTTGTTCAGCCTGAAATAACTGGGAACTAGGAAATGAATCATAAAATGATAGTATATACTACACTGACATCAGAAAGTATGGCCTAAGGATATCTTTTGTAGTATTGTTTATTTATTTTATGGTTTATAGTATGGTTTATTTTATGATCATTGCTACTTTAATGATTTACTTTTAGCTTATAAATTCAATGCTATTATTATTTCTATGTAAAAATTCATGGATGTTCATGTTTTTCAGTGGAAACTATGGTAAATACAAAGAGCATTATACAAACACACCCAAAGTAATACATGTGCTTCTCAAAGTACAAATATGCAGACTGTGGGATTCTGCAGTGTGAATGAAAACATTTCACCATGGGCCAGGTCTTCTCATTCTCTCTACCAGTTTTTACCCATATCTTACACTGCCATTATCTTCAGTACACTGTAATGGTTAGTTTTGACCTTTTCATGAGTGTAATCTATATTCTTAAAAAAATTTTTTTATTGAGTTACACATTTACCCCATTCCTTTTCCCTCATCCCCTCTCCTTTTTCATGCTCCCCTCTACACCCCATGTTTCCAGTTTACTCAGGAGATCTTGTCTTTCTCCCTTCCTAGGCAGATCCATGTGTGTCTCCCATAGGGTTCTCTTTGTTTCCTAACTTCTCTGGGGCTGTGGATTGTAGCCTGGTTGTCCTTTGCTCTGTCTAATGTTCACTTATGAGTGAGTACCTACCATGTTTGTATTTCTGGATCTGGGTAACCTCATTCAGGTTGGATTTTTATAGATCAATCCATTTGCCTGTAAATTTCAAGATGTTGTTGCTTTTTTAACCACTGAGTAATACTCCACTGTGTAAATATACCACATTTTCCATATCCATTGAAGGGCATCTATGTTATTTCAAGGTTCTGGCTGTTATAATAATGCTGCTATGAACATAGTTAGCAAGCATCTTTGTGGTGTGAGTGTGCATTCTTTGGGTATATGCCCAAAAGGGTATTGCTGGGTTTTGTGATAGATTGATTCCAAATTTTCTGAGGAACAACCATACTGATTTCCAGTATATGTATTCTTATATGAATAACTTTGTTTATCACATTTATGACAATATATTTCAGGCACACTGAAAAGATAAATATTTGAAGAGGTAGAAATGTGAACTATCACTGTTCTGCCTCCACCCACGGGAGGATCCCACCTTCCTGTGTCTTGCTAAGAGCCTCCTGGGGACTGGGGACTTCACACAGGGGAGCCTGTCCTGGCAGACCAGCCCATCATGAAGTCTGCCTATAACTGGTTGATGGAGATAACAAAGTCCCATGTCAACCCACAGGAGGGAGTAAGTGTGGGCCTGCTTTTGGTACCCATTCCAGGGCTCTGCTTGGAGCCTCCTGAGGGCTGGGGACTGTGCATGCATAGGGGAATCCCATCCCGGTCCTGGCAGACTAACCTGTCTAGTCTTCCAGCAACTTGGTCCCACCTCCACACATGGGAGGAGCTTGCCTTTTGGTGCCCTGCTCAGAGCCTCTTGAGGACTAGGGAATACACACAGGGTAACCCATCCCAGTGGACCAGCCCATCCAGAGTCTGCCAGCACCCTAGTCCTGCCACCACCCACTGGAAGAGGACAGCCATCTGAGTATTGGACCTGGTTGCACCCACCAGAACTTTTGACCCTTACCCACCAGGAGAGGAAGAGGCCCCACTGCTAAACACTGGAAGAAGGGATGGGTAGACAACATAATAAGAACACAGTCAAAAACAGAGAGATCAACCACTCTATCCAATAGCTGATAGAAGGAGAAGCAGACAGCCACAGCTAAACACTGAGCTAAACCCCTGGAATCGAGGTACAGAGAGAGAGAGAGAGAGAGAGAGAGAGAGAGAGAGAGAGAGAGAGAGAGAGAGAGAGGAGAGAGAGAGGAGTAATAAGCAAAGAGGTCAAGAACAGACTACAGAAACCTACAGAGACCACTGACCTGAACAAGAGGGAGCTCATGAACCCCATTCTCATAGCTGGGAAACCAGCATTGGACTGACCCAGACCCCTTGAACATGGGTCTCAATTAGAAGGCCTGGGTAGCCTATGGAACTTCTGACAGTGGAATCAGGATTACTGGTGCACAAAAGGACTTTGGGAACACATTCCCCATGGAGGTATACTCCCTTTACCTAGAGACAGGAGGGAGGACCTAAGCCCTACTTCTAAGGACTTTACAGATTTTGATGATCCCTCCTGGAAGGGTTCACCCTCTCTGTGGAGTGGGTGGAGAATGGGATGGGGGTGTTGTGGTCAGGGAACATGGATGGGTGGTAGGGATAGGGAACTGGGATCGATATGTAAAATAAGAAAAAAAAATAATAAAAAGAAAAAAAGATACAAACATTCAACAGATGGAAAACAAAACAAAAAACAGAGATCAGTATGATGGACTCTACACCAGCAAGACCCGAACTTCCCCAAGACATACAAAGAAGAAGAGAACAACCCTAAAAACAACTTCATAAAAATAATAGAGACCCTAAAAGAAAAAAATGAGAAAATCCTTTAAAGAAATGGGAGAAAGACAAACCACATATTGAAAGAAACAGTTCAAACAGTGCAAGGCTTGAAAGCTGAAATGAAGACAAAAAACAAAACAAAACAAAAACCCACACACAATCTGAGGAAATGCTAGAAATAGAAAAGCTGGGTAAACGTTCAGGAAATGCAGATGCAAGCATCAGAATACGAGACAGAAGAGAGAATATCGTTGACCAAAGAAAATCTTAAATCCAACACAAAATATCCAGGAAATGTGGAATACCTTGAAAAGGTCAAACCTAAGAATAATAGGCATAGCAGAAGGTGAAGAAACCCAACTCAAAGGTGCAGAAATTATATTCAACAAAATCATAAAAGAAAATTTCCCAACCTAAAGAAAGACATGCCAATAAAAGTTCAAGAAGCTTATACAGTGGACAACAACAAAAAAAGTCCCCTGTCCACATAACAATCAAAACACCAAACATACAAAATAAAGAAAGAATACTAAGAGCAGTAAAGAAAAAAGGCCAAGTAACATATAAAAGCAAACTTATCAGAATTGCAACTGACTTCTTCATGGAAACTCTGAAGGCCAGACGGTTCTGGATAGATATTCTACCAACACTAAGAGACTACAGATGCCAGACAATACTACTATACACAACAAAGATTTCAACCACTATATATGGAGAAACCAAGATATTGCATGACAAAACCAGATTTAAACAGCTAACCCAGCTGTTAACCCAGCTGTATAGAAAGTTCTGGAAGGACACTTCAATGGAAGGAAGTCAACTACACCCACAAGGACATAGGCAATAGAAAAAAAAATGGGGGGAAATACATAATACCACCACCAACAACAAATCCAAAACAAACAAGAATGACAATCAATGGTCATTAATATCCCTCAATATTAATGGTCTTAACTCACCTATAAAATGACACAGGCTAACAGAATGGATACAAAGACAGAATCCACCCTTCTACTGCATACAGGAATCACACCTCAAATTCAAAGACAGACCTCATCTCAGAGTTAAGGGTTGGGAAAAGACTTTCCAATCAAATGGGCCAAGAAACAAGCAGGGATAGCAATCCTAATATCTAAGAAATTAGACTTAAGACTAAAATCAATCAAAAGAGATGAAGAATGTAATTTCTTATTGATTACAGGAGAAATCCATCAAGATGAAGTCTCCATTCTGAACATCTATGCCCCAAATACAAAGGCACCCACATTTGTGAAAGAAACATTACTAAAACTCAAATCGCACATACAATCTCACACACTTACAGTGGGAAATTTCAACACCCCACTCTCAACACTAGACAGTCCACCAAACAGAAGCTTAACAAAGGAACTAACAGAAGTTATGAGCCAATTGGGTTTAACAGACATTTATAGAACATTCCTTTCAAACACAAAAGAATATACCTTCTTCTCAGTGGCACATGGAACCTTCTCTAAAATGGACCACATACTCGGCAATATAGCAGACCTCAATAGGTACAAAAAATTGTAATAACCCCCTGTTTCTTATCAGACCTCCATGCTTTAAAGTTAGAATTCAACACCACAAACTGCAGAAACCCTACAAACTCGTGGAAATTGAAAATTTTGCAATTGCACCATTCCTGGGTTAAAGAAGAAAAAAAAAGATAATAAAAGCAATATACAGCAAACCAACAGCCAACATCAAACTAAATGGAGATAAACACAATATGATTCCTTTCAAGACAAGGCTGCCCACTCTCTCCATATCTCTTTAATATCATACTTGAAGTTTTAGCTAGAGTAATAAGAAAGTAAAATGAGATCAAGGGGATACAAATCGGAAAGGAAGAAGTCAAACTTTCACTATTTGCAGATGACATGTTAGTTTACATAAGTGACCCAAAAAACTCTATTAGGGAACTCCTACAGCTCATAAACACCTTCAGCAAAGTGGTAGCATACTAGAATAAAAAGAAATAAATAGCATTACTATATACAGATGATAAAGGAAATGAGAAAGAAATCACAGAAATATCATCCTTTAAATAGCCACAAACAACATAAAATATCTTGTGGTAACACTAACCAAACAAGTGAAAGACCTATATAATAAGAACTTTGAGTCTTTAAAGAAAGAAATTGAAGAAGATACCAGAACATGGAAAAATCGTCCATGCTCTTGGATAGGTAGGATCAACATAATAAAAATGGCAATCTTGCCAAAAGCAATCTACAGATTCAATGCAGTCCATATCAAAATCCCAGAAAAATTCTTCACACACCTTGAAAGAACAATCCTCAACTTTATATGGAAAAACAAAAGACCCAGGTTAACTAAAACAACACTGTACAATGAAGGAACTTCTCAGGGCATTACCACCCCTGACTTCAAGCTCTATTATAGAGCTATAGTCCTGAAAACATCTTGGTATTGGTGCAAAAATAGACAGGTAGATCAATGCAAATAAATTGAAAACTCCTGTATTAGCTCACATACCTATGAACACCTGATCTTTAACAAAGAAATTAAATTTATACAATGAAAAAAAAAAAGAATCTTCAACAAATGGCACTGGAATACCTGGATGTTGGTGTGTAGAAGACTGAAGATAGGAGGTACATATCTATTGTCATGCACAAAACCTAAGTTCAAATGATTCAAAGACATCAACATAAACCCAGTCACACTGAACCTCTTAGAAGAGAAAATCGGAGGTATCCTTGAAGGAATTGGTACAAGAGACTGCTTCCTCAACATAACACCAGTAGCAGAGACACTGAAATCAACAATTAATAAATGGGGCCTCCTGAAACTAAAAAGCTTCTGTAAGGCAAAGGACACAGTCTTCAAGACAAAACGGTAGTCCATAGAAAGGGAAAAGATCTTCATAAACCCCACATCTAACAGAAGGCTTATTTCCAAAACATACAATGAACTCAAGAAGCTAGTTACCAAAACAGCAAATAATCCAATTAAAAAGTGGGTACAGAACTAAGTAGAGAATTCTAATAGAGGAATCCTAAAGGCTGAAAGACACTTAAGAAAGTGCTCAACACCCTTAGCCATCAGGGAAATGCAAATCAAAACACCTCTGAGATCTCTTCTTACTCCTGTCAGAATGGCTAAAATAAACAAAATAAAACAAAAACAAAGAAACAACCAAAACTCCACCAAAGACAGTTTATGCCCAGGAGGATGTGGAGAAAGGGCAACTTTCCTCCACTGATTGTGGGAATGCAAATTTGTACAGTCACTTTAGAAATCAGATTGGTGGTTACTCAGGAAAATGGTTATCAGTCTACCACAAGATCTAGAAATTCCACTGCTAGGCATATACCCAAAAGATGCACATTTATACAAGGAGATCTGTTCAACTATGTTCATAGCAGCCGTATTTGTAATAGCCAGAACCTGGAATCAACCTAAATGCCCCTCAAATGCAGAATGGATACAGAAAATGTGGGACATTTGCACAATAGAGTACTACCCCATTGGAAAAAAAAGACCCGACAGAATCTTGAAATTTACAGGCAAATGGATGGAACTAGTAGATACCATCCTAATTGGGGTAACACAGTCACAAAAAGACATATATGGATTTTAGACATAAAGCAAAGAATTACCAGTCTACAATCCACACCGCCAGAAAAGCTAGGAAACAAGGAGAACCCTTGGAGAATGGGAAAGGGACATGATCTCCTGAGAAAATTGGGAGCATGGAGGCAGGGGAGAGGGAGTTAGGAGAAAGAGAAAGGGAAAGGGGAAGAAGAGAGGATGACATGAGGGAACAGGAAAATTGAGTCAGGGGAAGAATAGAGGAGAACAAGGAAAGGAATACCATAATAGAGGGAGCCATTATAGGTTTAAAGAGAAATCTGACATTAGGGAATTGTCCAAAGGTCTACAAGGATAACACCAACTGACTAAGCAATAGCAGAGAGGCTAACTTAAATGCCCTTCCCCGATAATGAGATTGACATCTATCTTATATGCCATCCTAGAGCATTCATCTAGTAGCTGATGGAAGCAGAAGCAGAAGCAGACACCCATAGCTAAACACTGAGTTGAACTCCTGGAATCCAGTTACAGAGAGGTAGGAGTGATGAGCAAAGGGGTCAGAAACAGTTGACCTGAACAAGGGGGAACTCATGAACCCCAGACCATCATGGGACCCACCCTGAACTATGGGTGTCAGTTAGGAGAACTGGGTAGTATGGGCCTCTGGTTGTGGAACAGTATTTATCCCTAGTGTACGAAGGACTTTGGGAGCCCATTTCACATAGAGGGATACTCTCTCAAGCTAGACACATGGGGGAGGGCCTGGGGAGCATAAGGGGATGGGATGGGGGTTGGGGGACTGGGAAGGAGGTGAGGGTTAGGGAACTAGGATTGACATGTAAAACAAACTTGTTTAACTTTAAATAACAATGTCATTGTAAAAATAAGAAAATAAGAGAAATGTGAACTATTCTGATTATTGTAGGGTATGTACATGTGTTGATTTATTATATCTTCTAAAGATTATCAAATGTAAAATACAGTAAAAAGAAACCATTATATTTATATATAGATCCATAATATTTTTTATTATGGTTTAATTACTTCCAAGAATATGTAGTGTTCGACTGCATGAATATATCACCTCTTAGTTGTTCTATTGACAGCTTTAGCCTGTTCATATCTGTACTGTAAATATCTTGCATGTGTACAAACACATATAGGAGATATGTTGAATAAACACCAAAGACTGAAGTTGTTGAGTTTTAAGAGAATTAAGAGAATTCATATGTTTATGTGTTTATGTTTTATTAATCAGTTTTTGAATTTTGCTTCTAAGATAACCTGAAAATTGGAGCTCTCAGACTCATCTGCCATTGTGGTTATTATGAAGCGGGCATTTTACTGTAGATTATTTCATTTTTTATTTTCAATTAAGAAGATAGAGCCAGTTAAAACATTCATTGACCATTCAATTATCCTCTTTTATAACTTGCCAATCAAAGTTTGATCCTCAGTTTTATTCCTATTGAGTCACTGGTGATAATTGTAGTGATGATGATGTATCCTCATCGTGTATACATTATTAACTTTAGCACATAACTTTTTATTATATGTAGTTTTCCTCTTAATATTGTGACATATCTTTTGATGTTCAGAGGTACTAAAGATAGTCTAGTTTCATCAATCCTTTAATTTATGGATATTGCTTTTAATTCTTATAAAAATACTTTACCTATTGAAAAGCCATGAAAGTATTTTTCTTTTTCTAGTGTGGAGTTGAACTACACATTGTTAATTACTACATAAGAACTAACCGCTGCTATAAAGGAACAGACAGAACAAATATAAAAACGTTCACAGAGAGAGAGGAGAGGAGAGAGGACAGAAAGAGAAGGGTGGAGAGATGAGGGAGAGGAGGAGAGAGGGAGGGAGGGAGGGAAGGAAGGAGGGAGGGTGGGAGAATTTATCCAGTTCTCTTACACAATAGAGGCCACATAATCCAACAATGGTTGCCTGGTCACTAGAGAAACAGAACACAACACAGTTACCCAATTCAAGAGGCTCAACTGTCCTTATGTGGGAGTAAATGCCTGGAAAGTCCCTGAAGAGTCCTGAGCTCAAGTTGAAAGGCTAAAGAAGCTACAGCAGCTTTAAGAGATGTGAGTCCATTCTACTTTTTCTGTGGATTTCTTTTTCATCTGGGTTGGCCTTTCAAAGTTGCCACCCATATTGAGTCAAGTTATAGATCCTTGCCCCTAGTCTTTGCACCACAAGCCACTCCTCTCTGGGAATGCCTCACAGACACAGAAAAGTGTTTCATTACTCCTAAGCAGATCTTCATCTGTTTAAATTAACTGCCAAGACCAACTGCCACACTGCTGTAGCCTTTCTATAACTGTTTATTCCTTTCAGAAGGCTTGAGGTTTGTGTGTTTTGACTGCTTATTTCTCCCAATTATATACATAGATAATTATGTTTCTAATGATGAACCCATAAAAGCTATTCTTCATTTTGTTAAGGCTTTGATAACCTAATATTTCTTTGAAATTAGATTATTAGAATTGATATCCGTCCCTCCTTCTTTTCCCTTCCATTCCCTCCTCTTTCCCTCCTCCCTCCCTCCCTGCCTTCCTTCTTTACTCCCTCTCTCCTTCCCGGTCCTTTTCTTTCCTTCTGCATCACTTCTTCATGTATTAAAACTCTTTCTTTTCTATTGTTTGATTTTAAAGTTGTTTCATTATTTTAAAATGTTCATATAGATGAACAGCAGTGTGATAATTCAATACTGTGCTCAATGTTTGTGTTTCCATCTCTAAACAATTTTGGAAAAATGTCACTGCCTGGGTGCCAGCCTCCAGCAGCACAGGGCTTAAAGAGAATCCACAGAGTTGGCATGCTACAATATTTTATCTGAGGTGGTCAGAAGAAAGATGCTTATACACTCTCTTGATGGTTTCCTCCATCTATATTTTTTTTATTCTGTGCTCTGTATTCACTTTTTAAAATCTCTATCCAGAAATGTCCCTTCTGTCTCTCTTTTGATGTTTTCCTTCTAATTCTGTCTGTATTCTTCCTTATTCTCTCATTCTTGATGTTTTCCTTCTCTCTTTATTCTTCCATATTCTTTTATTCTTAATGTTTTCCTTCTAACTACATGTATTCTTCCTTATTCTCTCTATTTTTAATAGCTTATATACCCTAACAAAACCTTCTAGGCAATATAGAAATTAAAATGTAGTTACATTCTATTTTTCAAGTGAATGATAACAATGAATAAAAGTAAGAAATATAATTTCTTTCCCCTACATGATTTAGCTTGTATATTACAGGTGAAAAACAAGTCTGAGGAACCCATGTATATTCATATCCTAACAACTTGTTATAGATTAACAGACTGTAAGCAAGCAAGGTATTTTTCTCAGTTCTTTTACTGGTAGGCTGCATTTTGCAGTTACAAAGAAAGGACCAATCACTTTATTACTTATTTTGAAAGATAATCATATAGGGAATTTTAAAGGATTTTCTACAGTCAGCTCTATTTTAAATTTTTAGGGTGCATACCCACTCTTCAATATTTTTTTTAATATCAGGAAATTTAAAGCATAAATGAGTACAAGCAATTAATCATCATCTTTTGTCGCGCCCAACCTCGACCAGCAAGGAAGACACAACTCCAGGAAGATCTTCATGCAGTTTATTCAGGATCTTTGAACAAGCTTTTTCTGCCCTCGGGAAACACCTGCACAGGCTTAAGTCCCCTTGTGCTGACCAACCCCAGTGAGCTACATGGACCTGCAGATAGTCTACTCTATCGCGGAAGCAAACAGGCTGAACAGGCTTAACCAAATAAGGACTTGTTTAGGCCAGAGAGTGCTCACCATTGGGAAGGTGGGAGGCAGAAGCCAGCACCATCTTTAAGACATGGCACTTCGCAGCTCTCTACAATCTTTGATCACCAACCAATCCTCACAAGGAAAGTATGTTAGCTAGAATAATTGGGCTGCTTTGTGTTTTGATCTCTAACCTCAAGTCTACTACCAAAATATTTTGGTCTAACCTGAGATCATTCTGTTTCAGCTATGATGCATTCTGAAGCCTGTGAATACATCTCTCAACATTAAGATTTAAAAACTTTAAACCAGTTGGACTACTGGGACTCATTCTATAAAGCTCCTCAATAGAAACTTGTGTATTCTAGCTGTATGACATTTACTTGTTTTATATTTTGTCCTTTGCAGCCTCTGCTTTATCAGAGGCAGAAACAATATTTTGTCCTATCTTTATCCATATTAATTTTTCCACTAAACTAACTATCATAAATGTAAGGATTCCGGTATTGTGCTGGCTTGGCCCTATTCCCTGACAGAATGCATTCAGGCAGTGCCCTGTTCAGCCCAGGGTTCCATGCCTGCATAGTCTGCATTCAGGTACAAAGGATTCCTTTAAAAGAAAGACCTTATGCACTTATGCTCTCTTCTCTTTCCTCTTTCTTTCTTGATATTACCCTGAGGAAGTCAGGACATTTTCTGTCTCCCTCTTCTCTGTGTCCCTGTTCTCTCCGTGTACACTCTTTATCTCTTTTCTTTATCCTCTCCCCTCCTTCCCCTTTCTAATAAAACTTCTCATTTAAGCTTTGTCTGCCTGATATGTTTATACCCCTGCCTCCTACTGCCTCTGTCACCCTCACCCACTACGGAATCTGCCAAGGTCCCCCCCAAATGCTTTATTATAACAATAATCCCTTACTATAGTTATTAAAGACCCTCAGTCATGATAATCCTATTTAAACAAACACTATTATTGTATAAAATCATTGTTTCAGTTGAACAAAACAGTTTAGGAGGAAATATTTATAATAATCCACAGGCAAAAATGTCCAGTAAATGGGCCAAACTCCCAGAGACTCGTCAAAGAGAGGGAGTAGTGATAATGTGAGCAAAAGGGTTAAGACCATTTGGGGGATACTCATAGAGACAGCTGACCTGAGCTAGTGGGAGCTCACTGACTCCAGACTAACAGCCGAGGAACCTTCATGAGACCAAACTGGGCCCTCTGAATGAGGGTGACAATTGTGTGGCTTGGGAAGTCTATGAGACCATTGGCAGTAGGCCCAGGATTTGTCCCTAGGCCATTCTATTTGAAGGGATACCTTACTTAGCCTAGATATAGGGGGAAGGGCCTCAGTCCTGCCTCAAAGAGATGTGCCAGACTTTGTTGACTCCCCATAGGAGGCTTATCCTCTCTGAGGAGTAGATGTTTGTTGGGTGAGTAGCAGGAGGAGGGGAGGGAGTGGGAATTGGAATTGCTATGTAAAATGAGAAAAGATTGTTTTAAAATTAAAAAACTGATAAAAGACAGAAACAGAAAAAAGTGCCCAGTAAAATGAGATATTTTCATGAGGAAAACACATTACTTAACAGGCAGTGGCAATCTCTCCACACCCAATCATATCATGCCATATCATATCTCCATTTACATTGGAGAAAAATGGCAGTGGCAAATGTTTGATGGCACAGGAAAAGCAAAAGACACTCTGTAGTCTGTGGTCTCAGGGCCTTGCCTATTCAAGATTTACCTATCAGAGTTTTGTTTGTTGGTGGGCCAATCCCCTGAAAGTCGATTGCCATCTGCTGCTCTTCTGACATGTCCACTGGTAAAAAAAAACAAACAAACAAAAAAAAAAAACCTTTTAATGAGTGCATAAATCCCACTCATTTGATTGTCTTTTATCTTCTCTTCTCGAATATAATTACTCTTATGTAAGACATTTTCATGCAGCCCTCTATATAATAGATTAAAAGGTATCAGGGATTCGTTGCCATTCTTCAGCAAAGACTCTGTCCACCTGCAAACCTTCGGTACATAAGTTGTACCTGTGATTTCGTTTGACCACAAATCTTCCAGCCCAGGGCCAGTGCTGTCATTGCCACTTTGAAATTGTTCCTAACTACGTAATTTTGGTCCTATTGTAGGCCTACAAAGTTAGAAATTTTATTAAAAGGGAAAAGTGGATGATTTTTTTTTACAAATCTTTTAGATGATTTTGATGCATGCTGAGCATAAATTTCTTCTACGTTTTTGATGCATGCTGAGCATAAATTTCTTCTACGTTTAGCAGAGAGAACACCTAAAATGCTACAGTGTGTTTTTCCTAATGCTATGGTCAGTTTTGTGACCTATCCAGCTGGGTAAAGGGACACTGAGAGAATTCCATAACATTGTTTTGGATGTGTCAATGAGGATGACTCCTCTGTACTGTGAAGGAGATGGTGGACTTCTCCACAATGGAGATCAGGAAGAGAATGCATCTGGAATATAAGAAATTCCTTAAGGCATCTCTTCATATTACCATGTTTAGTGATTAGGTTTAATAGCAACCCAATTAATCAGGCCTAAACATGGCGTAGATGCCCAGGAAATGGAGATTTAGGCCAATTTTTCAGGCAAAGAACTATGACCTGTTAAGAACTTTGCTGAAGGCAAAGGGTTGGCAGAATGACTAAGAGAAGGGGATGATTGTAAATACCAGCATCTGTCAGACTGCATGACCAGTTATAGAAACAAGATATGTTCTTAACTCATTAAAGCACTGATTATAAATAACCCTGAATGCCAAGTTATGGATGGGATCCCAACATCATATCTCTGGGAACCTCATGGAAGAAGTATAAGAAAGATTGTAAAAACTGGCAGCTGGAGAGGGGTGTTGTGAAATAGTGCCTTCTCAATGTGACATCCTTGGTGCACAAGTTGATGTTGACTTACAGCAGCTATGGTTATGTGCACAAGACCAAACCAGTCAAAGATCCAGCATAGATGGTTAAGGGGCCCCAGAAGCCTCACCCTTCTCAGAGAGCTATTGGTAGTTGGTAGCTGCTCAGAGAGCACATTGATTGAGGTCACTCAATGTGGGGGACTTGGTTGCTGTTGGACTGCTTAAGACCTAGTTAAGCCCCATGCCCATATGGGCAGCTCTAATTAGTCATAGGGGATTAGGAATAACAATTCTTAAAAGAAATAAGGATATGAAGTTTGGGGGGAGGGTAGGTGGGGCCACTAAGGAGAATTGGAGTGAGGGGGTTGTGGATAGTTATGAATGTACTTTGTAGAAGTGAATGAAACTTTCAAAGAATACAAATCTTCTAAAAAAAAGACACAAGGAGTCTAATTGTCAGGAGTGTTTCCTACTCATCTTTGTCATGAATGTGTGCTATGGAGCAAATACCTTTGCACTCCTTTTTTTTTTCTCTTTTCCTTATGACACTTAAGGTATACTGGCTCATATCATCATTTAAGTCTTATTAATTTTACATTTTAATTATGGAATATCAACTGACAGCAGAGGATGTCAGTTTGGAAAGTATCAAAAAATTTTGAGTTATACTCAGAATAATTATATTGTTAATAATATACTAGGTATATTATGTCAGTTATAATAGTTATATTCAGAATAATATACTACAGGACATAATTATCTTGCTTATTATTTTTTTTATTTTATTTTAAGACTAAGTACAGTTTGAGGGAATACATACAATTGCCATACTGAAAAGGTTTAGATTTGTGACAGTTGATTTTCTGAGTCTACTTTGCTGAGCTACAGGATGCCCAGATATGTTACTGATCTTCCAGTTTGGCCTTAATGGTGTTGATTGCTCTTAGGGGAAAGTAGGCCAGGAAAAGATCTTTGCTTTTATAAGAGGAAGGAGGAGGCAGGCACACAATGTGGTATGATCTTCTGTGCTCATTAATGAATTCCCTCAACAGGGCTGGTCTCATATAGTATGTGAATATTGCTTCAAGGGCTCATGCACACATGTTGCTCAAGAACCCCTAATCTTTTTGTTGAGTTTTTTTACTAGGCAGAGGGAGAAGTCACTTTTTAGGTGTGGAAATGGGGTGGTTCCTTACTTTGATTGACATATTGGGTGTTACGTGACTGAATAATCTATCCTGTGATTTTAAGCATTTATATGGTCATTCATATATACACATGAGAAAATAAACATGAAAATACACATGAGAAGTTTTCTTCTGACAGGTGTTTTCAGAGACAGACTAGTCTTCCCTGAGCTTGTACCCAACACCAGTCTAACCTGGCCTACTCTACCTTTCCTTCCCCTTGGAAGTGTCTGAGTATAAATACCCACATGAGCAGAGATGCTGGGTGTTACTAAGTGAAGGAGCAGATATAGCAATGAATAATTCCCCTGGGGTAGCTGCTCTGGTCACTTGCTCTCCTTCAGCTCACCTACCTCATTTGGGAGAATTTGAAAGGGACTGAAAAAGAAAGAAGAGAACTGTGCTTCTTTACAATTTTGCCTCCTGCTAGTTCATCTGTAACTTGCATGAAATGATACAACATGGAGGCGAAGGCTCAGAATAGTCTACACCAGTGGCTTTCATTGTGAGGCAAAAGTAGGTCCCTTACATGGTTCTGTCCCTGGCCAGTGAAGACAAAATTCTCAGAACTTTAATTTATACACCTATAGAAAGGTGATAAGAATATCTGTATTATGTATGGAGTATAATCAGAAAGCTGATTCTGAGGCAAGAAATAATAACTAAGTAGGATTATGTCTTCTGTGTGGTATCATGTCTCTCTAGTGGAAAAGATCAGTACAGCCCTTCTGTCTGCACTTGACAGACAAAGGAAATCTCCAGTTGTGCTTATGCTTTGGCAGTCCACCGACAGCTAAGCTACATCATTACTGCCCAGTGCTGCTTTAATTTGAAGGAGGCATTCAATGCTCAATGCCTTAACATTTCTGTAGACATGGATGCATTCTAGAAAGTTAAGCATTTGTTGTTTGCCTGAACTAGTTGCAACCTCTTCACATGGTGAGCTATTAAGGATGCTGGGAAGAGTTATTTGTAGCTTATTTTACAGCAAAGAAATGGAAACACTGAGTAAGTGATTAGTACAAGAACCCGCAGTTGCTATATGATGGATTTGAACTTGGTGCTGCCAGATTCTGAAACTCAGTGATTGTGGGACACTGTGACAAGCACTGTAAGTATAAAACTCTTTGGCTATGGCTGTGAACCTGATACTGTTACTGTGTGTGCTATCTTCCATGAAGTTCAGCCCTTTGTTTCCTTTTATAAATTTAGACACAGCAAATACATAATATTTTAGAGTTATACAATAAGATGTATTCATTGTTAAAATTGTGGGGAATCAGAATGCCACAAAAAATTATATTAGCTCTTGTTCTACAATAAAAAAAAAGATTTCTGGTTTGGGGCTCAAGGGGGCACTGAACATGATTTTCTTTTGATAACAGACTTCAATATTAACATCTCAGAAAGACAACATAGTGGGAACTCTAGTAGAATTCAGGAGCATGTAGGCAAATGAGGTTCTCCTCTTGTAGATTATAGGACAGATAGAGGTCCTGACCACATAGTCTATGGAACATCGTTGTAACTGGGCTCTCTCTGGTTCTAAGATAGCATGGACAGTCTTACATTCCCAGGAAGGACTGTATGACCTCAAGGATGTGGGTGAACTAAGGAGGAGAGGCTCATTTAACTCACATACAGGATACAGCATGGGTCTCAGCTAGACCCAGCTAGCAGGCATGGAGTCTGTTAGCCTGGGCTCTGTTGCAGCATCAGCTCTTAGGTTTGACAGAACACAGGCACAGTTGCAGATGAGTGTGATATGAGCAGTGGCAGGGTTAGATTCTGATATTATCAGTGTCTCCTTAAAGATGAACTCAGATGTATATACATGAAAAATCAAAGAAATTAGTTATGGATCGTTGTCATGAAGCCAGTGTTAGTATTGGTTGCATAATCCAACACCATTATTTGGAACACTACAATCTGAACTAAAACCTATATTTATTATTAATATTCATGATGTGAGAAAGCATAGTATTTCTTATTTTTATTTTGTTATCAATTTTCAACCACAGTAAAAAAGAAAAGCAAGAAAATATATCAGAATATCTCTTATAATTGCCCAAGGAAACCTAGAATTCTCTTTCTGCCTAATGTACTCTTTCTACTTTGAAGATGTGTTTGGTGAAAACTCCTCTGTATTTCAAGTATCTCATGAAAGAACACATGTTCCATGTGAACTATTGATGCAAAAGCACAGCCCTCCTCTCAAAGGGATAAAAGATGGCTTACTCCAGAGTCAGATATAAGTAATCATAATATAACAGATTTATATTTTCCCCAATCCCATCTTCCAACATGCTAACGGTTTTTGTGAAGTTTTTACAATAACAAAAAAAGGAAATTCATAAATCAAGACACTTTTCAAATATATTAGTGGAAATAATCAGGTAGGCGAGTTACAGCAAAGCTGGGGAATCTTGGTCCTAGACATTAAATGCTGTCTCAGGGCATTCTTAGTCTTTAGCTTGGTGGGAGCTAGTGGTCTGTTTATACCCTCCAAATGGTTTTACCTCATAGTCACAAGGATGTGAGCTGTGACACTGGAGTTGCCAAGGAACGGCTATTAAGGAGGCTAAAGTTAGCCAAATATAGACTGTAATTAGGCTCTGGATGGCAGTCCTTCCCACCTCCCAACAAGCACTGAAGTTTTACTCAGTTTTTCAGGCTTTCAGAAGGTTCAGGGGAAGATAGTGTCTTTCCAGGAATTTCTGTACCTTCAAATTTTCTACTTTTCCCCAATTATCTAGACCTTTCTGTGTACAGAACAGAATAGAAGCATACAAATAAATATTGCTAAATATATGGAACTAGTCTAATATTGGGAAGAAAGATTCCTTAACTTTTCCTTAGATCCCAATATTTTAGATATTGTGGCTATAAGAACAACCTCAAGACACAGGGCAATTGGAGAATGATCATAGCATTGAGGGTAACTGATTTTGGAACTTTAAACAATTTTAGAGCAGTCTAGATTGCGGTATGTGAGCCATTTAAATGGAAAATCCTGTGAGTTTTCAACTTGGACTATTATAGAACCAACAAAATATATTTCTCCTTTTTTTCTGCATAGTGGGCATACTATTTAAATTTTGTGCAACTAATTCTTGCAACATTGAGGCTTGAGGTGCACATTATATATGCCTGCTATAAAAAGCTAGTGTGAGAAAATAAACAGTAAGGGAAAAGATTCAGGGAATCTTCCCCGCTGTGTTTATCAATCCATGATGCAGCTTAGTAAAATAATATGTAGTTTATGGATATTATATATAATATATATGTTTAAATTTTTCCTATATGATAATACATAGGAATATATATACATATATATACATACATACATATACATACATACATACATACATATATATACATACACACATTCTGAGCTGAAGAGATGGTTCAGTGGTTAAGAGCACTGCTTTCTTTTCTGGAAGATTCAGGTTTGATTTCCAAAACTCATATGGTAGTTCACAACTGTCTGTTCCAGGAGACCTGCCACACTCTTCTGGCCTCTGCAGGTACTGGGCATGCATGTGGTGTACAGACAAAACACTATACACACAAAACAAAACAAAACTTCTTTTGTAATAGTGAATGTCATGAAACACTAGCATCTCAGCCCATTCAGGGGAATTACAGCTAGGCATGAAAAGGAAGCGAGTTGTAGCATCCATACAATAATACTTTATTGAGGGAAAAAAAGTCATTTATCACAGAAAAAGCAGAAGGCTGTTTTTACTTCTTGTTTCTGGAAAAAAAAAACCCAACTACCCAGTGCTTATTTAATTACCTTGGAGCGCTTTTATTCTCAGGAACAACAATGTTATAATGGATGTGCTACCAGGCAAGGGCCAGATTCAGTCCCTACTGTAGAGAAGCTTTGAAATGTGCAGTAAGTAGGAAGTTCCTGGGAGGGAAAATGAATAAAAATGGCCCAGGAACTTACTAGTGTAGGCCATGCTCTTCAACCTCCTTTAATTTACACTATTTGCTAAAAGTATAAAAATAAGTCTGCAAGGGAAAACAAAACAGCATGGGAGAGGGCAGAAGAAATATCTGGGTATCCAGAAACAACTTGAAGCATTTCTCTGCCTTGCAGCTTCCTGAAGCTTTTAAGGGTTTTCTTACAGATGGACTGAGTCCCTGTTCCAGCTGTGTGAGGTTCTAGCTGTGAGCTTATTTACAGTGTGACCATTTTGACAGTAGACACTGTGATTTATTAAAAGTGTTACCAGTTCGATAAATCTTGACTGGACAGTTCTTATTGGCAAGGTAAATTAGTGAGATATTTGCCCCTGTTTGGGGTTGGTGGGTATAAAAGATCAGACAGGATAGCCACCGAATCAGAGGAAGCAGAAGAGAGGGGAGAGGTTCCTGAATGTGAGAATAGGGTAGACTCCATCCCAGTCTCAACCTTCCTAATGCCACGGCCCTAATACAGTTCCTCATGTGTGGTGACCCCTCAACCATAAAATTATTCAGTTGTTACTTCATAACTGTAATTTTGCTACTGCTATGAATCATAATGCAAATATCTGATATGTGACCCTCCAAAGGGGTCATGACCCACAGGTGGTTAATTGCTGGAATAGAGTTTGCCAGCTTTCCTAACAGCAGGATCCTAGAAGTAAATGGTGTGTCTAGAAAATGGGATCCATAGGTAAGATATACAAAGGTGTTTTTGTTTGTTTTCTCCTAGGCTGGGGGTCCTGCCTACAGTGGCTTGCTTGTCTTTCACATTGGGAGGTGAGAATTCTACCATTGAACCACTAATGCACTCCTTGTTTTTCACATTGGAACACAAAGTCATGCCTGCAGTATGAAGGAGGGGGATGCCTCTCATGGCTGAAAGTGGCCATCATTCATTTGGAGATGTAGGGACCTCCATTAATTTGATACAACTGCCATAATAAAGCACTACAAACTGATACTTTAGACTAAAGAAACCCAATTTTTAATGTGTTTTTATGGTTAAAGTCTGAAGAGCATCAAGGGGAGGGTTGGTTTCAGCTGAGAACTGTGAGGAAGAGCTATGGTATGGTTTCTGGGGGTATATTAATAATGTCTTCTCCTCATTGGCTTGGAAATATGTCATCCTGACCTTGCGTTTTGGCACAGTCAGCTTCATGTATAGTTATATGCATCCCTTATAGGAGTGGGAAAGACAGTGGGAGTCTGGAAAAATCAACAATCCTGTCCTAGTAGAGTTTAGATTGAAAAACATATAGATGAACAGATAGGAATGTCACATAGACAATCACATGAGTTTTGGGCTAAAGTGAGTTGAGTCATTGTCACATAGGTTTCATTTTAAACCAATGTCTAAGTGAGATGATTTGAAAAGACATAAAAACAGGAGTAAGACCATGGCAAACCCTGGTCATTGGAAACAAAAAAGGGAACAGTTACAGGTGAGTGGGCAGTGAGGTCACAATCAAGAAAGGATAAACCAAGTGATGGCAGCATTTTTAAGAAATGGTGACAACAGCACCCAAAGCTGCTAACAGGTAAAACAGAAAAAGCCAGATCATGACTTGAGTTGGAATATGGAAGGCCCCTGTATGATAGAGACAGGAATAGAATGAAGACAAAGGCAAGTACGCAATGAGAAGCATATTGTGCACTGGGAATTTAAGAGGTATTAGAGAAGAATGTAATTATTAGAGACAATTTTCTCAAGAATTTTGATAGGACCTAGAGCATAAAAATATTCATGGGGTCATACTTCAGTGTTAGAACCCAACTAAAGTCTTATGGAAAGATTGCTTACAGTGTTGGTCACATGTCAGCTGTGGCTAAAGGTCAGCTGTTGTTCTGTATCATGTGTCATCTCATTTCTGGATATAGGCTGAGAGCTTTTGTAAAGGAGCAGGAGATGAAATTGAATTATATATTACCTTATACCTTCAGCTTATACCTATCATAATCCATGATCATATTCTGATGGCTAAGTTATGAGACCAGGCTGAATATTATTGGGTGGAGATGTACACTCCTTTCAGAGAAGACTACCTTGCCTGCTATGGCATGGGAAGGATGATGGAGTAAACAGTTGGAAACAGACAACAATACCCCATCTCTTACTATTCTCCTGAACCTCTAGTTGTTGTTATTATTGTTGTTGTGTGTATAACATACAGACAGATAATACAGAAATCACATTGATTGTGAAAAAAAGTCTGAGGATGTGGGGAGGTTGACCATTTTTTTTTACTAGCAATGGTATTTTTAACAGGAAGAAAGCATAAAGAGAATACAGATGTTGAAATGCTGGTAGACTTGCCATATCTATGCCTTCTTCATTCATTCTAAACGTTTGCTCTGCTATGATTTCCCCAAATTTTCTAAGATTAAAATACATGGTAAATATATTTTTTTCTAATTTGAGTCTTAAAAATAATCTACCATTGTTACCTGCTTCAAATGTCTACTGCTATTGAACAGTATAGCATCTAGGTTATATAGGAAGTTAGGACCAAGTTCTCCATCTCTCTCCTTTATTCTCTTATAAGACAGGACTGCTCTGTATTGCCTTGACTGTCCTGGGCTCTGTAGATCAGGATGACCTTGAACTTGCAGAGATCTGCCTGTCTCTGCCTCCCAAGTGTTAGGATTAAAGGCATGTGTGACCACTGCTAAATTCTCATCCTTTTCTTCAGGATGTGTTCCATCCAGTCTACAGTAGCTTACTGCAGACTCATGACACAAGTACACGCAGAAGCTACATCTATTACATTTTTTCCAGATAACTCTTTAATATCTAATTCTTTAATATGTAAAATTAAGTCATCTTTTAGCTCTAGAGGATGATATCCAATTCCCTTTAGAAAATATAGAATATGAAAGGAAAAGATAAATCTTATGTGCATATATTTTGTGAACAGAGTCCCCTAATACAGATTTATCAGATGTAATTAAAAAGTCTTGCATGTGAGTTGTAGTTTCTTTCCTTTCTGAAGGAGAAGAAGGAAGAATCACATAACATACTAACGTGTTAAAGTGACAGGGCTTTCAGGGTAGAAACTGGGTCTTCCTTACAATGTATATATTAATAATGTTGATCTTAGTAATAACTTCCCTAGATGAACAAATGTAACAGCTTTCAACTATGTAGAGCTAAGAAATACACTCATATACTTCATATAAACTCATTTAAGATATGATTTTCTTCACAGCAGTGGCATAATGCAGTAACTCTAGTAACTGTCACTGGGAAAAGAGGAGATCTACTTAAAGTGTCCTTGCCTAAATGGCTTCCGTGCTTTCTTTGCTGAGCAGAGCCTTTGGGATGGGTGAGGTGGGGATAAAAGCTTTCCTTTCTGTGCTCTGCTATGTGCGATGTCATTCTTCAACAAGTTTAAAGTCTCAGGTTGCCACTTGAATCTCTGAGAACCATGATTCTAAATAATGAGAAACCAATTTTGACAAAGATTGAAAGTGGCAGAAACTTCTGTGGGGAAGTTAGCTGTCAGAATATCATCAGTCCCCCATTCTTCTGTGTTTGGAAGGATTTGGGAACAAAGCCCTAATTTTATACTGTTGCTCCTCAGTAGATTAATTGGCAATGACTTACAGAAACTTGTGACATTTATTACCATAGCACAGGGAAAGCCCCACCATTTTCTGATTCTGAGTTTTACTCACTTATAAATAAGAATACTAGTATTTGCCTTGTAAAATAGTTCATTAATTTCCTATTTTTATTTTGCATTTTATTTTATTTTGTTATCTATCGACTGATCTACCTATATCTCTATCATCGCTCTATACTAGATCTCACTATGTATCCTTGCTGGACTCAAACTCACAGAGATCTGCTTCTGCCACCCAAGTGCTGGGATTACAGACATGGACTACTATGCCCCAAATTCATTTTTACTTCAAAATAAGCATTTCATAGTAATCCCGGGGCTATGGAGACTAGACATATCGTAGCTTCCTCTTGATGAGTATTAAGTACACTAATTCTGAACATATCACCTTTATTTAGCCATAAGAAAAAGTAACACTGGTGTATCCATGTTATAGACAAGAAAGTTGCACTTTGAATAACTTTTCCAAGTTCTATAAAGAAACATGGTGTCTATATTCAAACCAAGACAACTTGCAATGTGAGCTGATGTTCTTAACTACTGTGGTATATGGTGAAGAAGCAAAGCCACAATCCTGCTTGCTTATGTGAACACAGACAAGGAACTGAGCAATGAAAGTAAATGAACCTGCAAAGCATTCAGCCATCTCAGAAGCACAAGCTCTCTGTTTCTTGCAAACAGGTTTGCTTTGAAATCCAAGATCATGATGTGTCTATAAAACTTTCATCTCAAGTATTTGAAGTTTTGCTGATTTCAAAGGCATTGACAACACATACACATACTGTAATTTTGGAAATGTCAATATTTATCAAACATCAGTCTTTCTGTATGAAAATGCAGGATGGCATGTTGCTATAGTAACAGAAGTCTTGCCACATGATTGCTATTGAGGAAATATTTCACTCGTGTCACCATTTACATTAAATGGATGATTAGCTTATTTTAAAAATTGTGATTTTTTTCAAATGGCTGATATTATTAAGAATATACTTAACAGAAAACATGCTCATACTATTTTCATTAATCAAGTGCCCATTTTAATAAAAAACAAACTGTAACTTTTATGAGTACATTATAGGAAGATGTGATGTGTAAATGGTGCCGTAAGAGTGCCAATAAATCAAAAGGAAACAAATGAGAATAGTTTGTTTTTAATGACCTGAAGCTTGGGTCAGATAAATGAAATTTGAGCATTTGGAAACAGTAGCATACCACAGCCTTGAAGACCTGCATG
Source organism: Cricetiscus sungorus (assembly GCA_030556225.1). Classification (NCBI taxonomy): domain Eukaryota; kingdom Metazoa; phylum Chordata; class Mammalia; order Rodentia; family Cricetidae; genus Cricetiscus; species Cricetiscus sungorus. Next base: position 20,098,912 of record JANBXA010000735.1, on the reverse strand, counting down.
GCATCATAGCACTCGTATCTACTGTGTGCTATTAATTTGAAAGCAAAAATGGTTTCTGTAAAACATTGCCTTTTGTTAATTAGGCAACTCACAGCCTTTGAACATGAATCATTAACTGCTGATATTGCCCTGAGGACAAATGTTTGTGATCTCCTGGGGCTGTTAGAGATAAAGAAGGAAAAACAATGAGGACAGGAAAGTGCTTATTTCTCAGTTTTAGATTATCCAATTATTTCAAGTAGAGATATATCATTAATAGGGTCACTTAAAATAGAATAACTGGGAAAATAAGAAAAAACATCTCAGTTTCAGGCATGGACTCTTATGACAATTATCTCGAAGTAGCAATCTGTCATTTTAATGGTGGTAGGAAGCCAGTGGGTTGCAAGTCTCCTCTCATGTTTGGAGAAGAGACATGTACCAGAAACATCTGTCCTGATAGAGAGAGGAGAGGCCTGCTTTCAATCAAAGCATGTCATCAGCTCTTAACAAAGAATCCTGAGAAGTAACAGCATGAGACCATGTGGCTTGAAAGGGGAATTTCATTGTGTTTAAACATTTAGATACTCAGCTTTATAGTTCACTGGTCGTAAGCAGCCTCTTCTTTGGATTCAGGGTTGTTTTCTTCCTTAATCATGTATTGGTGGTAAACTTCATAGTTATAGTGTTACACTAAAAGATCTCTCTCCCCCTTGTACATTTATTATCTCTGTGTCAATTTTGGATGCTTCATTGAGGAATTCAGATATGGCAGATTTCCTGGGGCCATTTGCAGCATTCTTTCTTTGAGGCTCTGGTTGGGAAATTGCTCTTTATTATTCTTCAGAGCTACAAAACACAAGGTCCAGCCTGCTGTCCTCAGCTCTTACAGCTCTTATGTGGCCTCTGTTCATGGGAAACAAGACATGGTATCCCTACCTACCTCTTATATCAACAGACTTCACTACATGTGGGTTGTAGTCAATGGCTGAGGGGAAAGGCAGTAACAAAGTAATGCCAAGAAAAAAAAATGGCACTTACGCACTTTGAAAACCACCATGTTTAAGGATTGTAAATCTTACTTTATTATGATATGTGTGTATATAATGTACAGGTATGTATGTTTATGCATGTGAATGAAGGTGTATGTGTGCCGTGACACTTCTGTAGATGTCAAAAACTATCACATCTGTTTGTTTTCAACTTTTACCTTGTTTAAGTCAAGGTTCTTTTGCACCACATTACACATCCCATGGGTTTCCAAGGATTTTCCTGTCTGCCTCCCATCTCTCCATAGATGCAATTGGCTTTACATACATCTGTGAAACAAGTACCTTGCCAACTGAGCCATCTCTCAAGCCTAGGATTTTAGATATCATTGTTGTTCTATTTAACAATTTAAATTGCCTGAAGTTTCTCCAAATGGTGTAAGGGATCATACTATACTTCTGCTTCCAACATAGTTTTTTCCCCTCATTTCATGATGCCTCTATTTATAAAGCCAGGTATGTGATGGTTGGACATTCTAGGCAGAGCTTTTCCATGCCTCTCTTCCATGTTCATCTTCTTTCCAAACCATAAGCAAACTGGCAATAGCAAACTCATGATAAAATATTTGTCATTTTGTTTGATAATCTTTCTCTCTCTCCCTCCCTTATCCCCCCCCCCTCTCTCTCTCTCTCTCTCTGTGTGTGTGTGTGTGTGTGTGTGTGTGTGTGTGTGTGTGTGTGCACGCACATGTATGTAAAGGCCAGAGGTAAACCTTGGATGTTTTTTCACTCTCCACCTTAGTTTTTGAGACAGGATTTCTCACTGAACTTTGAACTACCTGATTGATCTAGGATCCTTCTTTCATTGTCTCCTTTACAGGAGTACTCTGTTGTGCTCACTTTTTTTGAGGATGTTGGGGATTGAACTCAAGTCTCCATGCTTGTCTAACAAAGTCCCCAGCCTCTGTCTAACACTTTCACATTATTCCTGTGCTCAAAGTTCACATTTAAATCATAATTATAGCTTCCTAACCCTGAAAGTCTGCAACCTTAGGCCATTAGCACCTTTATGGTATTCGTTGCCTTCAAGTAGGTGATCCCTTTTTGGAAGGTACATGTATGTGTCTTTTTGTGCTTTATTTGAATACAACTTGTGGTCCTTTGCTCTAGTTGGTGGCATTTCATGACAATTTCTAGACAATAAAATAGAGAAACACAATAAAATAGAGAAAGCAATGAGTCCATGTTCAGATTTTCTTTGTTGGATGCAAGTGAGTTTTCAGCTAATGGTCTTTGGGCCTAAGAGGTTATTAGATGTTTAATGACTGTCACTGTTAGAACTTTGGATGTCTTAGAGTTGGGAACGCTGTTTGGAATCTGGCTTTGTTAGCTGAGGCTTCTTGGTAAGAAGGCATCTTTTTGTCAATTTGTAGACGAGAAACTAATCAGGGTATAGTTTTTGGCTAAAGAAGACCTCCTGTGTGGGTAGGAGTGAGGGAGCTGTTCTACTATTACTGCTTATTTATTGGAAATTGTTAGGCAAGCATACAATAGGCACTTGCATGTTTAGAAAGAAAAGTTATGCAAATTGTTGAAAAGAAATCCTGTTTATAGTTGAAGTTTTAGAAGCCATGTGCAGTTTCTTAAAGATTTTGGGATACCTCTTTGTTTCCCTACAACCTACAAAAGGACCTGCTTCATAAGGAACCTTTAGTTAAGTGAATGAATTCAGAAAATATTCACAGAAGATAAATTGATATATTGTCAAATGGTGTTGCTTTTCCCTTTTGCATGATTTTTATAGAAACTCATTTTACTATACTCAGAAAAAGTGAATGAACATGAAAAGTCTTTTAAAATGCTTCTCTGAGTGCACTGGAATTTCTTTCTAAATGTGGTAGATCTCTCCCATTATCTTGACACTCCTCCCATTTCTTCCTTAGGACACTTTCATTTTATGTTTGGTGGTGAGTGTCTCTAGCATTCTGTAAAGGATGATCCCTTCACAATGCAGGTCAAGTACTTATTGTCCCTTGGCTCGGGTAGTAAACACTATATGCAGAGTTCATTTCTGTGATTTATATGGGGAATAAACATAGTCCCAGGGGAAGAATCACACATCTGGCATAGTAGATAGCTTGGGGTTCTAATTATGGAGTCACTTTACATTATCTTTTCCAGCAACTGAGTCAACTTTTCTAGAACTTATTTTGCTCCTTAAACGAAGTATTCCTGATTATATAATCTGTTTATAACAAGAAAAGGAACAGTCAGAACCCCCAAACCACAACTATTTTGTTAGCATCCCACTGGAAGAGATTTACCCTGGATAATTACTATTGTTTTACTGAATTCTTGTTCTAACTTCCACCACACATTCAGCTGAAGATGTAGGTGAACAAAATTCCATCCTCAAGTGGCAGAAACAGTAAGGACATTTATTCTTTCTCATAGCAAGAAGATGAAAAATAGTGCTGACTTTGTATCTCAGTGTGCTAGCAGCCTTACACAGGAGCCTCCAGTCTCTCTGCCTTCAGACACATCAGCTGTATCCCTGTACATTTCTTCCTGTGACTGTAAACTGGCATATCCCACAGTTTTTCATATCTAGTGAGAGAAGAAAGTATCTGAGACAATTACACATCCCAGCTCCTTCTCTCCTGTCTGTTTGGATAGGCTGATGACCCATGTTTACTTGTCCTTGGACTATCTGAGTGCTTAAGCACGTTGGAGAGGGAGCCTGGATTGGCAGTGGTAAGGAGGCCATAGAAATCTACTTTGAGGTCTCTGTGGACCTTCTTATGCAGTTAGGTGTTGTACACATGTGTGTTGTTTTGATTTTATGTTACTGTGATAAACACTATGCCCAAAAGCAATTTAGAAGAGGAAAGGGTTTATTTCAGCTTATACTTACAGGTCATGTTCCATTATTGAAGGAAGTCAAAGTAGGAGCTCAAGCACTAATGGAAGCAGAAACCATGGAGAAATGTTCCTTTCTGGCTTGCTCCCTAGTTTATGCTGAGTTAGCTTTTCATGTACAGCCCATATATCCCCACCACGGCCTATGGCAATTATCACCCATAATGGGCTGTGCCTTCCCACATCAATTGTCAGTCAAGAAAGTGCACTTTAGATATGTTCATGGGTCAATGTGATCAAGATAATTCTTCATTTGTGATTCCCTTTCCCCTGACAATAAATATAGAGCAGTACCACTTGCTGTTGTAAATATGACATCTCAAGAACCTGGCTTCAAGTTGATTATAAGATAGAAGTCACCTTTGATGCATTTAAACTCATCCTTAACTTTTCAAGTTTATTGATTTAAAAGAGATACTTTTGTTTTTATCATGTATAACACCAATCCACTCTTGACATCAAGCAGAAACTCTAAATGAAGCAAACAGCTTAGTTCTTATTCGGTTGAGGTTAGAACATGTAAGAGAAGGAAGTATAAATGCTTGGAAAGGTGAATTAGAATACAAGTAAAAAGCATTCACATGGTGAAGAGCCATGAAAATCAGTAACTAATTACTTTACATGTAGTGTTCTAGACATTGCATTAGGTCCTTTGTGTATATGATCACATGTATTGGTCCCAACAACACTATTAGCTTACTTGTGTTATGTCCACTTGATAAAGGAGAAAAATGCAGATTAGGAAGATTAAATCTCCCATTTCAGATGGATCAGAAATGAGATTTGAACGCCACCTCTGGTTCAAACCCTGTGCTAGTTCCACTATATCATGTTTGGGGCAATAAATAAAATCAAAATGAGGTGTTTCCCATCGATCTCTTATATTAACTTACTTTGGAGGTCCTGGGGGTGGGGGAAAAATACTATAGTCATGGAACCAAAAGAAATCATTGTCACAGAATAGGGTCTCTGGAAGCAGTCCTAAATGTAGTTTGCGTGCTGAAGGTGAGCCTGAGTGTTAGAGCAGAATTTGGCATGCAGAAGGCCCTGGGTTAACTCAGTGTCAGAGACAGGAGGCATTGGGGAGCAGGTGTAGACACACCTGAGGTTGATCCTGAAGTGTTGCTTGCTCACTGAAGTTGCACTTGAGAAGATGATGTGCAAGGAGAAATCAACAGAAGAAGTTCAACGGTGCCATCTGGCCTAAGTCTAGCTTAAGAGTGCTGGCCTCACAGGAAATGATAGAGTAATTATTGCCCAGGACAGTGTTTAGCACTGGGCCAAGTACCATGGCTATTATAACACTACTTGACCTACCCATTGGTCACAGACTACCCGGAGAAAAGCATGGCCTGTATCTCCTTGCTCTCTGCTGCTGTGACAGGTCCTATGGTCCATGTTCTCTGCATCAGGGAAGCAATGCCTTTCTTGAAGGGGCTCTAGGCCATGCCTTTCTGTGTCTGCTACAGTGGTGCCAATGGCAGATTTTGATTGTTTCTCAGTTCTGGCTATATTCTAGTTTATGTGTAGTATGGTAATAAAAGTGTTGACTAGGGTCCTGTTTGAGTGAAATGAGAAGGGGCCTGGGAATGCTAAGCCCACAAATGTTTATTTCCATGCCTGTTAAAATGCTTATAGAAGGGTACTTTTCAGCCTGGCCTCATTGCTTTCAAAACAGGGAAACAAATTTGTAAGTGGACCACATCTTGTCTGAAGACAGGAGCCATGCTTTCTCATCACAACAGCAAGATTGGGCCAAATTAGGTCACCCCATTTCCTTGTTTTTCACAAGCTTGCAGGCTTCTAGGATTGGGCTCTACTGAGGTAGTTACTGAGTGGTTTATAGAAGGTTTCTCAAGGCCAGAAGTTTACTTTTCTCATCTGAAGTTGTGTCTTAACTCCCTGACTCATCTGCATTGGCCTTGGTTGCCAAAGTGATGTGGGGATGTTTTTTCTTGCACATAGCCTGCCTGCTTTTCTGTGCAACAACAAAGAGATGTGATGGAATTTAAGTTACACAGAAGCCTGAATAAACCATGTTTAGAGAAGTATAGGCTCTTTGTTCTCAGTCAGTTACCCTTTCTAATAATGCTTTAGGTTACCAGGTAATGATCAGAGGGTTTGCTATAGCCCTTCCTTGCCCTCTAAGACGCTGCGATAAGTTTGAGTGAGAAAGTAATTCTAGGGTAGGTTACTTGAAGGGTTTATGAACAGAGAGCATATAGCTTTGAGAGAATTCTCCCATCTGGGAGTGCAGTTGCCAACAGAATCTGCACCCACCCACCCACCCCCCACACAATGTGTTGCTATACTTCTGAGAACCTCTTCAAGCTCCTGAGCGTGCCAGGTGGATATGAAAGGCCTTTGTCCACCCCATCTGGGCCTCCAGGCATGAAGCCACATGCAGCCTCTGCTGGGAGCAGGGTGGGCTGTCTTTTGGTAGATTTCCACATCAGCAATGCTGGAGTGAAAACTGGAGGGGCCGTAAATAGGTAGCTCTAACAGCTTCTTAAATGTGCCAATTTCAATTGATTTAATTCTAGAGATTCTCTATGCAGCAATAACTATATTTCAAATAATGATTTCTGTAAATTAGAAATGCCATTTTCCTCCAGTTAAAGAATTTCAGTGAACTAATTATTCAAAACCAAATGTAATTAAGTACCTTTTTTCTTCTTCTTTTTTCCCCCCCCCCTTTCTTTAGCAAGTGTGTGTTCCCAGGATCTGTAAGGAAACAGGATATTGCCAACGGATTGGCTGAACAGAGCTATTAGATGGGCTTGTCAGAATTCATTGCTAATTTTGCTTCTAAGTTTTCCAAAAACTTGACCCAGAAGGGGTGCTGTGTATAATGATAATAGTTGATGTCTGGTCTTGAAGTCAAATGTCAGATTCCCAGTTTGTTAAACACTTTTGTTTTAGTTTTCAAAGTACTCTGAACTTGGTTAATTTCTTTGAATAGAAGTTTGCAGGCGTGACAATTGTTTTGGTTTATTCTCTCTTTGTTCTTGTTTTGTCTGTGGGCTGTGACTCATGTATGAATGTGTGTATGTATGCATGTGTGTACATGTAAATAATGCTTTAAGCAACCACATCTCTTTGTAGAACAGACAACATGCTGATGGGTGACACCATTATGTAAATATGTTTCTTTTATTGGTTAATGAATAAAGCTCTGTTGGCAAATAGGGAGGCAAGAGAGGCAGGATTAGGAGACAAAGAGGATTATGGGAGATGTAGTAGGAGACTCAAGATGTTAAGATTTGAGAGAGAATAGGTCCAGATCTTCTCTCACCTAAGATAAGGCCACCCGGAAACACTTATATTAATAGAAATGGGTTAATATTTAAGACAGAGCTATCCAATAAGAAACGCTAGGAACAGGCCAACAGCTTTAGATCTAACACAGCATCTCTGTGCCTTATTTGTGGCTGATGTGGCTCCGGGACCAGGCTGTTGGGAAAACTGCTCATAATAACATACTTTATGAAGCAGGGATCAAAATTCTGTTTATTATGTAGGACTTTCTGGAGGTCTCCAAGAGTGGAGAATGTGAATGATTAGCAATTTTTCTTGTCCTATTTAGAGACTCAACTTCATTGAGTGAGTAAACACAGATTAACAGTCTCTGGGACTGAAACCTAGCACTACTATTTTTAACAGTGTGAGAGCTTAGATAGGTGAATTCTGATCCTCAGTTTTCCCACCTGTAATGCAGAGATATGGCATTTTTTTCATCCTACCTTATTGTATAAAGATGATCCATATAACCAATAACCACAATCCAATAACCACTACATGGTGGTTATTGTTACCATCCATCTGATGTTAGACTGTATCATATTGGAGAACACTTTAGAATGTAATATGGAGACAGATTGCTTCAAAAAGTTCATAATCAAAACTCCATGGAACACTGGCAAGACCTAACAACTGACACTTATATTCTTACATTCCACAAGTATTCATATGTATTCATGGTACAATAGAGGGATGTCCTGCCCACCAAGAACTAAATGTAATAGTAATCAAAGAGCAAGGCCTTGCCTTTGTGGATATCATAGTCAAGATCTGACTAAACTAGGGATTGGGATGTAATTTTGTTGTTAGTGGATGTGCCTAGCTTATACAAGGCCCTGTGTTCAGTACTCAAAATGTCTATAATCCTTTCATTTGTAAAGTGGAGAGAAAAGGAACAGAATGTCAAAGTCATCTTTGGCTAGATAGGAAGTTTGAAGCCAACCTAGATTCATGAGAAAATAATAATCTGATTAAACTAAAATATATTTAAATATCTGAAATATCTTCAACACAAAATTCTATAATTTAGGGCTTATTAATTTTCAAATTGATAATTGTTTTCTATCCCTCCAAGGGAACTCTAAGATAAATCTAACAGGAGAAAGAATTCTATTCCTTTAGATTCTATAAAGGTTTTATTTGATATAAAGAATTAAAGACATCTCAAGTAACAATATATTCTAAATAAGAAGTTTAAGGACCAGCCCAGCACCTTCAGTTTACAGAAGACAAGAGTGAGAACAAGAGCCAGGAAATGACCCACCTGTGCCAAGATCAACACTCTCCACATAGTTTATATGAAAAACCTAATAGATTTGCACTCTAAGTTCCATGTGTATGTATGAGTTTGGGAATATAGCATGATTGCATGCTGTATCTCTACCTCAGGCCTTTAATATTTCTGCTGGCCCAGTGCCTGGGAACAACGTGAAGGGAGATTTCTACAGATATAATAGCTAATTCCTCCTTAACCTGACTCATGCTTAGGATACTTCTCTACCATCACTAACTATTGTAATCACTAATATTTATAGGCAGTGTTTTAGATACTGTATGCTTGCTTTGTTTAATCCTTGCACTCACATTGCTATCTGAGCAATATCAGAATCCTAACTTCAAAGCTCACACACATTTACAACAAGCCATGTTTAGTCTGTCTTAGGCCAGACTGTAAATGAGGGTTCTGGGCTGGGCCTCTAACACTTTTCCAGGTGTAACATCTTATGATTTACAAGTTTTTAATTCTTCCTATGAAATAAAACAACAGTAGGATACACAGGCATGCAACTCATCTCCCTAACTCCTCTCCTTGACTTTCCCCAAAATTACCTGGCAGTGGCTTCCACAATTGTATACACATGAATTTTGTCTTCTCACTTTTAAAAATTTAAACTGCTCAAAATAGGTCAACCACACAATTTAAGCATTGTGTTTAATTCTGGCCATGAGGGATGCCTGAGAGACCCTCTCTGGAGAGTCTGACAAGCTGTGGCTGAAACAAGATAATATTTTGTTGAGTAGCCTATTTGCAGCCCTGTTAGTTCTGAGGGTTGAGGAAAATAGGCAACAGCTGACCTTCTACTGAACATTTGAGGACGTGTGAGTTCTTGGGAGTACATGATGGAAATATGGGCTGTAATTATATTTAGGCTTAGCATGTTGTTCCTGCAGGCTATATTAGAAATCAGAGAGCTGTGAACTCTGGAGAGGGAGGAAGTACTAGCTGTTTTCTCGTAAATGGCATGTGGCATCAAGGTGTAAAGACATAGCAAACAGAAAAGGAAGGTGGCCTAGAAAGTTTCCAGTGCAGCCCATGGGGCTGGCTTACTTACCTTAGAGATTGTTCCCCTTTCTTTAGAAAAGCACATGATATAGGTGAAACCTACCCTAAGACCAATATCTGTAACTAAAGCCATATTATGGGGAGCTCTTGACCTCGATTCAGTAATGAGGAAGTAAAACTAGACTATAAACAAATATATAAATCTTGCTTATATACTCAATTATTCTTTCATAATTTTAGAAGAAATACATGGGACTCAGCTCTCCTATTCTAACACCACCTACTGAACTCCCATCCTTCACCTGCTCTGGGCTCTAAATGTCAACTTAATTAGATTGCTCCTCTTCTATGACAACCAAATATACCACAGAATATGTTTTCAAATACCCTTCATGGTTGCATATTACTCTTAATTAATTAACTAATTAATTAATGGATGAATATAAATTCTAGGAAGGTGAACATCATGTCTGTCTTGCTAAATGCTGTATTGCTTGTGCTTCCCATAGCACAAGAATCACAGGTGCTGCTCAGTTAAACCATGTCTTGTGAATGATTGCATCCAGCTGCCTATAGGGTGTGGCTTGAATGGAAAGAGAAGACTGAAAAATTGATATGCTGATGAGCCAAAATGATCTCAGAGTGATACAATATATTCACATAAGCAGGTTATTGTACATTTTATTTCTTTAGATCATTTTTTGTATATAAGATAAAGGCAGCAGACTGGGCTAGAGAGTGACAGTGCATACTAGAGACTACTTGGATAGAGTGGATATTTTCTGGGCATATATTACTCTACCAACATAATTTTGTAAATATTTTGGGAATTTGAAAAAGCAGCTCATAAGAGAAACATGGGAGTATTTTTGGAACTATACTACCATATCATTGTAGAAATATTTGTCTCTGTTGATAGAATGTAGCATCTTTTCATCCTTACAAAGCAGATACTGTGCCTAATGGCCTTAGCAGAAAACTGTCTAGGGTCATGATTGTCCATACAGGATTGTGTCTTGACTCTGGGCACCTGATGCAAACTTACTGCAATTTCTTCCTCTGAAATAAAACAGAAATTGTTAAATCTCAAAGATATGTGGAAGCTACTATAAAGCTATCATTCAAGCTGGATGCCTTGGTTTCTTGGCTACTAGACCCTTTCAAAGTCAGACAAAGTAGTGTCTGGAACTTTCTGATCTCTAGTGTGAACATACCCACATGTAACTTTATGTGGAGGAAATAATAAGAAATAGATCTGAGGAATGAAAGAACAGCAAAATTCTACTCATTGGAGTGCACACATTTTCTAAACACAAGGTTTGCTCAGGTGTCTGTTAGGACAAAATAAAAATAGTAAAAATTATAATTGTCTGTTTATTAACCAGTCTCCTTCTGGTGACTAAATAATACATGCTAGTTCCTTCATGGCACAAAGGATTTTGCTGTTAGAATATAGGAGTTAAGGAAACAGTAGGAAAGGTTGTGATGCCATTCTGAGCCACACCTATATCAGAGCTCAAGTGTGATTTCTGTGACCCAACAACTGTTACATCTGCTGCTTTTATGGCTCTGCTTTACTCAGTTTTCTTGAATTTCTCACTCATTTTCCATCTCGTCTTTTCTTCTTTCTTTCCTTCCTTCCTTCCTTCCTTCCTTCCTTCCTTCCTTCCTTCCTCCCTCCCTTCCTTCCTTCCTTCCTTTTGTTCTTTCTTACTTCCTGTCTGTCTCCAAAATTCTTTCTCCCTCTGACTCCCAGCCCCCAAGTAGAACTGAAAGGAATAGTTATTGCCTGCCCCAAATGAAACATGACTATTCAGCACAGTTCTTAAGCCAAACATTTAAGATTAAATGCAACATTTAAGAGTCTACTTCCACCACTTGAGGCTTGGAGAAATGAAAACAGAATGCCACCCTCTGTAACTGTCAGAAACTGCAAAGTTTGATGACTGTTTGATGTAATCTCCAATTCAGAAAAAAAGCTTTTCACTCTTCCACACCTTAGTGCAGGGATACTGTCCATGGGAAATGTTAGAGTGAAAGGTGCAGCTATTAGGTGAGTGAGCTGCTCAGTCTCTTCTTTTCCTGAATTCCAAGGACTTAGAAGCAGCATGGCACAACTGTGTAGAACAGGTAAGGGAAGCTGAGGAAGCAATTATATAGCTTCTCACCTGAAATTGTTGGCCAGCATCAGTGAGACACACAATAGAATCTAGACATCCTTGACCATCCCTGAATAATAAATATTCCCTAAAGTTCACTTGTTTTCCATTAGTTCTAGAAGCCATTGTTTTTCTGTATGTAACTAAATTCTTCCTTGTTTTCCTTTTTTTTTTCATTCCCCCCCCCCAAATCCTTCTTAGATATTTCTTGAGATGGAGAATTTAGATCTTTTGGTTATACTTATTATTATTCACTGCTATAAACACAGGTGAATTTCTCATTTTAAACCCAGGAAAAGCAGGGGTGAAATGTCTAGACTAGGGCGTCTAGCGAAGACCACATGCTGTTGTTCAGTGGCTGTTTTCTTGGCTACTTCTCTCAGGCTAGTGAAAAGCTTGCAGACTATTCCAAAGTAACTTTGTCTTTTTTTCTTTCTGCTCACCTTGATTTCTAACAACATATGTAGCTGCATTTGTGCATGTTTTTCATTCTTACCAACCAGCTCTAATGTCCTTTCCTCCTTGTGTGCACTTAATTCTCCTGTCATTCAGAATATTGCCTGCTTAGTGTATGACACTTTAAAAGAGCAACCAAGACTTTTCTAGACTCCACTTAACAGTTTTTCACACAGCCTCTCCTATGAAGCCAAGTGGTACAGTTGAATACTTGATGGGTGGCTTTGGTTAGTTCCCAGTTTGCCAGTGACCAAATTAAAGAAAGGCAAGTGTGCTAGGTCTGATAGTGGGAACAAAGCCACTCCATTTTCACCCTGATTTCCTTTATCTTGCTCTTCCTATCTATTGCATTTCTGACCCAGTGTGTGTTATTTTGTTGTTGATGATGATGATAACATTTTCTCATGATGGAAAATGTCAAATCAAATAATATAGCAGGACTTGCTGAATAGCTGAGTCAATCCTTGGCCACCCATGGCATTGTCAGTGTGGCTGTAGAATTAATGAGGAATATTAAAATGGCATTTTCAGAGATCAAGAGAGACTCAGTTTTGTAATTTGACATCAGGTGATTCATGGCCATTTTTCTGCCCTTCACTTTATCACACTTGATATTAGGAAATGGCAGCAAAGTAACACCATTGAAGATCAACAACAACTGTGAGTAAAAATAGACACTGTTCAGGCTGAGGTGTTGGGTGACCTGTGTTGGGACCCTTTCCTAGTGGCCTTTGGCATTCATTGAACCATAAAGCTTTCTTTGCGAGTGTAATTTTTTCTTACCTGTAAAAGTCAAGAAACAATTTTACTTTATTCAGATGATCAAATACTGTGAAAAATATAAAAAAAGGACACTGGCTTATAACGACAACTTTTGTTTTAAGTATTATTTTTGATTAAATGTTTCTTAAAACAAATTAAAAAAATCTCTCTGTAATTAACTGTATTGCTTCATTATTGGCGGTATTTTTAAAATATATTTTCTAGGAGATCTGGTATTTCTAAACATGATTGAAAAGTTTTCTTTTGAACAAAATGGTTCATCATGTGGTGGAAAGATTGACTAGAATTCTGAATAGATGGGCATCTATAAACATCGTATGGGTATATTAGTCATTTCTTGCCTAATAATAAATTACTCCACAATTTAGTACCTTCAGATGAAAATGTTTAATATCCAGAGATTTTCTAAATCAGACTTCTTCTTAGAAGAAGAAGAAGAGTGATGGTTCTCACTCAATGTCTTCATTGTGCTGGAGCTGAGATATCAGCTTGGGTTATAATTATGTAAGAACCCAAGTGTGGATGTTGAGAGGCAGCCTCAATTCCCAGCTGACTATTTCTATCTAAATGCCTCAGTCTTTCATCTTCTCACCATTTCCACAGACTTGCTGGAATATCTCTTTAAAAGGATAGCTGTTTTCCCCAGGGTAAGTGATCTGAGAGAGGAAAGAGAAGAAATCACAGTATATTTTATGACTAGCCTGATCAGATACAATTCAGAATGCCTATTTAAATTTGAATTTCAGATGAGCAACAAGTGAGTATAATTGTGTCTCATACTATTTGAATATAATCACTCATTGTGTGCAATTCAAGTTTAATTAGGCACCCTTATTTTTATATGTCAAAATAGTCACTGTTTTCCCTTCCTCTTTGTTAGTGAGTAGTTATTAAATCTAACCTACAACCAAGAAGAGAAGGATTAAATTCTCCCCTTTGGATCAGATCAAGTTCTATCAAATACTGAGAGGACATTTTAAAAATCTATAATGGTGGTATAGTGCTAATAATATAGACTTGTAAGTATGATTGTGGGATATGGATAAGAATGGCTCCCATATTCAGAGGCTTACGTTAACAGAGATATGGATTAGGAGGGGTGGCCTTGTTAGAGGAAGTATGTCACAGGGGGTGACCTTTGAGCTTTCAAAAGGCCATGCCAGGCCCAGTCTCTGTCTGTGGATAAGGATGTAGCTCTTAGATCATGCTACAATACCATATGTGCTGTCATGCTCTTCACTGGGATTATAATGGAGTAACCTCTGAAACTGTAAACAATCCCCAGTTAAATGCTTTTACTTATAAGACTTGCCTTAGTCATAGTGTCTCTTCACAACAATAGAACAGTGATTAAGACAATAGTAAACATTGGACTTAAATTCTTTCCAGTTTACTTATGAACTTACTAGCTATGGAAAGCAAATCATCTCTCCTCTCAAAACATTTTGTTTTGTATATAAATCAGCAATGTTAACGCAGTTCCTCTGAAGTTTAGACAAAGGGTGTTCTCAACCCTCTTCTCTGTTGCTTCAACTAATCTCAGGTGTAAAATGTTCAGTGTTCATGCTACTCTCTCTTTGCTGTTAGGGATGGCAGTAAGCTTCAGTTGTTTTCCATGGAGAGAGGTCTCTAAGGGAAAACTTCCATCTTCTTTACAGAAAGGGACAAGCCTCAGCTGCCATTAGATCACATCCAAGTGCCCTGGCAAGGAGGGAACTTCAGAGAAAGAGAAGCCATCACTTTTAGCCTCTGGTGAGTAAGAAAAAATCTTTCACTGTCATGTACCTGCATCAGTGTGTGATGATCCAACGTTTGGGAGAGATGATTGATCCTAAACAGTCACAGTAAGATGCAGAGGCTGCTTACAAACTCCGGAGAATGGAATAATGTGTACCTGCTAGACAAATGGGATTTACTTATATGATTGTTACAAAGATCTTATAGCAGTTGATATTCACATTTAAAAACAAAATAAATAGTAGTAGTAGTAGTAGTAGTAGCAGCAGCAGCAGCAGCAGCAGTAGTAGTAGTACAATCCATCCCCAAATTACAGTGCTGTGGTGCTGTTGCTTTGGACCTATGGCTTTTCTCCTTTTATACTTATCTGTATTGCTAAAATCCAACTTCAACATGCAGAGATAATTAGAGGTAGAGAAGCCCACAGAAAGCTTATACAAGTATAGTTGACATTTTCCAGATAACTGCAGTTCTTTCTTTTTAATTTTGTTTGATAATTTTGTAATTTAAATTTGAAAAAATCTTGTTTTACATGTCAATCCCAGTTCCCTCTCTCTCCCCTCCTCTCCTGCCACCCACCAATCCCCAACCCAACTCCTTTCTGCTCCCTAGGGAGGGTGAGGCCTTTCATGGGGGATCTTCAAAGTCTGTCATATCATTTGGAGCAGGGCCTAGGCCCTTCCCTGTGTGTTTAGGCTGAGAGAGTATCCCTCTATGTGGAACGGGCTCCCAAAGTCCATTCCAATACTAGGCATAAATACTGAGTCATTACTAGAAGCTCCATAGACAGGCCAGGCCTCCTAACTGATACCTACATTCAGGGAGTCTGGATGGGTCCTATGCTGGTTTCCCAGCTACCAGTCTGGGGTGCATGAGCTCTCTCTTGTTCAGGTCAGCTGTTTCTTGGGTTTCTCTAACCTGGTCTTTACCCCTTTGCTCATCACTGCTCCCTCTCTGCAATTGGTTTCTAGGAGTTTGGCTCAGTGTTTAGCTGTGTCTGCTTCTGCTTCCATCAGCTACTAGATGAAGGCTCTAGGATGGCATATAGGGTAGTCATCAATCGCATTATCATGGAAGGGCATTAAAGGTAGCCTCGCCACTATTGCTTAGATTGTTAGTTGGGGTCATCCTAATAGATCTCTGGACATTTCCTTAGTGCCAGATTTCTCTTTAAACCTATAATGACTCCTTCTATTATGGTATCTCTTTTCTTACTCTCCTCTATTCTTTTCTCCTCTATTTCTATTCTTTTTCAATCTTTGTGCTCCCTCATGCCCACGTATCTCTTCCTCTACTCCCCTTCTCCTTCTCCTAACTCCCTCTCCCCTGCCTCCATGCTCCCAATTTGCTCAGGAGATATTGCCCCTTTTTCCTTCTCAGGGGCATCATATATGTCATCTTAGGGTTCTCCTTGTTTCCTAGCTTTTCTGGCAATGTGGGTTGTAGGCTGGTAACTTTTGCTTTATATCTAAAATCCATATATGAGTGAGTACATGCCACATTTGTCTTTTTGTGACAGGGTTAACTCACTCAGGATGTTTTCTTCTAGTTCCATCCATTTGCCTGTGAATTTCAAGATTCCGTTGTGTTTTTCTGCTGAGTAGTATTCCATTGATGGGCATTTAGGTTGCTTCCAGGTTCTCGCTATTAGAAATAAAGTTTCTATGAACATAGTTGAACAGATGTCCTTGAATAACTGCAATTCTTGAAGGTTAGTGTTATTATCAGACATTTTCTATCTTGACCCCAAATTCTATTCATAGTGCAACTGCTCTTCATCAGAAAAATATAGGTTGTCTATAAGTCTGGAAGCATAGGCAAATGATTACAATGTGCTATATATAGTGTTTTCAGGTTTTATAGACTCCTGTAGTTATATGTCTCAATTTGAAAACAGCGGAACTCTAAACTTATTGCAGTACTATATCATAACCAAGCTTTGTTATCTACCTCAACATCCCATAATAGCTGAATGGATAAAGAAATACAATATAAATCCCAAAAATATGCTATTCAGCCATTAAAAAAAAGTATAATTCTATCCACTTTAAGACCACTTGTGAATTTGGAATACATTAGAAGTAGAATTAGCCAGGTGCAGACATATATACTGCCTTCTCTCAAAATATGTGGGGTGGTCATAAGTTGATCACACAAAGAGAATAGAGCAGTGCTTACAGAAAAGAGTCTTGTATAACTGAGGAGGCAGGGAGGGGTGAGAATGGTCAGGAGGCACAGATATGTAAGTGTGTTCTGTGGCCCGTGAAGGAACTATATTTAGTGATAATGCTAATGTGTTATATATTCTAAAATAGCTAGAAAAGAGAGGTGTGACTGTTCCTACCACAAAGCAATGACAAATAGGCCAATGACTGTTACATAATATATACACATGTGGAACCATAGCACTCTACCCTATAAATATGTAGAATTAGTATTTGTTAATTTAAAAATAAAAATTCGCTGGGCATTGGTGGTACACGCCTTTAATTCTAGCACTTCAAAGGCAGAGGCAGGTGGATCTCTGTAAATTCAAGGACAGCCTGGTGTACGAAGTTAGTTCCAGGACAGGCTTAAAGCAATACAGAGGAACCTTGTCTTGAAAAACAGAAACAAAACAAAATCTAAGCAGGGTGGTTCTGCACAAGCCTTTATTCCTAGCACTCAGAAGACAGAGGCAGGCAGATCTCTATGAATTTGTGGCTAGACTGGCCTTCAGAGTGAGTTTTAGGGCAGGTAGGGCAATACAGAGAATTAGAGATAATTACTGACTGAAGAAAAAACAGCATATTGGGTGGATACTTATCTCTCAAATTAGCCAATATAAATAATAGTTTTATTGACCTTAGAAATGAAGTCAAGTTGGAGGCAATATATCATTTACTGAACCTTTTATCATTTGCACTCCCCATTCTGGCTATGTGACTTTGGGCAGGTAATTTATCTCAGATGGCTTTGATATTTTTTATCTGTAAAATGCACATTGTGATTGAAAATATAAAATTTGCAGAAGATCAAATAAATTTTCTATATAGTGGTGCTAAAAGATTGCTGGTTGCAATTATTTTGGATTTTTTTTTTAAATAAGAGACAAGTGTAAATGTCCATTGGAAGAAGTACAGCTCATCAAAGAGAAATTTGACTCCTCCATGTACACACTTTTTGTGCTATTCAACAGAGGCATCTGATTTGGGTGACTGTTATGTCTATTATGAAGTCCTTTCACACAGATCATCACCTGATTTCCCCTCACAGCCTACATGTAACAAACATTTGGTAGTCCTGGGAGGACATGAACTGACTTAGAAAGCCTGGATTTCCTTCAGTTCACGCCACAACACCACAAGGAACTCCAAGAACAGTGCTTTGCAATCATAAGATTTATTCTGACTCATGCATGTCTAGATTGTCTGACCTTAAGTCCAGCTGGAAGTTTTTAATTTTCCTAGTATTAGGTACTTGTCATTATGTAAGGCAATTTCTTCTTATGGAAAAAGGCAGAAGGGTAGGAGAACAAACTCAACCATGCAGCAGTAACACATTGGCTAAGACAAGTCACAAGACCAAGTGTAATGTCACGGTGGCAGTAATGTATCCTCCACCATGAGGCTATGCCAAGACATGGATGTATTCTGACTCTGTGAACAAGTAGAGAATTAAGGTCAGCACTGGCTCCTCCACAGTTCGTTCTGATGATTTTTGCTCTGGGTAGGCGTTGTAAAGGGAGTAGGTTGACTCATTGCAGAGATTCCCAGCCTTGAACCTAAATTAGAGTCACCCAAGTGAAGCTTCTCAAAAAAATTGACCATGTAGAGTCTCAAAAACAAAAAGCAGAGAAATCACAGTCTTTGGAGGTAAGGCTGAAATACTGTTGTATTTATTAAGCTTTCTAGATAGTGGCAAAGTTCAAGTGGGTTGGGCACTGAAGTGTTAGATGGTTTTTGTGACGGTTAATCTTGATTGTCAACTTGGTGAGATTTAGAATCACAGACTACTGTGGGCATGGCTGAAAGGGTCTTCAGAGAGCCTTAACTAGCTATGGAAGGCCTGCCCTGACCATTGCTTGGGCTGAAATCCCAGGATGAATAAAAAGTAAAAGTCAACAAAGTACCTCATTTGTCTCTCTGCTTTTGGGCTATGGATACATGTGACAGGCTGCCTCTAGTTTCTGCAAGTGAGGCTTCCATGCCAGGATGGACTTTAGCCTCACAATGTGAGTCAAAATAAAGCCTTTATCCTTAAGCCATTTCTTATCAGGTATTTGGTCACAGGAAGAAGAAAAGCAACTAGGACTGATGCAGTGGCTCAGTGAGCAATGCACATTTGAGGACCAGAGTTCAGATTCCCAGCATCCATGTAAATATCAGTGGGCATAGCAAACCATCTGTAATCCAAGTACTCTGAAGACCTATCCAGGAAGTCATCAGAGCAAGTTTCTAAGCTAGAGTATCCTAATAGGAAGTTCAAGGATCAAATGAGAGAGCCTATATCAGTATGTAAGGTGAAGAGTGACTGAAGAGGGTACTGCATCAACCTCTGGCTTCTACAAGTACATATACATATACATATACATATACATATACATATACATATACATATACATATACATATACATATACATGAAACACACACACTCTTTCTCTTCTCTCTTCTCTCTCTCTCTCTCTCTCTCTCTCTCTCCTCTCACTCACATACACACACACACACACACACACACACACACACACACACACACACACCAAACGGAAGAAAGGGGAATAGAGGAGGAAAGAACTAAGAAAGGAAAAAAAGGAAGAATGAAAATACAGTTTCCAATTTCTAATATCCCCAAACTGATGGTACTCCTTAGTAGCCTATCCTGAGGTGTCGTGCTAAAGGGAGGGGGAAATAACATGTTTCCCTCAGTAACTGCAGAATTTCCTCTCAAAATCAGCAACTATGCTGTTTTTACTCAATTCCTGTACTTCGAGTCTGCCCTGCTTTCTGCCACATGTTGCTGGAATAGTGGGCTGGAATAGGTTTCTGAAACAACTGAGATCTCATCTTGCTTCTCATCCTTATCCCTTCTTTTTCTACTCCTCTT
Source organism: Cricetiscus sungorus (assembly GCA_030556225.1). NCBI lineage: Eukaryota > Metazoa > Chordata > Mammalia > Rodentia > Cricetidae > Cricetiscus > Cricetiscus sungorus. The sequence goes on along the minus strand of JANBXA010000735.1, from coordinate 20,079,223 downwards.
CCTCCTTCCTCTACTTTCCTGCTCTCATTCCTGCTTCCTCCTCCTCTTCGTGGCTCTTCCCCTTCTCCCTTCTGCTTTTTCTCTTCTTGCATGTTATTCTCCCTTTTTTGTCTAAATTATAATTCACATTCTATTTCCCCCTCTGCCACTTAGAGCCACATCACCCACTTTTCCCTTAAGACTGGCAATGATGATTAGCATGCCCCTACCTCCTGCCACTCTTTCCCTACCTACCTCAGCACTGGAATGTGGAAGGGTATTTGCAACCCAATAAGAGCAACTCTGAGACCTTTTGAGAGGGACCTTGGGATGAAAAGCAAATAAAATATCACCTGTGTAACTGAGAGATGCTCTAAAAGAGGTATTGACTATGGGTGGGTGCTGGGGCTTATGTCTCATGAGAGCTGTCTCTAATATGTGAATGTTATGAAAGATTTGTCATAATGCACTGTGGTCTTAGCCTATGATTACTTATTAGCTGCTTCCAGCAGTTTCCTTAATGTTTCTTCTTCACCGACAAGAATTATAATTTGGGTTTGTGAGTGAAATAAAAATTTAGTTTTGAGGCCACTGAGAATTTATTTTGGTGAGAATATTCTATTTTCCCCCTTTCTCTCTCTTTAATTTTTTTTATCTTTTGCCATTATACTATGTAGTTAAAGCCAGTCTATCTTGTGGATTCTAAAGCACATCCCCTGTCCTGAATTTTATTTCTGTGCAATAGGGATGTGCCCCATGGTTGTTGGTTTATATAGTGAATTGACAGCATTTTTCCCCCTTGGAGGCATGCACAGTAATGGTGCATTTTATAACAGACAACTTCTTGAGGGCAATGAAATTAGATAATACTCACAATGACAGTAGACTCATGCTGTGTCTACTGCATACATTTTCTCATTAAATCCTAAAAAAATAATTGATTAATCAGCACATTTACTCCTAATAAATAGCAATTGAGTTAATGCCATTAATATTAATATTAACATGTTTTGAGCCAGCCAGTTCTTTATAAGTCCTGTACATATACATTTTCTACTTACTACTCCAAATGACCCCAGGAAGTAGATAATGACATTATTCACATTTAATAGGCCAGCAAAGTAGGCACATAGGAACTGAAAAACTTGTCAAATTACAGAGTTGGTAGGAGGCAAAATGCAATCCAAACCCAGGTTGTTCTGCCTCCAAAGTCCATGCTGTTAGCCACTCCCCTCCACTGCTGCCCCAAATGTGTATTATTATTATAATTAACAGCAGTGCAGTACTTTACCACACACAATAGGCTTTTCCAAACATCTAATTTAATTCTAGCCTAACGACCTGGCACAATGCATTTTTTTTTTATGTATTTTGCATTTAAAGTTGCATAAAACACTGTTAAAATACACTCTTAAAAGGCTTGCTTAGAAAGGTATTAGCAACCAAGAGAAAAAAATCAGCAAGGCAAACTAGAAATCTGGAACTATTTCACTTCATTAGGGCTGAGATGAGGAAAGCTGGACCAGTGCTCATGTTAATTGGTATCCAAAGGACAATTGTCCACTTGGTTTTGGAAAAACAAGCAATTGTAACATATGAGCCTTTGCTTTGAAGTCTAACGTTGCATTAGAACTAATTAAGGAAAATATCATCCACATAAAATGGATTTTAAAGCAATGGATAAAAATAGCTTATAAAATGGATCATGAGCGCTGGTAAATATGATTAATGAACTCTGGCCAGTGGCTCTTGCATACAGCTTCAACTTTTAGAGAATTACCCCAAAATTCAAGACATCTATGGATTTGGGTTAAGTCTTATAGTCTAGTGATTTATGAGTGGGAGTGTCAAAGTGCCTATGTCTGAATTAACGGGATTTATAGTTAGAGTGACGTTATTTCTGGGTCTGTTCTTTCCACATATCAAATGATGTAGATGGGTCATAAAGTCACAGAACCATGAGTTAGGAAGAACATGGGGGGTTAAGTGTTCCCACCTGTGTAGATAGAAGCCAGAGGCCTCTTAGATATGATTGCTATTTCATCCCACTTCTTCCTTGCTGGGTATCCTCTTTTTTACGATTTATTTTATTTGCAATTATATTTTTGTGTGTAGGGCAGGTATTTAATGAGAATTTAAGTGCCCATGGAGGATGGAGTTTTGGAATGCCCCTGAAACTGGAGTTACATGTATGTGGTTGTGAATAGCTCAATATAGGTACTTGGAAGTGAACTCATGTCTCCTGCAAGAGAGAATCACTGAACAATCTGTTCAGGCTAGGGTGTCTCCCCCTGCTCCAATATCAACTTCTCTTACAAGCTCTTCTGATACCTGACTTTGGTTTGTTGGTTTCTGTGACAACTCCATTATTATCTCCTCTGACCACTGATAGGAGATGTAATATCTGACTTTGATGAAGGGCTAGATTATGGGCATCGTTCTCTGAAGTGTCCCCAAATTCTGTGTAGGACTCTACCCACTAAGTAAAGGGTTAGTAGCCAAGGTGGGAAATGTGACTCTTCCTTTCACCTTACTTCAAATATTTCCTACTTTCTGACTTTATTCTCTGGGATAGAAACAGATCCTTGTAAAAAAAAAAAAAAAAAAAAAAAAAAAAGGCGTTATACTCTCCAAACCAGGCAATAATCTCAATGTTTTAAAGGAGTCCAGTAATAATTTTTCTAATAACCTGAAAGATTCTACCTAGTATTTTAGTTTTCAAATGAGAGATATTTTCACTTGAGTGATTATATGCTTCGCCCAACAGCATATAACTTATTAGGGGCAGAAGGAAGATGAAAAACTTTGATGTTGTTATAAGAAAACACCACAAGAAAATGGCTTATGAGTATCTTGTAAAAAATTCCCATAGTTCTAGAGACCAAAAAGCTGGAAATGTTGCTTCCTGCTCTCAAGATGGCAGCTTTTATGCTGTGCCCTTTGGAAAGGCATTCTTAGATGAAAAAAGGCAAAGGCAGGGGGAAAATAAAGAAAAAAGAAGAAACGCCAACACGGACCTTATTTAATAGCTATAGACTATTCTTAAAGCAAAGCCCTTTGTGCTTACAGCTGCTTTTAAGTGAATGATCTGTGGTCAGGGTCAATGCAGCACCAACTACCTAATCAGATTATCAGTTACTAAGGAAGGTGAAGAAAGTCTTAGTTTCATCCTTCTCAGACAATAGCACTGGGGATTGTGTTTCCAACCCATGAATTATCCGGAACAGTTTCAGCTCACAGCACCTGGTCTCCTAACACCAGTCAAACTTCACTCTACACCCCAAATGTTTTCACTAATACTGAAAACTTTTTTTCATGTGATAATACCCTTCAGGAAATTCTTGAGCAAAACCAACAAAAGGTCCTAAGTTCCAAAAGGTTACTCTTTAAGACAGGCTTCAGAAATGACCTTCACGGGCTTTTTCCTCATCTCTGATTAGTGGGTGCAGTAACCTTTAGCTGAAGAAAAGGACACCCAAAGAGCAAAGCAATAATAGAGGAATTAATTTGGCAATTACTAGTGTAATTATGAGTCCACCTTTGAAATCAGTGATGGGAAAACTTAGCACCACACCCGATGAAGAATAGAAATACCAGAACCTGCTAAACTCATTTAATGAACTTCTTAAGGTTGAAATATTGTTGGCATCATTAAAGAAATGATTTTGTGTTGTTTCATTGTTTTTCTAGTATAATGAATGCTATTTTCTACATCACTAATGTTATTAAACACGATGAGTTACCTTGTATGTGTGAACTTTAACCTTGTCATCTCTTAAGTGGAAATAATCCCACTAACCATCTTACATCATAAGATATAGTTTAAAAACAAAGAAGACTGAGAAAATAATTTTGGTTTGAAGTGAATTTCATGAGTTCTGTTAGCACTTCTCTTCAAGGAGAGGAGCTTTTAGTTGTGTATGATGGTTAATCTTTATTGTTGGGGCTGGCAAGACAAGATGGCTCAGTGGTTAAGAGCATGGGCTACTCTGACAGAGGCCCTGGGGTCAGGTCCCAGCACTCACATGGTTGCTCACAAACATCTGTAACTCCAGTTCCAAGGGATCCAGAACTCTCTTCTGACTACCATGGGCACCAGGCACACACACATGGTATACATACATCCATGAAAGCAAAACATTCATACATATTTAAAACAAAAATAAACTTTCATTGTTTTTTTTTATCATTTTATTTTATCAATAAAGACTCAGGAGCCAGATGCTGGGGTGAAAACCTGTTAGGTCAGAGAGACAGAGAAAGCACCCAGCTGCTCTCTCCTTCACTTTCTCCTATGCTGTCTGAAACAAAAACTCTTCCATCAGGATGTCTCTTGCTCCTTGCCTACTTTCTATGCTTCTATGCTTCTCCTCCTCCATCCTCCTGACTTTCTCTTCCTCTCTATGGGTATTTCCTATCAACTGGTTGCTTCTTCTGCCTTTTGACCTAAGGTTGATTTCATTTAATCCTATTTACAATATTCAAGCTGAGAGCTCTTGGATTAAAGATGTGTGCTAGGGTTGAGCCAAACTACATCTAGGAGCAGGTTTTTCCAGTAAATAACTAATCTCAGAATTCACAGTGTGTTCCAATGTCTTGCAATAGTTTCCAACTTGGCTGTATTTAGAATCACTTTGAGATACACTTCTGGGCATGTCTGTGTAGGTGCTTCCAGCAAGAATTAATTGAGAAAGGAAGGCACTTCTTGATTACAGACAACTGTCTGGTAGGCTGGGGTTCAGACTTAATGGAAAAAGAAAACCGAGCTGAGTAGCAGGATTCATTTGTCTCAGCTTCCTGGCTGTGGATGCAATTTGACATCTCCTTCACACTCCTATTGAGTCTTCCCTGCTGTGTTGGACTGTATCTCCTAAGACTGTGAGCCAAAATAAACCTATCTTCTGTAAAGTTGGGTTTGCCAGGTATTTTGTCACAGCACGTAAGAAATGAACCAATGAACTGTCTGTCTCCGAGGTAGTCATAGAGATATAGAGAAAAATGTCTTTCCTGAGCTGCAAAAGGACTCTAGTCATCTTCATTTAATGTGGTCAGATTAGGCTAACAAAATGAGAGATATTACTAGATGTGTTTATGAGCAAATCAGCAGTACCAAAGCACTGCTCTGCCTACGGCGGGCAAGCCTACTTATGAAGTCCATCACAAACAGAACTTGTTTTAGCATAGCAGAACAACTGGATCCATCAAGCCCTTTATTTAATTAATCAGGTTAAGCTTTCTTTAGCATTTTTTTTAATCCCCCAAGAATGCAACAAAGGAAAAACTATGTATTTATGCCATTTTTTTCAATTTTTGTCATTAAATTTTTTGTTTGCGGGTGCCATGGAATATCAGCAATTAAAAAGTTCTTCATGGCCCCTCCACCCTTCAATTCACATTTCCATTTCCGATGATGTAAGTTTGCTTGAAGTCCCTCTTCTCCTTGTCTCATTTTAAAGACACTGGAAGCGGTGTGTTTTGCCAACAGTTCACCACCCATTGTGGACATCCCAAGAATTTAAGCCATAGTATGACGAAATAATCATTGAGCCCACATCTTTGAGAACTGAAATAGCATTCAGTTTTAATACAGGCATAAAATGCCATGTCCCTCACCTCCAATGCCAAGCTACCCTGTGATTCTGAAGACACTAAGGATTGGCTCAGTTCCAGCACTAGTTCACCTTCAGGAATAGGACCGTGACAACTGTCTGTTCTCCACAAGTCCTCTCCTGTCTCTAAAACAGACACTCTCTTCTTTTATATCGTCACCATAATCCCTTCGCTAGCTCCTCACCCCCAATTTAGAGGGAGACTTTACCTGGGTAGTTTTTTTTTTTAAATACATAAAATAAATGATTTCTGCCCATGTAGCACCATTTAATATATAAAAGTACATCCTTATTTAAGAACAGAAAAGTCAAGTGAAGATTTTGAGTCGTATGCTCTTTACAGACCCCAAGCACTGCTCATGAACCAACCATTGACACATCAACTACTGAGTTCTGTTGCTGGACTAAAACTGTCTGCTCAGGTTTGTCCCTCTGGAAAAAGGGCCATGATTATAAATGTGATATAGATAGTGTAATAAAGCCACCACTAGAATCATATAATTCCCTGGACTGAAAAAACGTATCATTGGAATGAAACCCATTAGTTATGATGTGGCCCTGTGAGTTGCTCTGAGTGTGTTTATGGTGTTTCTGAATATGTGCTTTCACCTCTAGTCCCCTGGCCACCTCTTTATCAAATTTTGACCTTCATGGGGATCCTTAATTTCATATTAAAGATTTAATATGCTGTGAATGCTTGATGTACATGGGATTCCTAGTTCAACTTCAGAATTTCTGAAATTGCCTTAAGCTCTAATCAGACAAAATAATCAAATAGCAGAGTATTTTTGTTGTCTGTAAGAGAAAAAAATCATAGAAATGCAATATATGCATATTACACATTATATATATATATATTATGCATGCTGCAGGATGTCAAATGGCTACTCTTTGTAGCAGTTGCCTGTCCATTTTGTCTCAAAAGCTGAAAATAAAAATTATATAGACTTCCCAACTATTTTATATCCCTAACCTTAGTCTTAACAACCCATCAGGAGAAACAGTGCTTCCAGAAGAAAGTCTTAATTTTTGTTTCTCTGGAAACAAGCCCCGGAAAATGGAATTGGCTAAGGCTTTCTTGGGGGGTTGATTTCAGGAAACTCCTTGTGCAGTTCATGTGGTGCAAGGACTCTACCTACATTCTCAGTCCCTATATTTTCTCTTTTAAGATTGCATACAATACTAAATGCAGAGAAAATACTCACACACACTTGACTGTTGACCCTGGTACTGTATCAAGAATCTTCATGACTTCTCAGGTCAATCTTGTTTTTCTTTCATCTACCTGGACATAGTTCATTGAAGTAAGGTGTGATCAGCCTGTCTTGATTACTTCGCAGTAAGACCTGGTGATTCGATTATATGGCTCTCTGGAATATGATCCATGAGGCTCTGGGAAGCAATATGCAAAGAAAGATTGACTTTGTAGAATGATCTTTTGGATATAATTGACTATCAAATTTCAGCTCAATTCACTTCTAGCTCTGAGCTAGTAGTGAGAAAGCTCAATTTTAGTTGCAGCTTTACTATTAATTAGTTGTATGGATTTGGGTAAGCCTTTCTCTCCCTCAGTTGATAGCAATTGTCATTTAGTTGACTAAGTGCTAGGGTTTTTGCTAAGAGTCATATATTCATTTTCTCTTTTAATTCTCACATAACTCTGTGAGGTGAGCTTATGACTTGCCCCATTTTCGAATAAGTAAAATTTAAGTGACTCAGTCAGTGGAAGAACTAGTAAGTGACAAAACTAGAGCTCAGAGCCACAGTTGTTGGGTTTCTGAGCATAACCATTGTGCTATACTGCTTCCTTTTTAAAACCTATTCGATTTTCGAGATTTAAATAGACTTGTCACAGGATTTGTAGGAAAGTGTTCAGGTTTGCAAAGACACTCCTAAGACTTCATGTTGTTTCATATATAAAGTGGATATGGAACTAATATTACTTCAATTTCCAATTCCCCTCACAGACATCTCTCATACTGGCTTTTGTTATACCAGAGGAGGGTGGCTAATCTCTGCTAGTCCCACCATTTGAAGGTTAGGCATGTGCTCTACTATGCACGTTATCAGCATATTGTAACCAAGCACTGTAGATCTTGGTTCAGTCAGACTTGATCATGTGATTTAATTCTTGCCCAGGATTTTTGTCTTGAGTTTTGTAGAGAAAATAATGTACTCATTTTTTAAAAATTTGAATACAAGAAGATGTGTGTTCATAGCTGGAAGCAGTCAGCCACATTATTGTCATAGTCACAAGGAAAATAGGGCCAACACACAATAAATTGGTCCCCTAAAATTAAAAAGCTTCTGTATTGAGAGGAAAACTGTTAATTGACTAACAAGCAGCTGATACTAATAGGAGAAATAATCTTTTCCAGCTATTCACCTGACACAAAACTAAGGTCTAAAATATATAAAGGACTTGAAAAACTAAACACCAAGAAAGCAACCCCATTTTAAAAATAGGAAGAATGAAACTGAAGAAAGAGGTCTCAAAAGAGGAAATACAAATGGCTAAGAGATATTTGAAAAAAAATGTTCAACATCCTTAACCATTAAAGAGATGCTAACTAAAATTTCTTTGAGTTTTTATCTTTGAGTTTTCACCAAGAAAACTGACAAGTCAACAAATTGTGGTGAGTGTGTGGGAGAGGGGAAACCTCATTTAATGTTGGTGGGAGTGCAAACTGGTGCTGCTTCTATAGAAATCAGTATGGATGTTTCTCAAAGGTTAGGAATTGATGTAGCAAATGACCCAGCTATACCACTTCTATACAGATGCACACAAAGGTTTCTATTCCTTATCACGGAGACACATTCCCTTGGTCCTTGTTACTGTGTTCCCAATAGCTAGGACATAGAAGCAGCCTGGATTATATAGGCAAGACTAGTAGATGCCGTTAACTGATTAATAGACAGTGAAAATATGGTGCCTGTACACGATGGAATTTTATTCAGCTGTGAAGAAAGGTGAAACATTGAAAATTTCAGGAAATGAATGGAACTTGAAAAAAAGTATACCCAGAAAGACAATTTCTGCATGTTCTTGGTCATGATACTAAAGATGAATGCTTGGATTCATGTGGGTACTTGATAATAAACCACAAAGAGTACAGTGGGGCCAACGTTGGTAATCCTGGGTCCAAGTGGTGCTATGTTACCTCTTGAATCCCAAATTTCCTGAGCTAGGTCTAAGGCTTGACTCTATTGATCTAATGTTTTAATTTGGGGTGGGGATGGGCAAGGATTGATTTTTCTCTGTTACTGGCCACCAGAAAGTTATTGTAGACCATGATTCTTTTCTGGCACAAAATAACCAAGTTCTGACAAAATAAGGGCCTGGCCTGGCCAGAGGTGGCTGTGCCTTGAATCATTTCTAATTTTTTTTGCATGGTATATATTATTACAGTGGATGGGAAGATGCCTAATTCATCATGTGATAAGATATTAGTGAAGTATTTGGATAAAGCTTTTTGACTCCCTCCTGACAGAAGGCTTTCTGATCAATTGCTGGTTTCCAGAAGATGTTAATTGCTAATTGTCAATGTGTATTTGAAGACAGTGAACTGCTGCCTGATGCCTGGGAGCCTCAAGAGGAAACGCATTGCCATCCCATTCATTTCTTTGTAATTACATTTGAACTTTGAAACTGAAAGAATCATTTAGGTTGAAGCAATATGACTTGATCAAATGTATTATCTTGGCGTAAGTCATTATATTTCATTGACTTGTAGGATTCAAAAGTTAGAAGATGCCTTTGGAAAATAGCTTTTCCAGCCCTCATTTAGTAGACAAGGGGGTGGCAGGAAGATATCGATATGAGTCACATGGTAGTTATGGGTGGTCAGGAGTTAGATTCAAGGTCTGTTCATGCCACACAAGGGTAATTTTCACTACACTATTTCCACTGCCCTGACCCCAAATGAACTGAAACATGACGTGACTGTAAACTAGAAAAACCCAAGAGATGGGAGAAGTGAATAAAACTCAGCCAGAAGAGAATTTAACTTGTTTGTAATTTCTCCTCTTCTTCCTACTGTCCCTATTCTTTTTTGAGATGGGCTGAAGGGGAACAACTGCCTCCTGGATGACCATTGAGGCCAGAAAATTCCCTAGCAGATAATGTAAGTAACAGTCAAACCTTAGGCATTTGTTTCTAGATCATGAAAGAATTTGTGCTTAAATTTTGGTGACTGAAAAAATAAGTTTTGTATGAGTTATGAAAACTCACTTTCTAATTATACTTGAGTTTTTATTATAGTATATTTTTGAGATAAAATATTTGTGTATATTATTGCATTCAGAATAATAAGTTCTATGATCTATAGGTTTGATGATCAGATCAGCCTAGTCAGTGCACATAACATCTCAAGCATTTATCATGTATTTGTGTTGGGTGTATTTAAAATAGTTCTACTATCTATTTTGAAATATTCAATTTCTTAAGTTACCCATAGCTCCTGTATTGTGCTATTGAACATGTACAATTATTCTCCTATACTCAGTAATCACCCTTTCTCCATCTCCCAGTCTTGCCTGCCTCTCATTGTGGCAGGTAAATAACTTTACTTGACAATACTGTTAAAACCTCAGTTTGTGCCATTAGCTACTCTTGATGATGAGATGATGGATTTATTGGTTGTTTTCTGTAAGCTTGTGTATTTCTCTACTTCAGGTTCACTCTGTGTACCAACATTCCAACTCTATAAGGTTTATAACCAATGGGAGAGAATGTTAAATTCATTTTATGGGTCACTGTGTCCATTACGAATGAGAGCCACTAAACAACCAAATTACAGCAATTTATTAATTCATCATTTTTTTTTATTTCATAAAGACATAATGAGTCCATTATTATCAGTAATTTCATAGAACAAGAAATCAGCGAAAAAATGGGAGGAACAAGGGAGGCTCAGAAGTTCAGTTGCTTCTTAAGATTCTGATTTTAAAGATGGTTTTTACTCCAGTGACATTAAATAACCAGAAGTGTCAACAGCTGCCCCTGAGGTTGGTTAGTAGAGGGCAAGGTTGCCACTCAGCCTCTGATAGTGAAGAGAGTTGACAGAAAAAAATTACCCTTTGAAAATCGACTAGGATAAGTGATGCCCCTGTGTTAGAATCCATCAGCATAGTACCATACATAAAATACTCTTGGGGAAGAGTCTGAGCTTTCAATTGACTGACACAATTACAAAAAATAAGAGACACAGTTCATAATTAGAAATGTGCAACCAATTTAGGGAGCAAACTTAAATTTTAACCCTGAAATGAAATAATGAACATCTGCTCTATTGTTGATGACTATTAATGGCATTTTTCATCACAATGAGAACTAACTTCGGTAGGAATCTAAGTAATTCCTGGTGTGATTTTTCCCTATAGCAGGATGAGTGAGAAGCAATTTTTACCTTTTTCATAAAGCAATAAGAAAGAGATAATACTAAGTTAATGCTAACATTGATCTTGACAGAGCAGATTTTTTTTTTTAGTGAAGGAACTAATCTTGGCACCCCGTTCTAATTTATGGGAGATCTATTTGGAGTTGAAGGGATGTTCTTTAGAAAACATTAAAGCTCAAGAACTCCTAACTCTCTAGTAGTAAAGTGTATTTTATGGGCTAGAAATGCTAAAGGCGAGTGGGCAAGTTAACTGCTGGCTCAGTGGCGCATCTCTGCAGGTTTGTAGCACTTCAGGTAGTAAAGGAAGGAAGGACCTATTAGTGGGAACTGCCCACTTAGAGCCTTGGGATGAGGTGGAAAGAGAGCAAGAAATTGAGCATGGATACTCATTTCACACAAGTGACAGGTGTCATGAAGATAGTCACATTAACTACATGAGAAATTCCCTAATATCCTGTTCACAAAAGCACTACAACAAAATAGTAATCTCCACAATGAACCCCTTCAGGTCAGGGAGAGAATGAAGAGCTAAACAGCTGATAGATGAGTAGAATGCCTGCTCTCCTTCAGTATCATTCCTCAGTGCTCATAATCCTGTAAGACCAAGTCACAGCACAGTTGGCTTCTTTCTGATGTTATGCAGTTGTGTTGACTGCTAGTTGAACACTTCTTTAAGAATTGAATAATGCATAAGTTAGAAGGGCTTATCCATTCTAATAACTGAAACCATTCATTTTGATAATTACATAATTAATGTACTCTATATCGAGTCCTTACTTAATCCTATTGGGTGGCAGATTTTAGTGTCTCATAACCCAGAAAGACTGTTTCTTTAAGGGGAAACATCTTTGGGATATGCACAATGTTATAGTCAAAAAATGCACAAATTCTGTGCCTCATGGAGTTTATAATCTAGTGAGTGGTAAGACAGGAATCAAGAACACAGACCAATAGAGGCTTTATTCATTTTAAGAATTAAGAAAAACCAAAGTTCTGAATATCAGAGGATAATGGGAAGAAGAGCCAGATCTGGAGGTGGACTGTACTTACTCAAGACCACTTAAGATGGTAATAGTTGATGGCAGACTGTTCACTGAATCATTGGGTAATTATTGAGCTATTAGTCTCTACCACCAGGCCAAGTACTAGACACTGAAAACAAAGTTGTCAAAAATATCTGGCTTTATTTGGACTTTCTCTAAACTTAAATATAGAGACAACAGATAAAGAAGTAAATGATGTTGTTTGCCTTATATTTTTAATTACCTTGAGGAAATAAAAGCAAAGCAGGCAATGGGGGTAGCACTGTAAGTTGTATGATTAGGGAAGCCCTCAGTGATACAGAGGAGACCTAAGCAGGTTCCTGAAAGAAGCAAGGGAATGATATCCAAAGGAAGAACATGATAGAGCTGTCTGTCTAATATGGTAGGCCCTACATATGGCATCCTTATTTACATTGTATTTAAAATTAACTTCCTTAGTTGTTTTTTGCTATAGGTAAAATCTTCCATAGCTACCTGTGTGTAGTGGTGACTATTTTGGAGAGTGCAGATATAGAGAATTTCTGTTGTTATGGAAATTACTAATTACAAGATGCAGGGAGTGCCTAGTATGAAATATCCCTAGGTGAAAAGAGATATTTAGCATTTGTAGATTAGCGGGAAAATAGGCATGGCAGGAGATGAAGGCTGAGTGGCAAAATTGGAAGGTAGGAGCACTTAGAAGCAGTTTGCTGTGATGGGGGCTTCTTAGATCTTGAAGGAATTTGAAGCATGTGAGATTCCAGCATGAGATGAGGAACCATTTGAAGGTTTTGAGCTAAAGGATTGTTGGCTAAATACTGTACTTGATAGAATTGTCCTAACTACTGTGTCAAGAAGAGCATATGGAAGCCAAGGGCAGAAGCAGGAAGACCAGTTAGGAGACTCTTATAACTACTCAGACAATAGAGAACAGTGATTGAATCCAGTTTAGAATAAATCAAATTCAATTTATCTTTAAGGTAGACAAATAAGAACTCACAAATAACTCTAAATGCTGATGGTATGGATTAAGCTGTATAAAAACAGCAAAAGTAGCTGGAGTCTGATTTTAAGCTGAAGATAGATCCAATGGTATTTGCCACCAAAACATAAGTATGAACAGTGTGAAAGGAAGAATTACTCCTTACAATGCCACAGTAGTTAGGGCAGTCCTCTTGAATACAACATTGAGCCTACATTTACTTTGCTTAAAATCTTCCAATGATTTTCCATCTCATAGTGGAATCTCACATGCTTCTGATTCTTTCAAGACCTACTATGAATCCCCATCACTGTAAACTACTTCTGAGTCCTCTTACCTTCCAATTCCAAACCTGGATGATTTCAAGACAGGAGTCCTAGAGCTATGAAGGATGGATTCACTTGCTCATAATTAATGAAAGGAAGATTTGATGAGGCACATGTTTGGGCTTTAGCTTTGAATTTATATGAACATTGAAATGGCTATTTTATTACCAGGATAGAGAGGGAAATCAGGCAGTTATGGACTGAATATTGAATACACTTGTAGCAATTAGAACCCAGCAACTGGAGAACATGTGAATGTGTGAATGAAGAAGTGATGTACAGAGTGAACAACAGGCACTCTCATTTAAGGAGTAGGAGAAAGAGAGAGAAAACCAGCAACAAAAACAAGAAGAAACCTTCTGGATAAAGGGCTAATCAGATGTCTCATCCTGTCCTGTCTTGTTCTCTACTGCTGCTCACCACACATGTAAGATGATTTCAAATCACTCACTCAGTTTAACAGCATGAGGCCATTGATATGTTTTACAAGATCACTTTCAGGGAAATAGATTCAAAAGGGAGATTAGGGAAAGTCATCTTGCTTTAAAGAACAGTTGAGAAGTGAGGTTACAGTCACAGGAAGAACTCAGTCAAGATTGTGGTGTTTTGTCCAGACGGGAGAGATCATAACACACACGAGTGCTGACACAGATCAATCAATAGAGGGAAAATGTAATTATGCATGAAAGAGAGGCAGCAAATGTTAGGGAATATCCTGAAGTAGGCAAGGGAGGAATGAGATCTATTGTACACCCGGGGGGGAATGAATTTAAGTAGGAGCAGCTGGTCATGAAACAGAGTAACTGAGGGAAGGCAGAGCATGCAAACACAAGAGGCAATGGATGGTTAGAAGTGGCTTGAGAACAGATGGGATGTCCCTTCTGATGTTGTCCATTCCCCTTTGGAAAAAAAAGTGAAGTCCTTCATCAATCCAGAATGAGGGAATGGCAGGGGATGGACAGCTGGAGGAAGTTACATAAAGTAGCTCTTAGGATGGGGAACACATTGGGAAAGTGGCAGTATACTGGCCTTGCCTAGGATCCTTTTGTGTTGAACTTTTTCCCCCTCCTTTTTAATTTAAAATTAAAACAAGGTTGTTTTACATGTCAATCTGAGTTCCCTCACCCTTCCATCCTCCCATATCACTCCCACAAAACCCCATCCCATTCCCTTCCTGCTCCCCAGGGAGGGTGAGGCCTTCCATGGGGAGTCTTCAAAGTCTGTCATGTCATTTGGGGTAGGGGCTAGACCCTCCCCCATGTGTCTAGGCTGAGAAAGTATCCCTCTATGTGGGGTGGGCTCCCAAAGTCCATTTGTATACTAGGGATAAATACTGTTTCATTTCTAGAAGCCCCTTATACTACCAAGAACTCCTGACTAACTCCCACATTCAGCAGGTCTGGGTCAGTCTTATGCTGGTTTCCCAGCTATCAGACTGGGATGCATGAGCTCCCCCTTGTTCAGGTCAGATGATTCTGTGGGTTTCTCCAGTCTGTTTTTTGACCCCTTTGCTCATCACTCCTCCTTCTCTGCAACTGGATTCCAGGAGTAGTTAGTCTATAGCTGTGGATGTCTGCTTCTGCTTCCATCAGCCTCTAGATGAAGGTTCTAGGATGGCATATAGGGTAGTCATCAATCTCATTATCATGGAAGGGCATTAAAGGTAGCCTCTCCACTATTGCTTAGATTGTTAATTGTGGTCATCTTTGTAGATCTCTGGGCATTTCCCTAGTGCCAGATGTCTCCTTAAACATATAATGGCTCCCTCTATTATGGTATCTCTTTTCTTGCTTTCTTCTATCCCTTCACTGTCTCAGTCTTCCTTTTCCCTCATGCCCACCTCTCCCCTCCTCTTCTCTCCTTCTCCTTCTTCTTCTGCTAACTCCCTGCCCTGTCCCTCCATGCAGAAGCTTCTCAGTTTCAGGATGTCCTATATATTAATTGTTGATTTTAGTCTCTGTGCTACTGTTGTTATGTTCAGAAAGCAGTCTCCTGTAACAATTAATTCAAGGATACCTCCCATTTTCTCTTCTAAGAGGTTCAGTGTGGCTGGGTTTATTTTGTGGTCTTTGATCCATTTGGACTTAAGCTGTGTGTGGCAATAGATGTGGATTTATCTTCCACACACCTCACCATTGAGGGTCTGGGATAGATGGATCCCTGGAGCCTGTAGGTCATCAGCTCTAGTCATAACAGTGAGCTTCCAGTTCAATGAGAACTCCTGTCTCAGGGTTATATGGTAGAGAGTGACATAGGATGACATTTATGGCCTCAACATTAATGCATACATGCAGCACACATACATATCACTGCACACAAACACAAAACACACACACACACACACACACACACACACACACACTTTTTTTTGTTAAACAAGAAAGATGAGAGGATACAAGGGATGTAAAGGACAAGAACAGAGATTTAGCACTCATAGATTCCTTGCTGAGTTGGTGTGAATGACAGAAGTGAGTGTGACTAATAGGAGGTGATAGCGGGTTCTACTTTCCTCAGGTATTTGACATTAGAGTATGGATTGATAAGGAATACAATTGTGTGAATGACTGAGGTTGTGTATGGGAAGTACTACTAAAGAGACATGAAGGCCAAGACAATGTCAATCAGAAAGATTGTCTATATGGTTATTATAGTCATCAGGAATTATGGCAGAAGTATATTAGAGAAAGTGACTTTAAATCAAGAACTAAGTTCTCTAGGATAAAAAAGTGTCATGTGGCTATATAGAAGCCTGTATGAAAGGGAACTATTAGTCAATTGTATATCCAGATCAAGGTATTTTTGGTGGAGTAAGGAAAGGTCTGAATGTAGAATAAAACACTTGATTGCTCTGGATCCTAATATTTCCCTAAGTGCTTTTAATCTTCATCTATCTGCTGTAAACAGAGGTTGGGAAGACACTGGAATCTATCTTTTATGAGCACAGAGGCATTGTCCATGACTAGATGCTGTGTGATTACATTATTCCCTGGTATCAAGATTGAATAGTTCCATGGTAATAAAAGTGCTAAAGGGAAGTACTCTATTGCCAAGCTACATCCCTAGCCCCAGAGATGCTATAAGCATCATGGCTACGCACATGTTTCTTTTTACTTGTTCATTGTGTGACACTAGACAATGAACTAACCCTATTTTTGTCCTCAAAGTTTTCATCTATGTCACTGTTAGTAAGATCTACTTAATATGGGGGATGGGAGGGAGAAAGTGCTCAGTGGTTAAGAGCACTCTGGCTGTCCCTCTAAAGGATCTGAGTTGAATTCCCAGCACCCATATGATAGCTCACAACTGTCCATGTGCATGATCTATTTCAGGGAATCCATTGCACCAGGCATGCAAGTGATTAACATATCAGTGCATGCAGGCAAAGTACTCTTACCCATAAATGAATCTTTAAAAAAATTCTACTTTATAATATTGTGGTAAGGGGCAATCAATATAAGTTTAATATAAGGATACATTTGCCAAGGTTTTACTGTTGACAGTAGGATTCACTTTATTTTTTTTAACTTGGCAAAGTACAATTATTCCTTACCTTGAGAACTGATTACTTTCTTTAAGGCACTGTACTAGAAGGCCAGGAAAGGGACAAATGGGAACGATGGCCTATTATATCTTTCTGATTGACTTCCTCCACAGTGTGCCATAGTAGATTATCTGCCATGTATTTGTGAGCTGTGTGGAGAATTTGCTTGTAACATTGAGCAAAGCATTTAATATTCTGAACTTGAGTTTTGGTATCTAGACATTAAGATAATTATACCTTTCTTACTTAATTCATGATTGTACATGGAATCAAATGACAAATGTGAGCTCCATTATAAATTACATTTATGTAAATGTAGGACTTGGTGTTACTAGCATTAACCTGTATTCATTTCTAACCTTTGACAATACTGATAGCTTTGCAGTGGAGTTCAGGCAGTTCTGCCCTTGTGTTCCTGTAAATGGTTCACATAGATATTAGCTGAAACCTCTCAAGGCACCATTGTAGCTAATACTTTCAGATAGAAGCTAGTGCCATGAGTTCACAAACCATGTCTAGTCCTAGTTTTATTTTTATTGCATGCCCAAGACACAGTAAATGTTCGATTAGTATTTGTTGATTCAAATACTCCATCAATAAATTGGAGAAATACTACCTTCATGGATCAATTCCAGATTTGGTTCTGTGCTCTAATCACATTAAACCATTTACATTTCAAGAGATATTTTACCTCTGTTTCTTGGCTACACTGTTATATCCACTGGAAAAGGGTCAGTCACAAAGTAATGTCCGTTTTGAAGGCTTCTCATTAGCCGAACAAAAAATCGTTCCCTTGGGCTTGGCACATAGCTTAGTGGTAGAGTAAATGTTTATCATGTTCAAGCCTTAGATTTAATTCTGAACACTGGAAAAAGTAACTTTACATTCACTGTCAGCATATAGTGTTATACTCATATTGACCATAATGTCACATTATAGTGGGGATATAGTAAATTTTTTTGCTATGGGATGGATTCTTAATGGAAAAGGATTAATTTTATTTTATTTTCAATGGCCAGTGGCTACTTCAATACCATGAAAGTAGAACACTCATTCCTGAGAAATATTGCTTGGTTAAGTAGTTTGGCAAGCAGCCTGTGTTTATTACTTCAAAAACATTGTCTTTGTATCCCATGGGAGGATAATTACTATTATTACATCTCTTTTGTAGGTAGGAGAAAAGACTTACAGAGATTAAGGTCTTGTCTAAGCAAGTGACAGACCATGTATGTGACCCTATACAGATTCACATTCCCAATAATTCTGCTGTTAAAATGAAAGTTTAAAATACAGCACTCTTGTCATGAGTACCTGCATTTGTTGTATCCATTTTGCAAATACTTTTATAAAGAAACAGAATTTACTAAAAATGTGCCATGGAGAAGTTGGCCATTTTTTTCTTTTCTATCTGTACAGTTACTGCTTCATCTCAAGTTTGTTCCTTTTAGCAAACTAAATTCATTTCTTTTAATTTCTTCTTGAAAATATAATTTTCCACTTCCAACACTACTGTGATTCTAGAAAGGGGCAGGAAAAGAAGCAAATGTGAAAGAAAAATAAAAAGAATGGGATAATTAGAAGAAAGTAGCATAGCTCATTTGTAATTCAGTTTGCTACAAAGCAAATTGTGATGTGGGAAACAGCAAATGATTCTGGCAGTAGTCATCAGTGCATGCGGCAGTATAGGAGAGTGACTCTCAAAGCATTCTCCCTTAGGGCAATTACAAAAACAAAGGGTGGTGGAGTACAGAGAAACCAGGTAGATACACAAGTGATGTGACTGTGAAACAGCACATTTGTAGTAGGTGTCTTCTGAAACGATTCTCTGAGAGAGGGGATGCAGCAATGGCACTTCTGCCAAAGTGGTGCAGGGTTTAATCATGACGAAAGACATGACAGAACAACCAGCTTGGTTCTTCAAAAGTGTCAATGCCATAAAATATAAGGAAGGAACCAAGAGCTATTCCAGAAAAAGAAGAGGGAATAAAAGGTATAAAGCTAAATGAAGTACATAATCTTGGACTTTTCTTTTTTATATAAAAAGATGTCACTGTGATCATCAGAAAAATCTAAATAGAAGCCCTTAATTGGGTAACATTTGATTTATATTGTTTTGGTTTTGTAAATTGTGCAGTGGTCATGTAAGAGAATATTCCTTGTTTTA
Organism: Cricetiscus sungorus; assembly: GCA_030556225.1. NCBI lineage: Eukaryota > Metazoa > Chordata > Mammalia > Rodentia > Cricetidae > Cricetiscus > Cricetiscus sungorus. The sequence goes on along the minus strand of JANBXA010000735.1, from coordinate 20,060,201 downwards.
GGAAATACACATGAACCTTTTAAGGATGAAGAAATACAATGTCTATAAGTTATTCTTCAAGAGAAAAAAAAAGACAGACTACTATCTTGACTGAATCTGGGAAGAAAATATGTAACATACCCGAGAATTATTTATAGAGATTTTTCTACTGTTCTTACAACTTTCTTGTGTGTGTTTAATTATGATAAAATTGAAAATGTAAACAGTTTAAGTCATTTGAATCACTGCTCTGCTTGCCACAATCATGCTACCCTGACATTATGAAATAAGTAAAATGGCCTTGCCTTCTTACACCACTTTCTCTCTGTCTTCACTCATCCATTGCGAAGTCGTGGATGTCTGTCCCCAGAGCACTGAGTTTTGCAATCAAGAAGCTGTAACCTGAGTCTTGTGTCCTATTTTTGAAGCCATTGCTACATCATTTCTCTTTTCTTGGCCTCAACCCACAACATTATGAATTTATAATAAGCAGTCTTCAATTCTTCCAGAACATTCGATTCTGGTTCTCTAATGTCAGCAATAATATAATCTTCTGGACATAGTTTGTGATGACTCAGCCTTATAAAAGATTTCCTTCCACACAGTACCATGAATTCACACAAGACAAATTCAACTACAGGGTTTTGACTGTGTACTCTTTAAGATGAGGGAAGTGGGTCATGGCTCATCAGGTAAAGCTTCTTGCTGCCAAGCCTGAAGATCTGAGGTTGATCCTTGTGATTCATATGGCGGAAGAAGAGAGCCAGCACTTGCAAATCTTCTTACTGTCATGCCTACTGTGATGCATGTGCCCCTGAACACACACACACACACACACACACACACACACACACACACACACACACACTATTTTTTGTTTTTAGATAAATAAACATCATATTAATAATCACAAGAAAAAAATCTCATTGTACAACAGAGTGCTTCTTCTGAGTTGGAAAGAGCTGATTTCCTTGCAAAAATTCGAAGTGTGTTTTAGCCTCTACCTAGCACTGAAGGATGGAATATATAGTCTAGTGGGAAATAGGAATAAAGGGTCAAAGCTCAGCTTTTCCATAAGTCCTCCAAACTTGGGGGATATTTGGTTGTAGAAGCTTCTCTTGTCACTGACTTTCCTCAAGCAGAGGTAATGAGGCTTGAACCTCTATCCAGCCTCTCAGTAGTGTCCTGGTGATGAATGCAAGTTCCTTTTGCAAACTGCTGTGAGTCCCCTGCTAAAGAGGTATTTAAGTAACAGAGAATCCTCATCAGCATAGAGTCAGCACCTACTTCAAAGCCAGAGCCACCAGTCTGAGGCTCTTCATATTGGCAAGTTCTAGAATAAGCAGTGAATAGGTGTGCATGTGCAATGGAATAGATTACTTCCCTCTGCTTCACCAGCCAGTTCTATTTTAATAGTAATTTTTATAGACAGTAAATGCACTAATTACTTGTCTATAGTCCAATTGTTCTTTAATAATGCAAATACAAATTGGGCAGGGAACATGTCAGTGCCATACTCCTGGTATCCCATGGCAAACAGTATGAGCTCAATAAGCATTAGACTAGATACAATCTATTATGAAAAAACTCAAAACATGTTTCTGTTTTCTTTAGCGTATATTCACCACACACAGTATTGTGTAATCTAAAAACATTTTTATGTGTGTAATATATTTTGTTTGTACTCTATCATCATAATCCCTGTTTCTTTTCCTTTGCAACCCACCTCCATTAGTCCCCTTTGTTCTCTTACCAGGTTAGTGTCTACTTTGTGTCATATATACATACATGATTTTATTTATCTATATAAAATTTAGGCACCACAGATGAGAGAAAACCAATAGTATTTATCTTTTTTAGACTCATTTGTTTCATTTAACATTATCATATCTGATTGAATTCATTTTCCTGAAAAATACCAGATGATTTCATTTGTTTTTTTTTTTTGGTTCAAAAAATCATTATGCATATATAGCATATTTTTGTTATCTATCATTCTACTAGTGAACATCTAGGTTGGTTCCATAATTTAGCTACCATGAATGGTGAGTCAATAACCATGGATGTGCAAGTATCTCTGTGATACTTGAAATGGAATCTTTTGTGTAAATGCCAGGAATGGCATAGGTGGATCATATAGTACATATGCTTTTAGCTGATTTCCATAGTGACTGGAGCAGTTTACATGCCCACTAGCAGTGCACACACATTCCAGCTTTGCAGTTTGTTTTCTAAATGATTGCCAATCTGTTAGCCATCATATGCAATCTCAAAGTACTTTCAATTTCCATTTCTCTGATGCTTGATGAAGTTGAATGTTTTCCCATATATTCATTAGCCATTTGTACCTCATCATTTAGGGATTCTTTACTCCATTATCTTATTTATGCATATATTTGATTTCTCATTAGTCAGGGGTTTTAATTATTTGTATGTATATTCTATCATCTCTCTGTCAGATGTATAGCTACTAAAGATCTCTCTTGCATTCTTTAGTCTGTTTCTTCACTTGTTGTTTCCTTTGTTGTGCAAAAGCTTATTGATTTTATGAAGTCCTGTTTGGCACTTTGTATTATTTCCCAAGCACCTGGAACTGTATTTAGGAAGCCTTGTCTATGGCTATAATTTGAAGCATTTTCCCGTTCACAGTTTCAGAGTGCTGGCCTATCTACATGAAGAAGAATGGCACTAGATCCCTGTAAAACTTATTGTTCAAAAATCAACCCAAAATGGATCAAAGACCTTAATGAAAAACATGATACAATCTTAATATGTATTATGACAAATTTGATCTCATTTGCAAGTTACTCAAGATTATCCACCGCTTTATATTTCCACTGACAAATAGGTAATTTACCATGAATGTGGCTTTTTAAGTCCCAGTTATGGACAGCAAATATATTAGTCTGTAAGTGTTACTTCATAAAAGGGAAGCTTATATGTGTATGTGAACATCAGGAGATACACAGAATGGTCTGGTAGCAGAGAAAAAGATAAAGTTAATTATTATATTTGGAATGGAATTTGTGTTTCTATTTTTCTTGGCAACAACTCACATTTAGTTGGGTTTCATGACTGTATGAAATTCACCAATTTTATTTTAAGAAGGTACTGGTCTCCTGACTTTCTGAAAAACAACATTGTTCAAACCTCTTTTTGTAGCTCCTTTATGCACGAAGAATGAAACTCAGGCCTTCATTCCAGTCTTTAGTTTTCTTCATCACTGAATTCTTTAATAATACAGTATAAGCATGGGAAGTCAAACATGTATTTTGGGTGACCTTGAGAAAATGGCTTAACTTGATAAGCTTTTCATTTTCTCCCCACAAAGGGTGTGTGTGTGGGGGGGTGTAATCTGTCTCCTAGGATTACTTTGAAGATAGAATGAAATTCTGTGCATAAAGTGTCCACCTTTATACATAGAGCATTGTCAAGGCTCTACATATTTATTTTTGCTGCCTGTCTCCTGATCCAGGAACTGAATTCCTGGTGTACATCCTGGAGAATACTTGATACTTTTCATTCTCCTTCAAACTTCTGATGCCTCATGCTGTCTGTTACTCCTTCTCTATTCTCCCATGGTCAACATTTTCAGTGTCTGCTGTAGCATTGCCTCCTCTATGGTTCACTCCATAAAACTTAAAATAAACAACTCCTACCACTTTCTGCTCCCCACAGTTCTATGTGATATTTTCTCTGTATTCTCTTAGAGCCTTTTCTGAGGCTAGTATGACACTCACTTGAACTGAGACTCCCGAGTAGGTGGCTGAGAACTTTGGCCTGTTTCTTCTTTTTCTATGAACCTCTGTGATGGAGCAATGTCAGCTAGCCTCTCTTCCCTGCTTCTCATCTTGACCTCTGCAGATTGTCCCTGTGATCATGAGCTACTCACAGTTATGCTCTGTGAGTGGGTAGTGGCCACACATGGCACCACAGTCTGAGACTCTGGCTCCATCCTTAGCTGAACTTCACAGACATAAAAATGTGAAACTCCAAAAGCCTGTGAGCTTTGGGGCTTTGGGGTGATTAGTTACATGTCAGATATATTTTATGACTCAAAATTTTAGTTTGGGGAATTCTGTATGTAGGATATCAATCTACTTATTTCCTTCAGGTTATTATCATGCTTACTTGTCACAGATCTTAAAAATGACTGCATGGTAATATGTATGCTAATCAGCTTGATTGAATCATTCTTCAATGTAAACATATTTTATAATAATCACCTGTGGTTATTTCTTGATTAAAAAAAAAGATTGCACAGAAAGCATAGAATTTGGTTTGAAAGCTTCTGAGGAATTATTTCTATCTTGCCATCACCATCCCTCACAAGATGACAAGAAAAAGATGAGGTCTGTCATGTTTTAAAGGAAAAAAATGTCCTTTATTAAGATGAAATAGAAGTGTATCAATATGTGTCTTTGGGAAGGTGATACAGCTTGGGGTTTTCCAACACAATTGATCTGGGCAGAGTAAATGGAAAGGGGCTTCTCACTCATTGTAGAGAGCTCCAAGCAAGACTTGGAGAGACAAAACTGTGTCTAATCATAGTTTGTACACCCTCAGGACTAACGATAACAAAGCTCAGGAAACTTAATTGATGTATGGCAAGGGAATTTTGGTGGTGGGAGCTCTCACGTTCTTAATTCTGGGATTTAGGACTTAGTCAAGCCTTGATGAGATAACCCCCTACAGCAAAAGAGGAAGCAGAACTCACACTGCCACTGTACCCATGGTGCACAGAAAGCTTTCAATAGGGCAGTGATGGGCTGAACTGTGCCTTCCTCCAACTCGTGACCCACAATACCTGAGAATGTGCTTCTGTCTGTAGAAATGGTCAAGTTTAAATGATGTCACTGCTTTGGGCCTCATCCAAAATATTAATGGCCTTCTGAGAAGCAAAAGGACACAGGGGGAGACAGTGGAACCTCAGGAGTTCCTACCAGCCCAGTTCATCCACTGATGTCATTATCTCATTCTGGAAATTTTAGGGAGCCCAGATGCCTGCTACTTAGCTCCTATTTTTTTTTATCTGTGTTTTCTATGCCACTGTTTAGAAGTTCCACACTGGTTGTTTGACTTTCTTTCTTTTTCCTTTCCTTATTCTTCTCCAAACTCCTCCACCTACATGTGACTTGTCCACCCAAAGCTGCAGAATACAAAGGAGATTGGACAAGTTTGTGCTGGTTATTTTCAAAGTTCAGGAGTCACAGAGAAAGCTGGTTGCTTTGAATACAGCCTTGAGAGTTTGGGGGTATTGTCATACCCACAGAATTCAGACTGATCTTCTTGGGGAGATGTCATGTCTACAGAGTGCATTGATACCTGCAGGATACCCAGAAAGAGTAAGCTGTTTTGCTGTGAGTTTGGATAACACATTGAAGGACTGAACACAGATCTGCATAGACCCCAATCCCCACAAGTGGTGTATCCTCTGCATACCATGAAGGTGCTCTGGATCAGTTATTATCACAATATTGGAATAGCTAATGCAAACTTTCCAAATCCTCAACCTGAAGGGTTAATGATAGCACTGTAGCATGTTTCCCCTCTCAACAAAATGCCAGTGTGTTTTCTACAGCTGTTCAAGAATCTATTACCAGACACAATATCGAAACAGAAAGATGTATCTGCTTCCAGTAAAGTTTCGTTACTCACTGCAGAGCCAAAGCTCTGATTGGTTTCATCCATCCAACAAACACCACTGACATTCAGATTCTCGTGTGTGTGTGTGTGTGTGTGTGTGTGTGTGTGTGTGTGTGTGTGTGTGTGTGTGTGTGTGTACACAAGTGGTTTGTCTCAACTTATGTAGTTAATAGGAAGCTAATTATATCTTATCTTTCCAACAAGAGAAATGGATGAGAATTAAGATATTTATTTAAATCTTTCTCCAGAGAGAAACTAGTAATTCAGAGAATGAGTTGACAGAATCTGCAATAAGGCTTGGAGTCCTGTCCCTGTGATAAAAATATCATCTAGTATTATGGCTAACAAAACACTTATTAAGAATTGCACTGGAAGGTGAAACATTTCTGCCACTCTCTCCTGTTATAATCTCTCAGTATCAGGGGTTAATCCAACTAATAACACTAAGGAAAGAGCTGGGGCAATGACTCGGTACAGTATTTGCTGTATAAGCAGGAAGATGCAAGAGGTCAGCCCCTAGTCACATAAAACAGGCTGATGTGCCTGTATTCCTAACACTGAGGAGGCAGCACAGGAGAATCCCTAGGTCTAGCTAGCTGAATTGGCAAGCTTAGAGACGTTATCTGACTGTTCATGACTAAGGAAAATACTAGATACCTCCAACCTCTTTAGTCCATGGGCTTGCGGACACAAGGACTCCCCCTCCTCTACACACACACAGAGTCATTTATTTGTGTGTGTGCACGTGTGTGTGTGTGTGTGTGTGTGTGTGTGTACATGCATAGGAACACCTGTGATAATGCCCCTGTGAACAGCAAAGGGCAATTGGTAATTGTTCTCTCCTTCCACTCTGTAGGGCCCAGGGATGGAACTCAGGTTGTCAGACTTGGCAGCAAGTGCCCTGGTCTGGCCTGCGGAGCCACCTCTCTAGCCCTTGTTCTTTGTTTAGTATTCCTAGCCCAGGCCTTATTTGTTACTACACCATCCACAAATCAGAATTTTATTCCAACAAGTGATCTAGAAATATTCTGATTGGATAAGGGATAAGTCAAGAAGAGAGTCGATTCCTGCTTTATCAACCCCACCCTACATTATATGTTTCAATTTTCTAATCAAGTACTATTCTTTTTTATAAGAGCAGACACCAAAGGAAACTTCTACTAACTGAAGGCCACTGGCTGGGACAGACACGGGCAATTAGTGGAGCCTCACATCTGTTTAATGCTTGTGTCTTATATATTACTGCCTCAGAGATTTCACCCCAATGCTCTAGGGCTTAGAAAGGCCAATCAAGCTGCTTTTGTGAGTATCTCACATCTCACAAGTAAGACATACCACTGGTGATTATGATGGATGGGAAAAAAGAAGGGAAGCAGAGGTTCACCTAGAACCTCAGAGTCTTTCTGACCCAACTTCACTTCATCTTGACACAGAAGCTTGTTATAATTTTTCCCTTATCTCCTTGAGCCCTCTCTTTTTCCAACACAATGTCTACACAACCTCCTAAATCTCTTTATGCCATTGATCAGGGTTAGGGTTTAACCTTTCAATGTCTCCCTAAGGTCCTCATGCAAAAGGCTTGGGCTCCAGTTTGCAGCATTATTGGGAGAGGATGGGACTGTTGGGAGGGAGAACCTAGTTAAACAAATAAGTTACATTCAAGCTGCACTCTATAAGGAGGTAATGGGATCATGGTCTATCTTCTTGGGTTCTCTAACCAGATGATGGGCAGTAACACATCCCTCCCCCACCAGGTTCTTCCTGCAGCCAGGCGAATAGACTGAAATCTTTAATCTTGAACCCAAGTCAGTCTTCTCTTTTGAAGATGATAATCTCAGCTGTTTATTGCAAAGGTAGAAGCTGAATAATGTACATGGTCATGTGTTACCAATCTTGTCACTGGACGTTTCTTATGGGAATTTTTGCCATAAGTTTCAGTTCTGAGTTTCTGTAACTTATGCTGAAGTTTTATCAGGGCACTTGTTTTGTATGGTGTTTCATCTTCCTTTAGGTAGACATCTCTCTTTCCCTATGACTACTATTAAAGGGTATGGGAAGCAGAGATTCATATTCCTCAACCTAGTCCTTGATGTAGGAAGTGTCTCTAGAATATGTCCCAAGGAAGTGTGTGTGTGTGTGTGTGTGTGTGTGTGTGTGTATGCGTATATATATATATATATATATATGTATATATATATATATATATATATCATGCTTTCCAAGAAAACTTAGCAATATGGAAAGATGCTCGATTTTTGCATGATAATATAAAAAGTATATAACATCATGACATGATTTCAATTCCATATTCATGTGTGTATTTTACAACTATGTGTGTATATATGTACATATATGTACATATGTATATGTATATATGTACATATATACACACATAATATGTATATACATGTATAAATATGTATGTGTGTGTACACATGTACAGAGAAAATGAGAACTACACCAAACACTCATTTTTTGAGCCATGGGATCACATGATGTTTTCATTAATATATTCTCTACAGTGACCATGCTACTGCTATAATGAGAGAAAATAAGGGCCAGATGAATGGCTCAGTGTGTAAAGATACTCGCTTCCAAGCCTGATGACTTGATTAAGATTCCCAGGATACACACTATGGAAGGAGAAAACCAACTCCTTCAAATTGTCTTCTGACTTCCACCTGTGTGCCATGCATAGTCATGCTTAAACGCATGAAAGACAACACCACGTTTATAAGTGGCAGAGAAGACTTATCTCGTGGTGGGGGCCAGTTATACTAAAACTGGTGAAATCAAGTATTATTGATGAGTGTGGGGATTCCTAACAAGACTTTCTAGTAGAGTATTGCTCTTAGTTTTGTCAATAATGTGGAAGATAGTACAAGCAATTTGCCTCTAAAAGGCAGAAAGGATGATAAGAGTTAAAAAAAAAATCCAATGCACTGAGATGGTAAAACCGTGTTCTCTCCGGGTCTTGCTGTGTTCTAGGAGCCCAAGTGCCCAAGCCACTTTGTTGGTATAAAACTCTTTCTATAGCTCCCATGGGAGTTTATCCTTTCAACCCAGTACTGTCCAAAAAAGATAAGATTACTTAGGGCAGAAGGACAGTTCTTTGCCTGGATGTTAATATAAACCTTAATGTTTTAAAATTGTGTGTGTGTGTGTGTGTGTGTGTGTGTGTGAGAGAGAGAGAGAGAGAGAGATATGTGTGTGCGTGAGAGAGAATGATGTGTGTGTGTGTGAGAGAGAGAGATGTGTGTGTGTGTGTGTGTGTGTGAGAGAGAGAGATGTGTGTGTGTGAGAGAGAGAATGATGTGTGTGTGTGTGAGAGAGAATGATGTGTGTGCGTGCACGCCTGTGTGTGTGTGTGTGTGTGTGTGTGTGTGTGTGTGTGTGTGTGTGTGACACAGGTACCACAGTGTGTGTAGAGGACAGAGGACAACTTTGTGGAGCCAGTTCTCTTCTTCCTTTACATGGGTCTGGGACTGAACTCAGGTAGCTGGACTTGCATGGCAACCATCTTTATTCATTGAGTCATCTCACCTTTCTTTATTTGCCCATAATATGGAATACCGCATTAAGGAAGCTTTTGTGGGAGTCCCTTTTCAAGATCATGAACTCACTTTCCACTTTACAAACTAAATCAGTCATGCAAATGAAATGCCTGGCCCTGGCCTCTGGTACCTTTTGGCTAGAAAGTAGACAGTTGTGGATCCTTGAGGCTAACAGCCATGGTGGGAATTTTGGTTTTGTCACTTACGAAGGTTGATCTGAGTAGGTTTTTTATAGGAAAAATAGTTCTGAGTATTTTTTTATAATTCTGGAGGATTCCACATGGCACCAAAGATTAGGAGATTGCTATATGAAATTTGTTTTTATTTTCCATGTCTACTGATTTTGCTCTTTATTGTATTACTTCCTCCCAACCCCGTAGCTTCAGTTCTTCCCAGTTATTCGTATGGAGTTAGCGTCACAAACCTTTAAGTATACCTTGATCTTTTCCTATTGGCTTGTTTTGACTTACCATCATCCCTGGTATCTTTAGGGAACTGGTTCTAGGATGCAGCAGATACCAAACTCCATAGGTATTTGAGGTATTTGCCTGTCCTAATAATTGGCATCGTTTTTGCACAAAGCAAGCAGTTCACATTCTCTCATGTATTTAAAAGATTCTTCAGGTGTTCATGTTCCTCATCCAAAATGCTGAATGAAACTGAGTTTTTTTGTTTGTTTGTTTGTCAAAGTTAGAAAGTGCTTTGATCACTTAAAGAATGCTCAAACTTTTTAAAGTGGTACTTTAGGGGTGATCATCCAGTAGTCTATGCAAATCATCATTGTAGGAAAACAAAACAAAACAAAACAAAAACACTACTGAAACCTCAAACACTTCTAGGGATCTGGTGCTAAATATATCACAGAAGGGATATTGAACCCATAGTTCTGATTGAAGGTTTGTTGAAGATACAGAATAAAATGGAGGACTGAGTGTTCATCTCTGCTTGAGTTCCAAAATTAGGCCCTATCCTGGCCTCCCTGGTGTCTTCAGTGCCGTTGTTACGATGTCAAGACCCAAATATGCTTGAATTATCACATAGACCATTATGTAGTTGAAAGCTACACACTTCAGTCATGCAGTGTAAGTTCCCACTTCTGTTTCTTGCAAGCTCTTTGGTTTTAGGGCAGTTGCTCCACTCTTTGAGGCTCACTCACAAATGCTTATGTTAGAGGGTCTACTGTAGTTACTTAGAGATGTCTAAATAGAAAACAAATCGCTTTCAGGTTTTCTTTCCAAATTTGTTGCTATAAATTGTACATGCCCATCCACTAGACAGGGTCTTCAGTTTCCTTGAGCTCATTATGTCTTTGTGTCTATTAGTGAGATATGCTAATATGCACTTGTACATTCAAATGCCACTTTTAAGATATCAGCTTCTAAGGAGTTTGATCATTCTGTCAGGGCCTAGAATGGAACTATCATCAGTAAAATCAGACCAGGTTCTCTTGTGCATGCAATCTGTCTTTACCTGCATGCTTCATCTGCCAGACAGTAGATGCTCCTTTTTCTAACCCAGAAGGATGTGGCTAGAGAGGGAAAACAGTAAGTGAACCCTGACATGGTGAGCCTCTGTCTGTCTCATGCCAACCTTGAGAAGTCTTGTTGTGGACTGTAAATTGGAATTAATAATGTGCAGTTTACATGGCTGTTTTCAGGAGGCTGTTCTCAGAACCCATGGTTCAGTGAGGCTCCTGAGATACTTGTCGTGTAGTTAATATGAATAATGCCAAGTCTGAGAAGTTCTATGAGACAATAAACTCAGATCTATTGCGCTGAAACCATAAGGATAAAAACACCATTAGTTCCCCTTTCATCTAATTATTTCTTAATACCCTGACCTTCCAGTACTAGGAGAAACTTGTGTGTGTGTGTGTGTGTGTGTGTGTGTGTGTGTGTGTGTGTGTGTTGGACACAAATGCCAGTAGTAAGGGAATCACATGTACACATTAACATTGTCAAAATACATACAGGTTCTAGGTTAAAGTCATTGAGATCTCTGAATGGTGATCCTAAGACTTGGATATAGGAAAACCTTCTCTGGGGGCTGGAGAAATGGTTTAGCACTGTCACGTGTGCGCTGCTTGCAGAGATCTATATGGGGCAGAGGTAATAATGATTTTTTATTTTCAGCTCCAGAGAATCACATGTCTCCTTTTGGCCTTCACAGGCACCAACACACACACACACACACACACACACACACACACACACACACACACACACACTCACTCACATACACACACACTATACATGCCATACATACCACACACACCATACGTCACCACCACATACCTACACACACACACTCCATACACACCATACACCATACATCACAGACACACACACAAACACCATACATCACAGGCACACACACACACACACACACACACACACACACACACACACACACACACCATACATACCATAAATCACACACACACACACACACACACACACACACACACACACACACACCAGAGAAAGTTTTCTCCCGGCTAATCTCTTAAATTTTGAAAAGGTTGGTTTGCAAACAGGTTGAGAAAGAAATGAGGCAAGAAAGCATTTCTTGTACCTTGACTGTATCAGAAGTTAAATTCCCTTCTCAGTGAACAAAAAGGAAGGCAGTAATGTTTTCCTAACAGTGTCAGAAACACAAAGGGCTTTTATCCCTCCAGTGGTGAGAACAGTAAGGAAGAAGGAAGAATGCTTGGGAAAATGGATGCTAAGAGAACAAACACCACAACGGTGATGTGTTCAGAAACTGAGAGAAAAATGGCCTTGGGTCCTGTTTGCCAAGGATTGGTCAGCGATTCCTTTGTGCTGTGCAAAGACAAATTAGAAACAGTGCTATCAAACACAATGTCTTCTTTTCTATTCATGACTCCAGCTTGCTTTGTCATTAATTAAATGAGCAAATTAGGGAATGCTCATTTTAAGATACTGCTCCAAAAATAACCCCATAGAATCAGGCCAGAGGACAACAGGAAGCAAAAGGGAAAAGGTAATTCTAGAATATAACCTACAGCACCCACTTCATGGGTAAAGCGGAGAGCACCTTCCCTGTCTGTGAGGTCTCGCTTGATGTCTAATCTCCCTGGATGCTTAACTTACCAATGAGGCAAAGATGAGTAAGTACTCGACTAAGAAAATAGAACTTTTGTCATCTTGCTTTCCATCAACAATAACAAAATCCAAGCCAATTACATGGTTGTGGTAAAGTAAGTTTCAGTATTTTTCTAAGTACAAGAAGTAATTATTATCCCAAACTAACTGATCTGCGAAATGATATCCTTCAAATGAATGTTTGGATTCCTTTGTGCCTGTTCTGTATTCAGAATGGAGGAGTGGCTGAGCTGTCTTTTCAAACCCATGTGCCAGCTCAAAGCATGGTTTTATGGTTAATGATGTCTTCTTGCAACAGCAGGCAGCCCTATGCCTTCTGCTTCAGGACTGCCTGCCTTGTAACTTCCACACTTAGAGGTAGGAGATCTGCTTCTCAGCACATGTCTGAAGACAAGAATGCCCATGGCTGCAGAGGGAGCACCTAAGTTCTGTCCCATGTGTACTTGACCGTAAAACTATGCAAGATGCTTTGCTAGTCCTCTGGCCTGTGTCTGTTCTAAACCTTATTCCAGGTAAATGGGTCTTTTTGTCATCTACCCATACTTTTCAGTTTGATCCCTCTAATGTTTACAGAAACCTGCAAAACTAATTCCACACATTCTGAATGTCACAGACATGGTTCCTGTGTAATATTGCAATAGTTTAGATAAAGTGTATGTTATATTTGGATGATAAAGCCAGCCTCAAGGAATCACTCCAACTTCTGTCAATGGTCTATTTCAGCAGACATCTCCATAGCAGTATAAACCCTATAAGCCATAAATAGTTGTTAAAATGGAGACTATAATAAGTTTTGCAACATTCTTTAGCTCTGTTTCAGACTTTGATGGGGAATGCATTTAGTGTAAAATAAATGAAAGAGAATGATACATCCAATGAGTAATTATGCTGGGGTGATAGCAGTAGGATTTTTTTTTCTTTATAGGAACACCTACTCCATTAAGTTTTAGTCAGTGGTATTGAAAATATGCAAATCCTATTCTTTAAAATGTACCCATTAATTTATTTCTTCCAGTGCATTTATTCATGTACATATGCATGTGGGTACATGTGTGTTTTTGCATACCATGGAGCATGTATAGAGGTTACAGGATAACTTAAAGTCATTTCTTTCCTTCCACCATGTGGGGCCCTGGGATGGAATTCAGATCAGGTTTGGTAGCAGGCACCCTTACTCACAGAGCCATCTCACCAGTCCAGGTTGTTTTAGTTAAAATGGATTCTTCTTTCTTTACAAAAAGAACTCAAAAGATTTTAGGGCCTGACCGTAAAAGAGATCATGCACATTTATACTTTGGTTTTCAACTGTATTGGTGTGAAAGACATTACCACTGCAACTAGCAAGAACTATAAATAATACATTATTGCCAGTGTTCTAAAAAATCAGAACAAACTAATTTATTGTATGTCTGTCTTCATTATACACCAAGTTGGTGAGTTAAACACAACAAAATTATCTTTTCTTTTTTAAAAGTGTCTACTAAAGATAAAAAGAATATAGTAACAATTAACATGTAGTTCATTACATTAGAAAATCTGATATACATATTTCTATTGCCTGTTAGCTTGTTCTAAGCCTCTTCAACTATTACAAAAGAAAGAGGAAGGAAAGAAAAGTGGTTGCTGAAAGGCAAACATTCAATTCAGTTGATACAACATTACAGTACAGCCAACTAACATCATTCAACAAAGTAGCAAGTTTAGTCTTAGCTTGAGTTAAAAGTCTGTAGACCTGATTGCTACGAAGGATTTAATGCTGCTTCCAAACCATATGTTAGCTTTTGAGAAGACATGATTCTTTGTATTGATGGCTTCAGAAGAAGGGGTCAAGCACAGAGGACCCCACCTGTCATTAATCATTTTATTGAGCATTGTAGTTAAGACAGCATTATTGAGTTTAGCACATCAACTAAAATAAAATAATATAATATAATAATATAATAATCATAATAATGATAAGGATAAAAACCAAACACAAACTGGAAGCTGAGAGCCACTACCAGTCGTGTCAAACCCTTGCGATACGCTATACTAAAAAACTTTGAAATATCCACCCATCCTCTCCACTCTGCCACAAACTAGCAAAGTCAAAAGTACAAAAGTCTTCACCTTGTTATTTTTGCAGAATAAAGCAAAAATGTCTTTGTGCTCCTTACTACCAGAAGCAAAATACCCACTGAGTTACCACATGTAATAGCTTCTGGATGTGTCAACCTGGGTTGGCTTGGTGTCTGCTGAGCCATCTTTGTCCTTCTCGCTGTCACCTTCCCAGAGGTTAATGAGTGGGGGGTACAGCTCATTCAGTGGGATCGAAGAGGTTTTTTGCATATACTTTTTCAGCGAATGGTGGTAATTTTTCCTCTTAAACCTTTTAGCAATGTACACAGCAATGGATGCGAGACTAATGACAGCAAACATAGATCCCATCACCGCAGCCAGGGCCGTGCTGGTTTCATGGTCAGAGATGTCCAGGGTGAAGGCAGCAGTTTTGGTTGTGACATTGACACATGACTTTTGAGTCTGCTGGTGGATGTTGGACACCGTGAGACACACTTCATAATCGGTGGAAGGCTGCAAATGTGTTAGATTATATTCATGGACATCTACAGGAACCCTGGCTGTGTATGTGATGTGGGGGTTGTCAATCTTCATAGTGGCAGATGACCATTTTAAGTTTGATGTCATGACATTGGAATTAACTTTCCAGGACACTAAAATCGAGTGAGATTCTGTCTGTTTGACATATATTTTCAGCACCTGGGCACCATCTAGAAGGGTTCCATTAACCTTGATTGCTGCTACTCGAGTGTCAGCTCCTTGGACATTCTGGGCAACACATGTGTACCTTCCTGAGTCTTCAATTTGTATATTTGCTATTTCCAAGGTGCCCTCATTACTCAGCTTGTATTTATCTGACAGAGTTTCCACGGTTATCTTATTTCCAATGGGAGTGACCCAGTAGATTTCTGGTTCAGGCTCAGCCATGGCCCGGCAATCTAGGAAAACTGTTGTGCCAATGTCCATGTTTAAATGATTTGGGAATGAGTCTCGTGATATCATTGGGAGGCACTGCTCGCTGGAGTCCTGGATTAACACCTCCTTCACCTGCTGCCCTCTGTATTCGGGTGGCATGGCACAGAACATGGAGAGGGGCTCCATGAAGCGAATGTTGGTTTTGTTGGAGTTAATCCAGTGGATGACACAGTCACACCTTAGTGGATTGCTGTGGATGCTGATTTCACGTAGATTGGGAAGAGACTCTACGGTCTTTTGGTAAACGGCATTCAAGGCATTGTTGTTCAACATCAAACTTTCTAGAGCTGGGACACTTCGGAAAGCCAAACGGTGGATGTAGGACAGTTTGGGGTTATTGGTTGCTTCTAGCTTTGTTAGTTCAGGCAAGTTATCCAGGGCATAGCGGTCCACTGAAACCAGCTCGCCCATGTTGTTGATTCCCAGTTCTTTCAGCCGGAGCATATTTTTAAAGTCCCCTTCTTGGATTTTGTGAATGGGGTTTTTATTGAGGTCTAAGAATTTCAAATTTGGAACTTTCTGGAGAGCAAGTTGAGGGACTTTGATCAGTTTGTTGTCATAAAAAGACAGGCTCTCAAGGCTATCCAAGCCTACCAAGGCATTTCCAGGAACATCAGTGAGGTACATTCCTGCCAAAACTAGGCTTCTCAAGTTGGAGAGAGGTCTGAAGTTCATGTCCAGGATTCCAATTACAGGGTTTTCCCCTATCATGAGAATTTCCAGGTTGGGTGTAGAATCAAACCAGCGGCTATCAATCACTTTCAATTTGTTGGAATTCAGGTGCAGCCTTAAGAGATTTTTTAAGCCAGAAAAAGCATTAGCTGAGATTGTACTGATCTGGTTATGGTTGATGTAGAGTTCTTGAAGGTTGCTGAGGTCTTGCAGACAGTAATCTGTCATCTCTGAAATCTGATTTTCCTCGAGATGCAGGGTTGTGAGCTGGGTCAAGTTTGCCAGCCCTACCTCTTTGATGTTTGTAAAGTTGTTCTGGGAGAAATCCAGCTCAGTCAAGTTGAAAAGCTGTTGAAGCTCATCCACCGTCTTGGCGATGTTATTGCTCTGTAGGAGAAGCACTTGTGTGTCACTAGAAAGGTTGCCAGGGATCCTTGTTAGACGGAGGTCATTACAATCAACAGTGGTAGCTTCTCTGTATGTGGATTGTGGGGTAAACCAAGGTCGGATTTCACATACACAAAGCTGGGGACACTCACTATTAAGTATGGAAGACTCAGTTAATGAAGTCATCAGCAAGCCCAGCACCATTTGGCAAGCTGCTATCCCAATGCTCAAACTGGCCATGGTAGCTTGCGGAACACACTCAGTTTCTAATCGAGATCTGAACACTGTTCAGTGGTGAGTAGCACAAGAAGCAGATAGTGTAAACATTCAAACGAGACTCGGTTGAACAGAATTCTAGAGTCTGAGAGGATGGTTTCCTGAACTTCCCAAGAGGCACGGAGCAATCTGAAATCCTTTAACCGTGTCACTCAATTCCAGGCGTGTGCACAGGTCCTTGCTGGAACTTCTTCGGCCAAGTCTGGAGATGAGTCTGAAAATTAAATCAGGGAAGATGTTATGCTTATTCTATTGACCCTCTTCTGTTTATGAAAAGGGTATAGTCACTCACATAGCTGAAAAAATTGTGTTCAGAATGCATTCAGAGTATCCAAGCAGACTTTGAGTCATAGGATGTGCTTACTATAGCCCACTTACTACACGGATACCATCCAGAACTGCTTTAGTTTATAATTAGAACTGCACATAGTCCAGCATAATCATTAAACACACACTTATACTCTAGAAAATCCTAAAGATGACATTCACTTGAAAACAAAGTTTGCTTTAGAAACTGCATGTTTATGTTTCTAAAAAGATAAATTGTCACTCTTAGAAACAGTCAGACATGGAGAGTAGTTCATGAAAGACGCAGTGCATCTTAAATTATCTGTGGCATTTTCATTAATACCACATTTGTTTACAGAAATTCTTTCATTTTTAAATGCTATATTCTGTAGTTATATCCAGCCAGAGTGTTTCAAGCTCAATTACTTTTATGTAAGAAGTCAATTCAATAAAAGTATGGGAGGAAAATAGCAACTTTTCCTATATTCTCATATTCATATGATCTCAGCTGAATTCATAATGACTGCTCAGAAATATACTCGACACATGTGAAAATACGTCTTAGGCAATAAGTATAAGTAAAGTTGTATGATATAATACTGGCCTACATGCATGAGACTCTAACTTCAGAAAATGTGCGTATATCTAACATCTATGCTTTCATTACATTCCTTTGAATATCACTGCCTACTTAACAGTCACAGACCACAGATATATTACATCATCTCTCAATTTCTTCAAGTTGCAAAACAGGGTTGCTCATAGAGGACTCTTAGAGTATTATTGAAGAATTGAATCTATGTGAAAAAAAACAAAACCCAGGAATCAATATAAAACTCTGTATACAGTGTTTGTACATATTAAGTGTTCATAAAAGCTCATATCTATTGTCATATTATTGTGTTTCTACATATTTTGGTCTTAGCTCAATAGTGTTCTCAGGGGACAAACAGTTGGTTCTACTGTCTTAAGTATTGGTTTTAACGAGATACCAGATAGAAAAAAAAATGGTAAATATATGTCTTTCTAGCTTATATAAAACCAGTCCTTACTGGGTCTCGTGTTTTGATTCCCAACCAACTATATATAAAAAAAGCCATTATTCATCTAATTGGCTTAACCTTGCTTTCCTAAAAACAGAGTGGACACTTGTAATTACATATAATTATGGTTATATATTTCCTCATATTTTTCTGTTATAATGCACACCAGCTTTGAGTACTGAAGAATTTCAGTGACTGGTTTTTCTAGAAACACTCATTAAGAACAGTGGCCGAGCAATGTTGGTGCACACTTTAATCCCAGTACTTGGGATGCAGAGGCAGGTGGACCTCTGTGAGCTTGAGGCCAGACTGATATACAGAGTGAGTTCCAGGACAGCAAGGGCCACACCAAGAAACCCTGTCTCAAAATATAAAACACACACACACACACACACACACACACACAAGAAAAAAGAAAAAAAGGAAAACACACTTTGTAAATCATATGTTTGCCCTTGATCAAAAGCCATGATAATACAGTTGAGTAATATTTCTGTAGGACCTTTTTAAAAGCCCTAAATTTTTTTGTTTTATTAGCTATGCAAGTCCTATTACTAGTCTCATGAAATAAAATCATACAATTTAGATTGTGACAAGTCTGAGGTGAAATGGATTAGTGTGGCTTTGATACTAGAAGCTTGCTGGTCTGTGGGGGGGGGAACAAAAACAAAACAAAAACATTTAGCATGGTTCTTGCCATCTACTATGGGTTTGAAATTTTTTTTTCAATAGTGCTAAGTTACGTGATTTTGATGTTTATCAGGAAGTCTATAATATTCAAATATGCAAAATAATATTTTGCAAATATCATTAACTCTATAAGTTTATCCTACTTTTTTCTGTTTAGATAATTTCAAAACACATTCAAGGGAATTATGAACTTAAAAAATCTGCCAAAAGATTTTTTTATTTATTATGTATACATGTTCTGTCTGAATGTATGTCTGCACACCAAAAGAAGGCACCAGATCTCATCATAGATGGTTATGAACCACCATGTGGTCACTGGGAATTGAACTCACATCCTCTGGTAGAACAGCCAGTACTCTTAACCTCTGAGCCATCTTTCCAGCCATTATTCCTCATTTTTAATTCATATTAGAAAACCAAGAGTACAAACCTACCTTTCAGAACTTTGAGATGGAATTAGAGGAAACTTTTATGTTTGGTTGAATTTAAAGAAAAATATTAGGAAGCAAAGTTTACATTAAACACATTTGAGAAACTCCACATACAGTGTATTACTACTTATAGGATAATTGTAATGGTGTTATGATCACTGGTGTTATGATAAATTACAGTATGAGACAATTATATTGAAGAGTTCAAATTTGTCTTTGTACGTACAAAGTCTCAAGTAACTGATCATGAATCTCAGAATACAGAAGGTCAGATTTCATATCAAATATCTCTCCCAACCCTAAATTTGCCTCTTGTAGAAGTAGACAATAAAACTTATAGAATACATAGGATGAATGTAAGATATATAGACCAATGGGACAGTGAACTTGGAAATAAACAAAAATAATTTCTGACAAAGACTGCACAGCTGGAAAAGCACAGATAAGATTGGCAGAACTGGATAGCCAGGCAGAAAGAATGAAGCAACAACTTTAGCTGACATCAACTAAAAAAATTAACTCAAATTACAGTGAGGGACTAAGTGTAGCACAGAAAATAATCAAGTTTCAAGAAAAAAACAAAGAGGGAAATTTTCAATTTTAGGTTTCACAGTTATTAGTTGGAGATAACACCAAAAGCTCTGGTACAAAAGCAAAAATAGACAAGTATGATGATTTCACACATGCAGCCTTCTGTGCATGAAAAGAAATCAACAAAATACAAAAGCAGCCTAAAGAATGTGAGAAAATATTTTGAAGTTATCTATTGGGGAAAAGGTTAAAAGTTAATATTAGTAAGTCTAACAACTGAACAACATCAGTAAGAACAAAAGAAATCAAAAACATAACCTAACTAAAGCTGTGCAAATGACTAAAACAGAGAGTTCTTCAACAAGAATATCCAAAGGCTCAGCAAGTCCAGCTTAATATCACTGATCATAAGTTAATATAGATATTTGAGAGTATGTGTTATACATTTGATATGCTATGAGATGATAAATGATTATCACCATTAGAACAGTCTCTATCAAAACCTAGAAAATAAATGGTGGTAAATACAGAGAAATTGATACCCTTATGCCTTGGTAAGTATGTATAATAGGGTAGCCATTATAGAAAATTGCAGGAGGTTCTCAAAGGTGTATAAACACAGTATGAAATTCTCAAGAATACAACAGGCTTTCAGTGTCCATGTGTTTCACATCACTGACCCAATCAACCTTAAGTGGAAAGTACTCAGGAAAAAAGTATGTCTGTATTGAAGTATAGATGCTTGATATTATTTAATAGAATTACAAATTATTTTCATAGAATTTACACCAAATTGAGTATTGTAAGTAATCTAGAAATGGTTAAAAGTACTTTGCACAGGAAGGTATGTACAACAATTACAGGCAAATATGCCATCATTTTATGTTAGTATCTTGGTATATGGGATGTTGATATCCTCTGAATCATTCTCCTAAGGACAGCTGATGAATATACATGTAATGGGTTATTGATAGTTTTTTTTTGCTGATGTTGTTAACTTGACACAAACTAGAGTACATTGGGAAGAAGAACTCTTGAGAAGATGTCTCTGTCAGATTGGTCTATAGGCAACTCTGTGGCAGTATTTTCTTGATTAATAATTGATGTGGTTTCTCTAGGTTTCTTAATGATGAAATGTGATCAGGATATGTAAGCCAAATATATCCTTTCCTCCCCAAATTATCACAGAAATAGAAAGCAAACTAGAATGGTCACCATAAAGCCAGCCATATAGTGCAATCCAGACAGATGATTCCTGGAGACATTATGAGACAAACCAGTCACAAACAGACAAATACTGTATGATTTCTTTCTTAAGAAGTATCTAATGTTAGCCTAGAGACAGGAGGGAGGGCCTAGACCCTACTCCAAATGACTTGACCAATTTTGATGATCCCTCCTGGAAGGCATCATTCTCCCTGTGGAGTGTGTGTGTGTGGGGGGGGGATGGGATGGGAGGCGAGATGGGGGACATGGGAGGGAAGAATATGGAACTAAGATTGATATGTAAAATGAGAAAAAATAATCAATATATATTAAAAAACTAGATGTTTCTAAATAAACTTTTATTAGGAATAAAAATAAGAGAAGTATCTAATGTTAAGATCATAGAACTAGCAAGGAGAAAGGTAACTTCCAAGAACCAGGTGAAGTAATTAGTGTATAAAAGTGTATAAATGGTACTGTTTCATTTGTGGATGATGAACTGTCTAGAGTCTGAATATACTGAGTACAACTGGCCTTGGAATTGGAGGAGAGTAAATTTAATGCTCTAAAAATGAAAGTGAGTGCATTATAATTCAGGATAACTTTATCACACATATAAATTAACTATCTTCATGTATGTAAAAATAAACATGGCTGGTGTAGATTAGTTAAAAAATAAAGCATCTTTATTCTGGGATTGGTTGGTTATACCTCTTAAATGTGAGAAGAAAATGTTCTGCTAATTATAAGAATAATGTTCCACAAACAAAATCTGGCAGTTTTAGGAAACAATCCCTTAAAGAACAAACTGTAGTCTTAAAGGCTCAGACTTGGCAAAGGACACTTTTCAAGAAAGGCCTTGAAACAATTAGACAAATAGATTTGATGTTCTTTTCTCCCAGTGAGATATACTTTGAACACTCTGATCTGAATTTAAAATCCTAAGGGAAATAGAATATGACCACTACCCTGATAGAAACAACCCCAACTCTCACCTTCCCAATTTGTTTTAGTTTGGCTGTTAAATAAAATGATGATATTTTATGCGACTTAATCTGAATGTATGCATTAAATTCATATGGAGTTGAGCAAAAAGAAATACACATTTGCCACAGAATCATGATTACATATAACCCTATTGACTCAAGGAATGACCAAAAAGAAACGAAGGCTATGGGACTGTAGGAAGAGGTCTCTGTGAGCATGGGGGTGTCAAATGATCTATATCCAAACTCTGACTTTTCCATTTGGTAGATGCATTGCCTAGTACAAACTACTTGAATTTTTATCCCTGTTCATAGTTAAAATAAAGGAGACTAATTACATACATGCATGAAAATTTTTAAAGTAAATAAAGTAACCCATGTCAAAGTATTTAAGCTAAGGCTTAGGAAACAGTGCTGCCCATGGTAGGCTCTCAAAATTTACTTAAATCTCTGGAATTTTGTTGAGACATTTCATCTCATTCTCATCCCATGACTGGAAAGGTAAAGAATGAATGAAGCTTGTAAGGTACAAGGGCATGGAAGGTATCTGGGGCATCCCTACAATTATTTACCATTTCTATTATATTTTGAACTAGTGTTAACTAGAATTAATAGCTAGAAATCTACAGAACAAATATTGCATCAGAGCCAAATGAAAGCCTCATGTAGGCAAAGAAATAAACTACAAATTGCAGGCTGAGAATGGAGTTTAGTGATTGATTGCCTTGTATACATGAGACATCCAAGGGTGATCTGCAGCACTGCAGAAACAAGCATAAAAACAATTCTTTTGAACCTCCAATTTGGAATTATTATCATTCCTAGGCAGTCTAGTTACAAAAATGGAGAACTAAATTTGATCCTCACACAAATATAAAATGACTTAAGACATCTGCTTTGATATGCATGCTTTCTTTGACAGATTGTTACAATATTGAAAAATTCTGTCAGGCTGCATAGATGACTCATTGGTTAAGAGCACTTGTTGCTCTTCTGGAAGATCCTGGCTTGGTTCCCAGGATCAACATGGCAGCTCACAATGGCCTCTAACTCTAGTTCAAAGGAATTCAGCACTCTCTTTTGGTCTCTGGTGCTAGCCAGTTTTATGTTGACTTGACATAAGGTTATCTCAATTGAGAAAATTGGGCTGAGGGCAGGCAAGGCTGTAGGGCATTTTCTTAGTGATTGGTATAAGAGGGTCTAGCCTATTGTGGATTGTGCCATTCCTGGGATGGTGGTTCTGGGTTCTATAAGAAAGCAAACTTAGCAAGCCGCAAGGAGTAAGGCAGGAAGCAGCATTCCTCCATGACCTCTGAATCAACTCTTATGTCCAGGTTCCTGTCCTGCTTGAGTTCCATTTCCTCTGTGATAGAAATATAAGCAAATAAACAAATAAATAAACCCTGTTCCTTCCCAACTAGTTTTGGTCATGGTGTTTCATCACAGCAATAGGAACCCAAAGACACCTCCATTATTACTGTGCATGGACATAGCATACATACATACATACATACATACATACATACATACATGCAGGGAAAATGCTCATTCCCATAAAAAATAAAGTGAAATATTAGAAAATGCTCTGAAAATATTACCCATTTAGGCTCTGTCAAGTCTGTAAATCCGGGTTACTGCCATGTAAATTTGTGTATTTTCTTTTGGGAAAGACTTCAGTAATGGAGGAGTGGGTTTTTTTTTTTTCAAATGTAGTGTTTCCTCTAGCCATAAATGGTTTTAAAAAGGATTATTATATATCAATACAAATCCTCCTACTAGCCATTCCCATGGGGGATAGCAGTAACTTGATAATATGAAGTCAACTCTGTGGACTGACCTTCCAGAAGGATCTCCTGGGCATGAAATCCATGCTGGCTTCCACTGAACACACAAGCTTACTGTTAACACTCAAATGGACTTTGAGCATTTCAAACCAAACAGGAATAGATGTTAGAATTGCTATGATAAATGCTTGGCTTCAAATTCAGCCCTGTGACCTTAGACAAATTACTGAAACTTTCTAAGTCCCGGTTTCCTTTTCTTTTTGAAAATGGAAATCTATTTTGCAAGACTGGTGAGAACTGACATAGTAGATGTGTACTATACTGACATAGTAGATGTATAGCAAGTTCCCAACAGATACTAGCTATTGTTAGTTACAGGTCTGAGGTTTCATGTTGTATCTGAGTCCTTCTTTCTTCCTTCCTTCCTTCCTTCCTTCCTTCCTTCCTTCCTTCCTTCCTTTTTTCCTCCCTCCCTCCCTCCCTTCCTTCCTTCCTCCCTTCCTTCCTTCCTTCCTTCCTTCCTTCCTTCCTTCCTTCCTTCCTTCCTTCCTTCCTTTTTTTTCCTTTTGGTGGATACTGAAGATAAAGGGAAGCAGAGAGCAGGTGAAATCAGCATAGGGTGCCCATTGAAGTTCAGATCTTAATGTATATGGATACTGCAGGTGAAGCCAGAGAAAGAGCAGCAAATTCTTTATGAAGATCCATTATATTTCCCTTCAAAACAAAAGAGGACCTGGCAAGTGTGTGTGAACTGCCAATGTGCACAGACTAGATATTAGTTTCTCAGATTTTTATCTTGTTTTTGACCCTTTCTTACTCTGATTTCTTTTTATTTTTAAAATTTCATTTAAATAACATTTTTTTATGTAGTTTACATACTGACTTCAGTTTCCCCTCCCTCTCCTCCCAGCCCTCCTGCTCCTTCCCTACTTGCTATCTACCCCTTCCCTTCCACTCCTTGTCTCTATGCAAAAAGAGGCAGGCCTCCATGGGCTTGAGCAAAGCATGGCACATCAAGTTGAGGCAGGACTGGGTCTCTTTCCTTGACTTTGTCTAGCCATTTTCCAAAGTAATATTCCCGATTGACATATTGCCCAAGGTACACTCCCCTGTTCTGTCTGTTGGTGATCACAGATATAAAGTCTGGACAGGAGGACTCGTTCTAACAGGGTCTCCATAATGTACTAGGAAACAATATGGCATATCCCATCTCAAGACACTTTCAGGGGCTCTTTAGCATACAGGTGATCTCCAGGGAATCCACATTATTCAACAGTAGCATGCCTGAGTTGTCCAAACAGCACAATGAAATACCTGCCAGAGAAAGCATTCATTTTGTCTTCACCGCAAAATTTCTAGGTGACCTTGAATAAGTCATGTAACTACACAGGTGGAGAAGAGAAGTTCTCGTAGTTTCCCAGGTCACACAGTGGATCAACCACATTGGATCAACCCATTTCTCTGTTGTCCTAGAAAACTGCACTCACAGTTGTTTTCAAGAGAAGCCATTGTTCTCCCCTCCCTCTACCCTCCCTTCCCTTTTTGTTATTAAATGATGAAGAGATATAATTTAATATTCCAAGGTTCTCAGACTTGGAATTTCTTGGCTTTCTAGGGCCAGCAATGTTAAGGTAGTTAGCTCTAACACAGTAGAAATCAGTGGAAGAGAGTAATCCATCCAAATGTACTTTAGCTGTGCAGCCTGAACAAAACCCATCTGCTCTTTGAGGCCTTTTATAGCCTGTGGCTACATTGTCACATCTGAATTATAGACTAACATGGTCACTGCTATTGCTCAATTATTGGGAAAATTTGACAGCTAAATGATTAGATAGAAATGCCTGGACATTCCTGGCAAACATTGCATATGTGAAAACCTACAATCATAAACACTAATACGAATCTTCGCTCTGAAGAACAAAAAAAGCATTTTGTCCCATCTTTACCCTTCTTTAGTGGGGAGCAGTTCCTATTTAAAAAATGCAAATAGGACTTTAGATATTCCCTAGGTGATCATAATGACCCAGTTAATCGGTAGAGAGACAAAGTAAATCCCCAAATGCCTTGATTCAGCATTTCCTAAGCTCATTTTAAATTTCTCTGATAATTTTTCTGGCTACCCAGGAAAAATATGATCATCTTTCCCTCATTTTATTTTTTATGCTGTAATTATTATTTAATAGACTCCAAAATTGTCTGGTGTGTTCGAGTGGTATAAATACACTAGTGTACAGAGAGGACGGGCACAAGTGGTCTTTTGATTCTCCCTCACCCTCCATCTTTCAGGCCAGGGCAGATTCATCGTCCTGCAGGTGCAGCCTCAGCCACTGTCTCTGGGAATAGCTCAGAGGCGCAGCTGGTCTCCAAGCTAAGCATAAAAGTTGGGGGTCACAATTCATTCAGCTCCCAAGAGGAGCTGGGCATGGCCAGCACATTAGTCCTTACAGGAGCGTTGGCCAGGCATGGTAAACAAGGCACAGCTAGTCTGGGTGGACTAAAGAATTGCCAAAGAAAATTATAAGAAAGAAAAAAATAACACAAAAGAAAAATGAGAAGTCAAAATTCTAGTGCCAGCTGGCAAGAATCCAATGCAAGTGGGTGGCTTGGCGTGGCTGAGAAGAGCTGTGGGACAGAGCAGTAGCCTCAGACTGTGACTGGGCTCCAACTGATCAAAGGCAAGCAAGCTGCTTTCCTGCAAACTCTGGTGAAGCCAAGTTGGAAGAAGACTTCAGAGACGGCCAGGACAATCTTGACAGACCTTTCATATTCAGGTTACATATTCCTAAAGGAACTCTGACTTTAGTCCAAATCTCCAACCACACTGCCTTTTATGGAATTCCTCTCTCGGTTTCTTCCTTCCTTCCTTCCTCCCTTCCTCCCTTCCTCCCTCCCTTCCTTCCTTCCTTCCTTCCTTCCTTGATTCCTTTTTTCTTCCTTCCTTCCTTCCTTCCTTCCTTCCTTCCTTCCTTCCTTCCTTCTTTCCTTGATTCCTTTTTTCTTCCTTCCTTCCTTCCTTCCTTCCTTCCTTCCTTCCTTCCTTCCTTTCTTTCTTTCTTTCTTCCTTTCTTTCTTTCAATAAATTACATTTATTGATCTAGGAGGGGTTATGCCATGCTATATTATAGACCAGAGAACACAGTAGGCTTCTCTTTTTCCTGCAGATGCTTAGGCTGAGCTGAGAGAAAATGATGTAGAAGCATCCCTCTGCTCCATGACTAGACATGAGTAAGGCTTCTTTCAGATTCTGACCCATACAGGCAGCCCCATATGACCTGAGGCATGACTCTTGGCCTTGGCTTCTTAAGAAAAATTGAGTTTAGTTGTTTATAAAGAGGGCACAGCTAGGTTCATATTCTAGCATTACCAATGGTACAAAAGACAAATTACTTCACTTTCCTGGGTCTTGGCTTCCTTCTTTGTTAGCAAGATATAGTTAAAACTTATGTGGGAAAAAAGCCTCATATGCATTTTGTGAGGAATAAATGAGAGGATGTGTCTCAAGCAGTGTCTGGCATAAAGCAGGTTTCCATAACGAAATTTCCTTCAGAGTTCCCATCATAGAAGATCTGAGTCAGATGCTGCAACCTCAAGTGTCTACTCTTTCTACAGGACATTAATGTTTCTCTTGAAAATCATCTGGAACAGCTTTTCCTCTTTTTCTACCTGTCACGTGTTTGGCACATTACTATTCCCTTATAGTAGGAAGGTAGGAATACTGCAAGAACTGACTAGTGATCTGTTCAGAAGATACAGTTAGAAAGTGATGGAGGGCAGAGGGCCAGGCAGTGCTGGCACACGCCTTTAATCAGGAGGCAGAGGCTGGTGGATCTCTGAGTTCAAGGCCATCCTGGTTTACACAGCTAGTACCAGGATCGCCAGTGCTGTACAGAGAACCCATGGCTCAAAAAATAAATAAATAAATAAATAAATAAATAAATAAATAAATAAATAAATAAATAAGACAAAATTAAAATAAAAATCTTACATCACCTCCCACAGGCATGTGACCCTCCCATGGGACCTCCTCCACCAATTTTGAGTCAGGTGAATGGATAAATCATGAAGTATCTGAACAACAGAATGGTTTCTTGTGGAGTGGGTCTCATAGTACAGGGAAGACTGGGATAATCTCCATCCTTAGAGATTTCTAGAATATTAAAATTGTAGAGCAAAATCAGTTTAGTTTCCATGGAACTCAAGCTGGGGATGTGGCAGCCCTCTTATTATAATATATAGATGTAAGGCAGTGGGGAACTCAAAAAAGCTTGTCAAAAGTCAAGACTGCCTCTTGAAAGCCAATCCACCCCTTCGCAATTCACTTCAATAACACATTTTCAAAAGTGCCATTATGTTGAAGATGATAAACAAGTCATAAAATGTTAATTAAATGTTCAGATTTTAGACATTTTAGTTACTTAGGATTTCAACTTTGTAGTTCAATTAGAAATCGTTTTTCTTTCTTTCTTTTTTTTTTTTTTTTTTTTTTTTTTTGCACGCACTATGTTAAAATGCATTTACATGCCTCTTAGTTGCAAGAGAGGATGGATAACAGACAAAGAATTTCACATTTCTGGTTGTCATGAAAAGTGATGTTCTCAGCAAGTTTCATTCTCTACCCATCTACCAAACAAAAACAAAACATAAAATCAACAATAGATGTCAAAGATGGAAATCTGCCTCATCTTCTACACACATCATTATTCTTAGTTATTCTGGATGGAAGCAGTAAGCTACTCTGAGTTTGTGAAAAGATTATGAAACCGTTTGAAGTAGTGAATCATGTTTTTACCCTCACAGACACTCATAAAAGCCTTTTCTTACAAAACAAGCAAAAACAACAAACATCTTTCTATATAGTACAGATCTGCCCCCTCCTCCACAGCCACACTTCTTTATATATATTTATTATTTTTTCTTATTTTACATATCAGTCCCAGTTCAGTCTCCCTCCCATCCCACCCCACCCCCACTCCACAGGGTGGGTGATGCCTTCCAGGAGGGGTCATCAAAATCTGTCATTTGGAGTAGGTATTAGGCCCTCCCTCCTGCCTCTAGGTTAAGGTAGTATCCCTCCATGGGGAATGTGCTCCCAAAGTCCTTCTGTGCACCAGGCACACATCCTGGTTCCACAGTCAGAGGTCCCTTAGACTGCCCAGGAATTCTGAGACCCATGTTCAAGGGCTTTGAGTAGGTCCAATGCTCGTTTCCCAGCTATCAGTCTGGGGGTCCATGAGCTCCTCCTTGTTCAGGTCAGCTGTCTCTGTGGGTTTCTGTAGCCTGGTTTTGACCCCATTTTCTTATCACTCCTCCATCTCTGCAACTGGATTCCAGGATTTCAGCTCAGGGTTTAGCTGTGGGTGTCTGCTTCTGTTTCCATCAGCTACTAGATGAGGGCTCTATGATGGTGGATAAGTTAGTCATCAATCTCATTATCAGGGAAGGACATTTATGGTAGCCTTTCTACTGTTGCTCAGATTGTTAGCTGGGGTCATCCTTGTAGATCTCTGGACATTTCTAGAGTCAGTTTTCTCTTCAAACCTATAATGGCTCCCTCTATTATGTTTTTTTTTTTTTTTTTTGCTCTTGTCTATTCTTCCCCCATCTCTTCCTAGTCCCACATGTCCTTTGAATTGAAAATCCTGATATTAACCCACACATCCACACTTCTGATTGAGAAAAAAAATCTACTCTTTTCTTCTAGCCTCTGCAGAAATCTAGTTTCGAGCTGCATTCAGTAATCCCAATATGATGGTGCTGACTGAATCTGACTAACTAAGTTCAAAGGCTTTTCATTGTTCATGATGTCACAGGGCCAGGGACACTAGAGCCTGCCCTTAAAGAGCTTATGTTCTTATGAAGAGAGAATGAGACAATTATACAAATGATTCTAGAAGACAACACATGTCAAACGGGGTGAATATGTGGGTCCTCTGAAAAAAGGCATCAGAATTGTGAGCTTGTGACTGCCCTGCTCCATCAGTACCACCCAATATGACTCTTTGTCATGACAGAAACATTCTGTATGTCTGTATCCCAGCATGGCAGATCTTGAGTACCTATTTCATACTTGAAATGAATCCTATGGGAATTGATTGGTTTCAATTAGCGTTAAATAAATAGATGTGACCGGCAGCTACCATTGCAGACAGCATGGCTATCACTCTCCAAATCCAGCTGTTCATCAAACTGGGACCATTTTAAGGCTGTGAATTCTTTTGCCTCATGAGGGTTAATGAACTACATCCAGATGGGTCTGGAGGGAGACGCATTTGTATTTGTAAAAGTGCCCCAGAGGGCTGACATGTGGGCCATGTTAGATACTTCAACCTTCCTCTGTCTTTGTTTGACACACTGGACTCAAGGTGTTTTAAAACATAAAAAATTGAGCAGGAGTGGTGATGGGGGGTGGTGAAGGGAGGAGAAATTAAGGGAGTAACTGGGGGACAGATTTAATCAAAATACATTATGTGCATGCATGGAATTCTTTTTAATTAAATTAAAACAATCTTGTTTTATATACCAATTCCTGTTCCCTCTCCATCCTGTCCTCTCATTCCCCCCACCAAGCCCCATCCCCCCCCATCCACTCCTCAGGGAGTGTGAGGTCTTCTCTGGGGGATCATCAAAGTCTGTCACATCATTTGGAGTAGGACCTAGGCCCTTCCCCGTGTACCTAGGCTGAGAGAGTATCCCTCCATAGGGAATCGGCTCCAAAGTCCATTTGTGCATGAGGGATAAATACTGGTTCCACTGCTGGAGGCCCCATAGACTGCCCAGGCCCCCCAATTGATACCCATGTTCAGTTTAGGGGGCCTGGTTCAGTCTTATGCAGGTTCTCCAGCCGTCAGTATGGGTCTGTGAGCTCCCACTTGCTCAGGTCAGCTGTTTCTGCAGGTTTTTCCAAGATGGTCTTGACCCCTTTGCTCATCATCCCTCACTCTCTACAACTGGATTCCAGGAGCTCAGTGCTTAGCTGTTTATCTCTGTTTCTGCTTCCATCAGCTAAAATTCACAATTTGAATTAAAAGGAATTGAAAGTCCTAAGGAAAAAATTCTCTTGCCAGACTCTTGGTATGAGAAAGCATAAGTATTCACTATAACTCACATGTTACAAATCAAGAACTGGAGGCCACTATTATTCTTCCTGCTGGCATATTATAAAACAATGGAAAATATCTCTAACAAAACCTGTGGCGCCCCATACTGTATGTCATGAGTTGGTATATGTCCTAAAGGGAAAGCTTCTTGAAACTATTCAGATTTTATATCTGAATGTGTCTCCAGCAGAGGGTTCAGTAGATTGTTGTGCATAGAATAGACACTCAGAAATGGTGCTAAATACACACACACACACACACACACACACACACATTCATATTATTGTGAGGAAGATAGAAATTGATGTTTGGAACTCTGGGAGTTTATCTCTTTATTTCCCAATAGGATAAAAAAGAGGAAGGGTCTGCTAAAATGGTAAAATATGAAAATATGGTAGCAGAGAGGTTAGCTCTTCAGAATGAAACTGAGTACAGATACAGACTTGGAGCAACAGATTGAGATCAGAACCTGGCTCTTCACTCATATGTATTGTTTCCCTAGTCTCTCCAACTCCCTTTGGGTACTGTAGCACTGTTCTTTCCCAGTGGGCTGTGAAATGATGCAGGGAGTGCACATACATAGAGTGTCAGGTCACACATGTATCATGTTTAGACTTGGTCTGGACTGAACGGTGCTTCCTGAGAAAGAGGTGAAGTAGGGATCTCAAGGTCTTAGACGATGACTGTTTTTGCTAATCAGGTTACTGATGTAATTATTAAAGAAAAGCTGGGACTGAAATAGGATGAGCTACAAACCCAATAGGACTAGTATTCTTTAAATATGATGCTTTTACATTGTGTGTGTGTGTGTGTGTGTGTGTGTGTGTGTGTATTTAGCACCATTTCTGAGTATACACACACACACACACACACACACTAGTATAGGTCTGTGACAACTTGCAAAGTCAATTCTCTCCTACCATGGGAGTCCTGGGGATTGAGAGCAGATTGGTGAGGTTTGATGGCAAGCACATTTACCTGATGAGCCCATGATGATGTCAAAGGAAGAGAGAAGATGATGAGAAACCAGGAAGAGCACCATGTTAACACTGACGATTTGCAAGCTGGAAAGGGCAAGCTAGCATGAGCCTGCTGATGCACCAATAGCTTCTTCTTGGCCTTTAGTCCCTACAACTGTGAAACAACAAATTCTATTGTTTTAAACTATCCAGTTCATGGTACTTTGATATAACAGCCTTAGGGAACCAACATTGTGCATGGTTTTAATAACATAATAATTACTTTGAGGCCATGTAAATTACTTTTCTATGATACTCATTTTATTAATACTTAAGGCACTGACTGACCTTATATGCCTCCTTCCCACCACACTACCAATACACACTATGGATTAGGAAAGGAATCTGTGTTCTGTACTATCTCAAGTTCTCATGGGTGGAGATAGGGAAACCCAGTTCTCCATTTCAAGTGCTTCAGTAAACTGGATGATCTCTGCCCCTTCATTTCCAGGGACCTTGCAGCCTAAACCAGTAATTATTCATGAACCATCATCTCAGTTCTATGCCCAAACCACTTTCTGTTAACATTTGAAAGCCACATGCAAGACACAGCTTGGGAAACTCTTAGATCAGGACTAGAGAAGAATATTTTCTTTCTTCCTGGGATATCTGCATATCTTAAACTAAAGATGCAATTTAACATTATTGAATTAAGAAACTGACAGGCTAGTCAGAACAGAACAGAACTACAACCAACAACGGGGCTCTTTTTATTACCGCTTTTTAGCAAGAATGGTGATATAAAAACTATCACGAAACCAATTAATTATAGCCTTTTACATATTATTTTAATTCTCTTCTTGTAATATGTCTACATGAAATAATTGCTTTCTAATGAGCAAATGTTAAATAAAGCCGCATCTTTAGTTTGGCAACATTAATGCAGGTTCGTTACTTTAAGTGCTTCACAGAATATTGCCCAGGGTTCTTATTTATGACACGGACACAGCCTTAACTATGTGTGGTAAGTAAATGTGACAATGGAGCTGGTTGCTACAATATCTTCGAACAGTGAACACTACAGAAGCACCTATGGAAACACATGATCCCCCTTGGTCAATACGGAAAACACTACGTATAGACTGCTAATGCCAGGCTATAGACTTTTTCATGCTCAGCAAGCTGAGTACCTCCAATAGGCTGTTCTAGATTTGATTTCACTCTAAGGCAGGGTTAAAGAGTTGCCTGTAGTAGTGGAAATACTCTCTTCACCAAAATACACCAAACAGTTGATTTATTTTTGGATATTTATTGCATTATTTTTCTTTGCTTCACTAGGGTCCTGTACTGTCTCCTATCATTTTAATCCAGCAGTTATCTGACATATTAATTTTTTTAAAAAAATGATATATCAAATAGGATGGGAGTTTATAGCCCTGATACAGTGTCATTCTCTACTTGAAATCTGAAAATTCCCAAACTTTAAGAACGTGCCAAGGACGTATCTCTTTCACATGAAAGTGTTCCTTTAACATTTGAAGAGACTGCCTATTGTAGCTTAGTTCGGATAGTCGGCAGTTGCTTGCCTTGCACTCATGAAACCCTGGGATCCCAAGCACAGCTCAACCAGATGTGCTGATGATACCTGTAATGTCAGCATAGGGAGGTAAAGGCAGGAAAATTAGAGGCTCACAGCCATTGGCTACACATTGAGTTCAAAGCCAGCCTGTGATACATTCGGTCTTATTTCTCAAAAAATAGGTAAATAATTCAAAGACAAATGTATGAAAGGATATGCATCCTGGCATAACTTTCCCATTGTCAAGGTTAAATACAGCAGTGTTCAGGTGAATGTCAGCAGTTGTCCTTTGCTTGAGAGGAAGCCAGCACATGGAGCTGTACAGTTTAAAGCTGCAAAACAAAGCCAGCTGTCCCCAAACTCTTAAAATAAACTCAGTTCCAATGTCTCTTCTATGCTATTTTTAGAGAACTTGTCTAATAGAACTCAAGAGCTGTGTGACTTTATCAATTTGCAGGAATAAAGAAAATGATATGCCTAATCTGAGGTACAATGTTTTACAATGGCCAAAGCCAGAAGGCAGGGCCAAAAAGATGGAAAGCAGGTGGTGGTATGAGCCTGTCACACTGGGACTTCATAACTTTCAGGAGTTTTCACCTTACTATAAGTCTGATACAGACTCTTTCAGAACCCTGAGACAATTCCCATAATGTCAAGTTTATTATCTGTCTCTCTATGAATCAATCAATCAGTCTGTCAGTCGTATGTGTACCTACCTATCATCAATTTGCCCATCTACTCTTGGTTTGTTTTATTTGCAGAGCCTTGTATATAATCTTACCATTCTATCTATCTATCAATCTATCTATCTATCCATCCATCTATCTATCTATGGTCAATCATCTGTCTGTCATTTATTTACCCACAGGCATCTCTCTGCCTGTCTACCTTTTGGTTCTGTTTCTTTGGAGAATCCTGAGTAGTTCCAGGATCAGAATTCCAAAAATGATAGTACAAGCCTCAACTGTCTAACTGGATTCCAGTACACACTGGGATACACTGCAATGTTATCTTAGTTTCATATAAGAAAACTAACTTGTAGCATAAGATCCTAAAAAAAAAATGATAGGCTTGGGAAGTTTACAAATGTAAATTTCTAGTTAATTCAAGGCTTCCTAAAAAGCTTGTAATTTCAAGCCTTAATATTTTATTTCTTCCATTTTATGTTTATTTTTAACAATTTTCTTCAAAACCCTGATAATGGATTGATATTGGATTTTTTTAAATGTAGAACCATTGTTATTAACCTATTTTCTTACACATTTCCCTTTTTCTCATAAAAGTAGACTTAGCTCTCTCTCTCTCTCTCTCTCTCTCTCTCTCTCTCTCTCTCTCTCTCTCTGTGTGTGTGTGTGTGTGTGTGTGTGTGTGTGTGTGTGTAGGGGGTATTTAGTTAATTGGAATTTCTGTTAACCAGGTTTTTAAATTGTTTTTGGCAAATTACAATTAAGTGAAAGCTACTTTCATGAATTTGAAATCATTTCTTATTATAGCTTCTCCTTGATACAGATGTCTCCCCTATCTATATATGCATTTGAAACTAATGGTCCAGCACTGAAAAGTGTTCAGAGCATGGATGACCCGGGCACCACAGACCCAGCAGCACACTTTAGTGGCTGGTTCTTCATTATGCAGCTAAGGTCTTGTCTAATCATACGTTGCAAGGGAACAGCTGAAAACATTAGCATGCCCGCAGGCGCTATAAATCATTCTTTCCATGCATTCTCCTCAATTCATGAGTTTTATTAAGTTGCAAGTAAAAAGAATAATTGTCCTTGCATATCCGCAGTATAATTCATAACTATTAAACTATAAAGTAACTCAATGTTATTAGAAGATCATCTTTATTACATGCTTAGCCCCTAGTTTTCTAATAGAAATTATAGTTAACATTTTGAACTTTAAAAAAAAATAAAAGTCATTTTAGTAATGATACAAAAATAAACTTTTATCTCTTAAATAAAAGGGCACTTTCTCAGCTATTCTCAACAAGAACTTAATTCTCTTCTTTTGAACCAACCATGTCATCTCATTAGACTCTGAGGATCAAGCTATTGCTAGAAATCCCCCTGTTCCTCAGTGGATTTGGGTAAATATCCGAAATCAGTAATAAAATCAGATATAACTCCAAATGGAGATATTGGGGGAGAATCTTGAGGAGCCTGCAAAGAACTGTGCATGAGACCTGTTATTAGTAGTTTTTTCCTGCCGATCTGGTCCCACTGCCTTGCCAGCCCCAAATAGTACACAGAGACTCTGTATTTGATATAAAGTTGTAGGCCGGTTACTAGTTTATTGGCTAGCTCTGTCTTAAATATTAACCCATTTCTATTAATCTAAATATTTCCATGTGGTCTCATCCTACCGGAGAAAGGCCCTGGACCTCTGGTCTCTCTAGTCTTTACATGCTGACCCCTCCTTACTACTTCCTCTCTCCTCCTTGTCTCCTAGTCCTGCCTATCTTGCTTTGGCCAACAGTTCTTTATTCATAAACCAATAAGAGAAACATATTTACAGAATGACATCTTCCATCAGAGACCATACACCTTAATGCTACATCTGTTCTCCCTCCCTCCTTCCCTCCCTACCTCCCTCCTCCCCTCCCTCCTTCCCTCTTTCCCTTCCTTTCTTTTAAAATGTAACAAGTTGAAAACATTACCACAACTGTGACAGTTGGACATGGCTTAACTACAAAAGTTTATTTCTCTTTGTGTTTATACTATGTGCCAGTAAATGGGTTAAGTAATAACAATGTGAGCCATTTTCTTTAAAACAAACAACCTGCATTGTCATCTGATACAAGTTAGGATAACTATTCACCTTACAAGTTTTCTGGAAGATTTGAGATTTAAGGACAAATTAAACTATAGGATATTCAAATAATTCAAATGGTTATAACATAGAGGGAATTCACACATACACACATATATATGCATATGTGTATATGTGTACATATACACATACGCTCCCTTGGTACTAGGGATTGAACACGAGGCCTTAGACATGATATACAAGTATTCTGCCACTGACCTATATTCCAATATTATTTTTTTTTATTTTAATGCTTTTAGACATAATTTTCCTAAGCTTGCCTAGAACCCATTCTTTAGCATAGGCTGGTCTTGAACCTACAATCTTCCTGCCTTAGCTTCCAAAGTGCCTGGATTACAAGCCTGCATTACCAAATCTTTATGGAGAAATGTTTAATATTACTTAAAAATGTATTTACATTTGATAACAACACCAACAGGGTTTTGAAACAAAACCAGAAAAGTTTTTTTTTTTCAAGAAAGTGACCAGCATTATCTTCTAGCATGATGTCTAAAAATGTACTCATATAGCTTTGTGCCTTTTAACTCTCAAAACACGAAGAACACCCATGTTAGCATAGCATTTGGGGCTGATAAATATTAACACCAGCATGTGTTAGTAATTATGTGGTGGTATATTGTTTATGATGTAATAAATCCACTGGAGATCAAAATGCAAAGCTAGCTACAGCCATAGAACCAGACATTGTTGGCCACACCTCTAATCCCAGAGACAGAAGCAGACAGAACTCTGTTAGCACTTGCATACATGAAACTGATCCAGTCTAAAAGAGAAACAGCTCACACAAAGGGGATCCTAGCACTTGGGATAACACACCTTTAATCCCAACACTAGGGAGATGGAGACAGGAGTGAGATGGCTGGGCAGAGAGAGGAATATAAAGCAGGTTAGACAGGAACTCAGGGATTGCCATCTGTATTTGGTGAAGAGCACTGCACTCTGAAAATTCATGGAGACAGGATCACCCATTTTTTGTCTGAGGTAGAGGTAAGAGTTAGTGGCTGGCTGCTTTGCTTCTCTGATCTTCAGTTTAGACCCCAATATTAATCTCTGGGTTTTTATTATTTGTGTTACATAATTAGGTGTTCCATATATTCCAAATGCATACACATAGTGGAAAGAAATGAAAATAATGAAATGAATTTCCACTGGAGCAATAGAGTGTGGGGAATGAAGGTCTGGGTTTCTTCTGATCTATGCGCCCCCCCCCCCTTGCTAGGCTAGTTCACTGTGGCTTCAATCTTGTGCAGAAAGCAAACTTCATCACATAGATGAAGTTAATTCTGGGTACTAGACACTAATATTTCCTCTCACCTGAGGGTGAAACTATCTAACAGACCATTTGTGTGTAGACAACCAGCACTTTAGAGTGACGTTCTTTGAGAATGCAATATGAGGGGGTTATTTCATCAAGAGCTAGTGGGACCCTTCTTAACCTCTCAAGGAAGGGGCAAAGAAACAAAAGGAGGTAAGTAACAAGAGGGTGACGCAGTATGAAAGATAACTGAACATTGCTTAAAAATTACTGACTAGGAGGATGGGGTGATAACTCAGTCAGCAGAGTGCTGGACTGGGAAGCACAAGGACTAGAGTTTGATCCACAAAAATTACACAGCTTTGTTTTTGAAAAGCCAGGCATGGTTGGTGGTTATTTGTAATCACAGCAATAGGGAGGCAGGGACAGATGGATTCCTGGGACTCCCTGGTCAATAAACCTAGCCAAGTTGATGAGCTGCAGGTTCTGTCTAAAACACTGAGGTAGCATACTTAAGAGAGGACAGCTGAGGTTGTCCTCAGCATGTATCCACACACACACACATACACACACACACACACACACACACACACACACACACACACACACACTGATTGTACCTATATCACCTCCTATGATAACTACTTGGTGACATTAACTGATTATAGTCATAAGTAGATACAATAGTGATCCATAGTTGCACTGTGAACCTCAGTGACAGAGATCGGACAGGAGTGTAGATCTTGCCATGAAGGACAAATCATTAATGGCTACCTTTCAGTCATTAATGTTATGAGGAAAGTACTCAGCATGCATTCTCAGAGAGGATCTTGTGAAGGCACCATACAGCTTCGTTCTCTTGGTAATGTAAGATGAAGCCAAGTGTGACTTATGTAAATAGAGGTCATGGACAACAATAACATCTCATACATGAGCCATGTGCATGAGAATATTTTGATACCTCCAAATTAGTATTAAGAAATTGTGCTTCAGGGGCAACATATTTGATGGCTTGCTGGTTAATTCTTGTGACACTCAACTATAACGAAAGGAAAGCGTATTAGAAGGGACAAAGACAATGAAAATAAGACAAAAGAAGATACATACAAGACACTGATATTTTGACTCTCAGTTTTCTTTGTGTTCTTCCTATCCTTTGGTTTTCTGATAATCAAGATTCAGTAACTTAATTGAGACACACAATACAGGAGAGATTGTTTTTCCTCTAGGTATTACCTCTATTCTTAAACCTGGGCATATGGCATATCAAACAGCAGACACTGGCATGCCGTACAGCCAGCCAGGACTCCATGCTATTCTTCCACCAAGCAACTAAAGACTTCTTCTTTTTCCCTTCCCAGGACTACACACAATCCATTTCTTTTTCATTATGTATTTGGTATATGCATCTGTGTATACCTGTTCACAGATGTATGTACTCATGTGTGTACAGGGGAGACCAGAGGCTGTCTCCCTCTCTCTTTCTCTACCTCTTTGCTTTTGAGACAGGGTCTCTGATTGAACATGGAGTTCAATCAGCAAGTAAAGCAAGCCCACGGGACATTACTATCTTGGTCTCACAGTGCTTGGTTTACAGGTGTGCACAGCTGTCCTGATTTTTACATAGGTGCTAGGAATCTGAACTCAGGTCCCCAGGTTTGTGCAACCACCTCCCCAGCCCTGGCTCCTCTTTAGGTCCCTCAAACCCTTCTTTTTCAGCTTCTCACACCAGCTCTGCCTTCTGTGTTCTTAGGTCACACTAGTGTTTCTCCTGTCCCTCCTTGCCACCTCTCGATTTTCCCTTGCAAAGCTCTCCTTGCTCCATACCCTTTGCCTGCCCAACTCTTACAGATTTTTGTTCAGATATCACCTCTTGGAAGAGGTCTTCTCTTAGATAACTGCAGGTCATACTCCTCAGGCCCCATGATCACTGGACTTAACAATACAGACATGATTTCATATTTACTTGGGTGATGACTGGATTATTGCTTTTCTCCCTCAGCAGTCAGCAAACTACATGCAGGAAGGCAGACTTATCAACCCTTTGCTCAGTGTATTCCCAGCTTATGGGAAAAAAGAATCTGCTCACAAACGATACTGTCACTGTTTGCCAAATGACTGAAATGCAGACTGTCATGCTCTGAGAACTGTGCCAAGTTCTATCTCATATATACTCCTATCTGAAGATGAAAGTGGGTGGGGAGAAAAGAAGCAGTCTTTCATAACCAACCAAAACTGTATAGTCAGTATGTCTTGTAGTGGAGAGTCAAACCTAAATGCGTCTGGCCTCATCTTCTGTTTCCTCTGATTTGTTCCAGAGCATCTACACTTAATATTTTGCCTTGCTTCTATTCACTATATCTCTCTGTTGAGTCTGGAAATTCATTTAGGGTAGAAATAATGCCATGTAATTTTCCATATCCCTCACATTTTCCTTCTAAGAGAACTTTATATTCTATGTGCATGTGATGAATACTTGGATTAATAACATTAGTAATAATATCATGAAAGCTTTCTCAAATTGAGTTCTATGTTCTAAACAGTCTCTGTAACATCCAAGTGTAATGCATGCATCCTTTATCCAAGTACGAGGAAATAACTAAACATTGTTTCAAAGATGCAGTATTGGCAAAACGAGACAGACATGATATGGAAATGTCTTCTCCTACTCACTGAATATTTGCTTAGTGCATTTTCCCTATGCCAAGTACTTTCATGGGTGCCAAGGACCACCGTAGACTAAGGTGTGGGCTTCTCCCTTATGGAGCTGTGTGGTAGCAGTGGCATTAAACTGATATAAATAAATAATCTTAAATTAAGACAGCATGTTCTATACCTAAGGTGAGAACGACTAGGAGACTTGAGAAAAGCAAGAGGAACATGAGTAACTCAGTCTAGAGGAAAACAGGGCTAAGAGTTCTCATTCTCTTATATTTACTAACTGACACATACTGGGCAAGTTTCTTGTCTCGGGTTTTTTTTTTTCTACACACACCTACAATACTTAACTCTCAATGTTGTTACATGCTTCTCTCAACACACGTAGAATATCATATTCATTAGCTTCCAAAGGTAGCCAGGTGAACATCTTGGAGTCAGAACACTGCTAGTAGTATGAATCTTACCAGTGACTAGTGAACTCATCCACCATCAAACAGCACTTTTATGTGATAAACAACAGAATGCGTATGATGTTCTTTGTAAATGATCCTACTTCCCATCTCACAGGGACTTCAAAGGTGATATTCTACATCCAACCTTTCATGTGCAGATGAAAATCTGCTAGTAGCAAGACAGAGGCTGGGAAGCTAGCCAGGCTTCTGTGAGAATAGCTGTTATGA
The DNA here is from genome assembly GCA_030556225.1 of Cricetiscus sungorus. Classification (NCBI taxonomy): domain Eukaryota; kingdom Metazoa; phylum Chordata; class Mammalia; order Rodentia; family Cricetidae; genus Cricetiscus; species Cricetiscus sungorus. The sequence goes on along the minus strand of JANBXA010000735.1, from coordinate 20,019,507 downwards.
AGCAAGCTCACCTTTCCTGGCTCACTTTTCTTAGGTCCTTATTTACTTAAAACAGTTTCCATGGAGGTTCTTCCTGCATGTTGTAACACAGTGAGGGGGCCACGGTGTGGTTAATTACCCTGACATACTATGTGGACTTTAGTTACTAGCATGGTGAGTCAAATCAGCTTTATAAAATTCACTGCCCCAGGTATTTTGTTATAGCTATGGGAGATGGATAAGGACAAAATATGACCTGGAAATAATAACAAAGGCTCTAGTGACAGTCCTTAAATATAAAATTCTCTTGAGTTCCCCCATAAAAAGGGAAAATTGTGTGAGTTTGTGACTTCATAGCACTTCTAGTCTGAATCTTCTTTTCTCTTAAATTCTTGCCCCAGAATTAGTATCCTAGAGCACAGTCATGTAGCAGGTGAAAAGATCAGTTGCTAGCATACCTCCTCTTCCATGCATTGCTACCATGTACAAAGCATCATTTATGATGCACTATTCCAAGGGCTTTTTATTCATGCTGTTATAAGGCACGTTTTAAGATAGTTTTCATTTTGCAGATGGAGGTACTAAGGCTGAGGGAAATACTTCCAAACCTCAGAGACTTTTTGAAACTAATTTTTCCCAAGTCTAAGAAATGCCTCATTATCATCCCCACCCCGTGACCTTGAATTATATACCCTGATACAGTCCAGCCCTGACTGACACGTTGTTCTGATGCCTCACTTCCATGAAAGAAAGATACCTTAAAGGAGAACAATCTTAGAAAGAGCTCATATAGTTGTTTCAAGCACTGCTTACAGCTTGAAGCTTGGGTAAAGTCATTGAACATTTTCCCCCAAGATTCAGCAACTTAACTTCTGCAAATGTTAAAGATGGTGATTGCAAAGTTAAACATGTTGCATCTGCCTTTTCTGTGTGTAACAGAATGGTGCTTATCATTTGTGTGGGTGGTGGTATACATGTGAGCATGGTCATATGTATGTGCTCATGTGTAGGAGGATGCATACGCACAGGTGTACATACACTTGTGGGGTAAAAGGTCAGAGCTGGATACCTATTGCTTTCCACTTCAGATTTTTGAAGAAGGGTCTTTCACTGGACATGAAGCTCACTAACTGAGCTGCAGCGGTTGGACAAGAAGCTGTAGGTATCCTCCTGTCTCAGCCTTGCCAGCTCTGGGATTCCATGCACATGCCAAGGCATGCCTGCCATATTATATAGGTGCTTAGAATCTAAACTTAGGTTCTCATGTTCACACAGAAAAATGCTGTATTTACTGAGCCATCTTGTTAACCCTTAAGTTGTCAAACCAAAATTGAGTCAATGGTAAAGTAAAAATATACAGTGTGATGCTAATGATCAGATGATCATACTCTTCAAAACTGCAATTTTCATCCATTCAAAATTATTTTAAATGAATGTTAAAAATATGTGGTTAGTAATACCAACAGAATTTTAAAGGACAGTTCAATAGTCATTAGGTAAAATATAGCTAGATTTGAAATTTGAAAGCAATAAAATGTTTTATATTATTTAAGTATTACTTCACATGGAATGACAGAATTTTGTAGAATATGGATAGGCTACTGGAATTCATCTAATCTAGTCATTTTGCTCTAGAGTTACAATGAGAAAGACAGAGACAGAGAGATAGTTAATTGCTTCAACAGAGCAGATTAAGAGTGAGATGGACCCAAGTTCCTATCTCGACTCAGCCTTTCACCAACTCTGCGAGTCATAGAAGAGGGTGTTCAAATGCCTTGTCTAGAAAGCAGAGATGTTATATTTGGAATAGAGAATTCTCTTTGAAAACCTAAATCACTTGCTCACTAACTCACTCATTCATTCATCCATCCACCCATCCATCCATCCATCCATCCATCCATCCATCCATCCATCCATTTATTCATTCAACCACTCATCCAGAAAGTATATGTTAAGACTATACTAGCTGTATGGCTTCAGGCAAGTTATTTAGCAATTTATGTCTTGGTTTCCAAAAGAGCTGTAAAGTGGGGATGTATGTGACAGCTCTAAATAAATTTATGTATATGAAGTTTTCATGGTTTCTCCTGGTACACTGCAGAAGCTGAAGACTAACTTTGGAAATTATTATTATTATTCTCCTACTACTCTGGTGTGTTAGGGAAAATGATTGACTCTAGGGATATAATTTGGGAGCTCTATGTAATATTTTCCTTCCAATTATAAGCATCTCATCTGCACCCAGTGTCTCATTCCATTGCTCAGCTGCCACAATGAAGCCGTGTGGAAACTTCTTCAATAGAGATCCATTTTAACAGTGCTACCCTTCATACATGAAAAGAAAAAATGCTCCATATGGAAAATTTGTGTGTAAATTTTGTGCTTTCCTGGAAATGTCTCTGAAGTCTCAACGAACCTCCTGGGTGAGGAATGATGCATTTGTGAGTACACGAGGAGGTGAGCTGTGTCCCAACAGAGCAAAGTGAAGTTAACTGGTCCTTTGGGGGATTGAGCCTTACAGGGCATCCTCAGTGCTCCAAACCCTAATCAGCAATAACAAGCCACAGAAATCCAGCAATGACTATCTCATTGTCCTTGGATGTTTTGTGATAGTCGGATGAGTTAATGAGAATGCAGATTCCATAACTCATATCTGATGAGTTAATGTAGATTCCCTTACTGCCTTGGAACACTCAGCATGTGGCAGAAATCCTATGTAACTCTTTCTTAGGATCATGTGTATCACTGAGAATGATGCTGAGAGTGGTCACACAGTTCTTCTCCAAAAAAAAAAAATGACACTATCTAAGAGAAGGGAAGAGTCCACACACATTTACAATCATGAAAGAAAGCTTTCTTCAAAACTCACTTAGAGGTGCCAGTCTAACAAACAACAAATAAACAGGTAAACAGGCATCAACTTCTTAGTATGGAATTTGTGTGTGTGTGTGTGTGTGTGTGTGTGTGTGTACGAGTATGTGTGCACTTGTGTACATGCATACACAACTTGGTGGTCATATTCTGGTAAGAAAGCTGAACTACTCCTGCCCAAGAAAGGAAACAATTAAATCCAAAAAGTTACATTGCTGGGACCAGCAAGACAGCCCAATGGATAAAGGTGTCTGCTACCAAGGATCTGACCATTTTTTCAGGCTATCATCCAGTTCTTCATGTTTTTGGGTGGAGTTTGGTCTCTGAGATCTACATATGGATGCAGAGCTGAGTTCAGAAAGTTGCTCTCTAACCTCCACATGTAAGCCCTGGCATGGACACATACCACACAGATATAAGAAATTACATATTTAAAAAACCCTGTATTGTCACATATTTTCTCAGTAGACCATCTCAGTTGTTCCAGCCCTACCATCACTCTTTTCTTCCCAGTGTTCCCCTTATATTGTTTAAGTTACTATGTTCAGCTTAAGATATTAGAAAGTCAGCTGGTGTGGTGGAGGTGCACACCTTTAATCCCAGCACTCGGGAGGCAGGGGCAGGTGGATCTCTGAGGGTTCAAGACCAGCTTTGTCTACAGAGTTAGTTCCAGGACAGGCTCCAAAGCTACACAGTGAAACCCTGTCTCAAAAAACAAAAATGAAATGAAACAAAAAGATGTGGAGAGTGGGGCTTTCATAGTCTGCGGGTGGTGGGAATCCTGGTTTAAATTCCTCTGCATGATTTGTCTGCACTGACTCATTCCAAGTCTTGACTTTGGTAACCCAGGAGGTACAGTGCTGAGTCACTGTCATCTAGCTACCTGTACTACAGTCAGAGAGGAAGAGGCCGTGGGTGTGAGAGAAGCAGACAGCCCTTGGAGTCATCATTTCTCCCATCCTTCACTTGCTATGTCACCTTAGAGAATTTTAACTGGCTAAGAAAGAGCTTTACTAGCTCTCTTCTTTTACAGAAAAATCATACGTATATGTTAGGTGACTTGCTCAGGGTTATAAGCAAACTGTTCATTGTTTCTGTTCCTTTAGTTACTGGAGAAAAGAAGACAAAAATAATACTTGCCATTTCTGTGGCATGTCAAGAGACATATTTCAGGACTGTGCAGAGTTTAAAGTTTGAAGACATGGAACATTATTAGCTCTCATCAACTCAGCCACACCTTCCCTGTATGCAAGCTTGTGCTGTCCTGTTTATTACTATAGTCTTTCTATTGTCCCTCTTTTGTTTCTTAAGAAATACTGAATCTTCAGAGTCCTATAAGGACTGAACAACTAGTCTCCCATCTGCAGTTCTTCATAAACTTAAGGAATCTTCTCTCAAGTAAACGTACACTACTTCCATTCACTCAACCTGGATTTCAAACTGTCTCCTGAATACCTGTTTTTGTTGATTGCCCACTGTTCACATTTACTGTTGTGTTTCTCAAAGCTTTTACTGACAGCCACTTCATGGATTGAGATATGTCTCATTATTTCCATATGACACTTTGCTCATCTGTCCGATTCTTTTCTGGAGCCCCAGCTAGAATCCCAGTGTAGGCAGGGGCAACATCTATGAGAACATGATTTCACATTCCTGGTCTTAATGATATAGTCAGGTAATTCTTGGTTTAAGGGAACCATGTTAACTGTTTTGGGGGCCCTTACTATTACCCTTGAATTCTACACACTAGATGCTTACAATTGTCCTTAAAATAGTTTTGAACATCTTCTAAATACCCTGTTTATGTGTGTGGTGTTTGCACTACTAGAAATCTTCGGTTTAAAGTATCTTTTTCATTCTTGGCACCGAAGAATATAGAAGAATACATGGACTGATGGACACGGGATGCTTATGCTGGATTTCGGTATGAAGTGCAGAAAAGTCAAGCTCACTTCATCTGGGTTCAGATCCTCATGTGGCATCTTGCATGTAGTCAGTGTTCAGAATGTACTTACTAGGTGAACTGATGGCTGGGGCTCATAACGTCCTCTAGAAGAGCCTATCAGGCTGGGGAGTATGAATTCATCAATATTGGGGGAATTATTTTATGTGTTTGTTTTATTTTATGTACATTAGTATTTAACTCTCTCTCTCTCTCTTTCTCTCTCTCTCTCTCTCTCTCTCTCTCTCTCTCTCTCTCTGTGTGTGTGTGTGTGTGTGTGTGTGTGTGTGTGTGTGTGTGTGTGTGTGTACTACCTGTGTGCTTGATGCTCATGGAGGTCATGGAACTGGAATTACAGGTGGTTGTAGGTTCTGGGGACTTAGCCCTGGTTTTCTGAGAGAGCAACCAGTGAGTTTAACTGCTGGAACATCATTCCAGTCCCAGGAATTCTTCTTAAAATGAAAGCAATAACATGAACTATCTTAGTGCAGGACTAGAAAGCAGGAAAATCACCTTGTAGGAAAGGTGAAGCTGTTCCCTTGACCTTTAGCTATCCAGAAAATAAGCATTGGAGCAGAAATCTCATTCTTTGCAGTAATAATCCTAGAAACCTCTAGCAGCTTTCCTGGGTCCTTACAGCAGCGCTCTCTCTGACAGGGCTGTAAAGCATCAGGATGGTTGCAGGACACCCAGAAGGTCACACATTCAGGCATTAGTATCAGAGCTGGGCACTGTCCTTCCTGACTGTCCACTGTACTTGATCATGATGATTATTATAGATACAAATGAAGTCTTGCTACTATTGTAAAATAACAATGCAGGTTAATGGTACTCTTTATTCCTAGAGGGGGAAATTACAGACATGAAACCAATTAAGCCACCTTTCTTTCTTTGCAAAGCTGTTTTACAAGTCCAACGTGGAAGCCCTCAGATTGCTTACTGCTAGTAAAGACAGACGTGTTTGTTGTTCTTTCCCAGATTTTACTGACATAGACACTGATGCTGAGGCTGTCCAGATTTCCCCTTCTAAACTGAAAATGCCTATGCCCACAAAAGGTAGCACTAAATAGGAAAACTAAATATTTTGAAATGAATATTCCACAGTATCCCCTCTTGCAGAGGTTCAGCAATGCTGCTCTTGGAAATCTCTATTAAGGAAAGGCTCTTGACTACCCTTTTCTGGGCAAGGCTATGGAGAGGGATCCTTCTGTGATTGATAAAGTGGCTCCAGAGACCAATGACACACACATTTATAAGTTCCTTAAACTTCAAGTAGTTATACTTCAGTCCCAGGACTACAAAATAACTGCCACAAAAACCTTTCACATAGGAAGATGTCATGACACATGTACATTGTTAATATAACTATGGTAAACCCCTCCAAAATGTCACCAATGTGTTTGTTTCATACACAAATGAGGTTACAGCTATGGAGTCCATAACTGCTGGTAGTATAATAGATGAGAGCTAAGATAGCCTGGGTCAGAAGATCACCACTCATTTACAGTAATCAGAAGCTTCAAATAACATCACAACAGCTGAGCTACAGAGAGTGTAAATGGAAGGTAAGAAGCCACTATAAAAGCAGCCTCTACTCCCACAGCTTTCAAAACTAAGTGTCTTAACCTAATGTATTGGTCTTTTTAGCAGGTGCTCTGAAATTAGGGTGGACAGCACCTTTGATGTGTGTTGCAAGCCTAAACCTATTTTCTCTGCTTCTTAGGGGTAATTTTTCAGTTCAGTAGTTATGATGGTTCCATCCAAGTTAAGTGTTTATAGTAGTCGTGGTACTGGAGGCAAAGCTTTTACAATCCGTTTTGACAATCTAACTGATTATTGTAGTTAGTCCTTTAGCCCTATTGGCCCAGCCATGCTATGTTACAACTGAGGAATCTCCAACTTATCAGATTAAGAAAGATTACTTAGGTAAAATTGGTAATAATCTACCTACCAACCAAATAACTGGTAAAATAATGCCAGTTCAATAAACCATTTACTATATCTATTCTTTGAGACATGGAAACTAAACTCTAAAATATACCCAGAGCAGCGATATGTTAAATAGAGAGAGAATGAGTTTAAAGTGAATTTCATTTAAAATTTTAAGGACAAATGGTTCTCTTGTACACTCTAAAGTATTTCATTTTGCTGGGTTTAGCCTTTGTCTTTATTCTGTTATTTAAGCCAAAACAAGAGAGACTACATGTTTTTATGACTTCATCTATATAATTTTAATTTCATTCTGAATAAAATATTAATCAAAGCTCTATTCATGAGTTAAAGATATTCCCATTGTTCTCAGAAACCAAAATATGATTCTAAAATGGAAGCTGCTTTATCTTCAGATTGGCTTAACCCAAAATAGATGTTCAGCATAATAATCTTAAAAAATTAAATGCAATATTTGAGCAGCCTTATATTCATGTTGAAATGAATCAGAGAATAACTATTTATACTGAAAAAGAAATTTTAAGAAAGCACCATGAAAATCTAGTAAAAATGGCACCTATGCCTATATGTATCATATTTTATGCACTGTTCATGGTTTAAGGTGGTATAAAAGCCTACTATAAGATAATTGATGATTATTTATAATAAGCCAGGTGGGGGAAATGGAAATATTACTGTAATAATAGATTGATTTCTTAGAAATTGATTTTTAAGTACTTACACTCCCTGGATATATTGCTGAGAGAGCTTACGTGTAACACACAGAATAGTTGAGGTTAAGATTCCAGCAATATCAGACTTTACACAGAGGTAAAGGGTCAGCTTTCTCATGTTTATCTGACTTGTTAATCTCACAATTCCATACTCTGACATAGCTACCTATGGCTATTTTGTCAGAGCTATCATCTGTAGTTGGACTGGTTTGTGTTTCTTTTATTTAACAGAGTCATGTTTTCTAATAAATTAAGTACCCTATTACTTTTAATTGCCAAGGAATGCATGCCCATTCCTTCCTGTATTAGATTTGTCCAATAAAGACCTCACCTAGGGAGCCTAACGGTCAACAGTTCATAGATGTGATGATGTCATATCTTAGTTTGATTTCAAAACTACACTCTGGTAATTTTACATCAAAGGGGTATATGGGTTTAGTTTGGAAATGCCATTATTATCTGATAGCCATCCCTCATTCCATCAGGGAGACAGAAAGTCAGGTTTGGGAGTCATACAAAAGCTCAGTACTTCAATGTTGCTTTCTGACTTCTGCATAGCTTCAAGACAGAAAATGAAAACTTGGCTATAACACTTCTTACTAAGATTGGATTCGATTCATTTTTTTACTAACTGGAGTAGACTGCTTTATAGATAAATGGCACTAAACCAGAATGTAATAATCATAATAATAACAACTTCAGAAAACATGTGAAACGTCATACTAACATCTGTTGTCTACCCCTGTTCCCAGCCAATCCCCTCAAAGCAATATTGTCTTTCTGTTGTATTTTGGTGAGTCTATAGAATACAGGGTCATCAAACCCTGTTCAGTGAATAGGTCTCTTTCCCCCTTCAATGGTATTTAGGACTGACAAAAGAAGAGTTCCTGCCGATGGCTTGTCAGCAGTTATAACTGCAAGCCTCACATGTGGCCCATGCTGCCCAGCTTTTGTTCTATCAGACTCACAAAGTCAGGAGGTGAATAGCATGACTGGCCAGCTACTATAACACAAGACAGAAAAGTCCTTGCTTTGGGAGTTCATAGAATTCCTTCCCCTGTTCACTGTTCAGAACTGAGACTCCCGCTACGCACACGCACGCACACACACACACACACAGGTCCACTCCCTTTGCTGGAATGGGATGCTCTCATCATCTGCAGTTCTTTTAACTTTGCCACCTAAGGAAGTCAAATGAGATTAAATGAAACACTCTAGTGAGACCTTCCAGTTCCTCAGTGACAATTACCTTTTCCTATATTACTTATCTCTTAGGACAGGGGACAAATGTTGGCCAAGATAAAAAATAATATTCAAAGAAAGAGAAAAGAACTCTAAAAGTTGAGGCGTCAGTGAAGAAATCATCTGAAGTCACCAGAAGTGGACTGAAGTCACTGCCTGCATAGAAACACTCCCTATCTGCAACATGCAAATACACATCCAGGTATGAGCAAGTGGATTTGCGCTTTCCGTATAATACCACAGTCAGAATTTGGCTCTCGAATAAAGGTGTCAGCAAGCCATGGAATCCCCAAACAGAGAAACCCACACTGGGCCTTTATTCTGCGTTCTTAAGGTCTATTGTTAACTGAAGACTCCTTGTCTTTTCAAATTCCTTCATGTGAATGGATGAGGCCAGACATCTGCCAGGATCCGTTCACATTTGCATGCAAATTAGAGACTTCATGACACACATGGCCCTGAAGCCAGTAATACCACTTCGACTCCAGCTTTATACAGGTCAAAGTATAAATCTTCCCGAAGTTTCCACGTCTCAAGTTCCAGCTTTTAAAAATGAAGTCATGACAATACGGGAATAATATTAATTGCCTAGATGGTGGTGGTAAATTGAACTGCAAAACAAGATAACATACTGTCTTTGAAGATCCTACAGGAAAGAGTCCAAGTCAGCAGTATTTGTGCCCTCAAAGAATCTGAATTCCATATTGTTTTATTATCTGTGAATGAACACACTAAGGTCAGGGTGGGATTTAGGAGCTTTGCCTACATGGTTCACTCACTCAAAGGCTTAGACACTCTGATTACTCTCTGCACAGCTGGCTTTGAAGCTATTGCTGTAGATACAGCAGGCGAGGTCCCTCTGGAGCAAGTACTACGGAATCTTCCAGCCTGCGCAACCATGCCTGCTGTCCAGCAACAGTCCCAGGACGAACTTTCTAATCTGCCCAGTGAAGGAGGAGCCTCTTGGCTGCTTGGCTTTTCTGGGGAAACCCAACCAGCCAAGGACTTCCCCCTCAGGTAGCGGTGACTGCAGGAGCCTAGGATGCTCTGAAACAGCAGCCCCCAACCCCTCTTCATGCAGCACAAAGGACACTTGCTGGCAAACTTTCCTAGCCACTGACCCTGGAGCAGAATGCCTGGAAAAGACCAAGGAAGGCTTCCTTGAAATTTCAACATCCATGACAAGTCTCCTACACCGAGGCTACACCGTCTAGGCGCAAACTGTACAGTCTTCTCCTTCTTGGAGCACATAATAGTTGAGTGTGTTCTCCTCAATACTCTGACTTCAGTGCTCTCAATGTTTCGTTAATTATGCTCCATGCTCTTTATTTTTAACATCGAGGCCACTGCCAAGACCTCTTCCTCTCCCCACAACCTGCCACCTTGCTTTCTCTCCTCTTGACCCCATTCCAACTCCTTGGGTCTTCTATCTGCGCGCATCCCGCCCCCCCCGGCTTGTCCCCCTGTTCACACCACCAGGCAGTCTCTTCTCTTTCCCACTCAGGACACCACCATCCCCCGATGGGTCCCTGAAATCCTGGGGGCTCAACTCCCCTCACTGCCTTTTGATCATTTTTGTCTAGCTTGCCTTCTCAACTATTGCTCCCCTTGCTTCATTTTTAAGGCAAGAGGTTGACAACTAGATTCTCCTTTCCCGACTTCGTCTCCCCTCCCCAACCTCAGCTCCAGAAACCGCGCCCCCCTGTCCCCCTTAGACCTGCGATCTTATCCCGAGATTTCTCAAACGCTGTAGGGTCCGTCAAGCAGCCAAGTTTGCCTGCTCGCTGCCTCCCAAACCTCCTGCTGCGGCCCAGTTCGTCAGGGCACTTACCCTAAGGCCCGGCTGGTGGGGATGTTGGGGTGCGTAAAGAGCGGGTGGCCGTGGCAGCAGCAGCAGCTGCCACCGCCGGAGGATGAGGACCGGCAGAGCAGCGCCTCCTCCCAGCCCGCAGCGCGCACTCGCTCCTTGGGGGACCCCGGCAGAGCACCAAGACGCAAGGCGAGACAGCCGCAGGAGCAACAGCTGCTGCACAGGGCTGGGCTAAATCCCGTACTTGGGGGTCGTGGTAGAGACAGGGGGTTTGGGAAGGAAGGTAGAGGAATTGGGGTTCAGAGGGCGGGGCAGCGAACGATCAGGTCTTAAGGAAGGCGCTCTAGGCGCCTTGGGATGCAGTGGCACTGATGCCGCTGCCTGAGAGGACCCCGTGGGCCCCGGTCTCCGCCCGGCAAGAGCTGCAAACCGGGGCGCACGGGCCTCGCCTCGTTCCGCGGCTTGCTGCCCGCGCCCTCCGTGCGCCCCGCTTTGTGCTCCCCGCAGCCGGCGTGCACCTGGTGTAAGCAAAAGCGGTCAGCTGATGGGCTACGCGCTGATTGGCTGCTCAGCCGTCTCCTCCCCTCCCGCCCGACCCCCCTCCCGGCCTCTGCCCTCCCTCCCCCGCCTCTGGTCCCCCACGCCCGCCTAGGCGCAGCCCCGCGCGGGGACACCATCTGTAGCCCACCCAACAAAGGGGAAGCTCAGCCCTTTAACCCTGGGCCTGCCAGACCGCTGCGCCTCTACCGTCGCTGCAGGGAGCTGCTCCTTTTTTTTTTTTTTTTTTTTTAAGATGGGGACGAAATGCTGTGACTGGGTGAGGGGGGCTGAGGGGAAGGGAAGCCCTTGTAAGAAAGCCATAGGCACAATGAAACTGCATCTCTGAGCAAGGTAGAACTTGGGTTCAGGCGCTAAGTAGACAAAATTCAATATGAGCATTTCAGTCTGAGATCTGAGCCTTCCTTTGGAAATAGGGATAAGTACTGGGTACAAACCCGCGGTGGGACTGGTTCACGCCCTTGCCATAAGGGTGCTATTGGGACCCTTAAGGAAAGGCAACACCACTCCCAAATTCTGGAGTCTTTCTGGAAAAGATTCTTTGAAACTTTGAAACTACAGTTTTCTGTTTGGTTAGGTATGAAAGTTGTGTTCGCATTAGCAGAGGATTGAAGATGCAGACTGTTTGCAGGGTGGGGGTATCATCTGAGGCAAGGGTGGGAGGCAGGGGTGAAAAGGAGGGATTTGGAATCTCAACTTCAAAGTGGCAGCCCAAAGCAAGGTTCAGGGGAAGCTTTTGATCGACATTATTGGGACTATCAGCTTTAAGCCAGAGAGCATCATTAGTCGTGGATGTTGAACAACTTTGAGAAAGAACGTGACTGTATTTCCTCAGGTTACTCAAGCCAAGAAATTCTGGGGAATTTGGAAGAATACCATTATCACAAAATTTATTTGTGAAGTCGTTAATGCTAGGTAAGAGATTCAGTAATAACAATCTTACCTTTTTGATCCCTATAGCTTTCCCTCTCCTCCTCCGGTGTCGGGTATAGATACCTGTGAAGTGACTGCTTACACTTCATAATAAACTAAACTATTTTATGTTGGTAGGTCACACAGTACACCTTAGTAGGCTCTAGGGAAAGGCAATGTTAGTATGCAGGATAGATAATGAGTTAACTGTAGAGATAGCTAGACAACGGGTGGTGGTGGGAGCATGTTGAATCCAGACTAGACTGTTTTTGTTTGTCCATTTTTCATGTAGACTGAATGTAAGATAGAATTTAAGGGAAGATGGGTACTTATAGAAATAGAGACCTAGATGTGGCCTTTCAAGATAACTTAAAAAGTCTGTATTTTCCTAAGAGTGGGAGAGAGAGATGATGCTACTCCCTGTGTTGTGGAGTTCCCCAGAGGTAGGGCTTGGGGAAGACAGCTGATGCAATGGCTGACGGTGAGGGGTTAGTGAGGGGTTACTCCAAAGTTCTGTAACAGCATCCATGTTTTAGAAAAGACTTCATGGAGACGATGATCTGAATCAGGCACTGAAGTATGAGCTTTGAAACCAGACCAACCCTGTTTTAAAGCCCAGAACTGCAATTAGGATCCATGTCCCTGTGGGAAAGTCACTTTACCTCTTTAAGCCTTAGTTTCCTTGGCTCTAAAGAGGAATTACTCACAGTACTAATCCCAAGGGACTGACCTTGCTGGTTAAGTGAAAGTAAGCAAGTAAAATGCTTAGAGCACTAGGTGGTGGGTAGTAAAACATAGTCAACAGACATTATGCAAACTAAAACAACACATCAGGTCAGAAGGGACAGTGGAGGGATTGTGATTTTACAATTTTCTCCTCAAAGGCACTGGCAGAGCCAGCAAGAGAAATGGTCTCTGTCTCTCTGCTATTCACTGCATTTCTTTTTAAATCAGCTCATTGTTTATTTAAACTACAGCCTCTCCCAAAGCAAACATAAGAATGGAAGTGCAGCCTACTTTTACTTGATGGCTGCATTTGCTAGGGCTTCAGTCAGAGGAACATTAGGAGGAACATGTGTCAGCCATGGGGGAAGCAGCTTAGGGATGGCCACTGCTGTATGGTGGGAAATTAAAGAGGGCCAGAAGAAGACAGATGAAGCACTGTGATGATGAAAGTTAGAAATGTGTTCCAGTTATCAGATATTTGATGGATTCTTTAAATTGTTAATTGCTCCACATTTCACAATTTTATTTGGTAACTTTGCAGAGGATGTTGGCAAATATTGTATGCACTGCCACTCCAAAGCCTTTGGTCATAGAGATGAGTGAAGTAGAGACAGTAAAACAACAACATAATTGAATTTGTTTCTCACTTAAATCTTCTAATACATTGAATCTTTAGTGATTGTATCCTAGCTTTTCTGGAGGTGTGGATTGTAATCTGGTAAACTTTTGCTCTATGTCTAACATCTGTATCTGAGTGAGTGTATACCATGCTTGTCTTTCTGTGACTGGGTGACCTTACTTAGGATGGTTTCTTCTAGTTCCATACATTCCATTTTCCTTGGAATTTCAAGATTCTATTGGTTTTTTTTTTCACTGAGTTGTACTCCACTGTGTAAATGTACCACATATTTTGTATCCATTCTTCAATTGAGGGGCATCTAGGTTACTTCCAGGTCCTGGCTATTACAAATAATGCTGCTATGAACATAGTTGAACAGATGTCTTTGTTGTATGAATGTGTATAACTTCCTTATTATTTAGACAAAGAAACAAAGCCCTAGAAAAGCAGTTCTACTGGTCTTTTGAGAATGCCTACACTGGGAAGCCAGACCATATACTGCTGGAGGCAGGGACCACATAACCAGATCCTAGGTTTAGACTTAGCATGTAATTGGTACCCAGCAGACATTATTTAGAATGGTTGATTTGCATTAATCCCATTTTGGATGTAGTTATGTAATTGGATTTCATCGTGTCATAAGCATTTTCTTCATGTCATTAAATGTCTTCTATGACTGGATGCATAGTGATTGTATAATTCCATAATTCTTGGTGAGAAATAACAGTTTTGCCAATTATTTTCTATGTGTTCATGCTATCACAGACATTCTTGATTGGAATCCTATTTTTGTTATTGAGCTATAGAAATTAATTGTGTTTTGGATTATGAATTAACTAACTTTTAAATTTTTATCACCTTTTACCTGTACATTACAGATCTTAGTAAAACAAATGGAAAATTTTCTTTGCTTTTGCAAGTTTTACTTAGAATTTTAGAAACATATTTCTTCATTTTGATTTCCTTGTCTTCCATTCTGTTTTATCTTTCAGCTGTATGTAAGGGTAGCTAACCTAAACTAAGAAGTAATTTTGTCAGGCAGTGCACCTAGAAGTATATCCTGTATTGAGAGAGATAGTAAAGTGAAATGGTTGAGACCTAGGGCTGGTTTAACACAGCAATGTGCATTTGCACAAGTCATTAAGTTTTCTGTGCCTGTAACAGCATTTATTTTGTGGGGCTTTGTGAGAACTGAGGAGGTGCATGTGTGCCTAGCACATAGTACACAGTCTTTAAATATTGAGATATCCATTAATGTAATTCTAACTTCTGTCACAAAAAGGTGAAAGAATCTTAGCAGCTTGAATAAGGCAAGTTTTTTTTTTACCCTTCTGTAACCCTGTCTCTGTCTAGATGACTCCACATGGTCAATCCAGGCCCAACTGATTTCCACATTGTAACTTTCTTTTACGTCTTCTGACTCATGCTCCATCATACAGAGGAAGGAGGGAGTTTTGTGGTATGCACTTGGAGCATGGCTCCAAGCTCTCTGCCTTCTAGATTCTGTTGTCAAAACCTCAGTTAAGTAGCTACACTTGATGGTAAGGAGTAGGACTGGTCACTAGGTATGTATCTTGAAGGTAAAAGAAGAGATTTTACGGTATGTAGTAACCTATATTAGAAATACAGAAACATTTAAGTGTAGACAGTTCTCCTAAGACACTAGTTGCCTTGTTTGATCCCCAGAATGAATTTGGTAAGATAAGGAATGGTAGCTCAAGATAACAGCAGGTAAAAGTGTGGCATGGTGGCAATGATGGTGTGAACAGGACAACAACTGGGAAATGATTTTACAACTCAGGATTCCTGTTAGCCCTGTTCTTGGGCCTGAAGAGATGGCTCAGGGGTTAAGGGTACTTCCTATTCAAGTTGATGACCTGAATTTGTTTTCTAGTATCCACTCACAGCTGCCTGTAACTCCAGTTCTAAGGGATCAGATGCTCTCTTCTGGACTTTGAGAATACCTGCATTTAGTTGCAGGTACCCACATAGAGACATGCATACATAATTAAAAATAAAATCTTAAATTGAAAGAAAAGAAAGTCCTTCATTGATGGCTAGCCTAATCATTATTTGCACACTGCCTAGGTACCATTCCCCGAGACACTAGGCAAGGACAGAGTGGCTTTTTCTTTTGGTCCTGAAGTCACCTTTATACCATTTTCTGGTTTCAGTTCACTTTGGTTCTTATAGGAAATCACAGTGCTAAAATTCACCATCCCCATTTTCATAAACCTAATACCCACATTTAGTTTTAGACCTGAGGCCTATGAGACTATAACAGAAAGACTGGCAGGTAGGTTTAGCACTCAACTTGTTTTCTGTACATTTTATACACACTTAAGCTCACAGAATTTCCTCTTTATTTCTTGTAGTTTGTCTGCTAAGCTTGTCCCATTTTTCTTGGACATCCCTTTCTTTTTATGAAATAGTAATCTCACCCTTTTTCCCCTTAAATTTGTGCACATATAAACAGTGTCCTCTGATAAGTCCCTAACCACATTCCATCTGCATAGATAACCAAGTACTTCTCTGCCAGATGGATTGTCTGATGAAATCCTCCCTCTCCTGTTTTCACTTCACATTGTACCCTTGACTATCCCTGCTCAAACCTTGCCATCATATACATGCTGCCTTTTAGAACAGAGGTAGTGTTTGAGTTTTATGGACATGAAAAGAGCAAGCTCCAAATAGACACATAATGTATAAATGGTAACTTACCCAGTTTTTAGAAGTGAGGTCATTGTAATTCAGTCCAGCAAGTGCCATAGGATTTGGGATCTGAAAAGAACTTAAGATGTGATTGGCTTTAACCCATTCATTTTATAGATGGGCCAACTGAAGTTTCCAGAAAGTTAACACTTCTGTGATCTCAGAGAATCTAGGAAACTTGATTGCACTAAGCTTTCTATAAGTCTGTCAGTAGCAGAGCCAGGCCTGAGACTGGAGTTCTTTCTTGTTATTTGGAGAACTTTATCTAATCCTAAACTCTTTCAGATATTCATGCATATATCTCCTCCTACTTGGCTTTAAAAAATTTGCCCCATATTTTTATAGTCTATCTGTTTTTTTTTAATTTTAAATTCTCATACTACACATACAATTTTCTAGATTGCTGTGTGTGAACTCAAGATGTAAGGCAACAAATCCAGACAAATGGGCCCATCTCAAATTATAAAGTGCCACACATAGCTAAGGAAACAAGAGAACGAGAACGGGAACACATACACCTGACCCATACCATACGTATGATAAGGCTCATATTTAAATTATACAAGGAACTCAGATTTCAATGATATGAAAGTAAATGAACAAATGATCTGCATGTGCATTTTAAAGGAAATATATAAATGTCCAACAAGTATATGAAAAATATATCTATAATCGCTATTAAAGACAGGCAAATTAAAACTATCATGACATATCTTCATGCCTGTTAGAATGGCCATTATAAGAAAGAGCTGGTGAAAGGTTTGGAGAAATGTTTCAGTGGTTTAGAGTATGGAGTACTGGCTGCTCTTTCAGAGGATCTGGGTTCAAATCACAGTGCCCACATGGTAGCTCTCTGTAACCACAGTTTCAAGGTAAATAAAGCCCTCTTCTGTTGCTGCCAATCCTGATGACCTAATTGCTAATCTGGAACCCACATGATGGAAGGAAGAAGAAAATTCCTGAAAGTTATTATCAGACCTCCATGAGAACATGGTAGTGTGTGTGTTGCCCATAAATAAATAAATGTAATCATTTTGTAATTATGAGAAAGAGGAAAAGTAAATAAATGAGAACGTGGAGAAAATGGAACCCTTATACAGCATTGATTAGAATGTAAATTATTATTACAACCATTATGGAAAACAGATATGGAGGTTTCTCAAAAGGTTGACAGTAAAAAAACATATGATTCAGCAATGGGGCTTGTGAACGCACAAACAGAAGGGAAGCCTGATGCAGGGTGATAGGTGGTGACTGAGTACATCAATATGTTATTGCTGAAGTTGGTATCTTAAATATCATCCAAGGGTAAATATGTCAAAAGTGACACACCAGGTTCATGCAGTTGGGAGGTACAGGAAACTTTACAAGATGGGCTGTGTGAAAGATCTTCTGGGCATCAAAGACAAGAGCTTCAGAGAAGGAGCAGGACCCAGATTCTTCCTTTTTTTTTTTTCTTGAGGTTAATGGCTTTACTCTTCCATATGACCCTGTCATGATGCACTGCTTCCCCACAGGCCTAGGGCAACATTGCACTTTCATGGATTGAAAGCTTCAGAACTATATGCCCACACAAACCCACACAAATTTTTTCTATTTAAAAATTAATTTCCTAGGTATTTGTTACAGTAGCATGAAGGTAACTGACACAGTTACACACTTTGTATGTACAAATGTTTAGAGTCCTGTCTGGATCAAAACATCATTGATTAGCCAGTTACCTCTTGCTTTCATGGGTGCCCTGAAAAGTCAAGATAATTATCTGCCCAATCTACACTTAAAATTTCCAGAGTAAATCTGCAAATGTAACAGTGTAAGGAAGCACTTTACAAATTATAGAATGTATATACCCATACACACATATTATTATAATATATTATTTATATTAGATTTAAAATTATATGGTTATATGTTGTATATAATTATATTCATATTTATAATTAGTAGCTACATATATATGTATATATTTATATCACCATGAATATTTTCAAGTTGTCTTAGATGTGGATTGATAGAATGAGGTTTTCAAGGATCCTGACAGCCTACAACTTGTGGGTGATGACTAATAGAGAATGAACTGGCCCACTCTACCTGCTCGATTTCATCTGAGTTCCTGGGCAGAAAACAATGTACCAAAGGGCCTGGGGAAAATTGCTAAGTGCTCTGTAGGCCCACTCCTTCAGAGGTAGTGAATGAGTGCAGGATTGGAGTGCTGGAAACAACTGTCTATAGATTTTTTTCCCCCATCATAGGTTGTTTCATTTTAAAATGATGACAACACTGACAATAATTTAACATGTATTAAGCATTCCATGTGTGCTAAGCATGTACAATTTTTCCATGGGCTCTACATAATTCTCATTAAAAAAAAATCCTGTGAGCTGGGTATTATTATCACTCTCATTTATCTGATGAGTTGCTGGAGACCTTAGTGAGAATAGGTAACATGACATAGGTCATCAGTCTGATACCTTCAGGGTCATAGTCACTTAAATATCATGTATTCTTCAGTCTCTGATGTTATCTACTATATTGCTGTAATCTGTAAATCTTTCACCACGTTGCTTCTATCAACATAGTTATCAACACTAGATATCAACTGTATCTGGTGGGGAAATATCTTACAAGCTCAAAAAACAAAACAGTGAATTATCACCCTAGAATCTGTCCCCAGGTACCTGAATTCTTTCTGCAAGGAATGGTGCTCATATTTTATCAGAATAATGGTGATATTCACAAAAACAGCAGGATTTGGAAGTCAGCAGCAAGGGAATTGGGGGAAATTTCTAATGCAGAGGAACGACGTTTCAGTTTGTAACACTGGTGCATATGAAGGGCTAGCCACGGATGGCCTGCTTAATTCTTCAAGAATACGCCTTTGTATACGATTTGCTTGGCCAAGGCCACTTTTTGAAATGTCATCTGTAGAACCTATAAGAACTGAACCCTTAATATTAATAGTTTCATTTATCTGACCCAAATTCTTGGCATGTAAATTAAGTTATAGGTTAGAATGTGTGAGGTTCATACTTTCATTTTTTCCCAGGACTCTTTGGTTAAATTAACTAATAAGGAAATAGTATATCACACTATTTCCATCACACTCAAGCTGAATTAGCAGCTAGAGAACAATTGCTGCACCAGGTACAATTGTTCACTATTTGTGCCTATCATACTAGGTTCTGGTAGGCAGAGGCTGTACAGGTCACCAAAATGATGGTGCTGTTGTCCTAGCTGGGAGATCTTGCACCAGCAGCCATAGTCTTTGTCTGTAGATCACCTGTCCTTTTATACTTCGTGACCACACCTTGTTTCTGTGATCAGCAGGAATCCAAGTACAAGAGAGTAGGACTACCTACAAAAATATCTAGGCACCTAGGCAGCACTCATGGTGAGAGTTGGTGGGGCAGACCCACACTCCCCACCCTGTGTTCACTGCAGGTATCCAGAACAGCAGCCATTGTTGCTCCGTTCTTCCCTGGCCCTTTGGATGCTGATGGTGTCCGGACCAGTCTTTGAATAGGTTTTACAGATCAAATTAGAACACCATCAAACTGGATTAATTTTGAAATCCTTTTTAATCCTAACATTCCTTGATTCTATGCAATTCCAAGGTTAAAGTTGAAGTGTTTAAACAAGCATTTCCCTGTAGGTTTTGGCTATTTCCAATCTATTTCTCATAATTACCAGTATTTGAGAATATCACATCTAAGGGATGCAGCTTTATCAGCATTTACATTTTAGTTGCAATCCTTGTTCCATATATCAACATAGAAAACCCAACTCAAATTATAGGAAAGGGAAGGGAGGGGTGAAACACTTGACAAAGATGTTGTAGGGGCTATCCTTTCAGAAGCTTGTGCTTTGGCCTTTCAAGGAAAGCATTTTGAGTTGGGCATATTTGCAGATGCAGTTAAAAGAAAATACTCACAGGGTTTGGCAGAGATTCAAATTTGTAAGCCCCAAACACAAAGCTCCAAGATCAAAAGAAAGAGCAGGCCAATATAAGCTACCTTGAGTTATACAGATATGTTTATATAATCTCTCACTCTTTAATGACTCTGGATTATCACAAATAATAATTGAAGTTATCTTCGAGGCACCAAAAACATTAGAAAGCCACAAAGTTCCATTTTCTAAATTTATCTTTTAATTAATAATTAATTAATGATGTACACATGTATTGTGACTGAATGTATGTCTATGTACAACCTCTGTGCTTAGTGTCCATAAAGGGCAGAAGAGAGTTCAGATTCCCAGGAATTAGAGTTACTCACAGCTGTAAACCATTATGTGGATACTGGGAATCAAACCTGGGATGTCTGGAAGAGCAGCCAGTATTCTCAGCTATCATTCCCTCTCCAGCTCCCCCATCTTATACATTAAAATAATAATGTTATTATAGAGACTGGAGATGTGGCTCGGTAGTTAAGAGCACTGGCTGCTCTTGCAGATAACCTGGGTTCAAATCCCAGCACTCACATGATATCTTACAACCATCTGTAACTCTAATTGTTGCTTGTAGGCTAATTCATAGTGGGAGTGTATGGAAGAACAAAACCACCCATTTCATGGCCAGGAGGTAAAAGAAAGGATGCGCCTGGGCTTCCACTGTTCCCTTCAAAGGCATGCTTTCAGTGTCCTGTTGATCTACTGGTCTCACCTCTTGCAATCTCTTCCCCCGCCCAGTAACACTTATCTGAGAACAAAGTCTTTTATCATGTGGGCTTTTTCTGGGGTTCAAATTTTAAAAGTCTCCTTTAACTTTTGATCCTTTTGGGGATGGAATGACATTGTCAGCTGAGCAGGGATTTTGGAAAATTGCTGTGGAGGAGAGGAAATAATACTCCCCCACACTCCGTCCGTCTAGAGAAGACACATAATGCTCTCCCTCAGGACCCCTGTTCTTGTCCATTACCGAGACATACCACTCCTATCCCTATGAGTGTTCCTTAACTTTAAAACATAATCATTGATGTTTATTATGGGTAGATTTTGTCTATTGTATTTTATTCAATAAATATGTTGGACATCAATGACATGTAAAGCATACAATATGTGAAATGGAAAGCTAAACCACCATAGGCACCGATATGATAAAGCTTTGTTGAATTTGTATTGTGTTCTAAGGACTGCTTTTGGCTCTGAGCACTAGCTATAGCAAAAGGGAATGATATTTAAGATGTAGACATTGAGATTGACTCTGCTCATAAATATGATGGAAAATATACATGGTGTATATAATTGATTGTTTCAGTTTTCTTGGGACTGAGAGGTCATCTGAGACATAAAACTTCTGTTTCTTTAAAACCAAGTCTGAAAATGATTTCCCAAAATACAATGCTTTGATATTAAAACCAGGAATTTGTGTCTTAACTAGAAGGGTTTGGTAGTACTAACAGTTTTTTTAATCCCCTATTGGCCACTGTTCTAGTTTGCTTTGCCATTCTGTGATAGAACATTTTGACCAAAAGTAACTTGGGAGAGGAAAGGGTTTATTTGGCTTAGACTCACAGGTTATATATAATCCATCGTTGAGGGAGAAATTTTGGCAAGAACTGAAGCAGAAACTGGAGTAGAACCCATGGAAGAAGGCTGCTTACTGATACACGCTCAGCTAGATTTCTTATGCAGCCCTGGTCTGCCTAGGAATGGCAACACCCATAGTGGACTGGGCCCTTCAACATCAACCAGCAATTACAACACTTCTTTATAGACCTGGCCAAGGAGCAATGTGATTGAGGCAATTCAGCAGCAGGCATTCCCTCTTCCCAGACAATAAGAAATAGCTTTGATAGATACTTCCTCTTCTCTCTGTCTTTGGGAGGTGTCATATTTGAATTTAAAATGGAAGACTTTTGAGCAGGGAATGTAGTCAGCTGTAGAGCATTTACCTAGCATTTCCCCAGCATTACCTAGCATTTATGAAGCTCTGCTTTCAATCCTGAGTGCATACATACATAATGTGTGTGTGTGTGTGTGTGTGTGTGTGTGTGTGTGTGTAAATTTGCTAAGGTTTTTAAAAGTATATAATAAATGATATTATATACATATATATACATGTTAAAATATTTTTAAAAACCCTAATAGCAATAAACAATACTTCTAGATACTTTGGGCCAGCAAGATGACTCAGTGGGCAAAGGCATTAGCCAAACATAGCTAGTGACCTGATTTCAGTTCCTGGAAGTCATGTGAAGGTAGAAGGAGAGAACTGACTTCAACTAAGTTGTTCCATGTGCACTCTGATGCACATATCATGCATGACTGCCTGCAATAATAACAATATTAAATTTTTAAAAGAACCATCCTAAGTGAGGCAACCCAGTCACAGAAAGACAAGCATAGTATGTACTCACTCATACAGATATTAGACACAGAGCAAAGGTTTATCAGACTACAATCCACTTCTCCAGAGAAGCTAGGAAACAAGGAGGACCATAAGAGAGACCTACACTGTCCCTCAGTGAAGGGAAAAGGAACAAGAGTCCCAGAACAATTGAGAGCATGGGGGGATGGCAGGAGGTAGGAAAAGCAAGAGGGGAGAAGAGGAGAACAGGACAGATCAGAAAGATTGAATAGGTGATGAATAGAGGAGAGCAAGAAAAGATATACATAAAAAGAGGGAGCCATTATAGGTTTAAAGAGAAATCTAGCACTAGGGAATGTACAGAGATCCACAAGGATGACCCCAACTAACAATCTAAGCAATAGTGGAGAGGCTACTTTAAATGACCTTCCCTTATAATGAGAATGATGATTACCTTAAATGCCATCGCAGAGTCTTCATCCAGTAGCTGATATAAACAGAAGCAGAGATCCACAGCTAAGCACTGAGCCAAACTCCTGGAAACCAGTTTCAGAGGGGGAGGAGTGATGAACAACAGGTTCAAGACCATGCTGGGAAAACCCACAGAAACAGCTGACCAGAACAAGTAGAAACTCATGGGCCCCAGTCTGACAGCTGGGGAACCAACATAGGACCAAACCAGTACCCCTGAATGTGGGTGTCAGCTAGGAGAACTGGGTAGTCTATGGGGAACCAGGATAAATCCCTAGTGCAAGAATTGACTTTGGGAACCCATTTCCCATGGAGGGAAACTCCCTCAGCCTAGATACATGGGGTAAGGGCCTAGACCCTACTCCAAATGACTTGACAGATTTTGATGATCCCTCATGGAAGGCCTCATCCTCCCTGGGGAGTGGATGGGAGATGGGATGAGGGGATTGGTGGGGGTCATGGGAGGATGAAAGGGAGAGGAAACTGGGATTGATATGTAAAATAAGATTGTCTCTAATTTAAATAAAAAGTATTATTTAAAAGAAAATGATTCCCAATGGAAAGCTTTAAACTGGGGTATGGAGTTGATTTGGATAATGTGGTGATGTACAGATCTACAGAGCTGAGTCTCTTGTCTGTTGAAGCAGCTGGGTCAGATGTGTTGATGGTTAAATATATAGCATATTCTGAGAGCTAGTCTATTACCAAGATGTTGAGGTTGTCTCTATACTGGGGTGAAAAGTTCTGCTAAAACTGCATAATGAACAGCTCCTTCTCATGCTTAAAGGTGCTGCTGGATTTGTGATCATGGATTCTAAAAGGCGATCCCCCTATGTCCTGAAGGTTCCAGAGGAAAAAGGGCAGGTAACTGAATTTTATAATTTCCCAAAGAGCTTATGTGACCCCAGCTTTCTTTAGAAGTACTGTGGTTAGAAATGGGAGAGGTTTTAGCTAAACATGAGCTGTCTTCAAACTAAATTATTCATTTCTTCAACTAAAATGGATGACACCTAGTCTGTGAAATGCACTGTACTGTGAGAGGTACAAAAATAATAAGTAACACAGTGAGGCAAGCATAAATCCTATCAAATGGGAGCTCTGTTGGGGGACTACAGCTGCTCTGGTTTGGCTCATGGAAATACCTAAGAGTTTAGCAAAGCAACCCCCAGCCCACATGTCTGTAGGAGCTTGGCAGAAGAGAGGAAAGTGGCTTAGGAGAATTGGGGCCAAATTGGAGAGGATGTGCCTGCCCTGCTTAGAGTGGGTAGCTGTTCTTCCCTTCTCTTAGATTATTATAGTTTAGAATGTAGGTCTGGTTTTGCCAAAAGCAGCTAGACAACCAGATTGCATGAGATGTATATTAACATAGAGATGTTCCTTATCTTATGATGGGACTATGTCCTGATAAATCCATCTAGTCCAAACTACCTAGTTAAAATTAATTAAACCTAGTCTATTACCCATCATAGCTTAGCAACACAGGATACTGTTTACTCCTAACTCCCAACTAAATGGCCGGTTGGGAAATACAGCTTATGGATATTATTCCACATCACTAGAGAGTTTTTTACTGGATAAAGGTAGCCGGCAGAGAGACTCAAAGTCAATGGAAAGTAGTTTCTACTGAATATATAAGAAAGTTGAATAAGAAGGTTATATCAAAATGTCATAAGTTGGATACTATCTACATTGTGAAGATGGAACCTTGGTTATGTTCTATTGTCAAGATTGGGGAAAGAAGGACAATCACTTCTTACTCCAGTTCCTGGGGATCTAAAGTCTGCTTCTGCTTCAGCCTTCTAGACACACACACACACACACACACACACACATGCTCATCCCCATACACACACACGTGCATGTACACCTGTAATAAGTTATAATAAGTAAGTAAATGTTGGTTGCAGGATCTGTATTTCCAAATGTGTAGGATAAAAAAGTATAAAGAAATGATACAGCAGAAGCAGAAGTATATGTATGTTGTACATGTTCAGGATTTTTGTTTTTTTACTATAGCCTACTTAGTATGCAGGTATGTATCTTGTCATGTGAAATGCCTTCATATATAATAATATGTATTTTAAAGAAACAAAAATGAATTAATTGATAGATAAATCATTCCTTTTGGAGGAGAGATTCAGTGAATTCAAAGTTCTAAAAGACTTCTAGATCTTTTGGATATATGCCTTCAGGCTATATCCTGTCTGTTTCTCACTTGTCAATTCTACTCTCTAAGTAGTATGTACTCAATCAAAGCATATTTGTTGATATCTAGAGAGAATTCTTTGCCTTGAGATTTCACATGGATAACCATTTGGTATAGACTGCCTGGATCAATAATAAGAATGACTCCTTACACAATGTAATTGGAAATAAATGGCCTATGATTTGGGTCGGAGAGTTGTTTCTCCATGTACCCCGGCAAGTTTAGTAGATTCAGAATCCCATGATCTGAGTTATTCAAACTTGCACTGGAATGCAGATAACCCCTGTGAATTCCATTTCCTAATTTAAAAGTTAGCTGAAACTATTACTCTGGAAAATCCCCAATGTAGGTTTATAGTAGGCTCAGCACAGATCCCCTGTTGATTAACTGAAAATTATGTCTAGGATATCAAATTCAATACAAAGGAGACTTATTTACTCTGTAACCTGGCAAAGAAATTCATGTGGCTGATTATTAGGAAAGTGGTTCTTGAAGAACTTATAGAGTTAGCCAGTTGTTGGGAATTTTGTTCCATATGTAATACAATGACATCCTCCAATTCTAACTATTCTTTTGAAGATTTATTTTTATTTTATGTGTTTTTATCTTTTACCTGCATGGTATGTCTGTACTCCACATACATGTAGTACCTCTGGGATGAGAGAGAGGGCATTGGATCCCCTAGATCTGCAGTTAAAGACAATTGTTAGTTGCCTTGTGTTTGCTGGGAATCCAACCCTTGTACTCTTAACAACAAAAAAGAACTTTATTTGTGTGTGTGTGTGTGTGTGTGTGTGTGTGTGTGTGTGTGTGTGTGTGATGTATCTGTGGCTGGAGGGGAGAAGCCAGAAGAGAACATTGAATTTCCGAGAGCTAAAGTTACAGACAATTGTGAACCATCTGATGTGAGTACTAAGATTTGAACTTGAGTCTTTTGGAAGAACACCAAACACCCTTAATTACTGAGTATTTTCTTTAGACACCTCCCCCAATTTCAACTCCTTACCAGATATTTAAACTATGGCAAACAAAGAAATGCCATACCTATACCATGTACAAAACAACTTTCATCATGAAAAGAAGTCATAGGCCATGTTCTGGTCATGGTTATCAACCTATTCCTTAGGTAGAAGTTGAAATGTCAAAGGGAGTGTATTTTCACACCTCCCCCCTTTTTATAAATAAAATAAAGTAATGTATGGCATTCTAAATGAGAGCTATCACTTGCTAGTTGCAAATTAAACACATGACTGGTAAATTTGTTCCAATTTGCCTTATCTAGAAAGGATAGGCTAGAATTCAGGTAGCCTCTAACACATAGAAACTGATTACATAACTAATTATATTTATATATAATATGTTGCTCATATACAATATATAATTAGTATGTTTCAAAAATATTTATTTTTTATTTTATGTGTATGTGTGTTTTGCCTGTCTGTATGTCTGTGCACCACACACATGCAGTGACCACAGAAACCAAAGAAAAGTGTCAAATTCTCTGGAACTGGAACTAATATTGGAAGCAAATAAGAAACTTGCTCAAAATTTTTCAATTGATAATGTAAGGAGTCAGAATTTGAACACAGTTGTCTCATTTTCATATCAAATCTACTGCAGCTATGAAATACACTTGTAACTCTTTATATCTCAGAGAAATAACTTCATAAAATTCATATTAGCCTCTAGCAAGAACATAGTCAATATGAGTCCAGATCCTTTTAGCAAATCCATTTAATTTTGAAGTTAACATTTAAGAGGCAAAGAGATAGTACAAAAGCAAAACAACAATAAGAAAAGAAAAAGCAAAAAACAAGTTCCCATTAAATTTAAAATACAATAAAAGTACACTTGACATGATTTCAGCAAATTAGCTGGCATAGCTAAGCAGAAATTATTCTCTTCCTCATGTCCTATGTGGGTCTGTGGTCTGGAATTCTGAAGTTTTAGGCCAACATTTGAATCAGGAGCTGTTGGAGTGATCTTATCAAAATGGATGAATGCAATTGTGTGTGGCTCTGTTGTCCATCACTGGTCCTCTGTGTGTATGGGTGCTTGCCTAGTGCTACTTTAGAAGGAACACAGAGACCAGAAGTCAAATTCAATCTAAACAATCAAATCTTTATTGGAATCTCTTGCATAATGTAAGTTCAGAGCAACTTGAAACTCTCCCTTCAACCTTTATGAATACAATTACCGTTCCTTAGTTCCTTCTCACAGTGTTTCCCCTCCCCCCTCCAGACTATCTGACCCTAAAATACCCTCTGTTCCCGTATTTCTCTTTTATAGCTTCAACACATTCTTATTTTGAATGCCTGATTGCTTTTCTTATACCACTTCTTTTATGAGTAAATTGTGGCCTTCTGTGTGTGTGTGTGTGTGTGTGTGTGTGTGTGTGTGTGTGTGTGTGTTTTAATCCAATATTGTTCCTTAAAATACTTTCTGTCCATTGTTCAGATTTTCTATTACAAAATTCAAGGAACTAAGCCATTAAGGCATGATTTGTGGAGTAGGGGAAATGCTTCAGTTGGCAGAACTTGCAATGCAATTGTGAGGACCTGGGTCTGATCCTTTGCAATCCCCAGGCACAGTAGCATGTGCTTGTAATCTCAACACTGTAGAGGCAGAGCCAGGTGGATCTCTGAGGCTCCCTGGCCAACCAGTCCAACCATACCCCTGGATCCCAGGTCCCGATGAGAAACACTACCTTAAAAAATAAGGTGGGCCTATCAAGAGGAACAATGTCTGAGGCAGTCCTATGGTTATACTTGCACATGAACACATACACCCCATGCATGTACATACATATAAACATATACATATGTATTAACGACAGATTTTGCATTAGATCAGTGGTTCTCAAACTTCCCAATGTTGTGACTCTTTAATATACTTCCTTATGTTGTGGTGACCCCAATCCTAAAATTATTTTGTTGTGACTTCATAGCTGTAATTTTACTACTGTTATGCATCATAATGCCAATATCTATGTTTTCCGATGGTCATAAACATAGGTTGAAGACCACTGCATTAGATGTAGGAGCCTAGGGAATATTTATACTTTATTTTTGGTCTATCTCACGTAATTGCTACATGTTATTACTAAAAACTGAATATAACATATGCTATGTAGACACACTATTCATAAGGCCTCAGCTTGCACAGGGTGCTTGAACTACAAGTTAAAGGAATCACAAGAGTTAAAATGAGGAGATATTCAGCCTGTGGTAGAAGTGAGGAAAGATTTGCAAACCTGTGAGCTGAAATTCAGCATCAGGTAGAATATGGCAGTATTGTTTTTAAATCACTTAGAAGTAACACCTTAAAGCTTCGTTTTAGGCATCAGCAAGACAGTCCTTTGCCCCACTATCTGTCAGGCTGCTTCTTACTTTGCCTTTGATGCATTCCAGTGGTTTTGCTTCTCTTTTCCTCCATTCTTTGAGTCTTATGGATACTCTCCTGGCTACTTTTTATGTCAACTTGATACAAGCTAAAGTCATCTAAGAGCAGGGAACTTCAATTGAGAAAATGCATCTATAAGATCAGGCTATAGGTAAGCCTGTAGGGCATTTTCTTAATTATTTATTGATGTAGGAAGGCCTTGACCATTGTGCCATCCCTGGCCTGGTGATCCTGGGTGCTGTAAGAAAGCGGGCTGAGCAAAAGACACGGGGAGCAACCTAGTAAGCAGTTATCCTCCATGGCATCTGCATCAACTCCTGCCTGGCCTGCTTGAGGCCCTGGCTTGAAGATGAACTTTGATGTGGAAGTCTAAGCAAAATAAAGCCTTTCCTTCCCTACTTGTTCTTGGTCATTGTGTTTCCTCACAGTATTGGTAATCCTAACTAAGACAGAAGTCAAATGAGATTGAGTTGAAATATCAGGTTTGGAAAGAACTGCAAAGGTCATGGACTTCCATAATTTCCAAATCTCATACTACTTTGGCTGCATTTTTGAAATGTGCATCTTTCCATTCTCATCTTCATAGACTCTTCTATATTGACTTATGATGAACCAAGGTACCCATGGTGTGTGTGTGTGTGTGTGTGTGTGTGTGTGTGTGTGTGTGTGTGTGTGTGTTGAAAAAACTACATGAGATTAAGTCAAACATAAAAAGTGAATGAATGATGTCTCAATGGAAAAGGCCATTTATTGAGCAAGTATGAGGACCAGAGTTTGTATCCCTAGCATCTACTTTAGAAGCCTAGAATGGCCTCATATGTGACTATAACTTCAGTCTTGTGAGGATGGGTACTGAAGGACTGTTGGGGATTGCTGGCTGCCAGCTTAGCTCCAGGTTCAATGACAGAGTCAAGGGAATCATTTGGAAAGTTACAGAGCAGGACACTTTATACCTTCCTCTGACTTCAGCTGTCAAGCATATGTGCATGCATTACACACATATTATATGTGCATGTACATCATATACATATATACCACACATACTCTTACTCACAGAAAATAAATAAACAGATAAATCAACTAATCAAGCATAAGAGAGAATAGTGTAAAGAGTTTTAGACACAAGATGCATGATTGTGCCACTCTAGCATGAAATACTGTGCAAGGCACAAAAAAGAAAAGGCCCATAGACAGATATTGGGGTTCAAGCTTCAAGATGAAGATCAGAGAAGCAAAGCAGCCATGCTGGTAGATCTTACCTCTACCCAGTTGAAATGGCAATCCAGTCTCCATGAATCCTCAGAGGCAAAAGCTCTCAGTTTCTGTCTCCTTCTGCCTTTTATTTCTTTTTCCGTCCAGCCATATTCTTCCACCTCCATATCTCTAGTGCCAGCATTAAAGGCATTTGATCCCAAGTGCTGAGATCACCTTTGTGTGAGCTGTTTCTTTTAGGACTGGATCAATTTCCTGTAGTCAGTGTGGGGCCTTGATCCAACAGAGATCCGTCTACCTCTTATTCCTAAATACTGATATTAAAGATGAGTGCCACCACTGCCTTGCTAACTAGTATGGCTGGTGGGATTAAAGGTATCACTACTGCCTGACTTTTATAGCTTGTGGCTGGCTTTGTATCCTGAACCCTCAAGCAAGCTTTATTAAATAACAAATAATGTATCACCTCAACTGTGTAAAATGCTCTTATAAATAGAAGAACACTATCAATGATAAAATACCATATGATAAAAACTCATGACAATCATATTCTTACCATGTAATACATACACAGGAGCTAAAGATATGGTTCAGCGGTTAAAGAACACTCACTACTCTTGTAGGGGAAACAAGTTTAAGTTCCTAACACCTACATCAGGTGCTTCACAGTCTGGAACTCCAGGAAATCTGATGCCCTCCTTTGGCCTCTGTGAGTATCCACACACATGTGGCATACACACATAGACATACACATTAATAAAAATACAAAGTAAATCTTTAAAACAATATATAAAACAGTGTCCTTATTAACTCTCACATGTTGTATGTAATGTGTGTGCACACTTGTGAGTTTGTGTGCACATCACCACAAACACTTGAATAATGCATTGCAGTATGATGTCAGGACAGTTGTGACATCACCAGGTTATTCATCTAAATCATAATCTGTGGGAATATCACTGTGTATTCAGACTGTATCTATCTCATGATTACATAACAATCCCAAGAAAAAATTACTGTCCTTGAACCTCTAATTGCTGGATTTGCTATCGACTCACTGTTTTAGGTGTTGGTTCAGGTACCACTTGCCTATGAAATGCATGCCTCTCTTTTGAGCTTTGCAACATCTGTGCTCACTTCTTGCCTATTTCACTGAGAAGACAACAAAGTTTAACAGCTAAGGATGTAGATTCTGGCTGGAGCCAGACTCTGGATTTTGTCTCCAGCTCTGCCTCCTTCAGGTACGGTTGTGCTGAGCTAGCTCAATTTGTATTGCCGCCATTTCTTGATCTGTGATATGGAGATTTTAAATAGCATCTCTGCTGACATTTAATGTGAGGATCGATGCATGAATGTACATTAAACATTTAGCTTATACCAAGGGAGGAAACAAATGCCCCACAAACATTACCTTTTCTTGTTTCATTACTTGTCTTTCTCACTAATGGGCCATGGGCATCTTGAATGCTAAAACACTAACTTCTTCAACGATTATGCCTTCCACCTGAGATTCCAAACCTTTTTTTCATGAAGAACTTTGGATCCCAGTGGGAGCAGGAAAGCTCTTAGTCACTCTTGCTTTCAAATATAAGAGAATCCAAGTCACATTTACTATTTATGAGTTGTGTCTTCATTGTCACATGATCAGATGATGCTCTGCTTTTAAGAACCAGCAGATATGAGATTCATTATCTTTTAATGTGAAAAGGATGATGGAAAATCCTGCCATGTAATTCCCAACTAGGAGGCTAACTGATGCCCTAGAATTGCCATTAACATCTTTCTGCTAGAAATTAGTAAATTGCATTCCATGTTTACAAACATAATATTTGACATAAAAGCAGTACTTGTTAGAAATGGTATTCTAAAATTAATTGCTATACATGATTCATAGAAGGATCGATCCAGCGATGTCCTGGTACTGAACTCACGAGTCAGAGAGTCTCTCTCTCTCTCTCTCTCTCTCTCTCTCTCTCTCTCTCTCTCTCTCTCTCTCTCCTGCCTCTCTGCCTCTCTCTCTCTCTCTCTCTGCCTCTCTGCCTCTCTCTCTCTCTCTCTCTCTCTCTCTCTCTCTCTCTCTCTCTGTGTGTGTGTGTGTGTGTGTGTGTGTGTGTGTATCTTTGTCTATATCTGTAAAAGACATATCTGATAGAGAAGCCCACAAGCTTTGCTGTCACAGTTGTCTTTCATCGAGGGGTACACTGCCATTTCTTCCTCAGTGTTATTTTACTTCTAGGTACAACAAGAATGAAATTGAAACAGTCCAAGGAATTAGAGTTGAAACTGAAAATTAACCTCATCACCCAACTTGTTCTATAAGAGAATTTAATTTGTATTTAAATTACTTTTCTCTGAGGCTGGGCATGGTGGTGCATGATTTTAATCCCAGCACTCAGGAGGGAAAGGCAGGTGGATTTCTGTGTGTTTGGGATCCTCCTGGTTTACACAGTGAGTTCTAGGACAACCAGAACTAGGTAGTAAGACCATGACTCAAAACAAATAACTTCTTCCTTCTACTTTTTCTTTTTGATGTAAATAAATCTTGTATTGGAGTCATGACCTGTCATGAGGTGTCCTTATGACATGTTCAGTGCTCCTATGTCCCTAATGACCTTATTTCCATGGAAATTATTTTACTATGGAACAATGAAATTCCTTTCATTGTTAAGGGAACAAGTCTATGTTTCCATGGGTAAGTTCTTGTCTTAAATTACTACATCATTATTAAGATTTTTTTGATGTTATTTTTTCATCTCAGCATGTGGGATGCCAGTAGATCTCTGTGAGTTAAAAATCCAGTCTGGTCTCTACAGTGAGTTACAGGCCAGGGCTACATAGTCCCTGTCTCAAAAAATTAGTTTTTAGAGATTTATTCTAGATTTATTCTAAAACGACTGGTTGTTAGAGAAATGTCAACGAATTTGCTATTCTCTTGAAATTTGTTTTCGGTTACTTCTGTTTCCTAAAATATTGAATATTCATCAGTTTAACTATGGCCTGATACCGAGACTGGTAAACTGTCACCTGTTGCCTTATTTGAACTGCTTGTTGAGTGCTTTCTATATTTTCACTTTTTAAAGAATTCACCAACTTTACTGATGGTTTCAGACAAAGGGATCCCTAAGGCTACCCCTACCCATGCCTCCCATGTCATGAGGTCTAGAATGGGAACTTTAAAAGGAGGGGAGCTTTTCAGTACGCTTGGATGCTGAGTTGGGGTATAGTCTCTCCAGCAGTCTAGGATCATGTTTCCCCCTTACATTACTTCTGGAATGGATGACAGGGACTCTTCCTTTCTGGAGGCCATGTGGATGATGAATCTCTTGATGAGGTTGAAGGAATTTAATAATGTGGTCACCGAGGGAAATTCCAAGCTCCACATCCAAGGTGGGATAATAGATTTCATTGTTAAATTACAGTTGTTTTCAGTGTAGACTATGATGCCCTTTAAAGGGTCTGCTGATGCTTGATTTGCCACCTTGTTGATATCAACATATTTAGTAGCTTTTTATATGAGGCAGATCAGACCTGCCTGTGTGATAGGCACTCTTGAGTTGAGAATGCAAAATGTCATGCCAGTGAGCTTTCCATTCAACTCCTGGATAACTTTGTCCACAATCTTGGATACAGGAATGATGTTTTGTGCAGCCTCATGATTATCATGTCAGTTTCCCGGACAGGATACACACGATTATGGTGATGATGGCATAAAATATGGTCATGATTTCCTCCATAATTTCATGAATGGTAATAGTATAGGAGTCAGCAGGGATAAACTCAGGTGGTTAATTGAGTTGTTAATTTCTCATAGTCCATACCCAATCAAAAATATGGGGGCATCAGCAAATTCATCAGAGGTGATGGCCCTGGTCTTTACCTTTCAAGCAGGTCTTAGCCTTCTCCATGGTAAGGAAGACACCAGTTGATTCCACAGAACATTTCTCACTAGTGTCCTATTCCATGTTAATAGGGTTTTGCTATTGAAAGATAATACACATCACTTTTTATGATGTAGGATATCCTTCTGTATGCTATGAATATGTCTTGCTTTTATTGGTTGGTGAATAAAGCTGCTTTGGTCTATGGCAAGACAGGATAGGGCCAGATGGGAAATCCAAATAGAGATATAGGAAGAGAAGGGGTGGAGTCTAAGAGACCACCAGTAGATGCCAGAGCATTACCAGTAAGCCACAGACCACATGGCCATATTCAGGTTAATAGAAATAAGTTAATTTAAATGTAAGAGCTAGCCAGTAATAAGCTTGACAATTACAATTAACATTAAGCCTCTGAGTTTTTTAATTTATAAGTGGCTATGGGACAAGGCAGGACACAGAGAACCCTCTAGATACCTTTGGTGCCCAATTCGGGGCACAATTTTCCATATAAGATTTGAGAATGCTTAAAATACAAGGTTCTAGAACACACAATAATGGAGCCAAGAGCAGCTTCATAGTTTATGTCTTTCATTGCAGTCCATGGTGCAGAACTGCATCCCCTGGCCATAGCTTGGCAGACTCCCGAGGTCTCTCATGGCTCCTCCTAGCCATTGCCTGCAGGCTTGACAGCACAGCCACATGCTGACACTGCATGTCAGGTTCCTACAGCCTCTAACATGGACCACAATAAAGAGGTTTCTCCCAGCTGTTCACTGCTACTTCTGCCTATCAGGGCAGAGCCAATAGCCATAGCTGCTGCTTTCATCCTAGCCATATCTGCTTAACAGTTTAAAATAGTAATCAGAAAAGGTTACACATACACAAAAGAGACAGATTCAGACAAAAAGAAACCTCTAAACAGGTCACGGTGTGTTTATAAACATGTAGAAACTTGGGAGAAAGAAAGAAAATTGTTATAGGCAGTTACAAAAGCTAAAGCAAGTTTGTTAAAAAATAAAACAAAACCTTTAAAGAAACATTAAAGTAATATAAAAGAAAAAAAGCCATGTAAATGTAGGAAATACACAGGAAGTCTGGATCCTGTATAGTATTATGTTGATTTTGAATTGCTTTGGTTGCTAAAAAAACAAAGGATAGCTGCTTAGAGACATGAGACTGAAAGAGATACTGATAAAGTATACCAACCTAAATATTTAAAACTGCCTTAACTTTACAATAAAAGTTAAAAAATACATTTGTAAAATGCAACTTAAAAGATACATTGCCTTAGAGAAGAGGTTCTACTTTTGTTTCCACAGAAGATGAGAAGCTGTGGATTCCTTCCAGGTTAATATGGTTTGATCAAGCAAGACCCCCGTGAAAGGTCTCTGATGGGAACAATGGCCCAAGTGGTCAAATATCTAGGAAAGCTTCAAGGCTATTGGTTGAGAAGGACCAACCACACAAAATACCACAGTCAGGACTTGACCATAAGTCTAAATTTTCTGAGGATCCTCATGACATTACCAGTGCCCCCAATCAGCAGGAAGTAGTATAGAAAACTAAGTCCAAATTCTGAAAATATTCTTTATTATGTTTTTTATCTAAAGGGGGTTGGATATAAATTGTTAATGGTCATACTCAATCTCATTCTAAAGAAAAAAGGGGGATGTGATATATAAATAAATGATGAAGAAAAGGTAGATTATTGAATCTACTTTAATTCCATAAACAACTGTTAATCTCAAAATATTTTACATTGATATTGATTTTGGTTTATTGACACAAATTTAAGGTCAATTTTGTTATACTTATATGTATTTCTACTCTGGGTTGGTATTATGTTTATGCAGTGCATTTAAAAATGTAATGTACAGTGAAGAAATACAAATTAACAGTTATCTATGGTAGTCAAACTTATAGTCATGTTTGTTAGGTTTTCTAGACCTGCAAAGATACGTCTTACATGCATAGGTAATCTTGAAACACTTCAAAGACCTACAAAATATGGCATTTACAAAGTTTTAATAACTTAGACTTTTCATGACAGTGAGACATGCCTGTTCCTTCAGCACCAATGACTTTGAGTGGCTGATGAACAGTGAAGAAATTCCTTATAGAATTTGCTTTCATTGTGGCAATATTAGACATTTGGGAGACAAACTGCTTTTACCTTGACTGTTTGACTCCAGGACCCACTGGAAAGTGACTGCTAAACTTGCCAAAGCAAGATGGGACAGTCCTTCAGTGTTCCTGATTCATGGAAGAGTCTGCCAGAAATTCTACGGGACACAAAGGAAAATGACTAACAAGCTGCCAAAATAGGCTGGATGAGTAAGATGCCAGACCATTACCAGTAAGCCATGGGCCACATGGAGATATACAGATTAATAGAAATGGATTAATTGAAATGTAAGAGCTAGCCAGTATTAAGTATGAGCCATTAGCCAAACAATTATAATTAATATTAGGCTTCTGAGTGATTATCTTATTATAAGCAGCTGTGGGACTGGCAGGACACAGAAAAGCCTCCAGTTTTACTTCTTTTCTAGTCAGTTTTCTATTGCTATGATGAGGCACAATGACTGTGGCAATTCTTACAAAAGAAAGCATTTAATTGGGGTCTGCTTATAGTTCCAGAGGTTTAGAATATAATCCTTATGGAAGAGAGCATGATGGTACACAGGTTAGGTATGGTAGCTGAAAGTTCTATATCTGGATCTTCAGGTAGGAGAGGGACTCTGAGCTTGGTGTGAATTTCTGAACCATCACAGCTCACCTCCAGTGACACACTTTCTCCAACAAGGCCATACCTCCTAATCCTTTCAAACAGTACTACTTCCTGGTGGCCAAGCATTCAAACCCATAAGCCTATGAGAGTCTTTGTTATTTAGACCACAAAATTTCACTTCCTGGCCACCATAGAGTTGTAGCCATATCATAATGCAAAAATTCATTCAGTACAACCTCAGAAGTTCTCATAGAATGAACAGCCTCAACACCATTTAAAAGTTCAAAATCCAAAGGCCCTTCTGAGACTCAAGGCAATTTTACACCAGTAGGATTTGAAGAAGGAAGCAGAGGAAGGAGGATCATGAGTTTGAGGCCAGTCTGAGCTACAGAAGTTGGAAATGGGATGCAGGGTATTGCTGTGATAGGCCTGACCATGCTGCTTATAACAGAATGTGGATTTTGGGAGTTTAAATTAGGAAAGGAGTTAAACACTTTAAGTGAGGCTTAATGGGCTATACAAGAAGGAACGCAGAAGACAGTGGTGCTGAGAGAAATGTACATTATGAAAGCCTGGCTCAAGAGTTTCAGGGAAGAATATTAGTATGTTGTCTAAAGATTGTTTTTGTGATATTTTGCCAAAGAATGTGGCTGCTTTCAGCCTTTGTCCAAAAAAAAAAAAATCTGCCTGAGACTATATTGAAGAGTTTTGGGTTAATGGCATTGGCAAAGGAAATTTCAAGACAGCTAGTATTGATTATGGCATGTGTTAGAGGCCACTATTATTCAAATGTATGATGCATAGGAGTAAGGCAATAAGTAGCACCCCTCCATGGCTTCTGCATCAGCTCCTGCTTCTACATTCCTGCCTTGTTTGAGTTTTTGTTCTTATTTCTTTTGATGATGAACAATGTTGTGGAAATATAAGTCAAACAAACTCTTTCCTCTCAAAGTTACTTTGGTCCTGGTGTTCCATCACAGGGATAGTAACCCTAACTAAGACAGTTTTCTATTGACAACAAGCATCTTGTTGTCAGTCTGCACTATGCCATGCATCCTTCTGTTGAATAGAAGAAGCCAACCGTAGCCTATAGACTACATATTTGAGGTCAAGTAATGAGTGATGAAACAGCCCTAATGACCAGAAACTCATAATAACCAAATCCTGACCTTCACCATCATGCCATCATACATCAGGGACAGGAACATGTTTAATATTACATGAAAAAGAAACAGCTGTCTGCCTGGTGGAGTAGGGGTGGGGTGAGATAGAAGGACTCATTTAAATCTTTTAAATGCTTTTTAAAAATCAAAGGAAGAATGACATTTTTGACAGGTAGCTATTATATGAAAATTAAATATTAGGTCTATAAATAACATTGTATCAGAGCAGGCCCACACTTGTCATCATCATCCGGTCTGCAGCTGCTCTTGGCCATTTTAGTTCTGGAGTTCTGCTTTGTTCTCCTGGCTCTAAATTCACCAACTTTCACTAAAGCCTTTTGTGCTTGGCATCCCCATTGCCTTGTACTTGATTTCTTTTGCTCTGTCTAGCCCCTTTTGTGAGACAGCAGCCATCCATTGGTTGATCCTAAATTTGTTTCTTTCAAGACTGATCTACAACCCATAATCTAGTTCCACTTATATCTATTGCCAGCCTCATCTGCCTGTTTGGTATCACAGATATCTTATGTATAGATATGGAACTTAGTGTAGAGATAAAAGTTATTGATATTTCTGTTTTTAAAAAAAGAATAGTCTCCACCCTGGGACTTTCGGATTTATTATTATTTTTTTAATTTTTGTTTGTTTAAAGTTGGGTATAGGAATCTTTTTCATACTTATTTAAAAAAATTTAAAAAGTTACATGAATGAATGTTTTGCCTGCATGTATGTCTGTACACCAGGTGGATTCCTAAAGCCCTTGGAGGCTAGATATAAACACTGGGTCCCCTGGAAATGGAATTAAAGATGGGTGTGAGCCACCTTGTGGATTCTGTGAGTTGAATCCAGGCCCTCTGCAAGAGCAGCCTCTTTTTAACTCTAACCCATCTCTTCAGCCCCACTTTCAAACTTCTTAAATCCTGATTAGTTTTGTCTCAGCATTTCTGTCTAAGGATGTTTTCAAACTTCTGTTTGGACACTCTACCGCTTACTTTCTTGGTTGTATATGTTGTAAAGACCCCTCTATCCACACTACAGACATATATACTTAAATCTGATATATTGATCAAAATAGTAAAGCGATTTACACCATAAATAAAACTTTGAGGGATTGTGTTATAGAATTCCTTCCAATTTAATATTGATCTATTAAGTAGTACTTATTTGCAATGGCTTGTTCAAATAATTGCTGATCCTTTGAGCAGCATGCAATTATAGGAGATATTTTTACCATCATTACAGTAAACTATGTCTCTATGTCACAGTCCTTCTCCTATTCCAGTCATTTAGAGTCTAAGTACAATAATGCTTAAAGAGAAATGTTTAGTCCAAACTTCCTGTCTACCACTTTGTCTTCTTTTCTTGTGGTGAGAATTAGATGGGATGAGGGGTTCAACTAGAATGTGGCATTACATATAAGGTGTATAGCCAATAATGGAGTTATTAAGAAAATAATTATATGAGCATTTTATGTAAATTGGTATCCAAAGGAAAAAATGTTTACATATTGTTTTAAGTTCTTGACTTCTGTGGTTTGAATGAATTTGATGCATTGCATACTACCCTCTTGTTTTCTGGCTGAAATTCTTTGGTAAATCTCTTCTAAAATTCTTATCTATTATTGATAGCCTTATAGTTATTAAGTATTCTTAGTAGCCTTTTATATTTTCAGGCTGTAGCAATAATTAACTTGAACAAGTAAGCTATGAGAGTAGTAAGGTACTTTTGTGTTCTCTCTCTTGAGTTGAAAACGTCTGTTTAAAGTTAAAAATGCAGTGTCAAGAATGGAAACCTTTAGATACCATCATTTCCCACTCCTTTACTAACTGTGTGATCTGAGATGAATAGTCTAAACTCTCTTAGTGTTTATTCCTTTTTAAAAGAGTTGGATTCTACTAGGTGCCTTCTCTGGCTTCCTTCTGATTAATAACTCTATGATCATAAATAATCTAATGAGTATGTGAAAGAAAATTCTAGAAGAATTTACTACAAACTCATATAGACCATCTTATACCTACTGAATTTCTCATCATTACCATGTAAATAATGGTGACACATACCTCCTGAAGGAGATGGGTGGGAATTATGGATTCCAGATTGTTAAGAGTAGACTCTGTGAATGAAGCCTGATGTGGTCTTACTGAGTCACAAAAAGCACGAGTTGGAAACTTAATCTTCAATAGGATAGTGTTGGATATCATCTAGATCATGGCTATTCCATTTTGAATTCTTGTATATTGCTGACTTTTCTGTTGTCATGATGAAGTTCAATGTCTGAAAGCATCATAAGAAAGGATTTCTTTTGGCTAATGGCTCCAAAGGAATTGAAAGTCCACCAGAGGGGAAAGAAGGCAGGAGCAACAAGTCCTTTCTAGAGGTTGACTCTGTGTTCCTGCATTTATCAATCTCCAGAAATGAAAACAAAATAAATTTCTGTTCATCATAATTCACATTTGTGGTATTATGTTAAAGTACCTCAAAGTGGACTAAGAGAGACCCAAACTGAGAGAGCATGGGGATAGAAAAGGACTGATGTTAGAGACTTCCCTCTTATTTGACTTTTATTGATACTTTAATCCTCTCAAGGTGAATGTCAGTGAAATAGATCTATCTGCCACCGGTCTTTTGAACACCACTTTGACTTTACTCAAAAGTACTGAATTCTACTTTGATCTCAGAAATAGGTATTGGGTATATGGTTTTTATCTGGAGTGAAATAGCATTCAACTTATTAGAACTTATGAAGAGTTGTCAGGATAAGAAGAGTAATGCAAAAATGGCCTTCTGGCCTCAGCAGACTTTGTTCTGTGCTAAATTTTGAAGCTAGCAGTTCAGATAATTTCTACAAAGTGTTACTTCTTAATGTTCAGTCAAGACTGATGGAAAAATAATAGAATTGAATTAGTTACTTTTCTGTTGTTTTGATAAAACATCATTGCCAAGGCAATTGCAGAAGAAAGAATTTATTTGGGTTTATAATTCCAGATGGCTAAGAGTACATCATGGTGGGAAAGAATGGCAGTGAGCAACAAGCATGGAGGCCTGAGCAGGAAGATGAGAGCTCACATCTTTAAATGCAAGCTTAAGCAGGGGGAATTGCCTGAAAGTAACTGAAGGATTTAAACCATCAAAGCACAGCCCCTGTACTTCCCCCAGCAAAGCTGAACTTCCTAATCCTTCCCAAATAGTATCTAAAACTGGGGACAAAGTATACAACTATCCAGGCAGAAGAGGGATATTTTTCATTGAAGCCCCTATAGGAGTGATAGACGGCATTTGGAGAAATGCAGGAAAGTTTGTGTATTAGGAATGCATATCCTGGCATCAGATTCTAGAGTTACTGTTTAGTTGGATGAAGTTAGATTAACTCTTAAAAAAACAAAAACAAAAAACAAACAAAAAACAAACAACAAAAACAAAACAGGAGGAAACAACCCATTTTTACAAACCCTACACATTTTGTCTAATGTTACACCAACACTGGTGGAGTCTGTGTGACATGGTAAAAACCATGTTTTTGAATCAGAGGTATGAGACTAAGAGCCAGGAAAAACTGTAGGAATTCCTACTATTATGATTTATGGTAGGAGGCTTTACCTACTCAGAGGATGATGGGGAGTACCTCCAGTAAACAGGGAAACTCACAAAAATTCAAGAATAAAACCCCTCCTATGCCATATACAGGAGTATATGATAATTAGGGAAGTAGATGGGTAAATATAGATGGATAAAAAGTGTATTACACACTTAACTTTATGGAGAGATTAACTAGAGAAAGGCCTTCTTGGTGCTTATTGACAAAAAGGACCAAATTAGTTTAACAAGACAATTACAAAAATTATTGCTCCCCTCCCCCAAAAGTTGGGTAGAGAGGGGCTTCAACAACAGCCAAATTGGCCTGACTGGCCATAAATGTATTAAGCTTTACCAACTTCTCTACATTTTACATAGGAGTCAGCTCCACAAAATGCTACAAATTAAATTGACTTCAGGTTTGAGACTGTTAACCACTGTCTGGAGGCCAGATGGTACTCAGAAGGTACTTCCTACTCTGTTCTTTTAGTTTCAAAATAAGTTGTCAACATGTAACCACTCATAAGATATGACTGTGTGTAACCTAACATGGGGTCAAATTTTAGTGCCTAAATCGTGTATATATGTCTGATGCTCTCACTGAAGTAAACTTGCAGCAGATTCCAACCGCATCTCTTTGCATTGTGTCTGTCACTAGCCAAATCCTCACTGACCTGATTACTGGAGCCTTTGTTCTCCCAAGGAGGAGACCCCCAATTGGGTCAGTCCCTGGCAGTCTAATATGAGGTTCCTAGTTTAAAATCTTTTGTGGCTTAACATAGAGTACATGAAACATTGTCAGGGAAATGATGCATTTGGGGAGAGAGATATTAAGATATAGGTTTTAATAAAATAAAAGCAGAGATGGAGAACAGTGGGGAATGAAAAGATTAAAAAAGGAAGTGGAATGCTGGGGATGAGAAATAAAGGGCCCAGGAGAAGACATAACTACAATGACGTCTCTATAAAGAATTTTTAGGAATCTAAGTTAACGATGTATAATACAAGGGGTTAGTAAAACATATGTGATCTTTAAAAGCAGGAGGATGCTAAAGGTTTACATGGTGATCCTCTGCAGTGGAATAGGAGAAAGGAGGAGAAGGGGTGGGTTAAACCCAAGCTAAGGATGTATGTAGCAGTTGCATGAAACCCCACTAGTTTGTTAGCTAATTGAAAACAAGCTTTAAGAAAAAAGATTTTGTACCCCAGTTCTCCCCTAAAAAAAGAAACAAAATTAAAGCCTGTTTTTATTATTTTGCAAAACGAACATCATAAGAATAAAACTGTAGAGATTTTCATTACAGTGAATAGCATGCACAGACAGAGGAAACTTTGGATTGGAATAAATGGCCAATAAATGTCATTCATTCTTTTTCTTAATGTTTTTTTGTATTTTCCCACAGTGTAGCTATTTTGTTGATAGGGATAAAACATTCCTTATAAAGCATACTTGTGAGGTCATGAGAAAAGAAGTGAAAAGTTCTGGATGTTTCTAAAGTGACCAATTGAAGTTGGCAGAACTCCTTAAGTTTCTGTTAATATGTAGGACAGAGGACTGACCCTCCCAATAGTCAATACCTTCATACTTCTTCATTTTTGAAATTTAAGATGGTTACAGAGCATTTTAAGTGATCTTTGTAGATCTTAAAATGAAAATCATCGCATCCCTTGGCTCTAATTGGTAGTTTTAACACTTGAAATTCATTTATTATTGAAATTATCATTAATTAAACATGGTAAGAATACGGATA
This sequence comes from Cricetiscus sungorus, assembly GCA_030556225.1. Lineage (NCBI taxonomy): Eukaryota > Metazoa > Chordata > Mammalia > Rodentia > Cricetidae > Cricetiscus > Cricetiscus sungorus. The sequence goes on along the minus strand of JANBXA010000735.1, from coordinate 19,976,776 downwards.
ACAAAACACAGGTATAGTTTGGCCTAAATTGTGAATTCATTTTAGTAGATTAACTATGTAAAAGATTTAATTATGGAATGAAATATAATCAAAAATTTTTGAAATGAATACTTGATTATGTAATTCCTTTATGAGCACGTAGGGAAAAAAATGTTATTCCTGCCTGCCCCTTGGGTGTAAGAGTTTTCCTTTAGAATTCCTAGTGCTTTCATCTTGGATTTACTCAGTTGAGGCAGTGAACAACTGGAGACTATTGTTGAGTGAAACACAACACTTGGGAGTGCAGAAATCATAAAGGGGCATTGGAAATACTAGGGATTGGATACAGGTCCATCTGTTACTATAGGGATCAACTAACCAAGGTTATAAAGTGCTTTATGTATACCGTAGTAGAATTAACTGCCACTTTTTCAACCTTCTATGTGTTTTCTTCTTGGCACTTTCTGACAGTGAATTGTCTCCCTCAGTTTCCTTTTCTCCCTTCTCAATGTGCATACTTTTACTAAGGACAAAAAGGAAGGCTGTCAGGTAGTCTTAGAAAGAAGTAGTAAGATAAACAGAGTCCAGTGCACACGGGAAGTGCAAGAACTTTCTTGAACAGCAAATACTCATAGGCAGTAGAAGGCTCTTTGTGTGCTATATCTAAGATGAAATAACAGAGTGTACTGGACAATATATGCAGTCAAGAGTGCTACTCTGGTAAGAATAGAGATTAGATGCTTTGGCAGATATTTAAAAAAAAATTTTTTTTCCCTAAAGTTTTTTATATTTGTAGGAAAAGATGCTAGTTTATCAGCCAGCATTTTAGTGCACTAGGAATATAACACCCAGCTTATTCAAGCAGGGTAGATTTGAACAGTTGAAAACACAGCCACTAAAGATCAGCAAGACAATGGCTTATGCACAGAGCTAAAGGGCCCTGGTTTCAGAACCAGACCCTTGCTAGATGTCAGGCTTTGTGTACTTTTAAGTAGATCACAATGTGTCTATTGAAATGTAGATAGGTTCAACCTTCCTTACAATGTTGAATTACTCTATAGAGAAGACCTGTACATTATTTGACTCTTGAACATTCCTTTGCCATTCAATTTCTACCATCTCTATTTTTTGTGGTTGTTGTTGTTTGTTCATCATAGGCAAAAGCCTTTTGGTGGCAGGGGGTGGGGGTTGTAAAATAAGACCATTGTATAAATGACATCATGAATACTTATTTTCCTCAAAAAAAGAATTCAAAACTACAGAGGATCATAGAAAACAAATTTTTATAACCTTTTCAAATGTTTTGACTTGTAACACCATTATAGGAGGCCTTATTTTCACCTCTTGTCTGATTATCCATCATTGCTTTGGCAGGAAGAATGTGTTCTAGTTTGTGATCTCCTCTCTTAAGATGAGCATGAAAAGCAAAGGCCACCTGTTGCCATTTAGAAATACAGTTTTCCTCCAAATCCTCTTGACATTTCAAGGCGTCATGTCTGCTTCTTTGTGATAACATTTTCGTTTCCTTCATGAGCTACATGGTTTGTAGGACAGTGTCATGTGGGCCAAAATCTAATTAGAAATAAATGGTGCTAAAATTCATAAGTATAAAATAATTTTAGATTTATATTCCCTGCAGGGGAAAGAATTTGTGCCCTCTATAAAAAAATATATTACATGCTTTTCCTCATTTGTGCCACGTCTGATCAATGACCATGTCTCCACATTGAGAATGGGCATTAATACACTACTAAGTAAAAGAATCTACATCAATTTGAAATGTCTATCTTTAATGAAGAAGTTGGTCCTGTCCTCTATTGTTCATGCCTTTTCTGGATACTTACTTTATCTGAGTTTTTACTCCTAACCCAAACACACTTAGATTCCTAGCTAAGGTATGTAGCCATAACTCCCACCTAATTCTTTGTCTCTCATTCTCTTATACCCTTACCTAGATGGCTATTCAGCCACTATATTGGTTTCAAAAGTGGCATAAGTACTTGCTATGATTTAGAATGGCCAGGCATTATGATGTATGTGAGTCACATAAACATTTGTCTGCAGACCTCTTCTGTGAGCAACAGGGCCATCAAAGTCACCAATGAGGTTCTGGTTGCAGCAATATTTGCTCTTGGTGCATTTTCAGAGGCCAGGGTAATTCCGTACGTAGTGTGCAAATGAAGATAAGAGTCAGGTTGCTGCCTGAGAAGCAGTTGTGGGTAGATAAAAGCATGTTATTCCATGCCAGAGGTTAATGGGAAATGTCAGCTCAGTGGTGATTTTCCAGCCCTTTGTTCCTACTTTGACAGAGGACATAGTCTGAGCCAAACCCCAGATCCTATTTCCAAGAACACCTGTCACTCCATGGATCAAGTGGTCTTAGGCACTCTGCTTCTCCCAGTAGCCCCATGTCTGTTGTGTTTAGTCTACATTCCTGGAATAAACTTTCTCCTAGCTGAGCTAATCTTCTCTTCTGTGCATTATTTTCAAGCAAAGCTTAAAAATCTTTATTTTGTGTTTCTGAAAAGGAACGACTGAAGTATGTTTTGTCAATGTTTGAACTTCTTTGCCAGATTTGGAAAATAGCTAGTCTATGAAGGAATCAAAGTTTATTTTTATGTTCAGGAAGCAGTTATTCAGATATTCATATAAACACACCCACTTACTACCTGGACATCTTTGCTCTCACATCTGCATGTGATTCCGAGCATCAGTAAATCCAGCCCTGAACCTGGAAATGATTTGTGCCAAGTACTCAATGAGCTGCATTAGTTTTCACTAGATACTTTTTTCTCCTCCTGCTTATCTGAATAGCTGTAAGTAGATTCTATTATTTTAAAAAGGAAAATGGTCAGTGGACCTGTCTATGATGTGACAGGTACCATTTACCAGCCCAAAGAAAACAATTTGCAGTAACTAGGTGACTTCACCTGAAAAGGCAAGGGGCACTGGAGGAAATGAAAAGGCTTCTGAGCCTTGTTTTGAAGGCATTAGTCACTGTGTAGTTGTCTGCTATAGCAATACCACATCCCATGCATTGTTTGCTTATTCTTTGCCAAGCTTTGAGCTAATTTTATATGTGTGCTCAATTTAGTTTCTTTTTAATTTAAGTCTTTTTGAAAGTTCGTACAGGAACACTGTATCTACAGCAGTTCCATCTTTTCCTCACCTCTCAAGTGGCAGCTGTTCCTCCTCCCAAATTGATCCTTTCTTCTTCAGTTTTTATTGCTACATACATACACACAACTCATGCACACATATGCACACATGTGTATATACCCTCTACTGAGTCCTCTATTTGCTTTGCTCATATGTACATAGGTCCAGGGCTAACCACTTGGGGTTGGGACATGTAGAAACTTGTTTCCAAAGAAAACTAATTCTTCCTCTCTCCACTGACCACCTCTAGATCTTCATTCAGGAGTGAGACCATATGGAATTTACATTATCCAAGTTGTTATGTCAATTAGTATTGCCATTATGGCATCAACAGAGTAGTTGGGGGTTTTATGGGTACATTTTCCCTGTTGTGCTTAGGTGACACTATGTAACAACAAGTGCCCTGGGCCTGTAGCTTATGAAAATTTTCTACCCCCTTCTGTGGTTTTCCTTAAGCTTTAAGACACAAATGTAGTATTGCACATGTATCAGTTGGTGTTGGACACCACATCATCCCGTATTCTCTGCATTTGAACTAGTTGTGGATCTTCATAATAATAGTCTCCATCTGCGGCAAAAAGAAGCCTCTTTGCTGAGCGGCGAGAGTTATACTTCCCTGTGGCTATGAAGGTAAGTATTTAGAATGCATTTAGAAATTATCTCAGATTAGGATAGTGGCAATGGTAGATTCTCCTCTCAGGACTATGACTTCTTCATCCAGGGGAAGTTGAATAGGTTTATAATACCAGGTAGGAATTGTTTCCTATTGAGTGGGCCATATCCAATTACACAGCTATTGGTTACCCACAAGATAAAAGTGCATCCATTGTACCATTGCAGATATGTTGCTAGTCTAGTCACTGCTGTGGTTTATATGCTTTAAGCTGGACATGACTGCTGATTGCTCCTCTTTCTTGGCAACTTGTGTAACACTTTCCAGTACTGTCTCAGTTTCCAATATCATAAGAAGTGGACGTTAAAGTTAGTTCCAGCTCAGTTCCTCCTAGTCCTGTGTCAGAAGTGTGTGCTTTATTCAGCAGTAAGGCCTTACCTTCAAGTTCTGGAAGAGAAATCAGAACAAGAGAGAAAGTGACAGCCTTTATTACTTGGGTACACTTTTGTATTTCCATGACCAACAATTTGAGGGGAAGTTTCCCACACTCAAGAGGAGGGTTTTTGTTAGCTAGCACATGGCTCTTGGAGTGGCATAATTTCATTACAACATGCTCCCCCACACACAAATACACATTCCACAGACATAGACACATCTATATATACATACACATATATACTGTACTTAAATAAGCTTTTAAAATAATGTTTCTCTATGGCTTTTCTGTGCATCCTTACTTTTATTTCTCTCCTTCTTCTGTATCCTCATATATTATCCTTCCTTCTCCTTACTAAGACCTCTCCCATTTACCATCATCCCCTCATATCACCTGTCTCCTACTAACCCTATTTCTCCACAGTCCTTCTCTGTATTGCTGGGCTCTTCAGATACTTTAGGTTACATATTAAAATCTGAAGATTTGGAGCTAGGAACTACATATAAGAGAAAAATGCAGTGATTATCTTTCTGGGTCTCCGTTACCTTAGTCATTATAATACTTTCTAGTTCTATTTATTTACCTGCAAAGTGTATGTAGTTGAATAGTATTTCAATATAAATATTAAAGGACTTTCAGATTGAACTACTGTGAATAGAACAGCAATTAATATAGCTGAACAAGTTATCTCTGGAGTATGATGTGGAGTTTTGGGAAAACAACAAGGTTTGGGTCATCATGTGATAGGTGTATTTTAGCTTTTTGAGAATTCTCCACACTGATTCCCATAGGGGATGCCTGAGTTTATGATCTTACTGAGGAGGCAAAGAAACCTCACAGAAATTTCTGAGATTGGTATAGATTTCTATTTGTTGAACCTCAATTTCATTACCAGTAGGCCATTAGGCCATACAATTCAGTAAAGGATGATGTAGGTTCAAATGTAGTTTATTCTGTTTCCTGTGCCTACCCTCTCTCCTACTTCTGAAAAAGGAACAGGTCTGTCTTTCCAAGCATGGTCCATTCAGATTCTTCATCTCTCAGTTCTTACTTTTTTGTACTTGCCTTTGTTCTTGAATATGTATCCTTAGCAATCTTATCTCTTCTGTCCTAATCCAAAGTCCTTTCTTACTCCTCAGTAGCAGTCACAGTCTTTTATATGCACCCTTTCTACCCATCACCTTTTCCTGTTTCAGAAAGAGTACCCCTTCTTGAAATTTGTATTGGTTGTTTTTCATCATATTTTTCCCATAATAGAACTTCTTATCCTGGGGAGGAGAAAATTGGTCATTTACCATGGTATTCTTAGAAACTAGCAGAGTGCCCTGCTCTAGTAGGTTCTTGGAAAATACTTGTGGAATGAATGAATGAAGATGCAAGCTTTAACAAGGCTTTCATGATGATCTCTTTCTTTTTAGCTGAGAATACTTCTCTTCAACATAGCATTTGTGAAGACTTTGGGTACTTGTTAAATATTCCAAAGAACAGCCTTGTTTATAACAATAAACCATTCTTGTTTATAATAAGGATTTACTATGTCATTACTGTGGCATTATTCCACATCCAGGACTCTATGCAACCTATTTTTTTTTTAAAGCTCAGACCGATTTGCAATTAAATATACTTCAGAAATCTCTCTCTGCAGCATCTGATACAGTGTACAACGTTACAGTACTTGAAACCTCTGTTCTCTTTGTTTGAACAATATGAAAGTACAATGAAAAATGAATAAACAACAAAACAAGATGTTTTATTGCATTGTTTCTATTTTTTTAAAAAAAGAAACCTCTTAAAGTCCTGGTTCCACTGTCAGAGGTTTGGGAGCACATTCCCCAAGGAGGGAAACTTCCTTAGCCTAGAGGAAGGAGGGAGGGCCTAGTCCCTACTCCAAATGACTTGACAGATTTTGATGATCCCTCCTGGATGGCATCACCCTCCCTATGCAAGGGAGGGGGGCGGGATGGGATGGGAGGGGGTTCAGGGGATATGGGAGGGAGGGAAGAAGGGAGAGGGAACTGGGATCAATATATAAAATAAGAAAAATAATAAATAATAAAAGTAATTAATATTGAATGGAAAAAGAAAAAGAAAAAAAAAAAGGAAACCTCTTAAATGGCCATTTCACTTTAGCAGAAGCTGTTTACACATCTCAAGTCAATAGGCTCAGGTTTCCCAAGGCTAAGAGGAAACTCAAGCATCAGGGAAGTTTCCCTGTCTTCCTGGGAGAAAGGGAAGGCTTTCTATGCTTCCTGGGGCTTCTTGGACTCCTTCCTCTGTGGTTAGTTCAAGGATCACAATCCTCCCCAGGAAGCTGCTTTCACAAAGGCGTGCATTATCAATGGGTTTAGAAAACCCATGAGTTGTTGGTACTGAAGGGAATAGTGTTCTCCTTTTGCTCAGAACAAAGGCATAAAATGTGCTGTTTCTTATGTATGTGAACACCCAACTCAGAAATGCTTTCTCTATCCAGGGTTCCGTGCTTTTGCATTTTCTCTCCTCCCCACAGTGAGGTTGTGTTGTACAATTTCATGTGGAAGATCCGAATTCCCATTGACTCCTTTTACTTCAAAGTGTTTACTTTACAGCAAGTGATCAATGTTGAGCTAAACAGGGAAGACATCGTCTGTATAGTTACATTTCTTTATATCCCTCAGCACATGTTCGCCTATTTTAAATACTAACATGGCAAGCTATGTTGGATAAGCATTCTGGGGTGCCCATGTGTTCTTTATTTTGCAACATAAAGTGGAGATACTCAGTTCTTGAAAATTGCTTTCTGAGATTGAATATTGCACCATGTATTCTATAAAAAACATTGTAGAAGAACTATTTGTGTTCTTGCTTGATCAGCTCAGTACTGCTAAAGTTGGGTAATAAATACTGGTATTTCTTCCACTGGGGACACTTGGTGTGGTGGTGGTGGTGGTGGTGGTGGTGGTGGTAGTGGTGGTGGTGTGTGTGCATGAACCTGTGTATTTGATATGTAGCCACTTGCTACTTAGCTTGCCTTCAGCTAGGACTAGCTCAAGCTTACTGTCAAGGTTAAGGGTTTCTCAAATTAAGTCAGGCCAGGCTGGGCTTTATTTTGACTTAATTTTGCTGCTTTGATAAACACTTAGTTTCTGGGTGTATTCTTCTTGCACCTTCCTCTACAAATAGGAATAATCCCAGCACTAGTTTTTAAATCATTTTAATATGAGATTTAAATAGTTGAATTGTGTGAAATCACTTGCTAAGGAGGTAAGAATGTGATAAGTTCATAGTTAAGTTTTGTTATTAGTTTCCTTGAAAAATAAGCATATGATGAAGTTGACCAGAGTTTGGAAAAGGGTGGTGACCTGTGGGCACTAATTACTGCCATGTCTCCATGGAAAGTGCTTTGAGTCTTAGGGTAGCAGCCTCTGGTTGGGTGCCTGCATAGCACTCTACATCATTCTCTTTTTCACACTAACTACAGTTTAAATAAGTTTATCATTGGATTACCTATTTAGGCTGTGTTAGTGATGAAAAGGAGGTTATCATGTTTGCTACTGAATGCTCAGTTCTTAGTCCAAAGTGCTTAGAGCTGGGAGGGGGGGGGTGTTTAAAACCAGTTGCTAAATAAGAGTCTTAGTTACTTTTGTCTTGCAGTGACAAACACCTTGACCAAGTCAACTTATACAAGAACAAATTTACTTTGAGGCACAGTTCCAAAGTACTAGAGTCCTTGGCCATCATGGCAGGGGACATAGCTTCAAGCTTTCCAGCATGGTGTTGGAGCAGTAGCTAAGACCTTACAGCTGATACACAATTCTGAAGCTGATGGGGCAGACACTAACTGGGAATGCTTTGGTCTTTTGAAACTTTAAGCACACTCCCTAGTAACAAACATCTTCTAAGGTTATGGCTCTTATTCCTTCCCAAATAATTCTACTAACTGAGGACTAACCATTCAAATATATGTACCTACTGGGGGCATTTTTCATTCAAACCATCACAGGGGGTATCCTCTATGAGAAGGTATAAAAGAATCCATATTCTTGGTAGAAGACCTTTATAAATGGATGGATAGATGGTTGGGTGGGCAGATGGGTGCATGGTTGGATGAGCAGGCACATGAGTAAATGAGGAGGTGGAGAGGTGGTTAGGTAGTTAAATGGGAGGATGAATAGTGGTGACTGTATAGATGGTTAGAAAGAAGGGTAGATGATAGATGATGGCTTGTAAGTGGGTCTATGGATGTGTGCATGGCTGGTTGGCTGGAGAGTATGGTAAGCAGATAGGTAGGTGGATTACAGATAGATGATGGATATGTAGACATGTGATTTCATTTGACTTCTTTGCACCTTTGTTCAGCATCCTTTGTTATATTTTTCTTCTTTACTCAGTGTTGAATTGAATTAGATCTGAAAGTTAGGAATATTGATGTCAGGTTACTCCACTTATCCAAAGGAGAAGTGCTTTACTTGTGACCTAGAAATAGAGGAACATAGTTCTTGATATTTGTCACATCTCATCTTATATTTTGTACTTTTAAAATCTCCACCTGAGAATGGCTTCTACATACATGCTATGACTTGAGGGCATTATGTATGTGGTTTCGGGTATGCAGTAGAAACACCGTGCTTACATGTATACAGGATGAAGGCAGAAACCAGAGAATCCAGTAAGGGCTAGTATAATGACAATGAATGCCCTATTCCAGGGCAGCCCACAATCCATTCCTAATGATTTTTGCCATTGAAAACTCAATCAAACAAGTTTTCCAAGAGAATGTAGAATCAAATTTCAATGAAAAAGTCTCTGACATAAAAATATTATCAATATACTCATTTATTATATAAAAATGATATGGTCTAAACCTATAGTTCTAATGACTGGATCCAGATCACAGGGCAGGTTTTTGAAAATTTTTGTGAGTACTCTTCAAATAATTTATTGTTAAGCAAAATAAAAATATATGGAAAAAGCTTCTTCTGTTGAATGGGTATCACTACTGCAGTATCAGCACTGGAAGGCTGAAGTAGGAGAATCGTGCATTCAAAGCTTGTCTGGGCTATATAGCATGCACACATCTGAATAAGAAAACAAACAAATCAGGGAGAAGGAAGAACAAGAAGATGAAAGGAAAAGAAACTACTCTAAAAATATATCCGAAGAATTGGGGTACAGAAGATATAAACACAATCTTTGGATTCATATAAATCAGGGTTCAAATCCTTGACTAATCATTAGTAGTATGACCTGGGGCAGAGTGCTGATAGTCTTTGAGACTATTACAACTTGGATTTTTTTATATTATTTAATAGAGAAGAAAAAACACTTTTATCCATATTTCACAATATGGCCAATTACTTTAAAAAATATACATACCCAACAAAACTTGCAATATAAGATTGAACACTTAAAATGTGTTCTAAATGCATCTAATTAAACTCACAGAATATAAAGATTATTTTTGGAATTTTAATATAACTGAAAAAGCTAAATTCTATAAATACATTAAAGATTAGACAGAACTATAATCTAATGGTTACTAGATTTTATTACTTCACTGAAATTTCAAAATTGTCAATATTCTGATTCAATACATTTGTCTCAACATGTTTTTCAACACTGATTAGAATGATAAATGTTTTAGTATAATTAGGAGGTTATACTAGAATTGATGTTGACACTTTCATATATTTATTACTTTTCTTGTTGCTATAATCAAATAGCTGACAAGAGGTGAATTCAAAGGGGAATAATTTATTTGGGATCATGATTTGAGGGTACCTTCCATCATGACTTTAAGACTAGCAATTTAATGTAGGCAGTCATCCTCCAGTGAGTTAACCTCTTCTTTAACCAGACTCTATTTCCTGAATATTTCTTAACTTTCCAAAAACAGTGCCACCAACTTGGAGGAAGAGGGAGAATACAAATGTGCAAATGCAAGAGTCTGCGGGGGACATTTCACATCTAATTCATGTAGAGTCATCTGGAAAAAGAGAACCTTAACTGAGGGGTTGCCTCCATTAGACTGTATATAGGCAATACAAGGGCGGGACATTTTCTTAATTAATGATTAATGTGGAAAGCTCCTTCCCTTGTCTGCTGATCCTCGGTGCTATAACAAAGCAAACTGAGCATGCCATTGGGAATGAGCCAGCAATCAGCATTCTTCCAAATCCTCTGATTCAGTTTGTGCTTCCAGATTCTGCCTTGAGTTTCTACCCTAGCTTCCCTTCATGATGGACTATAAGCAGTAAAGTGAAATAAACCCTTTCTTCTCTGAGATGCTTTTGATCATGGTGTTTATCACAACAGTAGATGGTGAACTAGAACAGACACACACACGCGCGCGCACACACACACACACACACACACACACACACACACACACACACACACACACACATGCTGTTTGTCAGATTTGCATTTCCAGAACCCTATTTTCAAATATCATGTCAGTGATTATATCTCATTCTTTCCTATCAGCTTTTATTTGTAGACTTATCTAGTTATCATTTTCTGAGATGTTAGTCTTCAGTACTTTAGTAGTTAGTAGACTTTCTAGCTCACTCTCTGGGAAAACTGACTTTTAAATAATATCACAATTTCCTCTTGAAGCTCATTCTTTTTGTCCATGGAGCCTGACCATTTCATATTACTTCATCCTAATCTTTCAGCATAATGAATACTTTTTATATTGCAAAGTTCTCTGAAACTACTTGTCTGGATCATACTTTTGTTATCTTTCCTTCTTTACTCAGAAAGAAAATATACCTAGAGTTTATAACAGATATATAGAAGAAACAATAATTTATAATCTGTTAGTCATTATAAGTGATTAAAAAGGAAGACATTTATATTCACTGTTTTTGCAATAGCACTACCTCCTAATTCACTGCATTAACTTTTCCCATCTGTTGTCTGGATAGAATCATGGTCTTTCACAGGTTAAAAATGATTCAATTTATTGTTACTTCTCTTTTTATTCCTTTATTTTTATTATTATTTTTTCTTATTTTACATATTGATCCCAGTTCCCTCTCCCATCCCCCCTGATCCCCCACCCATCCCCCATCTCATTCCCCCCCCTCCACTCCACAGGGAGGGTGATACCTTCTAGGAGGGATCATCAAAATCTGTCAAGTCAGTTGGAGTAGGGCTTAGGCCCTCCCTCCTCTCTCTACTTTAAGAGAGTATCCCTCCATGGAGAATGTGCTTCCAAAGTCCTTTAGTGCACCAGGGATACATCTTAGTTCTACTGTCAGAGGTACTGTAGATTGCCCAGGCTTTCTAACTGAGACCCACATTCAGGTGGTCTGGGTTGGTTCAATGAATGCTCGTTTCCCTGATATCAGTCTGGGGTCCATGAGCTCTATTTCTGATGCCCAAGTTGTCTTATTTTGGACAGTATAAATTCCAAAGCTGGATGCAATGGTTTGAGTTTTCTTCTAAAAGTGTATTAATTCAATAGGCATTGTGCTAGAGATGCAAGTGGAGGTATTTAAGAAATAAGTTCTCCTGAATGGATTAATTTGGTTATCTGCCTTAAGAACTAGTAGTAGACTTGGGCTCCTGAAAAATGCCTATATTCAGTTCCCCTTCCTTCTCTGTCTTACACATGCATGCTTGCTTCTAAACTGTGATCAACTTAAAGGCCCTCTCCTAATGCTGCCAACAACCTTTGGACTTTCAGACTTTGAAACCATAGCTGCAGAAAACACTGGATATTCATTCATTCTCAAAGCTCCCTTGTTCTTTAACCAAACCTAAGAATTCTTCCTTTCTTTCTTTCTTTCTTTCTTTCTTTCTTTCTTTCTTTCTTTCTTTCTTTCTGTCTTTCTTTCTCTTATTTTGCATATTGATCCCAGTTCCCTTTCCCTCCCTCCCTCCCTCCCTCCCTCCCTCCCTCCCTCCCTCCCTCTCATGACACTTGACCACCTTCCCATCCTATTCCCCTTCATATTCCACAGGGACAGTGATGCCTTCCATGAGGGGTCAACAAAATCTGTCAAGTCATTTAGAGTAGAGACTAGGTCTTCCCTCCTGCCTCTAGGTTAAGGGAGTATCCCTCTATGGGGAATGTGCTCCCAAAGTCCTTTTGTGCAGCAGGGATACAGCCTGTTTCCACTGTCAAAGGGCCCTTAGACTGCCCAGGCCTTCTAACTGAGTACATGTTCAGGATGATTTCTTCAAGTTCCATCCATTTGCCTGAAAATTTCAAAATTTCATTTTTTTTCCCGCAGAGTCGTATTCCATTGTGTTAATCTTCTTCTTTATCCATTCTTTAGTTGAGGAGCATGTAGGTTGTTTCCATTAACCTGGAAATTCTAAGTTCCATTGAAATATTACTTTTTAGGGAGAGGAGGTGGGCCCCCCCCTATTATTATTTTTCTTAATGAGAAACACACTGAAAAGTAATACCTAGGCCCTAGAGTTCCACATAAAGACATAATGGTTTGAAAGTGCTAGCACACTGCTGGGCTGTTTTTAAGATTTATTATGTTATTTTGTGTGTGTGTGTGTGTGTGTGTGTGTGTGTGTGTGTGTGTGTGTATGTGTGTGTGTGTGTGTGTGTTTTAGTAACACCCATGTCTATGTACCATGTGCGTGCCTGGCATCTGTGAGGAACAGAAGAAGGGATTAGGTTTCTCAGAACTGGGGCCATAATTACCAGCTATGTGGGTCCTGGGAATCAAAACTGGGGTCCTTTACAGAAAGGTCAGTTCCCTTAATCACTGAGTCATCTCTCTTGCATTTTTAGAGAAAAAAAGACTCAGAAAAATATATCTCCTTTTATAAAAAGGAGTTCACTTTGATTTTTTTGTTGCAATTTAGCACTAACATTATTCAATTGCCCTTTAAATATGATTACCTAGTTACTTTTCTCCATATTAAAGAAATGTCAAACTCTGGTTGCGTGGTCTCTGTCACAAACCTTATTATAGTGCTACATTATGCCAATCTTAGTAGAAGTTATTCTGAGTATTCTTTTTTCTCAGTAGAATGATGCTAAGACATGTTCCTTTCAGGGTTGTTTCATTGTTCAATACATGTTTGGTAAATAGAACCCAGTATGTTTGACCATTCATAATCCAGAAGCTATACACTCCTATCATTCAAGCAACCTCTTGCTTGGTGGGTAGAATTCCCATGTAAGTTGAAAAGATCTATTTAAATATACCATTGATACACATGAAAATGTACATGATATACAAAAAAATATTGCCTTTCCAAAAATAAATGCCTGTTATCTCTTTTGTATTGCTAATCCTCTATGTAACATTCTGTAGTTCTTTTAAATATTTTTGTATTAACATTGAAATGTTCCATCTGGGTGGATTCTGCATCTGCTTGGGTATTAATAGTAAATTCTGCTCTGTCTCCATTTATGGAGGAGCTGCTATGACAGAAAAGACTGGATAGTTTGGCCTAAAACCCTTAAGAAAAAATATAACAGATCCAAAGGTTTGATGACTCAGATTTACTGAAGTAATAATGACCACAATCACGGGCAATTCTTTTTTATAAATGATTTTTAAATAAAAAAATTTACCACAGATGACACTATACAAATTGAATCCACTCATCTAGTTTTTTTTAATTAAAAAAGCATTTAATTATACTGATTTTTGAAAGAGAGCTCATCTTACTAGCCATCAAGTAACCGGTTTTTCAATATATATCCACAAATAAACACATGCATGTAATCAAAGTTGTCTTATGAACAAGGAGGGCTTTGTAGGTTCTGTGTTTGGGTTCATATTACTATTATGGAAAAATGGGCAGGGGTGCTCTGAAACTCATTTTTTTTTTTTTTTTTATTTTAGACACAGCCCAGTCTTACTGTTCAACTTCAGTTGACTTGGATATCTTTCCTGGGCTTATTACCCTCCCTGAACACAGGTAAGAAAACATATCCAACAGGGTGCAACAAAGATTAGCTTACATGAAATAAAGTTTGTCAAAATGTATTATGAGTAAAATGAAGAGTATAGGACATACTTCCCTTATGACTTAGGCAGATATACTGAATAAGTTTGCTACTTGTAAAATGATAAATACTCATTGCAGGAAAATATATTCTTTTCATGAGGTGTCCTATGAGATCAGAGGAGTGCCTGCTTCTGAAGTCAGGATGCTAGACTAAATCTCTTAGCAGGAGATAAGATTTAAATTAGGCTTTGTAAAATTCCCAAGAATTTGGGAAAGCACAGGCATGAAAACAAAGGACCTCCAAGCACTTGAGGACCTAGTCATCCAAGACATTTGACTGTATGTGAAGGTTCATGAAGGGACAAGAAGATGGAAAACTGGTGGAGTATTGTGGAGATGAATAGTTGGAGTGCCTTGCTATCTAAGAATTTTAGACTATCTAGTTGATAATAAGGACATTTTAGGGGACCATGAGTCAGGTTTGGATGTTTAGTTTCCCTTAACTTAGAGGTTTCTCACATTCTATTTGCTGGGGAGCAACATCTTCATTCAATGGTGGAGACAGATTTGCCTTGATTCTTGATAACTGTCGAGTCTTTGTCTCCTTTTCTCTTTTGTGTAAGAGCTCTATCACTGAGCCACATCCCAAGACCCTTTAATGACTTTCAGATATTTCTTTGTGTTCTGTGAAAATGTGTCTGGGAACTATGTCCTTTACCTTTACAAAAACAAAATTTCTAGTGCTATTCAAGACCAGTGTGTCTTCTTGTAAGTCTACCTGTTAATGTCCTCTTTCTTTTGCAGATTAATGTTTTGATGAGTTTTCCAGACCTTCCTGTTTATAGACCTTTTCCCTACTGTCCACATGCTGGTAGTATTCTATTGCCCATTAAGTACAGAAATTTGTCTATCTCTACTCCTCTATCCCCAGGCATATCATCATTAGCCAGGCACAATAAGCTTCCAGGGAAAAATCTGCTGGACATTTGAGGAAAGGAATAAAGGAAAGAAGGAGGCACGGGGATGGAAAGAAGCTGACATGGAAAAGGATGAGCCCTCATCATCTGAACACAGCAAATTACAAGCCCATGTCTCACACCAGTCTTAAACTTGACTCTTTATGATTGTGGGAATAGTGAAATCAATAGGAAAGATTTATCTTGCAAAATAACAGAATGTTTTGAGCAATGCCTTGTAATAGAAGGCCAGTAGGGAATTTCTAATGGGCCGTATATTCTTGGTCAGTTTCCCATCCATCAACTTTGTATGATGTAATTTAGAAGGGCCTGTGAAGCTTAAAACAGTTTTAAAGGAACTCCTAAAAAGTAGGAGAGGTGGGTAGTGGCTTCTGCCGGTTAGTTGAGGCTGCATATTGACAGAGGGTGTACACAAAGTCACAAGGCAATTTTGCTTTTTGTGGTTTGCCAACTTTTCCTTTCATCAAAGAGAAAGCTTTCCTGTCTATTTTTAGGAGAAAATGAGTACAGAAATGCAAGTAATAAATAATGCTAATCTATTATTTAAAAACATTAACAAGTGCTCTTTCTTGTGTATGTAAGCTTTGAATGGGGAGAAAATGGACAGAAAACAGCACCAATGAGACTGGATTGCAGCGTGACCTCTGAAATGTCTTCAGTGTATCTCCTCTCTACAAAGGGAACAAGTCTATTTGGGAGCAGAGGACTTATTTAGCTATAAAAAGAGGAAAGTCATCACTTTCTATTTTACCAGTAATATTTCCTACCATGATGACATCCATTATATTAGTCAAAGCGCTAAATGGCTATTAAACTTAATTTAAATGTATTAAAATTGCATAAAATTTAACATTTAGTGTATCAGCCGCATCAGCACCTGAGTGTTAGGTAGTCATATGTGGCTAGGAGCTAAAATCCTGAACTGCACAGGTAGAGGAACTCCTACCTTCATAGGAAGTTCCATTGAGCAGCATTGTTCTGGAGCAGACTTCCCCTGTCTTTGGAAACAGCTGGTCTTTGGGCATAGCTCTTAGCAGCCAGTCACATCTTGCCCCTAACTCACACTGTGTCTAGGTCTTTTACTTAATATTTTTTTTGTTTTGTTTTAATTTCATTTTTATCATTTGTGGGAAGGTGTTACTTAGATTATTCATAAACCTGGAATGCTTCGGCAAGGAAAAGCAAAGAAAAAGCTTCTGTGAATCACACTTAAGTACTTATTTTTTTCTGTGTAAGTGGTTTGGAAATAGTACAGCTAACTAGTGCTATGTTTTGGACATGGTTTCAGTGTGTCTTGGAGCCTTGGTCTGTAGGATAGTGAGATGGGAGATAGTGGGAATAGAGGTGTGGTCTAGTGTGAGCACTTTAAGCTACTTAGGGGGCTTCCATAAACCTTGTAAGTCTCCTTCTGGCTCTCTGCTCTGTCATGTAATCTCTTCCTGTACTTGTACTGTGGACTCTGCCATGAGGTAATGCAGCCATGAAGCTGAGAGGGGCTGTATCAGGGAGTGTGCCTGACTGTTTAGACCTTCAACTTTCAAAATTGTGAGCTAAACAAAGCTTCTTTCTTTCCATTTTTAAAAATGAGTAATGTTATTAAATATTTAGTTTTAAAATTAGCATGCAAAACATTAGATTTCAGCATGACATTTTATTTAGTTTTCATTTATTTTAGACCCCAGCAGCAGTTTCTCCTCCCTCCTCTCCTTCCAGTCCCTTCCCCTACAACCCCCCCATTGTTCCCATCCCCCAATCCACCCCTCTTCCTTTTCTGTTCAGGGAATAAAGATCTCTCATGGATATTTACAAAATATGGCATATCAAATTGCAATAAGACTAAGCATACCCTGCCTATTATGGGTGGACAAGGCAACCCAGTATGAGTAAGATCCCAAAAGCCAGCAAAAGAGTCAGAGACAGCCCCTGCTCTCTGACTACCCAGCTGTAACATATATGCAGAGTGCTTATGCCAGACCCATGCAGGGTTCTTGGTTGTTGGTTCAGTCTCTGTGAGTTCCTATGAGTCCAGGTTAGTTGACTCTGTGGGTTTTCTTGTGATGTCCTTGACTCCTCTGCCTCCTGCAATTCTTTCTCCCCCTCTTCTGCAGGATTCCCCAAGCTCAACCTAATGTTTGGCTGTGGGTCTGCATCCATTTCCATCAGTTGCTGGATGAAGCCTCTCTGATGACAATTGGGCTAGGAGTATAGCAGAATAGCATTAGGCATCATTCCACTGATATTTGTTTTGAAGACATTTTCACTTGTTTTTAATTCTCTCTCTCTCTCTCTCTCTCTCTCTCTCTCTCTCTCTCTCTCTCTCTCTCTCTCTCTCTCTCTCTCTCTCTCTCTCTCTCTCTCTCTCTCTCTGTGTGTGTGTGTGTGTGTGTGTATGGATACATGTGTGCACAGGTCCCTGAATCTAGAGTTACAACAACTGTGGGACAGCTGATACAGATATGGAGACTTGAGCGTAGGTCCTCTGCAAGAGCAGTATGTGCTCTTAACTACCTAGACACCTCTGCAGCTCCACAACATCAAGATTTTGTCCTTCCCCATTCTCCTTGTTTGAGGAAAGGTCTCTTGCTATTTGCTGCTGGCTATAACAGGATAACCAGACCAAAGGCTTCCAGGTATTTGTGAATCTCTGCTTCCCACCTGCCAGTGGCTGTACTGGGGGGTTCTGCTTTTGTTATGAGGATTCAAACTCAGTTCCTCACAGTGCCACAGCAAGCACTTAACCCACTGAGCCATCTCCCCAGCCTTTGGCATTCTCAAATAAAGTATGTTTCATTGAATCTCTTCCCCCTCATCTCCTGCAACCCCTGCTACCTACTTGTTTCTTTCCCTTTTCCTTTTTTCATGCCTCATGTGTCCTTGTACCTGCCACCCATTTTTCTTCATCACCCATCTTTATCCTTTTCTGGTCTCCTTTCTAGTTTTGTATGTTTTATCTACACTGACACTTAAAATCACACACACACACACACACACACACACACACACACACACACACACACACACACACACAATTTACAGACTGGGATCCACATTTGAGAAAGAACATGTACCTTTTTTGTTGTTATTTTTCCATTTTCTTTATGACGGTAAGTCACCTCACTTAATGTTATGCTTTTCGGATCTATCCATTCTCCTACAAGTCATGATTTAGATTCTATTTACAATGGAATAAAATTCCACTGTATATATGTACCACATACTCACTGTTCATTCACCTGTTGAAGGCATTTAGGAAGATTGCATTTTCTTGCTACTATGAAATGAGCAGCAATAAGCACAGCTGTACAAATATCTGTATGGTAGTAAAAGGAGACCTTTGGGTATAAGCTCCAGGTTAGCCCAGTCACATGATGTTTCTGTTTTATAATTATTGAGAAATCTCCATACTGATTCCTATAATGACTGTATTAGTTTACACCCCCCCTAAGAGTGAATGAAGGTTCCTTTTTTTCCACATCCTCACCAACATTTGTTATCAGATTTCTTGACTGGGGTTGTGGGCAGTATCTCAAAGGAGTTTTAGCTTGTCATTCTCAGTGACTAGAGATACTGAATCCTTCTGTACTAACTGGCCATTTGAGTCTTTCATTGAGAACTGTTCATTTTATTAGCCCCCTTGCTGAATGACAGTTTGTGTCCTCCTCCCACCCTGTGTATGGTGTGGGGAGGGAAAGAGAAAAGAGAATGTTTAATTTTTTTAGTGCGTTGTAACTTTGGATGTTAGTTCCCTGTTGGTAAATATTTTCTTATATTCTTTGGGCTTTCTGTTTGCTACGCTGATAGTTTATTTGCTGTACAAAATGGCAGGTTTTTGTTTGTTGTTTCATTTTTTTTAGCTTTTAAACATTTTCATATAGTAGCATTTGTTGAATCTTCATAGCTAGTTCTTACACTGCTGGAGTTCTGGTATACCTTCAGGCACACTCCCTAAGTTTTCATGTACTTAAGCATTTCATTTTTTTTAAACGTATTTTCTTTTTTGTTCTTTGGGATCTATTGTGCACCCTAATTCCACTCACCTGTCACTACTCCCTCCCCAAGAAAATAAATAAAAAAACTAAAAGCAAATCAAAACAAAAATATCCCTTGCCCCTCCATTTTCCTGCTTCTCCAACATCTCTATGTTTATCTTAGTGGCACTGGGAGCTGCAGTGCATCACATGAGATAGCCTTTATCCAGTCGGCTTTTCTGAAAACTTTCCTTGCAGTGAGTCTTTGATCTAGTTCAAGGCCTTTGGTTCTGATACATCATCATCACTGGATGTTCACCGAAACTCTTCTGTGATATCTCACAGCTGTCTGGAGTCATGGAGATCCTGCAGATATCATTCCATAAAAATGGTTCCTTCACATGCTCCAGCAGGTTACAGATGGTGTAGATGTTAGGGCAGGCCAACCCAAGGTCCTGGATATGGGCCTGACCATGAACTAATAAGTCTAAGCTACTGGGGCTATTTCCACCAGGCAAATGGCAGAGCCAGTTCTCTTACATCCATGCCTATGTCCATGACCCACATGAGTGGTGAGGGATGGAGGGACCAGCTCTCCCAAGAGGATCAGGGGCCAGCTGTCTTGCTGCACAGTCAGTTTTCCCAGGGGCAGAAATGGGTGGAGCCAGCTCAGCACAGCCCTCTTGTTTTATCACGCATGGTCCCTATGGTAATACAGACCTCAGATTTCAATGCAGACCTCAGCTGCCACAGGACCACAGACCCAGACATGACACCCAGCAGCAGCTTAGGTGGGAAAGACCACCCAGATCATCATGATCCCAGTGGCAGCATGGCCTTTGGACTCCAGCATAGTCTCATGGGACAGCCCAGACATCAGGCATCTTCATAGCCTTTGATGGTAGCAGGTTGCCATGGACATCAACACAGACCCTGGCTGCAGTAGGACTATGGACCCAGACATAGACCTCAGCTATAGCTCTAGACCATAATGTTACCATGACACTGAATAGAAGCACAGACCACTTAGATCGGTATAACCCCAACTACAGCATGGCCCTCAGACTCCAATAAGGCCACAGGTTTAAGTTCAGACCCCAGGCTTCTGTTTGGCCTTTGGTATCAACATAGGACACAGACTTCAACACAGATTCCAGCTGCAGCAGGACCATGGACTGAGGCATGGTCCTTGGCAGCAGACCTGGATGTTACCATGACCCCAGGTTGTAGCACAGGCCACCAAGATCAGCATGGCCTTTGAACAATAATATGGTTGTCCCAGGTGGCCCAGGTAAGAATTTCAAGTTTTAAAATGATCTTTGATTCAGTCTGAGTTTATTTTTGTATGGTGTAAAGGATATAGACGTAATTTCATTCTTTTTTGGGTAGGTGTCCCATTTTACTAGTATCATTTATTGAATGAGCTATGCCCATTCTACAGCATGTTGCCGACACATTTGTTAAAAAAAGAAAGAAAAAAGAGGTGTCACATTTGGTCAAGAAGTATGTCTTGAATTAAGTGACCAAATATTTTGCTGAGAATTTTTTTTGTCTGTATTCATCAGGGAAATTGGTATAGGCCATTGTGGTCAGTAAGTTGTAGCAACAAGATCTTGAGGAAGCTGGTCATATTGCATCACAGTCAGGAAGCAGAGAGCAATAAATGTTCAGACTCAACTTGCTTTTTCCTTTTGATTCAGTCTGATATCCAACCCCATGAAATGGTACCGCCAATATTTCAGGTAGTTCCTCTCATGTCCCGTAACTTATCTAAGTAATCACTTGCATACATTCCCCTACATTTGCTTCCATGGTGATCCTAAGTCCCATTACTTAGATGACTTTCTTATAATCACCTAATACTAATATGATTGTATTTTCAGAACTGTTCTATTCATTTGTAATCATCATTCATTACCCTGTTCACTTATAATTTTCCAGTTCCTGATGACTCTTAACTGAGTCTATGGATCCGTTTTTGCTATGCATCTCCAAACCCATCCTAGAATAGGATACTAAAATCAGCATTTAATGGATATTGGTAGAATGACTGAATTAAATATGATTTGTCAAAATCACAATCCCATCAGACAGAATAAAACAGCTCACATTTTTGGGATAATAGATAGTTTCCAAAATTATCCCAGCAGATTAATAGCATGGGCCATGTATAACAAGATGAAGTTTAAGAGGGAGAATATGATGAAGAAAGGAAGCATATGGGGAAGGAGTGAGTTTTAATTAACTGTCAATTTAATATGGTCACAGAGTGGTGTGGCAGGAAAGCTGATGCAGCCTCTGACTGCAATAATTGGAACTCCCACACTCCACATGAGAGAAATAGCACCGTTTCCCTCTCCTCTGCACTCCTGGAAGATTGCTCCCAATTCTGGGTAAAAATATGGATTTGAAAAAAGCAAATCTAATGAGGATAGCCACACTGATGTGTGAGGAAGTATATTTACTCTCCCCTGGTGATTTGTAAAGCATAGAAATGTTGAGCTCTCTGCTGAGGAGTCTGGGAGGTCTAAGAACAGGTGCTGGTATTTCCTTGGTCTCAAATGTGGGGCTTCTTACTACATTATAGCTGGCAGAGGACATCACAAGGTGAAATAAAGCAAGTGTGTTCACACTAGGCTCTCTTCCCCCTGTTAAGAAGTCAATAGTGTCATCTTGGAACCACACCCTCATTTAACATCTGCATCTCCCAAGACCCACCCCCAAGAGCATTAATAGAGAGAGCAACTTGAGGGCTAGTCTTCCCACATATGAACTTTGAGGGTCATAGTCAAGCTACAAAAGAGCAAACCTCAACCTCAAGGAAATAGCAGTGCTCATCACAGAAGGGAGTTGAGTTGGCAGAATGGTGTCATAGGTATATGAAAGCTATGATTATGTTCTGAAAGACTCTAGGCATTGTAATTATTTTTAATATAGGGTCTCATTTAGCTCAGGTTGGCCACAAGTCCATCAAGTGGTCAGGGATAAGCTTGAACTTCTTTATGTCTTCTTGCCTCTACTTGCTGGGATTATAGGAACATGTTACTATGACTGGCTTATGTAGTTCTAGGGTATAACAGATAGATTTGTGCATATGTACTAACTGAGCTACAAGCCTAGCCACTGGTATTGCAAATGTTTTAAGATAATAGGTTCCAGCTAGGCAGTGGTGGCATATGTCTTTAATCCTAGAACTTGGATGTAGAGGCAGTTAGATCTCTCTGAGTTCAAGGTCAGCCTAGTCTACAAAGCAAGTTCTAGGACAGCCAAGACTGTTACATAGAGAAGCGTGTCTTAAAATCCTTCTACTACCACAAGAGGAAGAAAGAAAGAAAGAAAAAAGAGAGAAAGAAAGGAAGGAAGAAAGAAAGAGTTTCAAAGTGTTTGGAAATATAATACATGGGATACTTTTTGAAACAATAGAATACCAAGAACTAGACTTATTTTGAGAGGTCTAGGAAAGGCCCATAATTAGGAAGAAGTATTTAGTAACAGTGATACACACAATGTGTAGGCAAGTGGCTACATACCCACCCTCCCACATGCACATAATATAATAAATCAACAAATTTAATTTTTAAATAAAAAGGAACAATGGTGTTTATAAGAATTATAGGAGAAAGAATGGAGAAGAGGCTGACTATGCATAATTGTTAGAACAATGTAGCTACTTTTTGAAAATGGCATTATTTGGGGCTAGAGAGATAGCTCAGAGGTTAACAGAATTGGCTGCTCTACCAGAGGGCCAGGATTTTAATTCCTGGCACCCACATGGTGGCTCACAACTACCTCTAACTCCATTTCCAAGGAATACAGTACTGCTTCTGGCCTGTGTAGGCACAAGGCACACAAGCAGTGCCAACACTTACACACATAAAATAATAACAAAAACTAATCATTGTACTACTGGTGAGTGATTGTGGAGGGGGTGTCACACAAGTATGAAGATGCTCAGAAGACAACTTGCCATTTTTTCCTTTTACAATATGGGCCCTCAGAGTCAAAATCAGATTGGCAACACTCATGTTCCACCTGAGCCATCTCACTGGTCCCAGCACAACTATTTTGCATGGCAATTATAGATTACAAGTGTATAAATGCATACTTTTATAAATTATATATTCATGTCATTATTACATTTGTCAAACCCATAGATATAAAGAACATCAAAAGTGAACCTGGCAGGTATTCCACAAGTTTCACATTTCCCACATCTTGGGGGTCTCTAAGGCAATCCTGGCTTCACCTCCATAGCTTCACACAATGGCATCTCTGGACCTCCATGCAGAGACACACCTGCCATGTGCCTGATCTTGACAGTTTCTCTCAACTGTGGAGGGAGATTGCACAACCAATTTTTTTTTATATCCTTGACTCTAAAGCCATAATTATGTGGATAGAACTGCCAGGTTACATTGCTTGATGGAGCTGGAACTTGGTTCCCTCTTTCAATTATATATGCATCAGCTTCTGTTTCTGATGGTTTCCTTCACTGCCTATGCTTTTCATTAACTTGTTTTCACAAGCTGGAAATGTAGCTGGGTTGGGTCTTTTCCCAGGGTCACCACTCCCTTTATTCTGTTTAGCTTCAGGCTTTTCTTTTAAACTTTTTATCTCCATGAGCACTGGACTTAACTTCATTATGCTTCCGGTTGCTTCTTTTCACCTCAAACTATATGTTTTGTATTTCCCTTTGTCCACTTTGTTCCCTTTCATTTGAAATCCATATAAGTCTTCCTAATAACCACATGGTGCCGTAAAGACTAGGCTAGAGAGGCTAGAGAGGTTTGTTGCAGTCAACAAAGTTTAAAGGAGTTGGAGCTCTTTAACATAGACATGGAGATGCAGAATTTGGAGCTTGTCTTGCTGGTTTTTGGTGTTGCTTTGTTCAGAATTTCATCACTACATTCCCTCTCTTCTCCTTTGGAATGGTAATGTATATTCTGTGCCATAGTACATTAGAAGCATGAATTCTGTTTTTTTTATTTTGGTTTCCTAGGGGATTACAGTTAAAAGAACACCATGAGTCTCAGAAGAGACTTTGAACTTGGAATGTTTAAAAAGTGTTGGGACTATGATAGGCTATGGGGACTTGTGCAATTAAACTGAAAGCATTTCTGAATTATGATATGGCTATAAGCCTGGTGTGAAATGTGAGTTTGAATAAAAATGGCCACTAGAAGCTCAAAAATGTGAACCTGAATGTAAAGCACAAGACTCTGTTTGATAGGTGTGTGCCCAGGTATACTCATTGATTATAACAGACTGTTGGCACAGAAAGTCAGTAGTCAGAAAGATGGCGTATGACGGCATGCAGGGTCTTTGCAAACACTCTGCTTTCTGGTGGATCCAAACTATCTTAAAAGTGTTGTGTGGGAAGTTGGAGGTATAGCTCGGCGGCGAGGTGTTCACTGGTTTGGACTCTCAGCACCAAAGAACAGTCTGCTTTTTCCAAAGGTAGATTGTCACACTCATTCATAAGAATTATCTATTTCGTGTTTTTCAATTTAAAACTTAGAAATGTATAACTTCTATATCCCCCTCCCTGTTCTTCCTCTCTCCTCCCTTCCTCTCCCTTACCCTCCTTTACTTTCCCCTCCCCTCCTTTTTTTCCTCTTCTCCCCTCTCCTCTCCCTTCCCCTTACTCTTCCTTTCCCTCCTCTTACTTCCCCCTTTCTCCCGTCCCCTTTCCTTCCATTCCCTATTTTTTTTTTGTTTTTTTGTTTTTTTTTTTTTTTGGTTCAGACAGGTTCTCACTCTATAAACCAGTTTGGCCTAGAACTTGCTTTGTAGATCAAAGTAGCCCCAAACTCGTGGCAATCCCCATCTCTATATTCTGAGTACTGAAATTACAGGTATGCAATGTATCTGGCTAGAGTTTCTGCCTTTAAACATTTACCACAACTCTTCATTTTTTTGCCACATGTTAAACAAATCTGTTGTAGTTTTACTGAAAATATGAAAACTCCATCTTGAGTGTATGTACCTAAGTCAGTTAAGGCTCTCTGTCAAGTGTAAGTCATAAATGTCTAAATTTATCCATGAAAATACTTGAGATTTATGTATGCAAACACATGTTGTAAGTCCTGTGGTGCATTTCCTTTGGGATAGAGAATTCAGGGAAGACTGTGAGAATATAAGACTTCAATATATTTTTCTTCCTTGATTAGTAGACTGAAGTAGAGAACTGGCTTTCACAAGAGTAGTGTTAGCACTTTGACAAAGAGGACTGATGCTTGATTTTCTCCAGCTGTCCATTCAGCTCATGTTCTAGAACATTGGTTTACAAACTTCTAGACTTTTGGTTTTCCAAATTTCTGAAACCCATCTTCTCCCAGTAACTTCCATTCTGAATTTAACTAATAGATCTGTGGGGATTCTGAGATGTGTTTTCTATTAGAATAAATATACTAGAATATTATATATTATATAATGTATTATATATTAGAATATTATATATATTAGAATAAATATATTAGAATATGCTAGAGGAGGGCAGTGGTACTCTGAGCAATAACAGCGTGGATTCTGAGAAATTTCCTATCACAATTTAATTCAAGTCTGCCCAGGTCATCATTTTCATCATCCAAATTTGTTTGATATTTATCTAGCGATGGCTCATATAGCAAAGAGAAGGTGATATCTAGACCCTCCATTATGGTCAGCATTCTGACTCACACTGAGAAAGGCTTCCTAGTAGGAGAATTTCTCAGATGTTGATATTGGTATAAAGAGAAATGAAGCCTGGGTTTTCTAATATTTTGCAAGAAAAGGGAACCAGAAGGGATGTTTTCATTAAAAAGAAAAGTCAGAAAGTAGAGTGTCCTAAAAAGGAGGGAAAATCTCGAGCTCAGAGTCTCAGGACCCCCCGCCCAGGGGATGAGACCCAGGCCTCCTGGAGCTGCAGAAATAAACCCTGTATACTCAGCACTGAAATGTCTGTCGGGCCCAGGGAGAAGAGGGGACAGGCTCTCTCTGTGCAACAGTGCACCTCCTGGCAGAAGAGCTAATCAGGTTCCTATAGGGAGCAGGGGAAGGAAGATCCCTTATTAAGTAGCATGATTGCACTCTTTGGTGAGTAAAAGTTTGTTCAGACTTTATATAGTGACCTTCATAGAGGAGGTGAAACATACCTTGCTTTTTCTTCCTTTCACTGTGGACTGCAGAGCAGCTGACTACTGATTTCACAATCCAAGTGTCTGTGGCAATGCTATTTGAAAGTTCCCCAGGATAGAATGGAAGTAGAGAGAGAAAAAGCTTTGAAAGTTGAGTGCCAAAGGTCCCTGCTCACACATAAGAACTCTCCCCGTCTGTATTCCCAGGACACCAATCCATTTATCTTTAGGCCTGCCCTCCTGGGTATGCATAGGACTTTCCCCTGTACTTTCCAGATAGCTGCTTTTCCAGGATACACTCTGGCTTCCCAACAACTGGCTTGGAACAGCTGTAACCATATGTTCAGCTGTCTGTGTTACTCATGTTGTCTTATAGCAATTTGTGGTTACACCTCACACTAGACAGAGAACTCTAGGAGGGTGGAGGCAGGATTTGCTTCCTGCTTTGATCCCCAGTGCTTAAAGACAGCTGCAAAATGTGTATTTGCCTATAAGGAAACATTTATGGCTGAATGAATGAATGAATAAAATACTTCCCTTTTTTGCTCTACCTAGAGTTTGGATCTGTTCAGGAATTCAATCACCCATGTTTATCTTACTGAGATAAGTTATGGGGCTGAAGAATGTATCTTGTCTTTTTAGTCCTATTATGTTTATGTTTTTTCACCTCTGAGGCCCATGTATATATCATTTTCATCAAATGGCTAGTTGAAAAGCTTAGGTTAGTAGAGCACTACTAGTATTGATTAATTCCCAAAATGAGTGCACTGTGGGGAGGCATTGTTTCTGTGTAGTGCCCAGTGTTATTTTCACACCATCCTATTAGAACAGAAGGTAGTCATTAGATGGTTTAAAGGAGAGGCCAGGCACTGAGGGCTAGGGTCTCCATCTGACATCTCTGCATCCATATGAACTATTTTTTTTTTGTTTTTGTTGTTGTTGATTTTTTGCAGTGGTGATCATCAAGCCCACGACTTCATGCATACCAGGTTGACATTGCATCGCTGAGCTATACCCCCACCCTATTATAAAAGTTTAAAGTCTTCTCTATAGTCACGATAACTATATGAAGATATTTGTGCAACAGATCTCTAAAACCTTACCTCATAAAATAAAACATGATAAGGTTTGATATAATGCTATGACATTTTGTTATTAACTGTTGACTTTAGTCAGTCTTTTAATGTATATTCATTTCCTCTTAACAAATTTATCCATGATAATACATATCTGGTTGTCTGTCTTATTTCCTGCACAAAGGGGAAATACTGGCATGCTAAACTGGGATCCTTCAGTCTTAAATGCAGTGTTTAGAGCTTATTTATATGGTGAAAATCTTTGAGGACAAATGGTTTAATGAATCCTTCCTTTGAAAGTAGGTCTAAGGACTAAGGGACTTTAGTTGAAGTCATAGAATCAGTTAATGATGACATATGAACTTGTGATTTTATCTTCTGATTTAGTGTAGTTTATCAACCTAATTAGTTTCATTGCAAAAATCAAAGGTTAGTGGATTATCTGCATGGCCTGAGCTATGTAAATATAGTTTTTTATTTTTAATTTTTATTATTATTATTATTTACTACCATTGGTAGTCAGAAGGAAGGAAAACTTGAAAGATGCAATATATCTAACAGATGGCTGCTTCATGCCAGGATCTGTAGTATGGACTTGGTTTGGACTATTTCATCTTGTTTTCAAGTTAGAAATTATTTAAGTTTATTCTTTAAATAACAGGAAAATGCACATAATGTATATTTTGCTATCTTAACCATTTTAAAGTATATAGCTCAGAGGTATGCTGTTCTGTTTTGCATTGTTATAACGAAATAACAAAGATGGGCAACTATATAAACAAAACCAATTTGTTTTATTTATGGCTCAATGTTGACAGGTAAAATCTGCCAAGGGCAACATCCTGAAAGAATCTAGAGGTGACACAGGGCATTGTGTGGAAGGAGATAGAGAGTATTTGTGTGTGTGTGTGTGTGTGTGTGTGTGTGTGTGTGTGTGTGTGTATGCTCTAGAAGGAGTTTTATTATCGTTTTACAGATGAGAGAATGGAGTGGAAAATAAATAATAGATAACTTCCTTGTGGTCACAGATCCTATGAAGGAGAGAGATAAGGATTGAATCCAGATATACCCGAATCTGAGTCATATTATTATTAGTGTTTGAAGCTGTCACCCAAGGTTAGAAATGCAGCTTGTTTGTATAAGCATGATTAGTGAAAGTCCTTAACATTGTGTGTTAGAGCCTTTATTTCTTGAATTTGGGGACATTCTAAAAGGAGCCTTTCTTAAATTTCCTTAACTTGCTCTAGTGCTTAACCTTTAATATTTATCTACTTGCTGGGAATAAGGTGTTAATTCAAATTTATCATGCTCTATATAGGTGGCAATATTAAAATAAAAATAAACTTTTCTCAAAGACAGTTATTTGATGAAAGATACAATAAAAGCATCAATTTATGATGCCAAGAAGAGTCTTTATGCCCTTTATAGTTGAGGGAAAACATTAGCTCCCACAAAGTCTTCTCTAGGAATCAAAACCAAAATGCACGGAGCTTCAAGGGTCATGGCCCCACTTTAGTGACAGCATTAGCTAACTTTTACACCCTTGAAGCTGTGCGCCAGGCACTGTACTGAACTCTTTATATGCTATGGTATTTCAAATGAGAATGGCTCCCATAGGCTCACATATTTGAATGCTTCGTCACTAGAGTATAGTACTATGTGAAACGGGTTAGGAGGTGTGGCCTTGTTATAGTAGGCATGGCCTTTTTGGAGGAAGTGTGCCACTAACAGTGGGCTTTGTGGTTTCAAAAGCTCCAACCAGTTCCCATCCATGGCTGATGTCTGTAAATACAGATGTAGAACTTTGGATGTTTTGACAAATATAGCTATCAGGTCAGTAACCATAATCTATTATTGTTTGTAATAATATCAAAGATATTCACTGTTGTTATTATCAATAGTGAATTCTTATTGTCCTTTCTCTCAAGTCTGACTAGTCTGCTACAGGTAGGTCATGGTTGTAGTGCCTTTAAAAGCCCATTGACCTTCCTCAACACCCAGTAGGAAATCAGTTACTTACATATATGCACTTTGGCAAGTCCAGACAACAGTATCTGCTATAAGGAAGTGTATCTTTAATAGCATGCATGATCCATCTGTAGGACATTTTCAGGACACGTTTGTGAAATGATCCTCAAATGCCTGCCTTGAAGAGTTTCAACTTTCCCACCTTTACAACTGAATTTAGGTTTCAGTTCTCTGAGAGGGACAAACAGATGTCTCTCCCAACAGAGGGCCACTTATCAAAAAATTACATTTTGGGATGAGGAAGAGAGCATGAACAAGGCATGAGTCAGCCCCACAATGTCTCAAGGACAGTTTCTTAAAACTTACCCAAGTATGTCCAAAAATAAAACTTCAGAAAATAAAAAATATACTAATGTAACTGCTGCTTGCTTAACCACTTATATTTCAGATGAACTAACTGTTCCTGAGATTCCTCTAAGTATGTTTGAAAGGAGCCTGCACACTTCTCTAAAGATCATCATCATTTTGTACAGGTGAGCAACCCCACATATGCTGTTAAATACATACTCTTTGCTCTTGCATACTGTTTGAGTCTGGGATCTTCCTTCAGCATTTCCTTGGACCCCTACAGCCTGTCTTAGTTACTTGTCTTATTGCTGCAGCAAAATACTCAAGAAAAATAACTCAAGGAAAGAAACGTTTGTTTTCATAGTTTCAGGGCATATATCATTTTATTCCAGGAAGAGTGTGGTAGCATGTGTAGAAGGTCAGTTAAAATGCATTCATAGTAAGGAAGCAGAGAGTAATGAGTATTTAAACTGTCTTTTTGGTGCAGTCTGGGACCACAGCCCATGAATGGTTCTATCTGTATTTAGGATTGATCTTCCACTTTAGTTGTCATAGTCTAACACTTCACATACATGGTCAGAAGCTTGTTTCCATGGTAATTCTAAATATTATTAAGTTGACAATCAAGATAATCCATCACACTGCCCAAACCTAAAGCCATGCTTCCTGAACTGGTAATGAGAGACAAGACTGATAGTTGAAGTCTTGTGTTTTATGAGGGTTTATATAAAGAGGATCATTATGACTCTTAATTCTGTGTCAGTGCCTACCATCTGCATATGTAACCAGAGAAATGTAATTTAACTCCTGAATTTTCCACACCTACAGATAATTGGCTCCGTAGAGACACAGCAACTCATGTTCTTAATCCCAACATCAGAAATGCTGCTTACTATCTCCCTTTGAAGTTAGGAAAATGGAGTGTACAAGAGAGAAGGATGCAGAGGGAAGATGAGAATTATTTCTGTGTGATTTATCATAAGTACCGTGGATCTCAGCTGTTTGAAGTAAAGCAGACAGAATAGAAGCAGATCCCATGTTCCTACCTTCTTCCACTTTATAGCTCAGCCCAAGTCTCGTGCATTTGCATAGAGTTAGTTAGTAGAAAATAAGCAGATTACTTTTCTTGTTATTTCAATTGTCCTCACATATTCTTTTTCTTTTGGAAATTATGAACAATTAAGTGAAATGGCCTTGTGGATAAAGCCACGGGCAGACCATAAGAGGCCTGGCTTGTAATTTATGATTGTCATTGACGTACTTTGGAATTCTGGTAAGTCACATGGTTGCCATGACCGTTGGTTGGGTTGTTTATACAATATCAGACACATAGATCTCAAAGCTGTGGTATACAGTTTTTAGAAGAATGATTGTGATACATTTCCTAAAACATGGAGACTTGAAAAGTCTTTAAAAGCGTGCTGTTAGGAAACACTCATCCTCACCTTTGTTTTCAGGAAGTAGTGATGGTTCCAATTCTAACATATTTGGGAAGAGTTAGGCTCTGTTAGGCAGATATTTATACCTCTTTTCTCATATAGCTTTTTTGCCTAGTCTTGGAGACAAAATAACTCCACAAATCTTCATTATATTCCAGTGACTCTGGCTGGATCTAAGGGTGAACAAGTCAGCCACAGACAACTTAAGTTTGAGTGGTAAGATTAATTTCTTTATCCTGATTTGACCTCCAACTCTGAACTAATTTCCCCAAAGCTTAGCTGCTCTGAGTTTTGGGATTGCTTGTTTATATCCTTTTATCTTGGCATTTGATAATAAATAGTGAGGCTATGTTATTAACCTGGGATCCTGTCTGGATTTTGTCCCTTGCTTGAGAAACTTTGATACAAAACAATAGATCTTGCATTTTCTTTATAAGTATCTCTGGATGACAGAACATTATTATTATCAAGGATTCCTTAGGGTACCCCATCTCATTCTTAGTGTTAGACTCAGACAAAGATGAATAAAAGCTGGGTTTCCATAAAATATTGAAGATACAACTAGAGCAATTGCTCCCTAAATCCTGTATGCAATTTCCAGATTAATATTCAAACTTTAATTATGTCTCCTCTTCTTCAAAGCCACCATGTACCTTCAAATTCTGTCATTTTGCTCTCACTGCCTTTAAACTATTCTAAATGGCAGTTAACTGGATAAGACATTACTTATTATTTCCCATTGTTTGTGAGCTGGCTGCATCTCTCTCTCTCTCTCTCTCTCTCTCTCTCTCTCTCTCTCTCTCTCTCTCTCTCTCTCCCTCTCTCTCTCTGCTGAAATGCTACTCCCAAACTTACTACTTGGACAGATGAAACACAAAAATGGTTATGCATTTATAGCCTGCTAAGTATGCTGGATGTCAGAGAAAAGTGGAATGTAACTTAGGCTTTCCAGGATCTTAGGGATATTTGCCATTAAAGAGTCAGTGTAAATGCTACTTCTTCAACTCCCCTTTAAAATTTACTTTAATTACTTTATTATATATATATATATATATATATACATACATACATGGGTTGAGGTGGGGAGGGGTATATGTGCTTATCAACACAGGTGTCCTTGGAATCTGGAAGATAGCACTAGATCTATTGTAGATAATTGTGAGCTTCCTGATAGAGGATTGGAAATGGAATTCAAGTCCTCTCTAAAAGCAGTACTGCTACTAACCACTGAGCCATCTCTCCAGTCTAGCTCCTCCCCATTTAAATTCTTTATAATACCTTATTAGATAAAAGTAATACTACTTCTTACTACACTCTCTTGAAAATTTTGCATGCCCTTTGAATGATTCTTTTTAGTTACTTTCTGATATTAAAGTTAGCACTTCCATGTATATATATATATACATATATATATATACATATATATATATATATTTCAATATTTTTCACTCATTTTTTTCATGTATTCAACAAGACTTTATCAGGCGAAACAAATATCAGCAACTCTCTAGGCATTTGAAACACTATTGGAAACAAAACAGACAAACTGTTTGCAAAGAAGAAAGGGAAGAGAGGGATTATGTTATTATATTATAATGAAAGAATTTGTTTTAAACCTAAGAAATGCATGGTCTCTGTAGCCTTCATTTTAGTGGAATGGGAGAGTATACAGAAAACACAATGAGGAAATTACATAGCATGTTCTCAATGAATGAGTACTAATAAATATACATAAAAATATATTGGCATTAACTAATACACACACACACACACACACACACACACACACACACACTCACACACACACACATGACTTTAGGACAATAGCCGATGAAGCACCTCATGTGAAAACAACATTTTTTTTCTTTGTTGGTTTTCAAGACAGAATTTTACTGTGTAGCCCTGGCTGTCCTACAGCTCACTCTGTAGACAAGGCTCTCCTCAAACTCAGAAATCTGCCTGCCTCTGCATCTTGAGTGTTATGATTAAAGGTATGTTCCACCACTGCCTGGATAGAAACAACACTTTTTAGTCTAATCTTCTGATGACTCCTGTAGTGAAAATGGTTCATGGATATCTGGCAGTAGCCTTGCTACTAAAAGGATTATGTATAAATCCCATATGATTACTCTCACAAGACTACAATTTGGCTGTGAGGATGAAGAATTATTTCTTATAGCTTTGTGTGTTATTGTTGTTGCCATTGTCATTGTGAACCAAGAGCTTAGTTAGGGTTACATACAGAAACATGAGTGAAGGGCTATTTACAGGATCATGGACACTAACCAGTCACTGCATAATGGATGTCACTAAAGAAAGGCTCTTTATCCTCAGTAACCATTAACTGCCTGCAAGTGATCAGGTTCTCAGGAGTCCAGTCCCTTCCATGGTGGCATCTTCAGGAGTCCACTCTTGATGGCAGTTGCTGAGTATTCAACACTGCAATGGCTATGACATACCTCCTTACTCCAGCTCTTACATTCTCTCTCTACCGATGGTTCCTGAACCTTCTAGAAACTGTGTGCTAAACATTTAGTGCTAAGCATCTAGCAGTTACCTTTTTTCTCAACACTTTGACCAGTTATGAATCTCTGCAGCAAACACTATTCTATGCAAAATGAAGCTTCTGTAATCAAAACTGAGAGCGGGAATATTTCATGGGAATTAAAAAAATATTTGAAGACAATTTGACCATCATAACATCTCTGTTTAACAAAACAATAGCAATAGATTCTTCACCAGGGCCTATGACCTCTACAACCATGTGCTTTTGACCAAATTTATAGTGACAGATGTGAATTTCCATCTGTGGATTCGGCCTTGAGTCCAGTAAAAAAGCAATTGGTTACCAAAGAACAATTGTGCCACTATTACACCAGTGGGCACATCTTGATTGACAGATTGGTAATGTGGCACAGGTTGTCCACAGGCCCAAGGCTGAATAAGACTGTTAATGACTATCCTTATCCCAGCAGCATGCATACTTCCTTCTCATGTTAGTAAAGCTAGCTATCAGAGAGGAAGCTTCCATCTCATTCCCAGTTTGTTTCTTCATATCCTGTGAACAAACATGTAGTAACAGGATATGTTATCATATAATTTCTGGTAGGCAACCAATAGTAGTAGGAGATCAAAGAACTTCTGCATATGCTGCATATGATAAGATTTTGAATGATCAGATCTTGACTAGTTCTGATGCCTGACAGAAGATTTTGTGATACCTAGTCCAAGTATCTTCTCCGGTGAACTAAGTAAGGAAGATACTTTAAGACATTGGGGACTTTTCTTCATAATTGTATGCTTTGATGGGGGGGGTCGATCAAATCTTTCTTGGTATCCTTTACAAGTTGAGTACCCCCACTACTCTAATGAATAAGGACAGGCTCATGGGAGACCAGGTCTATGGGGGAAAATCCTGGTTGCAACTCCACAGAGGTTGCATTTAGGGACCCTCTCTAGAACATGGAAATGCCTACCTTTGCTCTTCTGGGATTATGTGGGCTCTAGCAAGAAATATCTCCCTCTTTAGGCCAGATTATTTCCTTCTGTGTTGAGTATGGAAGATATTTGGTTCCACTAACTAGTAATATTGTCATTTACTCCATTAGATTTCCAGTCAAACCATATTCTCTCTTGTATTTTCATTTTCTAGTAGCACTTCTCTGAGACAATCAGTGACTTCTCTTAAGGACACATTCTTGGGAAATGAGGCATCCTATCCCTAGAGGAGGATATAGTCTATGACAGACATTTTCCTGGAATTTTCTGTCAGGCTTTTCATTAATTTCTCCAGGTTTCTGCCTTTTGATCCCCAATTCTCTTTCAAAGCAGACATGTCCTGGCAGTGTCTGGTAATAATAAGCTGCTCCAGGATTGGCCAAGAAAGAATTTCATCCTTGTTATGCTGTTCTGGTTGCAGCCATGGATGAAGAGTCTTACAAAGCCTTTGGAGTTTCTGCCTTGAATGTGACTTTTTGCTGGGTTTTAATGAGTTGGAGTGAGTGTTTGAGAACTCAAGGGATTTGCTCTCTCTTCTGGACAGCAAATCTTTGTGTTGATTTAAACTCTAGCTTTTCAGATACAAGATCATCCAGGATGGTTCACTCTGAAGGGAATGGAGATTAAAGTCATTCTTTGTGAGAGATCTTGGAGTCAACTTTGGCAGTTCAGTGTCTTCTGTACAGCAGGGCTTTTGCAAGAGCTGGTAGACTTTTCAAGGTGGCAAGTTCTTCCTGAATACAAGTTCAAATGGGGTAACCCTGGGCTTCATGCAAAGCTGTTGTGTGACTGACTTTCAGCTCTGAAGTCATCTATTCAAGCAATATTTATTGGGCACTGATCATGTGTGAGGCAATGTGCTAAGACCCAAAGAGACAGACAAACTGGTACTATGGGTGTTCTGGCCTTTGCCTGGAGCATTCACTGTGTTATCAGTGTAATGTTGGTAATGAGGTAATGAACTGCCTCTCATTCTCTCTGTATATTCTGATGATGCTCTGTGCAGGTTCCTATGCCTCAATCAGACAGGGAAGGTAGCAGTGCCAAGAGTCACTGTTTTAGGAGCGGCTTTCCCCTGATAGTGGATGGGAATTAGTGGATAGACAGCTCAGCTTCTGTTCTTACTCAGCCCTTAGTTTAGCAAGTTATACATAAACTAGAGCAGGTAAGTGACACAGCTCCATTACATCTCTGGTGGGACAATTAGGCAGCTGTCTCAGAGGTTGGTAATTGGACTAAGCCTCAGTTGCCCTCTGCCACAGTTGGCTGGGTGATACATTCACAACCTGACACACCTTTGCTGCCCAGCTTCCCCTTACCTTACCTGTGCTTCTGCTCACATGCAAATGAATTGCTGGCTGGCAAGCCTTGTCTCAGACACTACTTCTGGGGCCACGCATCCTAAGCCAGGAAGCAAATATAGAGGTTTTTGTTGCTGCTCATTAGTGGAGAATTCACACAGAATGGGCAATTACAGTACCGTGTAAGAGCTAACATGTGTTATATAGTCTCAAAGTAATTCTATTAAAACTAAGAAATATTATCAGTCCCATTTGCATAAAAGGAAATCAAGACTTTTAAAGGCTAAACGTGGTCCAGGGTCCATGTCAGCCATTAGTTACAGGGAAATTAAACCCAAGCCTAGATGATTTCAGAGTTGGAGTCCTTCCATGGAATTATCTGTCTCTCTCTTAGTTCTTCCTTTTTCTGTTGGCAGATGGTTTCAGAATTGTTGACTTATTAGAAAAATCTTAACAGGGACTGAAGTCATGGCTCATAAACATGGTCAGGTGTCTAACTAATGCTTGTCATCTATCACAGGAAACCCTGGCATGGAGCAGTGGGACCTAGAGTTGCCTCAGGCTAAGGACACACTCACCCCTTCAAACCAGCTGGTTACTGATAGCAGCTTCCCTTTTTTTACATGCCAGCAAGGCCCTGGGAACAAAAACTTGCTTTGTGATGCATACCCTGTTGGCCCTGGCATCTTGGATAACAGCAGCTGAAACTATCTTTTCTGCAGTGACCAAGGCCCCAGCCTTCCCAGCTTGCTGCTTCACTGCTGTAGTATAAGGATGGGGGGCAGGGGGAGCGAGGCACTTTTGCCTTCACTTCCCAGGTCACTAAAGGCACAGGCTCATCACTGGCAACTAATTGCTCCTTTCTCCAAGTGACCCTTTTGTTCATTCCAGGCCACTAGGGCACACTTTCCCACGGGAAGCCAGAGAAAATGAGAGGCAGCTCATTACCGAACTTGCTGAGAGATGCTGTGATGGAGAGCAGCACCAGGCACCTGGGGAAAGCAGGCAGAACACTTGTGGGGGCTAATGGCTCACCCGCTGATACTGGCCAAGATGTTACTCACCCTCAGGATTCTTCTGTAAGAGGCCCTCAGCCTCTTTTACTCTCTTAATCCCCCACCAAATTAAAAACTCACCAAAACAATTTCCTACCACTCCATGCTGAACTACTCCATCTTGTTTAGGATATAGACATCTGGATCAGAATTTCCAGTGCCAGTAGCCCAGGCTGTCTCTTCCTATCTCAGGCTTCTCTAGCCATCGAATGAGATGAGGTCTTTTCTCTTAGGCCTGAAAGACAATATGGCATAGCTAGGACTTTATCTGTTGCCTTTTGGTGGCACCAAAACATACATTGCTACTTCTTAGAGAGTTATATAGCAAAACCTCAGTAACTTGGCTGCTGGGTGGAGCCATGCCACCCTACTGAAACTGCAAATGTAATTAAGAAGTATTTACTCATTGAACTTAATGTCACCTTTGATGCCCCTGCAAATCATAAGCACCCAGAATTTAGTTCTTATACTTGCTTTTCCAGAATAGCCTGGAATTTGGATTCAGGAATCCTGGAATATTATTCTCCCTCTGCCACTTAGTAGCTGCATCAATTTGGTTTCATCTACTTTCTGTTTCTCACGGTCTAGAAGGACTGGTTTAGAGGATCTGGTTAAAATCGCGTATTGTTTAAAATATAAATGCAGACTCAGGTGGTTGGAAACAGGTCTTTAATTGGCTTAAACCTACAGTGGGCTGCTTGCAAATTGGCACTAATACAAGCTGTCCACCTCTTAGGTGGTTGGGAGGGGTGAGCAGGTTCACGTGAAGCATTTCTTAGGGTGATGCCTGAGCTGTCTGATTAACAGTAATAATCTTAACCTAATGTTCCCTCTTGTAGGCTCAAATAAATCATTTCCACTCAGTCTGAATTGCTCTCCCAGCTATCAGTTGCTTTCTCAAAACATTGTTAGGTGTCCAAGGAATTTCAGTAAGGAAGAAGCATTCAATTGACTTTCCATGCTTCCCGAAAAAGATGTCACATGAGCCATCTGATTAGGCCAACAGTCTGTAAAATGTGCTCTCATGTGGAACAGCCAGGAAGTGGGGCCAGGAAGTGGTATGATTTTCCTACAAGGATTCTTTGTAGAATACCAGAATCTATGGACCAAATGTCTGCAGTTTGAAAGACACACACACACACACACACACACACACACACACACACACACACAGAGAGAGGGGGGGAGGGAGATTGAGGGAGAGAGAGAGAGGAGAGAGAGAGCTTGTATATGGATGTATGTACAAGGTGTGTGTGTGTGTGTGCGCGCGCGTGTGTGCTGGGGGATGAAAGTTGGAAGAGCATGCCAGCCTTGGTTTGACATTTTGTTTTCAGAATACAGAAAGCTTCCAGTAGCCTTGGCTTTCTTGGCTCTGCTTGGCATTCTTATTCAAATCAGACCCCAGTCAGAGGGGAGTTCACATCAGTCAGTAGTCAGTCATGCTTGCTTGTGTGTGTTTTAATTATCCCGTGCCTTCCAACCATTCACACCCAGAGGAAATCACTGCAGTTGAGGATCTGGACTGTATTCTCAAAGGAAGCCTCCTGTGAATAGGAAGTGCAAAACCTGTGAAATGTGATGGAAACTGGCTTGCAGTCATAGATGGAAAAGGGCTGTGGACACTCAGGGAGACTGCAGGATCCAGCAGAAAGCCCACAGACCCCACATTCTGGATGCTATCTTTTCCCAGGAGTCTGTGATTCAGTATACTTAAAAAACTTGTTTGAAACGGAAATCTGTTAATGATATGAACAGAACCTCATCAGGCTCAAGGGGACCTTAGTGGGTGTGTAATCCAATCAGACATCTGAAACTGCGTTGGTCAGTGCTCTCCTGAGAAACAATGGCAACACTCAGTGTTCTATAGAGACACAGAAAGTGCACACACACACACACACACACACACCTTGGGAATATATATAATATATATATAATATATATATATGTGATGGGAATATGAACGACACATGGATAGACAGACATACATAAAAGATACATAATAGGAGTTAATTCACTTGGCCATAGAGGCCATCAAGTTCCACAATCTTTTATCCAGCAGCTAGAGAGTATGGAAGGCCACTAGTATTACTTAGTCTGAACCCGAAGGCCTAAGAATGGAAGTTGGAGTGCTAAAGGTCTGTCTAAACTCAGGTTTGGACTTGAGACCCAGGTAATCAGAAGGAAAGAACTTCAGGGGAGGATGTAAATTCCCCTTCCTCTGCCCTTTTGTTCCTTTAGTCTGGGTGCTGCCCATCCGTCTTAGGTGAGGGCAACCTCATTTACTGATGAGTATGTTGATCCCTTCCAGAAACATGACACACAGACACACCTAGAAATCATGTGCACACCAGATGCCTGCTGTCCTATTATCAAGTCAAGTTGACACAAAATTACTTGTCATGCCCATTTCCTGGGTTCTGTAGAGAGGGTTGTTCATCTCTGTTTGCATCCCTCTAGCTGTTTTTGTGTAGCTATATAGCCAAGTGCTTTCACAGGATTGTATGCTTCCCAAAACTTCCATACTTTCTTTCTAGAAACACTATATCTGAATGTTTCCCAAAATCCCATCATCATATACCACCTTTCTCATTGTTTTATATGTGTATAGTATATGGAATATTAACCACCTAACATTTTTTCATTTAATTGAACTGTCTTTTTAAATACTTAAATGTGTTTTATTATTTTTTCTGAAGCAAAGTTACCTGAGACATCTTGATCTCAAAGTAAAGGATGTCTGAATATAATACATACAAAAATAAGTTGACTTGGGTACAACCAGATAGCACAGCATATGCTTGAACTCAGCATAATGCTGCTTTGTTTTATTGCATAAATGAAGTAAACTGGGATAGATATTAATGTTTATTGACCATTTATTATGTCCCAGAAATATAGTAGGTGCTTCTTTATCTTGGTGAGTATCAGAGACTCACACCCTTTCTGGGTTCAGTGTGTCTTTTGTAATTGTTTTCTAGAAGAAGAAGTAGAAGTTCAGAAACAGAATCCTTGCCTGAAGATAAATATTTAGTGATTATCAATGTTAGGGCTTGAATTCATATCCTTCTGCTTTCAAGTGCCAAGTTTTGCCTGTTGGGCAGCAGAATGAAAGGTTCTATTGATCTCAAAGGGAGTTATTACTTCTGATGGCTTAGAGAATGTGTGTGTGTGTGTGTGTGTGTGTGTGTGTGTGTGTGTGT
The DNA here is from genome assembly GCA_030556225.1 of Cricetiscus sungorus. Classification (NCBI taxonomy): domain Eukaryota; kingdom Metazoa; phylum Chordata; class Mammalia; order Rodentia; family Cricetidae; genus Cricetiscus; species Cricetiscus sungorus. Next base: position 19,936,735 of record JANBXA010000735.1, on the reverse strand, counting down.
GTGTGTGTGTGTGTGATCATTGTCTCCAGACAGCTTACAACTGATTAGAACAGTTGTTGCTTCATTGGTAAGGACTCTTATGAACTCTCATCAGACTAAATTGACAGACATCATGTGGCAGGTGTATCATAACTAAAATTCCTTTCTCCTGAGAAATGTCTTGGTCTGTGACCAAAACTGAGCCATGCTAGACACAAATAACAGATGTGGCTATAAAAATCTGGGGTGGGTGAGGCTAAGAATAATTTCTCCTCTAACTTTTGCAACCCTTCATGTACTATTTGGAAGGACAGTTGTATACTAAACAGGGAATGGAGGCTGTAGATAGAATGAAGGATCAGAGAAAGACACTGTTTGTTTACTCAGAAGTGAGGAAAGACTGTAAAGCCATCTAGATCCTTAGGCAAATCATTGATTCCTCCTTACATTTTGCCTAAAATATTTCAATATAGCATTTCCCAAACAGATCTTTAAAGACTAGGGATGACCTGTAATATCTTTAAAAATGGAGTAGAGAAATAGCTCAGCAGTTAAGAGAGTTCATCCAAAAGAACTGGATTTGGTTCTCAGACCCACTTCAGGCAGCTAACAGCCACCTTTAATTCCAGTCCCAGGAGTATTCAATGCCCTCTGGCCTCTGTGGGCACATGCATATTCACATATACACATGCATATACACATAAATAAGTAATAAACAGATCATTTAAAATCCATTAGGATACCATAACCAAATAAATGATCCATATCACATTTTATCTTTCCTTTTATATTATTATTATTATTATTATTATTATTATTATTATTATTATTATTATTATTGTGTGTGTTTTTTCTCTTAGGCCTGGAAGACAATATCATACCTCACCTTCTTCTGCTATCCCTAACATTCTATCTCAGTGCTCCAAACCTTGGATAATAGCTTGGCAACTAATATCATTTTCTCTGGTCATGTGTGATGCCAAAAACTAGCCCATCTACAGAAGTTGTCTATGTGAAGTTCAAAGAACCTGTGTCTGTTTTCTGCTGCAAAAATGGACTTTGCAATGACCCCAGCTTACTCTGGTTGACACTGGATCCATAAAGTACACTCACATGGTGATGGTGGTGGTGGTGGGAAGGGGGTCAAAAGGTAATTCAGATGTCGAGAAAAAGATGTGTAAAGAACAGGACAAAGACTCTAGTGATAATACCATGGGCCCAGGAGTGCTGGGTTAGCCACAGGAGCTGGGAGAGCCAAGGAATGGATTCATATCTAGTGGTTCTGGTAGAATTGGTACTTACAGTCTCCAGTACTGTGGGAGAAAAAACTTTCTGTTGTTTTAAACCACCAGGATAATGGTAATTTGTTATAGCAACCAGAGGAAGCAAATATACCATGTAATTAAAAATAATTTTCCAAGGTATTAAAATAGTTCTGTTGGTGCTCTCTGTGAAAACAGTTGTTGCTTGTTGTCATCAGCTCCCTCCGGGAAGAAAAGAGGCTCAGTGCTAACATCAGAGTAATCATCCAAACGAAACCTGAAATTTTCCTCGTTGTTTTCTCTGTAGGGAAAATACTGACTTTTATTTCAGCTAGTTTGACTTTTTTATATGTTCCTCTATCAACTTGAGCATTCAAAGACGTCCGTAATTGAAGCTGTAGGTAGTTTCCAAGAACACACCGCTTTTCCAGTCACATTTCCCCCTCCAAGCACTATATATTGTTTCTGAGCTCTTAATCCTTTACCTAAGTTTTGTCTTGGAGAGATGAAAATTCAAATGGCTTGGAAAAAGAGAACTGGGCCTGCAGTAAGAGATAATGTACCTTTTTATTTTGTGGAAATTAAGCTATTATAGAATCTGCATAACATAAATATTTAAGCATTAATTTTATGCAAACTGACAAACGAGAAGGAAACACCATTTGCTGAAAAATAAAGCAATTTTGCAGAAGCAGAAAGACCACTCCTAGTCAGTACTGCTGTAGGATAATCAGCAGGATGGCTGTGTACTATAAGGTCAATAAACAATCTCCAAAAAATACATATGCTTAAGGACTAATATTTCTTAGTGCTGGTATAGTACTTTACAGTTTACAAATTGCTTTTGTATAATTTTTTTCTTACTTCATCTGAGCAAAGAGGTAAAATCAGAATTATCAGTTGTGAGTTAAACAGTGTATCCTCAAAACCTGCATATGCTGATTGGACAAATCTCAGTATTTCCAGTATTTGAAATGTGATTTTTATTCAAAGGGTCATTGTAGATACAATTAATTAGAACATTGTTGGCATCTATTGTAATACTAGAGTAGAAGCCAACCACATTTCTTTTAAAACTGGAAAGTTTGTATACAGATTCAGAAAGAGGGAAGATGAGTTAGAGACATATGAACATGTTGGTTAAACATAAGCCAAGGATAGTCTTAGACTACCAGTTAGGAGAGAACAGGTCTCTCACTAATCTCTAGGAAGTTCACTGTTTTCCTGACAACCCTCCCTGACTCTATTGCCTTCCAGGAGTGAGTACATGCAGCCATGTTCAACATTTTATGTAGGTGCTGGGGATCTGAACTCAGGTACTCATGTCTAAGCAGGGAGTACTGTACCAAGTTTGAACTCTTCATCATTAGACCACGTCACTTAGAAATGTTTGTCTAACTAATGAAACAGAAACTAAAAGTTGAATGTCTCCAAATGCATTTTAAAATGGCTGGGAGAGTCAACCTCTCTTCATATTTATCAATGGTTAGTCTAGTTTGTAGAAATAGAGCCTACATGGTTCTTTTGCAGATAGTAATTGTGAGGCAGATGTACCCATCGCCCTGAGATTGGGAGCCAGAGAATATGGACAGCCAGAGAATAATAGTCTTGGTGGCTCATAGCCTTGGCGTTTTGGCTTAGAACTGCCTATGTCATATTTTATGACAGAGAGAGCAAGAGTTTAGAGGTATGCTTTGTTTTGAGTTAATATTAATGACCAACACAGAAAAGGAAAGAGATTCTGTCTGGAGATACAAACAAATGTTTATTAAATGTGGACTCTACAAGTCGATTACTGGAGAGAACTTAGCTCACTGGAAGCTATTTGCAAGCTTGAATTCCTTTGGTCACTGGTAGGAAGGGATTGAGTGTCAAATTCCATTTGTGCTGGAGACCATGTACGAGGCTCAGAAACGTACAAAAATAGCTTTTAATTTGCTTCCCCTGTAAGAGGATTATATAGAATTTGATTTTCACGTTCTGAGGATCATGTTTCTAACCCAGGCACTTTTACAAGAGCTGTGGGGGGGTGTGGGGGGAGATGCTACTTTCTGTAAAGTCAAGTAACTATGTTTCCTTTGAGTTTAAGGGCAGCAGACAGCAGGAGCACTTCCTTTGGATACTTGGCTTAAGTCTGGAGGTGGAGTAAAGATATTACACACCTCCCTGATTTTGAAAACAGAGGACTCCTGTGGGGTGTTTATTTCTTTTATAACCATGAGCTGAGTTGACAGAATGTGTCCTGGGATAAAGGAAATAGACCATTTCCAAATGGTTTTGCAAAGAGCATCACCAAACAAACTGTCTCAAAAAGGCAGACTAATCCAAGTCAGTACAATATTCTCTAAAAAACATTTTTTTTTTAATTTTTGAGATTATAATATAGTTACATCTTTTGCTTTATGTCTATTATCCACTAATGAGTGAGTACATACTTTATTTGTGTTTCTGGTTTTGGGTTAGCTCACGTAGGATGTTTGTTTTTTTTTTCTATTTCCAGAAACAGATGGAAACAGATGCAGAAATTCACAACTAACCAATGGGCCAAACTCCTGGAGTACAATCAAAGTAAGGGAGTAGCAATAATATGAACAAAGCTGTTAAGACGATGATGGGGAAACCCACAGAATCAGTTGACCCGAGCTAGTGAGAGATCACTGACTCAGGTCTGACAAATGGGAAACCTACATAAAGACTAGACTCCCTTAATATAAGTGGCAATAGTGTGACTGGGACAATATATGAGGCCACTGGCAGTGGGTCCAAGATCTAACACTAATGTACAAACTGACTTAGTGGAACCCATTCTATATGAAGAGTTACTTTGCTCAGCCTAGGCATGGGGTTGTGGGGTGCAGAGAGGAGCCTTGGTCCTGCCTCAGCTAGATGATGGGACAGACTTAGTAGACTTCCTAGGGGAGGCCTTACCCTCTCCATGGAGCAGATGGGAGTAGAGGAGTGGGGGGATCAGGAGTAGAGAAGGGAGGGGAAACTGGGATTGGAATTTAAAAAATAAATTAATAAAATACAGAGGGGTAAAAAGAATAGGAGAAAAAGTTAATTATATCATTTCTCCCTTCCCTTTATTCCCTCCAAAGCTTGCCATATAACTCTCCTTGCTTTATTTCAAGTTCATGAATTTTTTCATTGTTATTGCATGCATATATGTACATGTGTACACATTTTGTTGATGTCATTGTTCATGTCATATTTAGGCAATCATATTGGTGAGGCATTATGGGTGTGTAGCTTTTGGCATTATGGGGAGACACTATCTCAGAGCAAAATCCCTGATCCTCTGGCTCTTATGATCTTTCTGTCTTAAATAGGGTTTCTAATGTTGCAACGAAACAAAAGTAAGTTGGGTAGCAAAGGGTTTATTTGTCTTATATTCTATATGACTGTTTATCATGAAAGGAAATGGAACAAGGACTCAAACATGTCAGGAATCTGGAGGCAGAAGCTGATGCAGAGGCAAGGGAAGAGTGAATGCTCTTACTGACTTGCTTCCCATGGCTTGCTCAGTGTACTTTCTTGTAGAACCCAGACTCACCACTCTAGGGATGGCTCCACCCACAATGGGCTGCTCCCTACCCCATCAATCACTAATTCAGAAAATGCCATTTTTTAGGCTTGCCTATAGCCCAATCTTATAGTGATATTTTCTTAACTGAAGTTCCCTCTTCTCAAATTACTTTAATTTGTGACAAATTGACATAAAACTTTCCAGAATACTTTTTTTTTTGTCTTCCCCCAAATTTCATGAGTCTTAAGTATAAGAGATGTTTTAATGATATGTTTACTGGGACTGAGTTCCACAATTATGCATTTGAGTTGGTTGTGGTTTTCTGCATTGGTCTTCCTTTATTGAAAAGAGAAGCTTCCTTGATGAGGGGTAAGAACTACACGTATCTGTGAGTATAAGGACAAATAGCAAGCTTGTGTTTAGGAATTCTGGGGGTTTAGTATAGTGGTGGGTGTAGGTTCTCCTCTAAGATCCATGACTTCACTAACACCGGGTGTTCGGCAAAGTTCACAGTATTAGAAATGATCTCCCTCTTGTTGAGTTGGTCTTAAGTCCAAACTGGGAGATAGTTATTGGTTACTGTCAAGGCTTATGTGTGTCATTACTGCACCCTTCCGGTTATTGTGGCATACTCATCATTGTTGTGGTTCATTGGCATCATAGCTGGGTAGAACTATTGTTTGCTTCTCTCATTTGCAAGCTTCCATGCACTTTCTTATACCTTGAAAGCCATTCCCCAGGGAGGAGGCATTCAGGTCATTCCAAACTCAAGGGCTTCTGAAACCTATGTATGAAGTGTATGGTGTCTTTAGCAATAGGGGCTTACTTTTCACCTCTGGGAGTAACCAGGGGCAATAGAAATAGCCTATAATGCCTGACAAACAATTCAAAAGGGTTTTTCATGCCTAGTATTGGTGCTTTTGTTAGGTTGTCTTTGTCTCTTGGAGGAAATACTTAGAGAGAAAGGGTTTATTGAAAATGCATATATATATGTATATATATATATATGTATCTTTATATATATATATATATATACACACACAGACATGTGTATTATATTTTTTGTGTAGACAATTAATACTATTTAAAAATCCTTATGACTTTTTCAAAAATCCTTATTGTTATTTTATTTTCTTCCCTCCTTCCTCTATACATATCTCCTCTCTCCCTAATTAGAGTATTCCCATGTTTTTCCCATTTCCCTGATGAGATCATTTGTATCCTGCTTTACTCTTTCTTTTGTCCCCCCACCCCTGCTGCCACACACACACCACACACCTGCAGTCTACAATGGTCCTCTTTTATATTACTGGATTCTGCAGGAACTTCAAGTTATATACTCCCATCTATAGATTTGGATCCAGAAGCCTCAGATAAGAAACAATGTATGGTGTTTGTCTTTCTGGGTCAGGCTTCCTAGTTCTATCAGTTTTACCTGCAAAGATCATGATGTTTTTCTTTATAGCTCAATAGAATCTATCCCATAGTGTATATGCACCAGATTTTCTTTGAGTCATTTATCATTCGTTTCCTAGTTATTGTGACCATAACAACATTTAACATTGCTGAGCAAGTATTTTTGGAGTAAGATTCCTGCTCCTTTGAGCATATGGCAAAGAATGGCTAGGTCGTGTGGAAGATTTATTTTTGAGAATTTTCCTCATTGATTTTCATAGTGTCTGCACCAATTGGCAATTTGTAATCCTACCAACAGTGAATGATAGCTTCCTCTTCCCTGCATCTTCCTTGCATATGCTATCAGTTGTTTTGTTGCCCTTTTCTATCCTGCATTATGAACTCTCAAAACCGTTTTGAATTGTATTTCCCCATTTGCTAGGGATGATGAACTTTTTTGAGATATTTCTTAGACATTTCTCTTGCTTCCTCTGAGAACTCTATTCAGGTGCCAGATCCAGTTTTTGAATGTTTTGTTTTTATCTTTTTTTTTGTTCCTTCTATATTTGTGTATTAATCCTTTGTCAAATGTATAGCTGACATTCTCTCCCATTCTTTACCTGGTTGATTGTTTCTTTAGCTATGCAGAAGCATTTTAGTTTTATGAAGTCCCACTTGTCAACTCTTGGTATTACTTCTTAGGCAAATGGAGACTCAGGAAGTCTTTCTCTACATAGATATCATCTAGGGTACTGCCTATGTTTTCTTCTAGTGTTTTCACAGTTTACCCTTAGGTCTTTGATCAATTTGGAGTTTCAGGAAAAGTGATAGATACAGGTGTAGTTTCATTTTTCTTCATGTGGACATCCAGTTTTCCTGGTACCATTTGTTGAAGATGCTTTCTTTTCTCCAGACTGCTTTTGGCTTTTTAAAAATAAAATATTCAATAGCTAAAGTTATGTGAATTAATGGTTTAGGGCCTCAATTTTGTTGCTTAATGTGTCTGTTTTTGTACCACTACATATCTTGAGATTTGGCAAGGTAATTTCTCCAGGAAATTGTTTGTTTTGTTTAGAATCATTTTGTCTATTTTTGGTCTTTTGTGGTTCTATATAAATTTTAGGATGTTTTCATTTTTCTATTTCTATGAAGAATAAAATGGAGAATTTTAGTTGGGATTTTATTGAATCTATAATTAGCTTTTGGTCATTTCCACACTATTGCACCTACCAATCCATGGCAGTGGATGTCTTTCCAATTTTTACTGTTCTTCTCTCTTCTTCGGAGGTATGAAGTTTTCATTGTAGAGGTCCTTCACTTTCTTAGATTTATTCCTAGACATTTTTTGTAGCTATTGTGAATGGGTGTGTATCCATGATCTCAATTACTCGTATATTTGTTGTTGGTGTGTAGAAAAGCTATTGATTTTTGCACGTTAATTCTGCTTTTACCACATTCCTGAACTTTTAAAATTATTTCTAGAAATTTTCTGGTATAATTTTTGGAATTTCTAATATATATTGTCATGTTATTTACAAATATAAGTTTGAGTTATTTTTCTATTTGTATTCTTCTAATTTCCTTCTTTTGTCTTATTGCTTTAGCTGATATGCTGAACACAATATTAAAAAGAACTAGCAATAATGGATATAATTGTCTCATTCCTGACTTCAGTGGGATTGCTTCAAGCTTTTCTATATTCAGAATAATGTTGGGTGCAAGTTTCTCATATATAAATTTTTCTAGTGTTTTTGTCATGATGTACTATTTTTCAGAAAAGTTTCAATGTGCTGCTGAGTAGAAAGTGTATCTTGATATTTGGGCAGAATTGATGTATGATGTTATATTTGATGTTTCCTGTTATGAGTAGTTTCTCCTGACATTCTGGTCCCACTGCTGAGCCAGCCCCAATTACTACACAGCATCTCTGTATGTGATATAATGCTATTGGCCAGTTACTAGTTTCTTATCGACTAGTTCTGTCTTAAATATTAACCAATTTCTATTAATCTAAGTACTTCCACGTGGTCTTATCCTACCAGAGAGAGAGAGGCTAGTGTTCTTTTCTCTCCGTCCCCCTTGTTCAATCTCCTCCCTACTACTTCCTCTCTCCTCCTTGTCTTCTAGTCCTGCCTATCTTGCTTTCCTATTGGCCAACAGTGTTTTATTCATTAACCAATAAGAGAGACATATTTACAGAATGACATCTCCCATCAGTTTTTCCTGTTTATTTTTTATTTTTTTTTGCCTAGATTTTTTTTTTTTTTGTCTATAGGAGAAAGTGGGGCTGTTATATCACCTACTGCTAATAGATTGATGTTAAATTGTGTCTTTAAGTCCAGTAGTGGATTTTTTAAATGAAATCAGGAACATCAGAGTTTGGGGAACATATTACTGACTTGGCTTTATCCCTGAAATGCATGAGAGTATTTGGGAATGACTGGATAGAATGAAATCGGGTGGAAGCGGGTGGGGGGAGTGCATGGACTGATGTATAGAATAGATTTATTGGTTCAAAACTTGAGTTTAGGGTAGATATGGCTGGGTAGAAAGGTTGGATGTGGCATGGGAACAGCCTGTGACTTGGAGGCTATGTCAGGTGGATCCTGGCAGAAGCCTAGAAATCAGTTTCATCACAGATAGAGTAGGTCAAATAAGACTAAAGTGAAATCTATGGCTGTGGTCTGGCAAGTTAGAGCTAGTATGGATGGGGAAGGTTTGAGAACTCCCTAGACTAGGTTCTTGTGAGTGGTAGCAGGTAGTGTGGGTTCTGGTGGAATCCCAGAGTAGAGTTCAGTGCAGGTAGATGGCCAGTCTAGATAAGGGTAATGGATAAGGGTTCTGGGCTAGTCCTAGTGTTTGGGAGAAGGTATGTTTGGAAAGAGTCAGGGAGACTCCTGGAGAAGGATGTGACTGTTTTGGCTGGGTGGGAAAGTTGTGTATAGCTCAGCAAGTAGTTATTTTTGACAAATAAGTCATCTTTTTTTTTCAAATTTTTATTTTAAAAAATTTATTTTTCATTTTACATACCAACCACAGTTCCCCTCCCTCCCCTTCTTCCCTCCATGTTCTCCCCTCTCCATCCCTCATCCACTCCTCAGAGGGGGTAAGGCCTTCATTGGGGAGTCAACAAAGCCTGGTATATCAAGTTGAGGTATGACCAAGACCTCCCTCCTTGTATCAAGGTTAAGCAATGTATCCCACCATAGGCAATGGGCTCCACAAAGCCACTTCGTGCCCCTGGGATAGATCCTAGTGCCACTACCAGCCAATACATCAACAGATCAAGCCACATAACTATTACCCACATTCAGAGGGACTAATTCAGTCCCATGTAGGTTCTACAACTGTCAGTCCATAGTCAGTGAGGTCCCACTAGCTTGGGTCAGTTGTCTCTGTGGTTTTCCTCATCATGTTCTTGACTTCCTTTGTTCATATGATCCCCCCTTCCTCTCTTTAACCGAACTCCAGGAGCTTTTACTAGTTCTATCCATTTGCCTGCAAATTTCAAGATGTCATTTTTTTTTTCTGCCACCATTGTGTAAATGCATCACATTTTCTTTATCCATTCTTCAGTTGATGGGCATCTAGATTGTTTCCAGGTTCTGGCTGTGACAAATAATGCTGCTATGAACATAGTTGAGCAAATGTCCTTGTGATATGATTGTGCAACCTTTGGGTACATGTCCAAGAGTGTATTGAAGTGGACTAATTACCAATTTTCTGAGAAACTACTATACTGATTTCCAAAGTGGCTGTACAAGTTCATACAAGTGGATCAATGGAATTGAATTGAAGACCCTGATACTAATCCAAACACCTATGAATACCTGATTTTTGACAAAGAAGTCAAAATTGTACAATGGAAAAAAATTAAGGCATCTTCACCAAATAGTGCTGTCATAACAGTATGTTGACATGTAGCAGAATGCAAATAGATCCTTATCTATCCCCATGCACAAAGCTGTAGTCCAAGTGCGATGGGAGATGTGATTCTGTATATATGTTTCTCATACTGTTAATAAAGCCCTGTGGCCAATAGAAAACTAGATAGGTGGGGCTAGGAGACTAGGAGGAGGAAGAGGAAGTAGTTGGTTGGAGTCGAGATGTAGCCCGGGAAGAAGCAGGAAGCCTGCCGCTCGGCTCCCCGATAAGACGACCACGTGGAAATACTTAGATAAGTAGAAATGGGTTAATGATTAAGGCAGAGCTAGCCCATTAACAATAATGGTAACTGGCCAACAGGATTGTATCAAATACAGAGTCTCTGAGTGTTATTTGGGGCACACGTGGTTGCAGGACAATGGCGGCAGAACCAGCGGCAGCCGGCGGGGAAACCTGCCATAACACAAGTGGATCAGAGATCTCAACATAATTTTAGTTATACTGAATCTGATAGAGGGCAAAGTAGAAGTAGCCTTGAACACATTGGCAGAAGAGATCACCTCCTAAATATAACACCAGTAGCACAGACTTTGACAGCAACAATCAATAAATGGGACCCCTTGAAACTTGAGAAGCTTCTGTAAGGCAAAGAATAATGTCAACAAGACAAAACAGTAGCCTATAGAATGGGAAAAGATCTTTACCAACCCCACATCTGACAGAAAGCTGATCTCTAAAATATATAAACAGAGAATCCTCAACAGAAGAAATGCAAATGGCTGAAAGACATTTAAGGAATTGCTCAACATCCTTAGCCATCAGGGAAATGAAAATCAAAATAACTCTGAGATACCGTCTTACAACTGTCAAAATGGCAAAGATGAAAAACACTGATGACAACTTATGCTGGAGAAGATGTGGAGTAAGGGGAACATTCCTCCACTGCTGGTGGGAGGGCAAATAACCCATCTTTATAGAAGAAATCTGGAAGTTAAAACTTGGGAAAGCAGAAGAGAGGAAGGGGAGAGAGACAGACAGAATGTGTGTGTGTGTGTGTGTGTGTGTGTGTGTGTGTGTGTGTGCGTGTGTGTGTGTGTGTATGTGTTTGGGTGTGCATGGGGAGGGTACATGTTTCAGTTTGGATGTCAGACCTTAAATGCAGCAGTTTTCTGACAGTACTTGCTTAAATTCTTTGGAGAATTTTTCACTCGTTGGATTGAATCAAAGGCTAGAATCAAATCTATACAAGCACTTTGATGTCAAGATATAGTCTGCACACTGTGCTCAAGGTCTTATGATGGAAAGCACTAATTTTCTTTAGTTCTAGAAGGGTTTTGGGTCTGAGATATCTACTCTCAACTCTGTGAAAAGTCATTTTATTTATTTATTACATCCATAAAAATAAAAAGAATATAACAACATGGTCCCAGTTAGCCTCAGGATGTGCTAATATTGTTTTTAAAACAAACAGAATTGATTCCTAGATTAAAAATCTCTCAAATGCCCTCAAATTTTCTAGCATCATGTTTTCTTTAATTATGTAGTTAAGAAACAGGGCAGATGGAAAGAAAAAAGCAGGGGAAACCCTAATGATAGGTGAAGGAAAGGGGGAAAGTACAGATACTAGAATACATGTAAGTTCAGAGCAGAAAAGGGGACTATTTGGAGGGATGACAGAGATCAGGAACTGGAGAGGGAAGTGGGATGGGGATGAATTAGAACAAAATACAATGACATATGTGTATAGAAAAATCCAGAGTGAAATTTATTGTTTTGTATGCTAATGTAAGAAAATAAAAAAAGGTAGGAAGGAAATACTTCAATTACCTTGTCAATGGGAAGTCTTGCTAACCATACAGACCTGTGCTGAGTGCCTTTGCTTGCAACACAGTGTATGGTCATTAAATATTTGTCTTTTTTTTTTTTTTTTGAAACTGTTGAGCAACCTGAAAATTAAGTAGTGAAGAGCAGAACATTAACTGTTCATTATAGATAGTCTTTGTGATTTCATAAGGCAAATATAGCACCATCACACCCTGGGGGCTTGCTTCAGTAAATGTAACCAGATATGGAAGGTCAGCCCAGAAGGGAGGGATGACTCATTGTACTCAGTCATGGTGCTTTATACTACCAGTTGCTAATTTTTTTCCTTTTAATTAGCTTATTTTTATTCTTTCTTAAGTTTATTTTTCAAATTTCATTTTACATTTCAACCCATACCTTTCCTCCCACCTTCCCTTGACTTCCCGTCCACCAACCCATTCCCAGTCCACTCCTCCCAGTAGGTAAAGGCTCTTTTAAAATAAGATTTGAAGAGAAAACAAAAGGGAAGAGGTTATTTTTTAGAAAAACAAGCAAATTTATACAGGAAGCTCTTGAATTTCAACAGGTATAAAAGTGTCTTGTAGAGCATTTATGGACCTTATTTAGAGACTATGTCCTTAATCCAAGTGGGTAGTTTATAAAAGACAGGTAAGAGATTGCAAAAGGCATTCAACACAAAAGTTGAATTGATACTTTCCATTTCTACAATTTAGGGTCATCTCTTTCTTACTTAACAGCAGTATTTTGAAAAATATCAGCATGAAATATTAAGCTTGGATCAGAGTTTTCCTTCTTCTGCCATCTTGTTTTATTCTAACCAAATAAATATTTATGGAAAGCAACTCATTTGAATATTTATAAATAGTTGTGTGACCTTGAGCAAAGCTTTGTCAGTCAAGATGTTATTTTATTTGTTTGTTTGTTTTTGCTTTTGTTTTTTGAGATCCAGTTTCTCTATACTGCTTTGGAGCCTGTCTTGGAACTAGCTCTGTAGACCAGGTAGGTCTCTAACTCACAGAGTTCTGCCTGCCTCTGCCACCTGGGTGCTGGAATTAAAGTGTGCACCACCATCACCTGGCTTATTTTGAGTCCCAGTATTTTAGTTTCTTTTCCTGTTGCTATGATAAAATAACCTGGCTACTGCAACTTAAGGGAGGAAGCATTTGTTTTAACTCACTGTTCTAGGTTACAATCCTTCATGGCAGGGGTTCAAAACAGGGGTTCAAAACAGCTAGTCACATTATATCTATAGCCAAATGAAACAAGCAATATATAAATGTGCACTGCTCAGTTACCTGTCTGTAGTCATACATTCCAGGATCCCAGCCAGGAAACGATGCAATATTCAGTGGACAAATCTTCTTATATGAGTTAATATCATCAAGATTATCCTCCACAGGCATGCCCAAAGAAATATCTTCCACGTGATTCTAGATTCTGTCATGATAATAGTTAACACGGACCATCCCACCTACTATCAGGGAGATGTTGGAGAAAGGAAGGATTGTGTGTGAATTTTCTTTCAAAAGAGACAAGCATTATCCAAAACAATTGTAACTTACTGGTGTAGTGCAAGGGATAAGAATTCATTTGTTGATCATAATGGGAGAGATATATGACCTGCTGGCTGCATACTTAATTCTCAAAGTTTGTCTTGTCATATAAGTGGTGTTTTAGTATGATGGATTTTTCTTAGGCAGGTATTGAAATATGAAACAATAGATTGGAAGCTTCACTTGTAGAACTAACATTGGTAACACACTCATTCATCTTGATTCCTTCTCTTCTTAATGTCTTCATCTCTCATTGTGATGCCATTCTACATTATTAGTCCAGATAATGACAATGACACTTGTCTGGCCTACAACAATCTATGTTGCTGAGCGGAAGCTTTTATCTCTATGTCTTCAAGGCTGTTGCTTAAATAATTATAATCCATAAAATCACACTGTGCTCCCATGAGGGAGAAAACCCCCTCATTTCTTTGTTCTGCCTGCTGTAAGCAACATTATCATAAGACATATTTAATTTCAGATCCAAGATCTACTCTACTGCTAGCTATATGTTCATGAACATACAGTGATATTATTTGTGAGATAGGTCTAACACTATCTCCCTGGGCACTGTTAAGCTTGAATGTGGCTAACTCTACCAGCATTTAGTACTCTGAAGGAAGAGTTTTATAGCTGTCAGTTACTGTTGGCCTTGCCATTGATGTTGCTGACTGGCGTTGACTGAAGAAGCTGTCTGAGAGTGTAGTGTGGTTCTGAGCAGGGAATGAGCACAGCGACCAACCACAGAAGGTTTCCTCCAGGGATGCCTACTGAACCTCCACTTATAGAGGGAACAGCTCAGCCGCATGCTGAGACACATGGTCTGAGATTTTTAAGTTTCTTTTGGGGGTATTTCTTTCCTCCTGGGTTTGAGACAGGCAGATGTTTGATCACAGGCTTAGTCTCCCAGACTTCAAAGAACACACGAAACAAGCAGCTTCCTATAGTGGAGATCCAGAGCTTTCTGTTCTGTCTTTAAGTGCTGTACCTAATGCTGCAGCTCTGCTCAACCAGGCTTTGCTTCTTACTCCATTCTAATTTTTCTACCCTCTAAATCTCATTGCAAGTAGTTGAACATGTCTTTCTCAGACAAACTGCTGCATCAGAAACCATACCGATCTCCTGTCAGCCAGGGGATTTCAGGCAGTGCTTGCTATACTCCTGCGAAGCACATTGCCTAATGCTCAAAGACTGCCACCTGCTCCTCAGCAGCAGCCAGCGCAGCAGCCAGCTTTCTGTCTCACCCTGGCCCTTCTGTTCACACCAGTACAAGCAATGGTTTGCCAAGATTCAGTTATGTCACTGCCCATTCCATTTGCTAGGAAATCATAGATTTCAATGAAATGTTTCATAAACAGATTTGATGCAAGTGTAGAAGAAGAGGTGTTGGTTCTGTGAATGATTTGGAGACAGTAAGTCTGAGCTGCTAAAAAGCAACTTCTCACTTGGTTTGGATGAGGTGGTTCCTTCAGCCTTGGGTTGGAGGGAACTGTGAAATGGTATGGAGTCTAGATTCAGGTGATTTCACAAAGGACCTCTGCTTTAAAGGAGTTGAGCCTGTGACTATGAGCCAGTTATAATCTGAATTGTTTATGTGAAATAAATGCTGATCCTTGCACCATTGTTGTCAACCACACATCAAATCCTTGGCATCAGGACTTGGGTTATAGCTAAGTGGTAGCCATATGCATGAAGTTTAGTCCCAGTGTAAGGGTAGAATGGGGTACTATGGGTACAGAAAAATAATATGTCACTCCTCTGCCTTCATCAATGGCTTAGGTGTGGGCTCCATTAATAATAACTAATATATTCTGTTATAATAAAATTTCATTATATATGCATCATTTTAAAGTAGTTCCCAATTTGACCATTATTTTCCATTAACTGATCAATTACCCATTTCATCACACCAAATGAGGAACAACATAAGCTTCCAAATGTCCAGGTGACCCTCTCTCAAATTAGCTGGTGCATGCACTGTGCACAGCTCAAGCTACTCAAGGACTGACCAGTGATGGTGCTGGTCTGGGCAAATAGGTCCACAAATTTGTAATTTCATTTATGTTACTCAGATGTTTCTCTCCCACCTGCTAGTTCTCAAATAACCGAACAGAGGCTTAATATTAATTACAAATGCTTGGCTGATAGCTCAGGCGTGTTACCAGCTAACTTTTACACTCAAATTAACCCATATTTCTTATTTACACTCTTCCACATGGCTCATGGCTTGTTACCTCCTCATGGCTTGTTACCTCATTTTCTACACATCCTGATTCCTTGGTGGGTGGCTGGCTGGCTTCTCTCTTCACAGCATCCTTCCTCATCCCAGAATCCCGTTTGTCCCAGGTAACTTCATGGTGCCTTGCTATAACCCAATCAACTTCTTTATTAACCAATGAGAATAATACACATATTCATGGTGTACAGAAGGATTATTCCACAGCACTTTTGAGTTTTAATAGTGAATCAAGTACCGGTGGCTGAGAGTGTAGTCTGGGACAAAAGAATATATATGTACAGCATCCCATATTTGCTAAGATTTATGGATGATTTTCCATTACCCTATTCAATTTCCCAGTAGCCCCTGTGAGGTGGAAATTAGTTTCTCTATTTTATAGAGGATGCTGAGGTTTGCAGAAATTAACTCCAGTTATATACAAGTAAGAAGCATAGCAGAAGATAGCCCTACACCCAAATCCTGTGACTTATATATCAAGGCTGATATTTCTACTGGTGTGGGTGGCAGCGTTGACTGACCCACTCTGTACTAACATCCAGACACTGGTATTATGCTATATAATGATATTCTTAGCTTTTGTGGAAGCTATGACATGTATAAAGCTAATGCATCCCAAAGAGTTTCACATGAAAGTCACCAGGATGTTAGGTCACACACAGGGAACAATGGCTATTCAAGTGACTGTGGTAGCCCAGGATGATAATTTGTAATTGGGCCTCAGACCTGCAACATTCCACTCTATCCACAATCATTGAAGTTCTATTCAGCTTCTGTAGACTGGTCCAGTGTGTGTGTGCCTTCTCTCTGAGAAATTTACTTCACAATAACAAATCCACTCTGACATGGGTAATCATGAGTCAAGGCTCTGCCCTTGCCCTTAGTAACCTTCTCCTAACACTGTTACATTGGAAATTGCATTTTCTACCCAGGAACTTTAGGGGACACCTACACCATTGTATCTTCCAAATAAGGGATTTATCATATGACACAACTCTTGAAAATCTTCAGCGCCCCCACTTACTACTGGCTGTGTTGCAGATGCACTGTGAGCCAATGGACACACTAAAGCATCATAATGAGCTTCCAGGACTGGAGGGGACAGCTTTTTGGCAGCAATGACATTTGCATTGGTGTAACATCTGCTTGTTTTGATACAAGATAAGGGTCTTGTCATAATTTCCATATTCTCTCTATTCAAAGGGAAGTCATTTGGCTAACTCTAGTCCCTCTGGTCTGAAATTTGGGATATGGAATGTCAACTCAACTAGTCTGGCTATATTATTAAAATCATTGTTGACCATTTCAAGTTAGTATTGAACATAATACATACGCTTATTTTTCTTCCTGGTATATAAGGGTAAAAGAATAAGGGAAAGAGAGCTTGATATTCGATTAAAGTCAGGAGAAAAGAAAAGCGTTCTGGCAGCTTTAACCACCTATCTTTCAAGATGTTGCCCCTTGGCTCTTGAGAACTGGAACTAAGGATGACAAATCTTACAATCACTGATTTAAATGTGTGTGTGTGTGTGTGTGTGTGTGTGTGTGTGTGTGTGTGTGTATACCTATCAGCTGATAGGTATACTATGTACCACAAAATTAATATCTTCAAATAAGAATTATTTTCTTACAGTTCTAGATTTGAAGCCTATGGGCAGAACCATAGACTTTTTCTAAAGACTGCAGGGCAGATCTGTTCCATGTCTTTTTCTTTGCATCTGATGTTACTGTTTGTATACTGTATACTGTGTATATACTCAGACTTCTAGACAAATTGTCCCCATCTCTACCTATATCATTCCATGATCTCTCTGTGATTGTTTTCTGTTTTTTTCCCAAGACATGGTTTCTCTGTAGCTTTAGAGTCTGTCCTGGAACTTTCTCTGTGGACAAGGCTGGCCTGGAACTCATATATCCACCTGCTTCTGCCTCCTGATTGCTGGGATTAAAGGCATGCACCCCCACTGCCCAGCAATTATTTGCTCTTTATTCACAAGGATGATAGTCCTATGTGTGAGACTTGAACTTAATGAGCTATGACCACATCTTAACATAATTACATCTGCAGTGACCTGCTTTCCAAATAAGATCATAGTCACAAGGGTATAAACTGAGTGTTTTGGCATCATATGTATAAAACTGATGGCATGATCACATTATCGTTAATTTGAAGATTTCTATTGTACATACAAGGGACAGAACAGTCAGGGGGCATCTAGAAAAGTCTAGAGCAGAGGGAGAAAGTAGTAGGCAGAACATGGCTAGTAGATTGGACTTGGCCATAAGAAGAGGCTTGGTGTTGTGGGGGCAGAGAGAAGACAAAGAGAGGACCAAGAACAAGGAATAAGAGGGACCAAAAGAATGTATAGACAAAATAGCAGGGTTATAATGAGAAATGAGAAGCCCATGCACTGGATAAGAAAAAATGAGGGAAGACCATGAATTGGGGACATTTAGAGGAGGGGAAAGCCAGGATGCCAGCATGGGCTTTGAAATGTGTATAACAGGTACTTGTAACACTGAGGGATCCTGGAGGTCAGCGTGTGCTTTGGTATATTAAAAGGTACCACAGATAGACATTTGTGGTTCTATTAGTGTAAAGATAATGGTTTCTTTGGTAGAGGGGAACTGGCTTCACAATTCCTAAGGAATGCTGGTTTTTATCTAACCTCCAGAGTTGGGGGAAATAGGAGCTTCATTTGGACCTGATCACAAGGAACTACTAGTTAGGACTTCACCTGCACTTTTTGAAGACACAATTCAGTAAAAAACCATATTCACATACATTTTTTTTGCCTGAAAATGACATATATTTTGTATCCTGGTATGAACATTTAGCACTGTTTATGAGGTGGCATTTTATTAGAGTTGTGCCTTATATTTCATGGTAACCATTTGAATGCTTGAAACCTTATTTAAAGTGTGCCTTTAGGCATTAAACTTCTTTCATAATAAATAGATCTTAGATGTCCTAATTTTTAAAGTAACTTTTTCACTAACTGGGAGGTAGCAATATAGCCCTTCATTCTGCAGCTTATCCTAAAGGTGCAAATGATTTTCTGATTATTCTCTCCTATTTATGTATCATTCCATCTCTTCTATCCCATGCACTGTTTTGGGCCCTGAAGACAAGTAAATGCTCCTCCATTTCTTATCTCTGCCAGATTTGCATTCCAGTGATGAGAAATGTTAAGTAAGTGAGATATTGCATGCAACCTGGCAAATGTTGTTATCAAAGTTGAGAAAATTATGGGAGAGTTTGGCAGGAGGGAGAGATAAAATGTACACAGAAGACTTCCTGAGGGGACTAGCCTTGGTTTAGAGGTTGGAAGGAAGCATAGGGTGGCCTCTGAGAGCCAATTAATATGTAGTAAGGGGCATGGCAAGTCATGATGAAAGATGGAAAGGTTCCTTCAGGCCATCATTGGCTGAACTTTGTCAAGGCAATGTACCCCTCTAGTGAAACTGTGGGTCCCATTGTGATCATTTAGAAACAAAGGCTGTGGGAGGTACCTAGAGTCAGATTAGGTGGTGAGCATGGACCTTCATGATGACATTAATGTGTGTGCGCGTGCGTGCGTGTGTGTGTGTGTGTGTGTGTGTGTGTTTCTCTCTGCCTCGCACTCTCACTTTCTCTATCTCCCCTCATAACTTCATTTTATCCCTATTATGAAGGAACTGTGAACAAATAAGTTAAGAAGGCATCTCTGCAAGGATGAGATCTAAATATCTATCTCCTCTGAGTTTCTAAGTTAATATTTAACCATAAAGATGATGTTAGAGTGTGGAGCCTTGGAGAAGTGAGTAGGAGAGGAAGCAGCATGGACAATACAGAGTAAAGGTAACTGAGCCACATTGAAAGAACATAGATTAAAAGATATGGATAATTTAAGTTATAGAACTAGTTAGATACAAGCCTAAGCTACTGACTGAGCTTTCATAATTAATACTAAGTCTCTGTGTCATTATTGGGGAGCTTACAGTACTGACCAAAAGACCAAAACACCACCTACAGTGGAGCCCTTAGGAATGGGTTTAGTTCCCTAAATCAAGAGGTTCAAATAGTGGTGCTGGTTAGCTCCTTTTGTCTGCCCCCCTGGAAGAGATCCCTCACTAGGGCCAGACTGTGCTTCAGCCTGATCTTGGCTTCCTGCAATTTCAGAATGGCAGAAGGTAGATTTCCATTGTCTAAGTCACTTTGTCTTTGATATTTTTGTTTTAGCAACTCATGCTGACTGAATCAAGAATAGGGCATTAAGTACTTCTTTGTATTTACCTGAGTTTTAGCCCTGGAATGAATGGGATCTGGTAAAACCTGAGCCTAGTAAGTTATAGGGAACCTTAAGAAGGGAGAGAGAGAGAGAGAGAGAGAGAGAGAGAGAGAGAGAGAGAGAGAGAGAGAGAGAGAGAGAGAGAGAGAATCTTCTTGATGAAGTACTTTCTAAACACTAGAAATGAGTATACATTTCTTCTTGTAGATTCATAAACATCTACTAATATTAAAGATTCTAAAATACCTTGTTGAAAGGAAATCCATATTACTTTATTTTATCATTCTTAAACTTCTTTGATACCCAAATTGGAAATTAGAACTATGAATCTCAAGCTTTCCCAGTCCTACATTGTGATAGCTTGAGGCTGGATCTGACTGTAGGAAAGATGTCAGAGAGATAACTTGGGTACCAGCTTCCGAAGACATGTCAGAAAGCTTCCCTCTCACAGTCCTGAGTGGAAATTTTTGTGAGACTGATGGTCTAAGTTAAATGGGGCCAAAAAAGTAGGAAAAATGACAAAAAAAATTATATTGAGAGATTTTTGAGTTCCTAAGCTTGGTGTTTTTGTATTATTAAAAATTTTAAGTTAAAACACATGATAGCAAAAGTAACACATATTCATTGTTGAAAATAAAGGAATGGGGTTGAAAAGATGGACCTGTGGAAAAAAGAATTAGCTGTGTAAGTCTGGTGACCTAAGTTTCCTCCCCAAAACCAATGTAAATATAGATAGAGAGAACCAACTCTACAAAATTGTTCTTTAACACCTGCACATCTGGTGGCACAGGCACCCCAGTGATAATAATGAATAAAAAATTAAAAATAATGCATAAATAAGTAAATAAATAAAAATATGAACAATTTTAAATGTATATTTAAAATTAGATTGCACTCCTTTTTTCTAGTTGCTATTTTTTTTTTACCTAATTGACCATCTCTGAATTAACATTATGACTATATTTTATTGGCATATCATAATTAATTTTTTCAAACCAATGTGTTTGGTTATGTTTAGTTATTTTAAACAGTGATGTAGTAATTATTTCCCACATATGACTTTGAGATTTGCACAATTTGTTTCTAGATGTAGATGTGGAAATCCTGAGTGAGAAACTGTGCAGTGATGCCCAGTAGGTTCATAATATTTATCCCTGCCTTCTTAATGGTTTCATTTGCTTCTAGAAGACCAAGCCCAGGTACAAGGCTAAACATTCTCAATAATTTTAAAATATGAAATTGTGGCCATGTGACTTACTATTAGCCAATGAAATAGGAGCTTAGTTGTGTACATCTTTTCTTTCTTTCTTTTTTTTTTTTTTGAGCAGTCTGTTTTCTGAGAAAAGGAAAGTCTTTATTTTCCCCTCTTTCTCACCTTGGATGAGGAGTTGACATCTTAGAGGCACAAGGGAGCATTGAGAGTGAAGGAGTCTAGCCTCCAAACTGCTCCAAGTGATCGTCCTCTTTCCCCTGGATTTGTTTTACAAAACCATAACTGAGTTTTGCCTTGTTCGAGCTACTACAGTTTTCCCCCTTTTACATGCTCTTAAATGAAATTATAGCTTGTGAAAATGGAATGCATATTGAACAATTTTGAAAAATTAGAACCAAATGTCCTGAAAGGGGCTGTACCGACAGACATGCTCATCAGCAGTGAATGAGATTGCCTGGAAGAAAATTGAACTCATTATAAATGATGTGGTCTTTATCATTTTCGTTCATGAGAATTTTTAGCATTTTCAGAACCTTTACTTGACAGTCGCAAATCGATAGAGCTCACTAGAAAAGAACTAGAATTGTGCAAACTTCTATGTGTATTTTAACTTGGCCACTGGATGCTTCTGTATTGTCATCCTGAACTAATATAATCTAACCTTATGGAGCCCCAGCTCCCTAATTTGTGAAATGTGTTAATCATTCTACCTTTCCATGAGGAATAAACAACGTGTATGCTGTATGTATCATAAAACGTAGTATAAAACATTCAACAAAATCAGCTACTTGTCTTCAATACATATATCAATTTTCTCATTTTATGGGTTATTGTATGGAATATAGTAATGAACAAACAGTACCTACAAGTAAAGCTCAATAGACATGTTAGGATAAAAAAAATAGTCACAAATACTACAATGAAAAAATTCCCCTAAAGAAAAACTATCACAGGAATAAAAGGTAGGATAGGTTACTTCTGTTAAGGGGACAATATCAAGAAAGTTGTTGAAAGGGTTTTAAGAATGGAAAATTTTCATCTGCAGAAACATCACAGGACTTTATATTAAACTGGCTACCATAGCATTGTTAAATATTAGGTAGAAGGTGTGGTGTCTTGAGTGAGAAATGCCCCCCACAGAACACTTGGCCCCAAGTTAGTGTAACTTTCTGGGGAGGTTTTGGAACCTTTAGGAGGCAGAGTTTGACTAGAGGAAGTACATTACAATGATGGGCTTTGAGAGCTCATAGTCATGCGCTATTTCCAGTTTGCTCTCTCTGAATTATGTTTGGGTTTGAAGATGTGATCTCTCAGGTTCCTGCTCTGGCTGTCTGCTACCATGCCTCCCCCACAATTGTGAAGCCTAACTAAACTCTTTTTCCCGTAAGTCACTTTGGGTCATAGTGTTCTATCACAACAACAGAAAGGAGATATGGATAAACCAGTGATCAGGTGACTAAGTAAGGGGCATGATGAGAGAAAATCTGTTTGACTGCAGCAGAAAGATAAGATCAGATCTCAAGGAGACTGCACCCAACAGTTTGCAAAGATCCTCAATTCACCTGGGAATCTATGGAGGATGTTAGTGTGACTATAAAGGGAGAGAGTCAGATATTCTGTGACAGTCTAACAGAGTGCAGCACGGACTGGACTACAGTAAGACAGGATGTGGGATGTAATGAATACCACCGAGGCTTGTCTGGTCACTATAGAGGAATGAGAAGAAATGTATACCCTGAATAGAATATCTGTCATCTTTCCCTCAATTTTTCCAGTTACCATTTGGGGAACCCAAGAGCCTCATGGCTTCCAAGGTTTATGAACCAGTCAGAAAATTAAGCTATTATGAATTGCCTTTGGACTTTTGCTCTTTATCCATGAGGCAAGTGTGTCTCTTAGCAACACATTTTGAACTTGGCAACATTCAAAGCTCTGTGAATGAATAAAGCAAAATGGATGGAAATGAGAGCATTACACTGATGTAAGGAAGTGTGCATGCTAGGTATGTATTTACTGGACATGTACCAGATCCTAAAGAGCCAGTGACTGTGCAGCAGGAGAGTTAGCAATGTGTTCAGAAAATAGACTTCTTTCACTGCTCTGCTTCGCAGTAAATAAGACATGATCTTATTTTTTATTAATTTACTCTGTGTGGGTGTGCTGGCAGAGTGTGTGTGTGTGTGTGTGTGTGTGAGAGAGAGAGAGAGAGAGAGAGAGAGAGAGAGAGAGAGAGAGAGAGAGAGAGAGAGAGAGAGAGGGAGAGGGAGAGATATAGAGAGGGAGAGGGACAGAGAGCTGGCAGGGTATGTACGTGTGTGTGAACACATGTGCTCATAAGTGTAGGCATATGTGGAGGATAAAGGTTATATCACAATATTTTCCTCATTTGTTTTGCACCCTTAGTTTTTCATACAGTCTCTTATTTCACTTGAGACTACTTATTCAGTTTGTCTGGCTGACTACTGAGCCCTTGAGATACTCCTGGCTTTTCCGTTGGTCCTAGATTTTCAAACTTAGGCACTTAGGTTTGCACAGCAAACACTTTATCCACTAAACAATATCCCCAGGCCCTGGTTGTCACTCCTAGGTTTCAGTCAAGGTGTAATCTGGATTACATTCTCTTCTACAGTCTGGATTGCAGAAGAAAAACTATCTCCAAGTTTACTCATCAGTCCATGTGTGTCGATCTATTATTTATCTATCTAGCTATCTCTCTACTTATCTATATTTATCTATCATACATCATCTGTATATGTATCATCTATCTATCTGTCTATCTATCTATCTATCTATCTATCCATGTATCTATCATCTACCTACCTATCTTCTATTTACTAGAAAACTTTAATGCTATGAGCCAAGGAAATTTTTGACTCTTGTATGATGTTACACTGAGCTTCCAAAGTCTGTTTTTAGTTCCCTGTCTCCTGGTCCTCTCTAGAGACAGTTATGATGATCTCATTCCACTTGTGCTATCAATGAAAACACAGGTGATAAAACAAATTTTCTAGGAATCTTGTCTAATGTAAAGTCACCTTAGAAATGATCTCTTTTTCCACATTTTGTTTCCTAGAAGCAAACCACAGGTTCCCCATGACCCCATGCACACACATACCAACACACTAAGGGTTACAGGAAGTTGTTACACAAAAGGGTGAAGTCTAGAGGATGACTGAATTGGATACTTTTCATTGGGTTATGATGCTGTACAAAATCAACTTAAAAGAGGAAGGGTTAATTTTCAGCTTAACAAGTTTAGAGTGTCCATTCCATTGTGGTAGGGAAAGTTTGGCACATTTCATGGTGATGGGTGAATGTGACTTGGATGGGGCAGATTGCTTGATGGGCAGATGGATCAATAAGCAAAGAACTTGCTTCAGAAACAGAAGTATCACTTTCAAGGCCCATCCTAGTCATCCCATTTTCCAAGCTAAAAATCATTTCAGAGATTCCACAACCTTGGGAAACAGCATTACAAGCTGGCAAGGAAATGCTCAAACAAATGAACCTCCAAGACTGTCTACTTAGTGGCCTCAATGTTGATTAAGTTATAAACATAAGTAAAATTTAAATTGACCTCTTCTTATGAATCCCTAAATAACAAAGAACTTAAGTTCAATCAGTTAACAAACTCTAAGGCAATTAAGATCAATTAAATATTTTCTTTGTTTTACCTGTGTTTCTCTTTAAAAGGTTTCCCTTTGTGCTCTTTCCTGAACCACTTTTGGTTTTAAGCTGGGGAATTCATGTCATTGTTTGTATTAATAACTTATTAAAATATTATTGCTCTTCAGTTTACTTTTTCACAGGGTTTGTTCACCAGGGGAGGAATTAAAAAAACAGTTATTCTGGGTCAACTTGTAACATATCATATTTAATTCTCAATTCATACTGCTTGGCGCACAATAAATAATGTAAAAGTAGACTTGACAGAAATTTTGGCTGACTGGATTTGAAGAACATTAATATTTGGACAGTTTGATGGTTTGAAAAAAATGATCCCAAAAGATAGTGGCAATATTAGGAGGTATGGTTTTGTTGGAGTAGGTATGGTCTTATTGGAGGAAATATGACACTGAGGAGGTAGGCTTTGAGGTAACTTATATTCAAGATAACATTCAGTGTCTCAGACCACTTCCTGTTGCCTGCAAGCCAAGATATAGGATACTTGGCTACTTCTCCATCATGGTGTTTACTTGCACAACCAAGTTACACCATGATGATAATGGACTAAACCTCTGAAATTGCTAGGCACCCCAACTAAATGTGTTTCCTTTATAAGAGTTGCCATGTTTATTGTATCTTTTCACAGCAATAGAAAGCCTAACTAAGACAGACAGGAAGCTTTAACAGTGTGTCCTGGGTTTCTAGCCCAGGGTAATGGAATCTGACTCATTAATCACGACACAAAAACAAGGGGGAAAAATGTTAACATTTAAGGAGATAATGAGTTAACTTCAAAACATTATCTAGGTTAAGGATACACAGTTGCTTAGAATCTTTACAGAATAAAGATGGGTGAGGAATCATATTAAAATGATTCCAATTTGGTGAGTCTGCAGTTGAGAGTTGGCATCTTTATCTCTCACATACTCCTGGCTAATGTAAATAAGGTCACAGGAACACATTAGAGTGGTAAATTCAGGGCCAATGCACATCAGCAGCTTCATTTCTGAACCACCTAAAGAATTTTGAAAAGTCTATTCTCTTTCACAGCTAATGCTTTCATTGTATTTATGCAGTTGCCAAGGATAGAGTAGCCAGTGTTGTCATGGTATACATTCTTCTTTCCTTTAAATTTATCTACAGACACACCAGCTGTAGATGATTCCCATCATCATTATTAGCAATATACTTGAACAAACTTTTCTTACACAGCCTCAAACGTCATCATTGCTTTTCCATGTTGAATTCACATTCCATCCTATGTATCCTGTAAAATTTTATCCTAACGTGATGTGTATTTGTACTAAGATTTTTCATTGCCCATTTTGCTTAACTACTCCACTTACCTATAATTTAAAATTTTAGAGTTTACAACTTCTCATGTTTATAACCTTTCAGTGTTAAAAAATTTCTTGTCAGGCTATTATGAATATTAACCTTTGATAAATGGGGAAAGAATGCATGGTATAAATATTAGGAAGTCCTGAATACAAAAGAATGACATTGGAAATGTATCTTTTAGTGAGATATTTGAAATTGGCTTTACTTTTTTTAAATATAATTTTTAATTTAAATTTGAAACAAGCTTCTTGTACATATCAATCTCAGTCTCTGTATCCTCCTATTCCCCCCGATTCACACCCACCAACTCCCATCCCACCCCCTTTCTGCTTCCCAGAGAGGGTGAGGCCTTTCATGGGGAGTCTTCAAAGTCTGTCATATCATCTGTCATATCATTTAAAACAGGGCCCAGGCCCCCCTCCACGTGTCTAGGTTGAGGAAGTATCCCTCTTATATACTAGGGATAGATATTGATCCACTACCATAGGCCCCATAGACTTCCCAGTCCTCCTAACTAACACTCACATTCAGCACGTCTGGGTCAGTCCTATGCTGTTTACTCAGCTTTCAGACTGGGGTCCATGAGCTCCCCCTTGTTCAGGTCAGCTGTTTCTATGGGTTTCTCCAGCCTGGTCTTGACTCCTTTGCTCATCACTCCTATCTCTCTACCACTAAATTCCAGGAGTTAAGCTCAGTGTTTAGCTGTGGGTGCTGCTTCTGCTTCCATCAGCTGCTGGATGAAGGCTCTAGGATGGCATATAAGGTAGTCATCAATGTCATTATCAGGGAAGGGCATTTAAGGTAGCCTCTCCACTATTGCTTAGATTGTTAGTTGGGTTCATCCTTGTAGATCTCTGGACATTTCCCTAGCGCCAGATTTCTCTTAAAGCCTATAATGGCTCCCGCTATTATGGCATCTCTCTTCTTGCACTCTTCTATTTTTTTCCTGACTCAATCTTTCTGCTCCCTAATGCCCACCTCTCCCCTCCTCTTACTCCTAAGTCCCTCTCCCCTCCCCCATGCTCCCAATTTGCTTGGGAGTTCTTCTCCCTTTCCACTTCTCCCGTGGACCACGTATGTCTCTCTTAGGTCCAACTTGTTTCCTAGCTTTTCTGGTGGTATGGATTGTAGGCTAGTAATCCTTTGTACTTAGGTCTAAAAACCATTTATGAGTGAGTACATACCATGTTTATCTTTTTGTGACTAGGTGACCTCATTTAGGATTGTTTCTGATAGTTCCATCCATTTCCCTGTGAATTTTAAGATTCCATTGTTTGCTTTTTTGTTTGTTTGTTTTTGTTTTTTTTTTCCTGTTAAGTACTACTCCATTGTGTAAATGTACCACATTTTCTGCATCCGTTCTTCAGTTGAGGGGCATTTAGGTTGTTTCCAGGTTCTGGCTATTACAAATAATGCTTCTATGAACATAATTGAACATTCATGTTGTATGAATGTGCCTCTTTGGGGTATATGTCTAAGAGTGGAATTATTGGATCCTGAGGTAGACTGATTACCATTTTCCTGAGGAACCGCCATACTGATCTCCAAAATGGTTGTACAAGTTTGCACTGTACCAGCAGTGGAGGAGTGTTCCCCTTTCTCCATATCCTCTCCAGCATAAACTGTCATTGGTGTTTCTGATTTTAGCGATTCTGACAGGAGTAAGATGGTATCTCAGAGTTGCCTTGATTTGCATTTCCCTGATGGCTAAGGATGTTGAGTGCTTTATTAAGTATCTTTCAGCCATTTTGGATTCTTCTATTGAGAATTGTCTATTTAGTTCTGTACCCCACTTTTTAATTAGATTATTTGGTGTTTTGGTGACTGACTTCTTGAGTTCTTTGTATATTTTGGAAATCAGCCCTCTGTCAGATGTGGAGTTGGTGAATATCTTTTCCCTTTCTGTGGGCTGCAGGTTTGTCTTGTTGACTGCATCCTTTGCCTTACAGAAGCTTCTCAGTTTCAGGAGGTCCTATTTATTAATTGTCAGTCTCAGTGTTTGTGCTAGTAGATTTAGGTTCAGAAAATAGCCTACTGTACCAATTTGTTCAAGGGTACATCCCCCTTTCTCTTCTAAGAGGTTCAAATTGGCTGGATTTATGTTGAGGTCTTTGATCCATTTGGACTTAAGTTTGTGCATGGTGATAGACATGGATCTATCTGCAGTCTTCTACATACCATCATCCAGTTATACCAGAACCATTTGTTGAAGATGCTATCCTCCTTCCATTGTATAATTTTAGCTGTTTTGTCAAATATCAGGTGTTCATAGGTGTGTGGGTTAATATCAAGATTTTTGATTTGATTCCATTGGTCTACCTGTCTATTTTAGTGCCAATACCAAGTTGTTTTCAAGACTATAGGTCTATGGTATAGCTGGACATCAGGGATGATGGCGCCTCCTGAAGTTCCTTTATTGCACAGGGTTATTTTGGCTATCCTGGGTCTTTTTTCCCATATAAAGTTGAGTATTATCCTTTCAAGGTCAATGAAGAATTGTGCTGGGATTTTGATGGAAGTTGCATTAAATCTGTAGATTGGTTTTGGCAAGATTGCCATTTTTACTATGTTGATCATGCCTATCCAAGAACATGGGAGATCTTTTCATTTTCTGGAATCTTCTTTAATTTCTTTTAAGATGCAAAGTTCTTGCTATATAGGTCTTTCACTTGTTTGGTTAGCATTACCCCAAGATATTTTATATTGTTTGTGATTATTATAAAGGGTGATGTTTCTCTGATTTCTTTCTCAGTCCCTTTATTATCTCTCTATATTGTAGGGCTACTGATTTGTTTCAGTTAATCTTGTATCCTGCCACTTGGCTGAAAGTGTTTAGCAGCTGTAGGAGTTCCCTGGTAGGGTTTTCTTGGTCATTTATCTAAACTATCATATCATCTGCAAATAGTGAGAGTCTGACTTCTTCCTTTCCAATTTGCATTTCCTTGATCTCCTTTTGTTTTATTATTGCTCTAGCTAGAACTTCAAGTACAAGTGCATAAATGGACAATTTTCTGGATAGATATCACTCATCAAAATTAAATCAAGAACAGATAAGCAACTTAAATAGACCTATAACTCCCAGTGAAACACAAGCTGTCATCAAAAGTCTCCCAACAAAAAAAATCCCAAGGCCATATGGTTTCAGTGCAGAATTCTATCAGACTTTCAATGAACAGCTAATACCAATACTCCTCAAAATGTTCCACACAGTAGAAGCAGAAGGGTCATTGCCAAACTCTTTTTACGAAGCTATAATTACCTTAGTATCCAAGCCACACAGACACACCTAAGAAAGGGAAATCTATCTCCCTCATGAACATTGATGTAAAAATAATCAATAAAATACTGACAAATTGAATCAAAGGACACTGTAGAGAAATAATTCACCATGACCAAGTAGGCTTCATCCTGGGGATGCAGGGATGGTTCAACATATGAAAAGTCATCAATGTAGTTCACTATATAAACAAACTGAAAAGGAAAAACCACATGACTATTTCACTAGATGCTGAAAAAGCCTTTGACACACTCCATTACCCCTTCATAATTCAGGTATTGGTGAGATCAGGGATAACAGGAACATACCTAAACATAATAAAAGCAATATACAGCAAACGAATAGCCAACATCAAACTAAGTGGAGAGAAACTCAATGAGAAGCCTCTAAAATCAGAAACAAGACAAGGCTGTCCACTGTCTTTTCAATATTGCTTTTCAATATTGGCTTTATTTTTAAATTGCCCATGCATCAAGAAGAAATTGATTTGTTGTTGTAGAGAGGTGGCAACAGCAATCCTGTCATTTTTGTTTGTTTGATTTTTTTTGAAATAGTAGTTACTTGATTTTTATTTTATCTTAGTTCCAAATATAGACTAAAGTTTCAGAATAATCACTTATCAAATAAAATCTTAATGATGCGTTAGTGGATGTGTTCTTTAAATTATCCTTCACAGTTTTTTTTAAGTCAAGTACTGGAGACCACTGGATGATATTGCTGTAGCGACCATCAGGATGCTGAGAGCTATGCTTTTCTTTTGTTAGAAGGTAGAAAGAATGTAAAGAAAATTGACATAATTATGACCCAGGCACTGTTTACAGGGGACAACCACTATGGGAAAGTACATATTGAATTAGAGTATTTGTAAATCTACATATGTAAGTCTATATATACCTACAAATCCTTGGAACAGCTGAACATCAGGGAGTCCAAGTATCCCATTTTGAAGAGTGCCACTGTGGAAAACTGAGAACATGTTGTGCTCTGGGTAGAGGTCAGGGTGATGGGGAAACAGAAGGATACATAGACATAAATGCTTCATAGAGTCTATTAATTCAGACTTGTGGGAGTATAGCATTATGAATAATATTTTGTTTTGTATATGGAAAAAGAGAAAAAGGGACAAGTTATCAAACAAGAATACAGGGAACTGAGAAATACAAAACAGCTTCACACCCTTGAGGACACCCATGTGTACTTAAGTAACTGATGCACAATTGCAGCCCATGCTTATCTGATAGAGTTGCCTCCTGGCTCAACAGCACTTTGTTGGATCGCTTCTCATTGTTCAGCTTATGGTGTGTCTAAGCTAACAAAATTCATTACTGTAATAAAGAGAAAGAGGGAGAAAGAAATTCAATTTGGTCCTTTTACTTAGTATGGTTGAATCCAGAGGTTTCTTTCAACACTGAGGTGTTTGAGTCTATGACTCAGTCACATTTTAAAGGTATGTAAAATAAAATAATATGTTGCTTGCTTGCCCTCTCCCTCTCCTCTCTCATCCTTAGTCTTGAAAAGGCTTGCTCATTACACGTGGCTTGGAAAGGCCTCAGGTGTGCTTCATTTACTATCACTGGGAGGTCACATGGGAGGAGACATACTATTAAATTGGTTGTAGAACTCTCTTTGTGTGTAACTTTATCAAATATTCCACAAGGAAATGCCTGTAGCCCTGAGCTAGGGAATGCCTGCCTGAGATGAACAGACAGAAAGAAGGCAAGCAGAGAATTGCAGGGTCATTGTAGAGTCCTCTGTCTGACACCCTGGATCCATTATGTTCCTGGCTCTTTGATTTCTCTCCCTATCTGGGCTTCAGGCTTCTGTGTGCTCTATTGGTATCTGAATATGATCAAATGCCTTGTGACATTTAAGCTTAAGCAGCAAGACATTCCTGAACACAACTGTGGTTCGATATCTTCCATAGAACTAATAATAATTCTGCTGCCTTCACAACTATAAAGTGCAATGGATGCCTCATGGAAAACATACAGGGGGGTTGGATTTTCTTAGATTCCCAGGGCTAGAAGAGAATTCTTTTTGTTCATGAGTCTATTTGGGCTTGTTTTATTTTTTCCTAAGAGGAAACTGAGGGGAGGGTCATTTATAAAATGTTCTAGATTCTTATTTTTTTTACAGTTGCTACATCTGCTTCTCTGCCTCTGTCCTATTTTTCCATTTCTGATCTAACCATATTCATACTTACCAGTTAAGTAGGTTAGAGGAGATGTGGATGCTACAGTGCAGAAAGCCAGCAGGGAGGATAAGCACGAGTGAATACTTTGCTTTGTTGCAAACCTCCAATGCAGAAAGGCAAAGCTGTTTTTATCTAACACACCTTTTATTTGATTTTCATTTGCCAAAGCATTCTCACTATATATAGGAATTTGACTCTCAAGACTGAATGTAACATTTTAGATTTCTACCCATTTTTCTCTACAATTTTGTTCAGATTCTTGAAGAAAAAAAATGCCTCAAAGGTAAAGAACCGTAAATATAATGCGCTGGTTTTGTTTTCTTTTCCTGTTACAATGGTATGAGTGACTCTCACAGTTACCCCAGTGAAGTTCAGAATTCAGGTCACTTCTTTGCCCTATCTTTTGATAACTGGGAAGTTCAACTAAACAAATACCAAACTATACCAAAATTCATACCATGTGACCGGTCTTCCTTTGAAACAATGCTTGTGCCTTGCTTCACACAATCCTAGTTTCTTCTCCTCCTCTCTGTCCTCCTTAATAATAATAATAATAATAATAATAATAATAATAATAATAATAATAATAATAAAGTCTTTCAAAGACTACAAGAATGCTTTCTCCTACAAGGATGACATCACTGTTATTCATATTGTGGATATTACCATTGTAGAGAAGGACACTATGACACAGAGAGGAGTCACTTACTTGAGTCATTCAGGTGATGTGTGGGGTGATGAATCCTAAATTCAGAGAAGACAGTTTGCTTATGGAACCTTGGCTCTGGTTTCTCAAGCAGTTCCTCCTGGTTACATGGCACCTTTGGCCAAGCTACCAAATAAGTGGACAAAGAATGATAGGTCAAGAAGACCAGCCTCAAGAGGGGAGCAATGGAGTGAGCTCCTGCAAGCTTGGTTTCCCAATATCCATTTGGATATCAACCTCTGGAGCAATATTAGGACAGCTACTTAATATGTAACTAGTAAGATAGAAAGTTATTACTTAAAATATTCACTTATGTAGCACTGAGGTTAAAATGGTAGTATTTTGGTTGTGGAAATAATGATACTGTTATAATACTTGTAATTCCTATGATAATAATGTAACATTAATACTAGAAACAATATACTGGTGATGCATGAAAAAAACCTCCAAAAAAATGCATAAATGTCTCTAGTCTCCTTGGTGGGAAAGTTCACTTTGCCTCCAACCTGCTTCTGACTGACTGTTTAGCACCGCTTTCTTCCTGCTGCAGGTTTCTCCCATCATCCTCTCTGCTTCTTCTTTCCATTCTTCCCTCACCTCTCTCTGTGTATGCTCTTTCCCATTCCTTTCTGCTCCCCCTCGCCTCTCTCCCTCCTCTGAGCCTCCATCCCTGGATTACAAAGACAGCAGTGTGCCTGGTAGAGTGCCGATGGGGCTGCAGTGGGAGATGAAGATAAGTTTTAACGAACTCTGTGTCATTTGCAGCTGCTGTTTGGAAAGCAGGCTTCCTGCCATGCTAAAGCTGAACCTGCCAAGTGTCTTATCCTGGGCTGAGCCCCAGGACCTCGGCCATAGACTACTTTCTATGGCTTATTCCAAATGCAGTCCCTCGGCTGTGCTGCAAGCAATAAATATCTCTTTCTCTTTCTGTAATAGGGAACTGGGCACATGAAATCCACCGCTTCATCCTTCACAGCCTCTACCCGCTGCCTCTCACCCAAATTACATTATTGCTCTTTAAGATAGGATCTTGAGGCATTTATCAAGTGTCTGTATGCCAAAGTTCTGGGTATTAGAATAGCCTCAAATCCTCCATGAGAGATCAATTGGAAATTGTAGTTAGGGACTTATTAGCAAGAGAGAAGGGAAGGTATTTTTCTTCTCTAGAGATGATAGCCAGCTGAACCACATTGTTTAAATTTATTGGTTCCTTATTATTAAGGATAATGACTCAAGATATAATAAGGTTATAAAAGTTAGGTTTAATTTTTTTGTGATTTTATTATTTTATGTCTTCTGTGCATCATGTGTATAAGCCGGGTACTGCAGAGGCCAGAAAATGCCACCGGATTCCCTGGAACTAGAGTTATAGATGGCTGTGGGTTCTGACATTTGAAAGTGGGTCTTCTGGAAGAGTAGCCAGTGCTTTAACTACTGAACCATCTCTCCAGCCTCAGATTTAGGGGTGTTTGTTTGGGGATTTTGTTTTTGTTTTTCTGGTTTTCTTTCCCCCTTTTATACATTTTTAAAACAATCTTAGTTTACATACCAATCCCCGTTCCCTCTCCCTGCTGTCCTCCCATTCCCAGCACACCCTTGCCTTCTCCCCACTCTACCTGCCCCATCCACTACTCAGAGAGGGTGAGGACTCCTGTGGGAAATTGACAAAGTTTGTCACATGAATTTTGAAAGGACAGAGACTCTCCCCATGTATCTAGGCTGAGCAAGATATTTCTCCATAGGGAATGGGCTCCAAAGAGCCAGTTCATGCATTAGGGATAAATATTGATTCTACTGCTAGTGGCCCCACAAACTGCCTAAGCCACTTAAATGTTGTCCACATTCAGAGAACCTAGCTCAGTCTTCTGCAGGTTTTCCAGCTGTCAGTCCAGGGTCAGTGAGTCCCAACTTGCTTGGGTCAACTGTTTCACGGTCTTGATCCCTTTGCTCATATTAGCCATCCTCCCTCTCTAAAATGGGCTCCAGGAATTCCGTCCAGTGCTTAGCTGTGGATCTCTGAACCAGTTTCCATCAGTTACTGGATGAAGGTTCTGTGATGGTAATTAAGGTAGTCATCAATCTGATTACAAGGGAAGGGCAGTTAAAGCACTCTCTGAGGACCCTAAGATAGACATACATATATCTACCTGGGAAGAGGAAATTGACAAGATCTCTTGAGTACATTGGGAATGTGGTAGTTGGGGGAGGAGAGAGGAGAATATGTAGGATCAGGAAGGTGAGTTGGGGGGGAGAGACAGAGAGGGAGAACAAGGAAAGAGATACCTTGATAGAGGGAGCCCAGCTAAGACTCTAAGCAATAGGGGAGAGAGTACCTTACACTTCTGTTTTTTAACATGCAAGGCTAGAATAAGATGCTCTATGAAGAAGTAAATCTAATGTGGCAGATAGAGCAGATAATAGTGATGGAAACAACAGCATCAGTTAATATTGTTCAGTCAAACTTAGAAGCCAGACAAAATACATACAGTTTTTCATTGTATATCATCTCCCTTGATGCCCCAGTATAGGTCCATAAAAATAGATGTCATACTCTGACTTAAGAATTAGGAAAATAAAAGTGAAAGGGTTTGGTCTTTAGTGTTCTTAGTATTCTACACCTTAAACTAACATTCTAAAAATTAGGCATATCTACTGTTGATAGGAAACATTTTCAGTATGAGTCAAAATAATAAAAACAGAGTGTGGGCTTTTTAAAAATCAGACATATCCATATTTTGTGTGAGTATATATTCATATATATATGCAAAACACACTTATATAAGTAAACTTATATTTATTTTTATTTAGGCAAAGATATGAGCTAATATGCCTTGTGAAAGAGGCCTTTATTAATAACCTAGTGCTAACCTAAGTTCTAATCTATTAATTATTTTGCCAAAATATGTATTCTGTATGTAAAAGAACTAGTTTAAAGTGATATAGAAATGAGCACAATCTCTCCTAAGTGTATTACTTATTTTTCTCATCACTGTGTCAGAATTACTGGGCAGAACCAATTGGTGGGAAGAATGATTTATTCTTGCATATGTTTTGGGGACACAGTGCATCATGGTAGGCACTGTGGTAATGGAAGTATAAGGATGTTTGTTCTTGTCTTTGTGGATCAGAAAAACATAAAACTAGGGATCAAACAAGGGGTAGGCAATAACGCACAATGTGACCCCTATGTATGCCTACCAAGTCACATGTCCAAAAAGTTCTACAACTTGTCAAAATAGTACTACTACACGGGAAAGATTATTTTAAATACACAAGTCTGTAGGAGGCATTTTATATTCAAACTATTCAAACACTTAGTAATTATACTTTTAGGATTTTTTTCTAGTATAACAACTAGCAAATTGTATGAGAGAATGAACAGGAAGTTGTTTGTTCTAGTTTCTATTATTATTATTATGACTATTTTACATTTTATAGTTTTTCACATCACAATAATTTTCCCTTCTGTGGACTCCTCTTAGCTTTCCCCAACTTCTCCTTTTCAACAGATCCTGTTCCCTCCATTTCATCTTTAGAAAAGAGCAAGTTTCCAAGAAACAACAGCCAGACAAGACAAAACAAGATGCAACAGGACAAGGTGAAAGCCCTCATATCAAGGCTAGAGAGGACAACCTGATAGGAAGAAAAGAGTCTCGAGAGCAGGAAAAGGGCCAGATATACACCATCACCCACTGTGAGAATTCTCACAAGAACATCGAGCTAACAGTCATAACACACACACACAGAGGACCTAGTGTAGACCCATGCAGGCCCTGTGCTTTCAATTTCAGTCTCTGAGTCCATGTGAATCCTGTTTAGTTGATTTGGTGGGGCATGTTCTCCTGAAGTCCTCCATCCCCTCTGACTCTTGCAGTCTTTCCTCCTCATCTTCCATGGTGTCCCCCAGTCTCAGGGGAGAGGGTCTCTCTCTCTCTCTCTCTCTCTCTCTCTCTCTCTCTCTCTCTCTCTCTCTCTCTCTCTCTCTCTCTCTCTTGCGCTGTGGTTCTCTGTACCCACTCCCATCTGCTGCCAGAGGAAGCTGCTCTGATAGTGACTGGACAAGGCACCAAGTATAGCAGAATATCAGTGTTATTGACTTTCATTTTTTTTTCTTTTCTTTTTGTCAGTTCAGTTAGGTTCTACCCTAGACCCATATAGGGTATGGGCTCCTTCTCATGGCATGGCCCTCAAGTTAAACCAAACATTTATTGGCCATCATTGCCAGGACAGATGATAGGTGGAAGTTTTTGTGGCTGGGTTGGTGTGCACACTTCTCTTTTAGTATCTATCCTTCAGAGACTAGAACTAAGCAATAAAGGCTCCAAGCTCACATCAGCTTCCCCTCCTTTCATCCAGTGAGTTGAAAGGAGGCTGTCCTGGGTAATAGGGTACCACTGTCAGTTTTCAGAGGGCAACCTGTTCTAGCTTCAGTCTGTGTTGTTTAGAGATCTCCATGAAACGTCTTTGGGCAACCAAATGTAACAATTTTTATTTTATTTTCCCTTACCAGGGAAATCCATGCTTCTCCCTTATAGCTCTTCTCTTTATCTAATCTCCATAGGTCTGTGGATTGTAGCTTGATTATTACTTACTTAACAGCTAATATCCACTTATAAGAGAATACAAATTATATTTGTCTTTCTGGGTCTTGGATTTCTTACTCAGGATCATTTTTTCCCCTACTTGTATCCATTTATCTTCAAATTTCATGATTTTTAAAAAATTGCTGAGTAATGTTTCATTGTGTAAATGTAGCATAATTTCTTTTTTCATTCTTGAGTTGAGGGATGTCTAGGTTGTTTCCAGGTTCTGTAATTACTAACAAAGCTGCAATAAACATAGTTGAACAAGTGTCCTTGTGGTGGAATGGAGTGTCCTTTGGGTACATACTCTAGAGTAGTATAGCTGGTTCTTGAGGTAAGTCAATTCCAAGTTTTCTGAGAAACTGCCATATTTATTTAAATAGTGGCTATACAAGTTTACATTTCCACTAGCAATGGAGAAGTGCTCCCCGTGCTTCACATAAGCTGTCACTTGTGTTGTTAATCTTAGCCATTCTGATAGGAGTAAGATAGACTCTCAAAGTAGTTTCAGTTTACATTTCCATTAGGATGCCTAAGGATGTTGAACATTTAAGTGTTCACAGCCATTTGAGACTCCTCTGTTGAGAATTATCTATTTAGATCTGTATCCCATTTTAAAATTGGATTATTCATTTTTGTAAATCTATTTTCTTGAGTTCTTTGTATATGTTGGCTATTAGACCTCTATGAGATGTGGAGTTGGTAAAAAATCTTTTTCCATTCTGTAGACTGCCTTTTGTCCAGTTGATGGTGCCTTTTGCCTTACAGAAGCTTTTTAGTTTCATGAGGACCAATTCAAGATCAATTTCTTGTTGATCTTACTGACTGAACTACTGTTGTGCTGTTCAGAAAGTTGTCTGCTGTACTAAGCCAGCAAGACTGTTCTCCAGTTTCTCTTCTATTAGGTTCAGTGTGCCTAGTTTTATGTTTAGGCCTTTGATACACCTGGATTTGAGTTTTGTGCAGGGTGATAAATATTTGCATTCTTCTACATATTGACATTCAATTTGACCAGCACTATTTTTTAAAGATACTTTCTTTTTTTTTTTCAGTGTACATTTCTGGCTTCTTTATAAAGAAAAATGCAGGTGTACATAGGTGTGTAAATTTATGCCTGGATCCTCAATTCTATTTCAACTGTTTTGTTGTTTGTTTGTTTTTCCACTTTAAGCTGAGAGATAACTTTTCAATGTCTGTAAAGAATTGTGTTGGAATTTTGATGAGGATTGTATTAAAACTGTAGATTGCTTTTGGTAGGATGGCAATTTTTACTATGTTAATCTTACTGATTCATGAACATGGGAGATCTTTTTCATCTTCTGACAACTTCTTCATTTTTTTTCTTTAAAGACTAGAAGTTTTTAGTCATACACGTTTTTCACTTGCTTGGTTAGAATTATCAAGGCTGTGAGGATGTTCTTTTGTCATTTGTATATAGGAGTGCTCCTGCTTTTCTTGAGTTAATCTTGTATCCAGCAACTTTGCTGAAAGTGTTTGTCAGTTGTTTCTTGGTAGAAGTTTAGAATCACTTATGTATAGTATCATATCATTTGAAAATTATACTTTGACTTCTTCCTTTCTAATTTGTATTTTCTTGATCTCCTTCAGTTATCTCATTTTTTCTAGTTAGAACTTCAAGCACTAAATTGAATAGATTTGGAGAGAGTAGATCATCTTGTCTTGTTCATCATTTCAGTGGAATTGCTTTGAGTTTCTCTTCATTTAAATTGATGTTGGCCTTAGGCTTTCGGTAAATTGACTTTATTATGTTTTGATATGTCCCGTGTATCTCTAATCTCTCCCATACTTTTATCATGCATGGATGTTGAATTTTTTTTCAAAGTTATTTTGGCATCTAGTGGAATGATCATGTATTTTCTTTCTTCCATTTATTTATATGGTGCACTACATTGACTGATTTTTTTTAATATGCTATGCCATCCCCTGCATCTCTGAGATGAAGATTATAATAGATGATTTATTTATTTATATATTTATTTTTATAAATTACTTATTGTGTATCTTCCCTTCCCTCTTCTTCTCCCAGCTCTTCCCAGCAAGACCCCTCTGTTCCCACCCTCCTCCATTTCTGTTTAGGAAAGGTCAGATCTCCCACGAGTTATCAGCAAAATATGGCATGTTGAGTTGTGGTAAGATTAAGCATCTCCTCATGTATTAAGGCTGGACAATGTGGCTCAGTATGAGGAGTAGGTTT
Organism: Cricetiscus sungorus; assembly: GCA_030556225.1. Classification (NCBI taxonomy): domain Eukaryota; kingdom Metazoa; phylum Chordata; class Mammalia; order Rodentia; family Cricetidae; genus Cricetiscus; species Cricetiscus sungorus. Next base: position 19,897,609 of record JANBXA010000735.1, on the reverse strand, counting down.
CCAAAAGTCAGTAAAAGAGTTGGGGACAACCCCTGTCCTCCCTGATTAGAGTTCCACAAGAGGACCAAGCTACACAGCTGTAACATACACACAGAGGACCTATGTCAATCCCATTGCAGGCTCCTTGATTGTCAGTTCAGTCTCTGTGAGCTCCTATGAGCCTAGGTTAATTGAATCTGTTGGTTTTCTTGTGGTGTCCTTGATCCACTGGCTCCTACTATCATTTCTCTTCCTCTTCTGTAGGATTCCCTGAACTCCTTCTAGTGTTTGGCTGTGGGTCTACATCTGCTTCCATCAGTTTCTGAATGATGCCTCTCTGTTGGGAAGTGGACTAGGCACCAATATGGTCACAGAAGATAACCGGTTCAGGGTATGTTTCCACTATTTCTATGAGTCTTACCTGGGGTCATTCATGTAGATTCCTGGGGGATTCCCCTACATTGTTTCCCTGAGCCAGAAATGCCCTCTCACCCCTTTTCAGTAGTTTCAGTAGTACTCTTATCCTATGTCCTCTCCCCCAACTCATGTTCCCATCCTTACCTGCCCTCAATCTACTCACAAAATTCTCTTCTGTTTCCCCTTCCCAGAGAAATCTAGGTATTCATATCCCTCCCCCATGAGTCCTCCTTGTTACTTTGTCTCTCTGGGTATGTGGATTGTAGTATAGTTATCCTTTATTTTATAGCTTAAATCTCCTTATGAGTATATGCCATGTTTGCCTTTCTCAGTCTGGGTTACCTCACTCAGGATGTTTTGTTCCTAGTTCCATCTATTTCCTTTCAAATTATGGATGATCTTCTTGATGTGTTCTTGTATTTGGTTTGCAATTATTTTATTGAATATGCTTGCATGTGTGTTTATAAAATAAGTTGGCCTGTAATTATCTTTGTTGAGTCTTTATGTAACAGTGGCCTCATAAAATAAATTTGGCAATGTTCCTTCTGTTTCTATTTTTTGAAATAATTTGAGGAGTATTAGTATTAGTTCTCCTATAAAAGTCTGGTAGAATTCTGAGCTAAAACCATCTGACCCTGGGCTTTTATGTTTTGTATACTTGTAATGATAGCTTCTATTTCCTTAGGGGTTATAAGTCTATTTGAATTATTCATATAATCTTGATTTATACTTATCTATTTGTCAATGGGTATTCAGGTAAATAACCTATGCAATAAAATGATATGAAAAAAATCTTTGAACAAATATAAGTGTAGTGAGATATTCACCTTGTCGTACCTGTGGCATAGACCACACCCATTGGGGGTGGAGATAGGGCTAGACATTACTTAGGGGATCTAAGTCTGAGGAGGGGGCTCAGAGAGCTCTCTTGCTTACAGCACGGAGACAGGAGTACATCCGGAGGCATCCTTGGGACCAAGAACCAGCTGGTGTTCATCTGTCTATGTTGTGAGTTATTTCTCCCTGAATAAATATCTATTAGGCTTATTTGTTTCTCCTGATTCTTATTAAACATCAATATATAAGTTTGTGCATAATGACATTAGACTTTATCCAGCCACAGTCCCTCAGATAGACATATACAGAAAAATAGATTTATGCTAATCTTCATGTAATAAAAGACTATAGAAAAACTTATGGCATTTGGTGTTGGTGGCTTTGTAAAAGGCCTGATGATAACATGGATGCTATTGTTGGTCTTTTTTATGAATGTCTATCTTTGTAAATCTTATGTAGAAGATTAGACTAGAGAATAAGGATGCAATTAATAAAAATATTAAAGCAGTGGTAATTTGTATTAATAAGCAATGGGTGACTTATCTAGAAATTTTTGTGTTATATTGGATAATTTTCACATTTTGCCTATGTCCTGATATAATCATGAAGTCATCCTCATTTTGACTTGATCCATCCTACTTATATATTGACCTTGTCTGATGTTGATGTTCTGTAATGTTGCCCAACAGGAGAACAGCAAAATCTAGCTGATACTTTCTACCCAGGTTTCAGTTATTACTATGTTCTGCTTCTTTCTTTCATTTGAAATTTAAAATGATGAGCATGTATTGCTTTTGCAATCTAAAGAAAAATTACAAGATTCTCTGATTTGAAAATAAATACTGGAATTCTAAGTATAAATTTGTTCCTATGTGATTCTGCACCCTTGTAGTAAACGTATTCTTTCTTGTTTTGTTGTCTTTCTCTTATGAGAGATTTGGAAATGCAGCAACATCTTTGGTTTTAAAAAACAGGTCGTGGACACTACTTGAGTTGTGTTTTATGATCAAGAAAGTAGGACTAGGGGATGTGAGTTGAATTTCAATAGACAAGATACCCTTTAACCTCTTTGTACTTTCTCATTTCTTGAGAGAAATCTGTATAGCTTCTAAGCTTGGTGTGAACATACAAAATAGAAATTCTAAAATCTATATATGAGTGAGTACAAACCATGTTTGTCTTTTTGTGACTGGGTTACCTCACTCAGGATGGTTTCTTCTAGTTCCATCATCTCTCTGAGATTTCAGAATTCCATTGTGTTTTTCTGCTAAGTAGTACTCCATTGTGTAAATATACCACCTTTTCTCCATCCATTCTTCAGTTGAGGGGCATCTAGGTTGTTTCCATGTTCTGGCTATTACAAATAATGCTGCTAGGAACATAGTTGAACAGATGTCCTTGTATGAATGTGCCTCTTTTGGGTATATGTCTAAGAGTGGAATTACTGAATCTTGAGGGAGACTAATTCCCATTTTTCTGAGGAACCACCATACTGAGTCCCAAAGTGGCTGTATGAGTTTGCACTCCCACCAGCACTGGAGGAGTGTGCCCTTTTCTCCACATTTTCCACAGCACAAACTGTCTTTAGTGTTTTTGATTTTAGCCATTCTGGGTATCTCAGAGTTGTTTTGATTTGCATTTCCCTGATGGATTTTAGACACAGAGCAAAGGATTACCAGCCTACAATCCACACATCCAGAAAAGCTAGGAAACATGGAGGACCCTAAGAGAGTCATACATGGTTCCCTGGAGAAGGGGAAAGAGACAAGATTGCCAGAGAAAATTGGGAACATGGAGGAAGGGGAAAAAGAGTTAAGAAAAAGAGAAGGAGGATATGTTGGCATGAGGGAACAGGAAGATTGAGAAAGGGAAAGAATAGAAGAGAACAAGAAAAGAGATACCATAATAAAGGGAGCCATTATAGGGTTAAGGAGAAACCTGGCACTAGGGAAATGTCCAGAGATCTACAAGGATGAACCCAACTAACTAAGCAATAGTGGAGAGGCTACCTTTAATGCCCTTGCACGATAATGAGATTGATGACTACCTTATATGCCATCCTAGATCCTTCATCTAGTAGCTGTTGGAAGCAGAAGCAGACACCCATAGCTAAACACTGAGCTGAACTCCTAGCATCCAGTTACAGAGAGGGAGAAATAATGAGCAAAGGGGTCAAAAGCAGGCTAGAGAAACCCAGAGAATCAGCTGACCTGAACAAGGGAGAGCTCATGCACCCTAGTCTGATATCTGGGAAACCAGCATAGGATGACCCAGACCCCCCAGTGTAGGTGTTAGTAAGGAGGACTGGGTAGTCTGTAGGGCCTCTGGGGCCTCTGGCAGTGGATCACTATTTATCCCTAGTATACTGATGGACTTTGGGAGTCCATCCCACATAGAGGGATACTTTCTCAGCCTAGACACATGGGGGATAGCCTGGGCCCTGCTCCAAATGTTATGACAGACTTTGAAGACTACCCATGGGAGGTCTCACCCTCCCTGGGGAGCAGAAAGGGGATGGACTGGTGTTAGGTGGGGATTAAAGGGGAGGATGGGAGGATGAGGGAACTGGAATTGACATGTAAAACAACTTAGTTTCAAATTTAAATTTAAAAAGAAAAAAAAAAACAAAACAAACAAAAGAACAAAAACAAAAACAAAATGGAAGTTTTTGTCAGTAGATCTAAATTAATTTTAGGAAGAACTCTGGTTCTCACAACATACTGCTTTGAATAATGAGTGTATTCTCTCTAGAAAAAGCTGCCTCAGAGTAATATGGGTGGTGGAGTGAATTGGTGGATGGGGAGAGTTATGATTTGTGAGTAAGGAAACATATCCACACAGAGAAGCATGTGAGAATGTCTGTGAGTGATGGGACACTGAAAGTTACGTGTGTCCTGGAATCAGGAGAGTTACAGGAACATGGTACAAAAGGACAAAGTTGGAAAGAAAACCGGAGCCAAATATGTATGCCAGTAGAAGATGCTTGGGAATCTAAACTTTGTCTTGAGAACCAGGGGAGCTCACTGAAGTAGTTCAGTGGGATGGGAATCAACTAGTTTGCATTTTGAAACATTTTCTGGGTCAGTGGTGATAAAAGAGGCTTCCAGGCCAAGAGTTGTTTCAAAAAGCCTAGGGAGGTGGTCCTTGCTTCAGGCCAAGTATAAACAATGGTGTCCAAATCAAAGTGGTAACAGGCTAAAAGTGGTGCCCTTTACAAACTTATGAATTTATTACTCTAAGTCTACACAGAAAATGAATACACAGGAGACCAGAGGAAATAATGAGAATTATTAAGTCTCATATTTTGTTGTGACACTTTATTACATATATACATAAATACATAATATATATAATGCACTTTGATCATAATCATCTTCCTTTCATTTTTTCTATTCTCTCTCTCTCTCTCTCTCTCTCGCTCTCTCTCTCTCTCCATTCCCTCTCTTTTGCCTTCTGTTTCTATGTCTTTCTCCTTTGATTTTACACATGAAAGAAAACATACTTGTCTTCCTATATCTGGCTTAGGTTGATTAACATAATGGTCTCCAGTTTTACCTATGTTCCTTCAAATGTCTTGATTTTATACTTTATGGTGGGATAGTATTCCTGCATGTGTATCTCTGTGCGGGGGTGGGGGTTGGGGAGACAGAAAATGACTATTAAAAGTGTCCTCAGAGGCCAGAACAAAGCATGGGATCCCCTGTAGTTGGAATTACTAGTTATTGTCTGTCACCTGATATGGGTTCTGACTAAGAACAGGAGGTGTTCTTAGTCACTGAGCAATATCTGCAGCTCTTAGATAATTTTGCTAGGGAAAAATAGCATCAGTGTCAGCCAACCATAGCAATGGGGATTACCCTGAAGGGACTCACAAGATCATGTAAGTGTTAACACTCCCCCAAGGGGAAAACTCTCTTGGGATGTGTGCTTCTCACAGAAATTGTTCTTACCAGCCTTTACTTTTCTTACCTACTGGTATTAGTGAATTCACCACATTTTCTCAAAGAGTCAGTTTTAAACCACTGTTTTTCAAATTAATGCTCCATGTAGCCTCTAAAAAGTGCTCAGGATTATCATTCATGAAAATATCTAAACATGGTGATGATGGCACTCAGGAGGCAGAGACAGGGAGATCTCAGTGAGTTCAAATTCAGTCTGGTCTACAGAGCAAGTTCCAGGACAGGTTCCAAAGCTACACAGAAAAACCCTGTCTCAAAAGAAAGAAAGAAAGAAAGAAAGAAAGAAAGGAAGGAAGGAAGGAAGGAAGGAAGGAAGGAAGGAAGGATGGAAGGAAGGAAGGAAGGAAGGAAGAAGAAAGAAAGAAGAAAGAGAAAGGAGGAAGGAAGGAAGAAAGAAAGAAAAAGAAGAGGAGGAGGAGAAAAAGAAGAAGAAAAGACAATCTCTATCTTTTGTCTTGTTATTTGGGAGGGGGTTTGTTTCAAGGTGTTCTCACCGACTAAGCCAGTTCCTTGCTTCCCTACACCAAATGATTTGAGCACCTTGATGGCAAAGCTGGATGAGTTTATAAGTCCATGGCCATTCTGAGGTGCTCTGGATCTTTTGGATACCAAAGAATCTAAGTTGATCACATGAAATTATTCGTGGGGGAAAGGAGCATGCTCATATTGTCTGATAGAAGTTTGCCTTTATAATGGGCACCTTTTTGGATGAGGGTGTCATGCTAGGACATTTGCTGTTTTTTTCTTTCCTCTTAAAAAAAGACACAATGACTAGGAGACCAAGGTCCCCTATATTATTAGTGCATGTGTGAACATTGATACATGTAAAATCAAAGTGGGTGGGATGGAATAGCACTTTAATTAAGTTTTTTTTAAAAAAAATAATATAATATTCAATTACCTTTCAAAATGGGCTTAACTTAGAGGTTTTCATTTAACATGTGTGGAAAAATCTAATTTTTGTTTTTCAGATTGTCTTTTGCTAGTTCCAGGCAGAAAGGTTTTGTGTGCTCAAACAGACCAAAGTCTCCTTGGGGGGGGTCAAAGATCTAGGATGCTCATATTTTAGAGAAATGGATTTGATTTCCCTTGGATCATCTCTTTTAAAAATAGGGAAAATATTATCAGTGTCAGCCATCCACAGAAACAGGGATGACCTGAAGGGGCTCACAAAATTATGTAAGTACTCAACTTTGTCCCAAGAGAAAAACTAACCTGGGATTTTTGCCTCTTACAGAAATTGCTTGAGACAGTTTCTCCCTGTGTCCCCTGCTGTGATTTCTTTTCTAGATACGCCTATGCAGGACACTGTGGCAGTCAGGGTGACCAGCAGAAATGGAGGGAGTAATCATAGTCAAGAAAGAGGGAGGTAGATGAGAGGGAGGGAGGTCAAGGCAAGAGGAAGGCCTGATGGGCATAGGCCGGAAGAATGTCTCCATTCCAGGAACATCTCACTTTAAATCCTTAACTACTCAATCTAGAATCACAAAAGCTTGTTATACAATGTCAGTGTTGAGCAATAATGATGTGAAATTCCCTTATAATGCCCAATCACGCTTAAACATTGAATCAAAAGAAGCTTTTGTACTTCACATTCAGAATGCTTAAAGGGTTTAATAGTAAAAGCAACCATTTTGGGCTACTTGGAAAAGAATGCTGTGAACAGTCCATCTACTGAGAATTTGTGAGTTCATTTTACTTAACCACTGGGAATGTTAACTCCCTGGCCTGCCCATACAGTGGTTGGCATAGTACTTTTCTCCACATGCCTGATTAGACAATTGTAGTTATTTGCTTGCTGTCAAATACATCTGGATTCATTGGTAGGCACCTGGTTTCTGTGTATCTGGCACTCCAAATAGAGCCAACTTAAAATCAGGATGTAGTTGTTTAGGATAACCATTCTTTTAGACCTAGAATCACCACAAAATGACCACTTTAAGTTCCCATTTGATCAGAGTTGCAATATGTTAAAGCCTGACACCAGACACTGAAGAAACTGTAATCTTCTTTCCAGGCCAGGTGGAGGAATCACTGAGAGCCAGACCACTCTCTTTCCGGTCTTGCCCCTTATTAGTTTGTTATTTTGAGGAATCATGTTGCCTCTCTGTGCCTTTCTGACAATGATGAGAGCTTTTTCCTAAAACAGTGTTTTGAAGGCTATATGAGTTCTGCCCCATAGTAGTTTGCTCTACGTGCACTTATGTAGGTTTGTAGACAGTTTAGAAAGAATAATAAAAACAGATCAATGTCTAGATGTTCATATTTTATAGTGACAATTATACACAGCCAGTAATGCCCTCCCTCTTCCATACTGTTCCCTCATCGGATTATAAATTGCCCCACGGGGGCAAGAAGAGTGCTTAGGGACCTGGGGATATTCAGTGGTAGAATGCTTGCTTAGTATGCATAAAGTCTTGGGTCTAATCCATAGCACATTCTCCCCTCCAGTATGTCCTCCCCCAAAGTACAGTGCTGGGCACAGAGAGCTCTCAAGGGATTGCTGCTCATGACTCTCCTTGACTACCCAGCTCTCAGCCTGTGCTCCAGGTTCCTTAGTGGCTCTCCATGTCCTACAGGAAGACAGTTTAGATTCAGACTGTAATTCAAGGCCCTTCACATGTGATTTTGGCATATGTTTTTGAGGTTGTGATCCCATGAAACCCTTTTTTTTTCACTCAAAGAGAAACCAAGGGAAATTACTTTTCACTGAAAGCTGCATAAGCATATTTGTCCTCCAATCTCTTTATAATCAAGGGACATGAGGTTTTCCTGTGCTGACCTACATGAAGCTTATTCATTTCCTTTTGCAAATCACTGCTTAGAACTCACCCAGCCCCCATGTCATCTCTGAGGATTCTTTCTTCTTTCTTTCTTTCCAGATACTCACACAAATATTTTATTTCTTCCATGATACTCTAATTTCTCTTGCATACAAGCAAAGTCCAATTGATCTCAGATTTCTCAGAATGCTTCTAGAGCACTTTACCCCATGTGAATATTAAAAAAGGTGTTTTGAATTTGCATATTCTAGGAAATTAGTAAAGAGAGAAATCTAAAGGCAGTCTTTCTAAGGGTATGTGGAAGGGTGAGGGTGAGGAACAGACTACACCACTGTTACCACCATTCAACAAAAACACTCCATAAGTATATTTATTTTTGTATAATTTTAAAATTAATATTGAGACTGGAGATACAGCTTATTTGATAGAGTAATTGGTCCTAGGCCTGATGGTGCATTCTTGAAATCCCAGCATTCTGGAAGTCGAGGTTGGAAAATCAGAAATTCAAGGTCATTTTCAGCTACACAGTGATCTCAAAATGAGACTTGTTCCCAATGAACCCAAACAAGTGGAGCATGGTGACACAAGCCTTTAATCTTAGCAACCAGAAAGCAGAGAAAAGAGGAGCTTGGGTTCATTCATTTGAAGCCAGTCTAGTCTACACAGGGTGTTCCAGGTCAGCAAGAGACATACAGTGAAACTATATGAAAACAGAAACATCCAAAGCAACACAAAACCCCAAACAGAAACATAAGATTAGAACAATCTTCTAAAATGATAGCAGTAACTGGTTATGTGATGGTATTGGAAAACTGGAAGATGGGCTTGTTGAATGCCAGGTCCGCAGTATGAATGTGGTTTTGGAAATATATTTCATTATTGACCTTAGGGAGCTTATATCTGGTTAGTGAGAGAAAGATAAATATGCTTCAAGGCAGTTAACTCCTAACAGGTCTGACAGGATTGAAGATGTTCTACAGAGATTCTTGATGTGATTATCCTGCTGTTTAAACAATGGACTCCAAAGAAATGGAAATTTTCCCAAGAGTCTCATGCAGAGAGAAGGAAAATGCTTGAGCCAATTCTAATAGTTTGTCAGATCATCTTATGAAACAAGACCATTTCCCAGACAATGATGGACCATACCTTGACCCAGACTGCTTAGCTATGCATACCCTCTATTTAAACTTTAACCTCACTTTAGGACTTCAAAGATGGACTTGAATGGAGGGGTCAGGTGGTTCACTGGCTCACTTCGTCCATGTTCCCAGTATGGCCACACTGAATAAATCTCCCTTTTTCCTTTCCACTCTTAAGTTGGCTTTTATAATTGGCTTATTGAAGATGGGCACAGGAAACCTTCAAGTGTAAGAGCTCATATAGAACTGTGTGCAGACATCTATATGTAAGTATGAATGTATTTGCTGAAAGCCCATATTATTTACAGAGAGGGGACTCACTAAATGGACAGTCATTCTGTGTGTTTACTGGAGTTTGCAGTGGCACAGGGAGCTGTGTTGATTGTTCCTTTGTGTGGTTCTCTACTCTTCTCCACTAGGGAAGGCTGAACTTTATGAACTCTTGACACATGGGGTTCTGTTCACCTGCTTCCTGTTGTGCTTACTTGCTTCCTGTTGTGTTCAGCCAGTGGGATATTGACTACTTGGAGGAAGGGAGGGAGGTGAAACCTGGGAGGAACTATGTGGCACTTCCCTCTGCACAATCCCCAGCTCCTGTTAGGCAGGTTGTTCACCAAATACCTGTTGATACCTTTGGTTCCTTTCACAGAATCCCTTGTAATGGCTGTCTTCCTTCTCCCCTCCAGGACACCAAGGACAGTAGTTCTTTAGTGTTGCTAGCCTTGGAGAAATGTTGAAGTACCTGAACTCAGACCTATCCACAGCCTTTCCTTTCCCTGCATGAGTAGACCTTGCTGAGATCTCAATATAAAACAAGGGAAGAAGTTAGTGCCTGGTACAGTTCCCCAAATACTGACAGCTTCTTTTTCCAGCACAGTTCTAAGCCCTTGGGATACAAAATAGTCTCTACCCAGCTATTTGTTCCATCATTAAATGCAAACATAAGAGTGGATGGTTTTAGGCAGAGAATGGATGTTGGAAGATATATTACATATAACCTGGTGACAATAGAGAAAAATAAAGCAAAAATTGGTTGTACCATTTTATCATCAAATATTTTTAGAACCTGAAGGGGTGACAACTGTTTCTCTGGGCTTGATTTTTATTTTCCAAAGAAGAGATTTCAAAGTGTATCAAATTTAAATGATCTTTCCCCCACGAGTAGCAGTGAAATGAAAGTCAACCTTGAGAGTCCCATTCCTTATCCACTGGTCTTCTTTACTTCTTTCTCTCATCGGAGGGCATTGCCATTTTACTCTTTACCCACATCCTCGCTGTATCTGCCTTGGCTTCTAACTCCTGAACCATTTTTCATTTCAAAGCACCTGAGTGTTTGGAACAAGGATAGTGAACTTATTGATTTCAATATTCTCATTGTCGCAGTCAGAGGGGAAGGTGAAGAGGGCTGAGACATATGGAGGTGAAGTACATGGTTAAGGACTTACCTCAAACACTGATCTGCCAGCCACCAGAAGCAATCTGAGAATCTGCAGGCTTTGAAAGGCTTCCAAGCTTCCCTCCTGTGCTTGTGAGCTTGTTGGATGCTGCCACTGACTGAGATGCACATAAACATCCCGTGGGGGGCTGATTCATCCTTCCTCCCACCAGCACCAGGGAAAGACTGACATGCAGAGAGAATTTTTCCATCTGATGTGTTGGATGATAGGAAAAGAAGCTTCTTGTACAACATGACTTTGAATATACAAGCTTTTTTGCTTGTAGGAGACAATGTAAATGGTTCAAAGCTAACTTTAGTATTAAGGATTTAACAATCATAATAATGTTGACATACAAAGTGGTTCCTGTATTGAAAGTCTTATCCTGAGCACCATTTGTTTGTTGCATTTATGCTGCGAAGCAGATGCTATTATAGTTGTTGACATTATTATTAATTGCAGATGAGGAGAAACATTGAGAAAGAGGACACTTTCTCAAGGTCTCTCACACTGTTGGTGGGTGTAGGGATGAAACCCAGGTCCTGAGCCTCATGCCAACCTTTTGTATTACTTTACAGTGGGCATTTAGTTTCCCCAAGGACAATGCACTCTTTATTTGCTTTGTATTTTATTTGTTACCTTTATCTTTGTAGAGTTCCTTCATTTCCAAGCATGAAGGTAAATGAATTAGGGGTTGGTCTATAACATGTGGGAAGCAGTACTCACAGGAGCGTCTAAACATAAGCATCATGACTTCTCTCAGTAAATGTCACTAATATGTATATGTGACAAAGTAGTATGGTATATAGGAGGGGTGTAGTGAAGAATTTAGAAAAATGCAAGGAAATGAAGTGACAATGTTGAAGATGTCAATAAACTCCCTGTCACAAGGGTACTCCCCTTTATGCAAAGAAAGGCAACTATCAGGGTTTGTGGTGCAGAACTGTATGGCTCCAGGGATATGCCACAACCTGGAAAGTTCTGCATAAACCTGGATGAATAAGCCAACTACCAGGCTTTATTTATTTGTTTCTTTCTATGTTTGTTTGTTTTTACATTGTGTAGGCCAGCAGGCATGGCTTTCTCGGGCACTAGAATCAACCTCACCTAAATCTTGTGTTTGTTTGTTTGTTTTTTTCTCTAACAGTCAAGTGCTCTTGCCTGTGAAGACTTGGAACCATTGTCAAGTATTCCTTCCTGTGTTTTCCCTACATAAGAGACAGTTGCACATATGGACTCACAGTGGCTGTGACAGCACACACAAGACCTGTGCAAACTGACATCAGTTAAAGATCCACCATGGAGAGGGGAGGTAAGGACAGGATCCCACTCCTAGCAGAAGAGCTATTGGCTACTGATAGCTGCCGGGAGAGGGAGAATCAGATTGTTAAGAGTTCTGCCCACAGTATGATGTCCACACTCTACACTCAAGAATATATGGACAGCACAAATTATACTTTGCATGTTTTTTTTTTAATAAAAAAAATGAGGACACAAAATTGGGTGGATAAGGGTGGATCTGGAAGGAATTGGGAAAGGGCAAGGATATGATCAAAATACACCATATGAAATCCTCAAAGTATTTTTAAGAACTAAAAAAGGAGTACATTGCACAGTCTTAGACTTCGTTCTTCAGCCATGGGAATGTGATGTCTGAGTAGGACTGTGGGGTACATAGCTATAGATGTTTGAAACATCCCTGCAGTGTGATTCTCATGATCATGAACATTCCCCAGCCACTGACTTAGTCTAGGAGGGAATAAAGGAACCTCATCTTTCAGGGACTCTGAATCCATCTCTTCCTTGTGTGGGCTTTTCCTGATTTGTTTCCTACTTCTCTCAGAGGGATTTGGCTTGATTTCTCAGGTGTTATTTGGACTTTCACCTTCCAGACCTCTTTCTAGCTTCTACTTCTCTTTGGCGCCCCCATTGCATACCTAGAGCTGTGGTTTCTTCTCCCTCTTATCTGAGGTCTCACACCACTTGCCTTAGTTCTCTCTGGAACAAAATTTATCTCCTGATCTACCTATAAATTTCCAGCCTCTTGCTGTCTGGTATCACCTTCACATCTTCTGCTCAAAGTCAATATGAAAATAAAGCATTTGTTTTCATAATATTGGTAAGAAATATGGCCAGTGGTTTGAAATACCTAAATGAGCTCTTTCTGGGTCAATTGATCCCACTGGAAATTGTACCTACTTAAAAATAAAGAAAAAAAAACAAGCACATAAGTATTTCATCAGTGAACTTGATTATAGTTAAGGAAAGGACGCAGGGCTTTAATTCACTGACCTCTCTGTAATCCTTTATCCTTATAAATGTACTCATTAGCAGCCTTCATTCACTCCTTGTATTTGTCGAGAGAACACTTACTTAACTAAGATATTTATTATTACTTTTAAAGTCCATCCTGACTCCCCTGGCAAAACCAGGTTTTCCTTTTCTGGGTGCTCACTTTTTAAAAAATTGTTTATTGATTCTTTGTTGATTCCACATTATGCATCCCAATCCCATTTGTCTCCCTCCCCTCCCATCTGCACTCTGCCCTTGCAATTTCCCTCTCACACTAAACAAAATAAAAAGGACGACCAAAAACCAAACAAACAAATTCTTGACATGCAAGCTATAGGGTGGCACAGTGAGTCACATACTGTACCCTTTACTCTATGCATCTTTACTTTATTGTTCATTGCTATGAGTCATTGGTCTGGCCTCTGGCTTCTTCTGTGCTATGTATAATGGGTCCCCACTGGGACTCCTCTTGAATCATCCTATTGTCCTGTGTCATAGAGATCCTACAGCTCATAGATGAAGCAGATGTTGGGGTGGATTAACTCAACCCTGGTTCCGGGCCTGGGGAGGGGCTGCGTGGGTCAGCCCACAAACTTACCTTCTTCATCACCATTCTGGAAAGTACTACCCTGGCCCCCTCACCCATTGCAGCAGGCAGCAAGGAGTGGGGCCATTTTACCTGGCCTCACCCCCTTAGGTCGAGCTCACCTATACCCACCCCAGTAAAGCCATCTTTACTGTTTTTGCCCGGCAGAGGTACAGGATCTGATCTCCCCCATTGCTGTAGGGGGCATACGAAAGCAATGGGGTCAGCTCTCCTACTTCCACACCATCAGGACTGCATCCAGGCCATCAGCGTCAACTCTATTGTGCTGCGTGGGTGAGGAGCAGGACCTGCTCTGCCAAGCCTACAGCTGGGGAGGGACAATGCCATCTCTCCCACTCTCATGACATCAGGGTTGGCTCTCCCACCTGAGGTGGAGAGGGATGGGGGAGGGAGGAGGCCCTCTCCCTAGCCCACTCTACCTCATGGCAGATGAGGGTGGGACCACATCTCCCAAGCACATGCAGATTCACAGACTGCATCAGCTGTTCCACGCATCCCCCAACAGGGTTAGTTCTATGTTCTGCCTGTGCGAGGTGCAGGGCCTGCTCTCCTGAGGGCTGCAGCCAGTGAGGAGCAGAGTCAGCTCTCCCACTCTTGTGATGCTGGGCCCAGCTTTTGCCACCTGAAGTAGGTGGCAAGGGGCAAGGGGTGAGGGTGGTATCTCTACCTTACCCATGCCACCATATGACAGACAGTGGAGCTATTTGTGTTCCCAAGGTCACCATCCAAATAAATCTCTCCCATATGTCTTTGTAACAGGGTCTCTTTGGAGAAAACCTAAACATTTTATATGTATGCATTTATGTGCTCTTACAATTTAAAAGCAAAATACCTCTCATAGGCTCATAGTTGAGGACTTGGTTGTCAGACAATGTGATTTTCAGTGATTGGATTCTGAGGGCTCTGACCTAATCAAAGGGCTAATCCTGTGATGGACCTGATGGCAGCTGATGAAAATAGAACGTAAGGACCTATGTGGAGGAAGTAGGTCACTTTCAAATTGTACTGTGTTTGGGCACACTATCCTGCCAAATACTCATCTTTTATGCTTATCTTGTCTCTTTAGTTCCTCTTCTTCCATTCTTCTTTATTTTCTCTTTAGTTCCTGGTCTCATGATATTTTGTCCAAGTATATGGGACCAAGAAGCCTCAGACTGAGGCATCTGGAACCATGAAGTCTTTTCTTTTCCTAAATCATTAATGTCAGGTAATTGATAATACTAATACAGTTTTCACTAACACAATGCATATGTATTTCTCCTCTCCAACTAGATAGGATTCCTTCTGTAAGGGTTGCTTCTGTACCTAACAGGTAGCCTGATAATACTAGGCACTTAACCTAGTATTATTGTAATGCTAAGAAAATGAATTTTTCTACATTTCAATGACATAATGGTGTCTCTGAGGCACTGTAAATTGTATATTCAAATACTGGCATTTTAGAATTGGGTTAATTTTAATAGAATCAAGTTATTTTAAAACTAGAAATCAAATTGTATACAGGACTTAATTTTAACTTCCTTCTAGGATTAATCCAATGACTCCATTTCACTTTGTTTGTTAATTTATTTTAGAGACAATCTCACTATTGCTCTGGCTGGCCTGGAAATTCTGGCCTAGAAATTATATATATCAGGCTGTGTCTTTGAATCCACAGAGATCCTCCTGCCTCTGGCTATTGAGTGCTAGGATTAAGGGCATGTACCATCATGTACATGTATGTAAATGGTACATGTATGTAAATGGTAAATGCTGATACATTAAACTACATGGGAAAATTGTTAATAAATTGAGGACTTCTTCTTTATTCAATTTAAATGTTTTTTAAATCTGTCTGAGTTGGAGACAAATTCAAAATAATGCATCTCCTGGGTCTAAAAATCTTTAAATATATTTAACTGGAGAATTAACACACATTCTGGTGATTGTGAACCATTTTTGTTAATATTTCCAGAAACCTGGAAGTCTTCAGGCAATAATATTAATGGATAATTTATTCCAATTTTTATCTGACATCAACAAACAAGACATTGGACATGAATGAACTCTTCCTTCATTGTTTTTCCACCTTCTAAAGTTGTACACTTAATGGTTTCAACAGCAAAGCACATATTCTGCAGAAGTATGACTGTAGCACTTGGCTTCTAGCAAAAATAGAAAAGACTGAAGGGAAAAATAGAAACTAAAATTACATGCACAGGTTGACCAGAGAACAATCTCTAATGAATATTTATGGTCTAAAATGTCACACTTCTCTGTTTATCATACAAACTCCGTACCAGTATAAGCAGTACTGTATTCACAGGGTCAATAGAAGGGCTGAACTTACAAGAGGAGCTTTAAATAATTTATGTGAGAAACCTTGCTGTCACAGATACTGTTTTAAACAAATTGCCATGATGACATTGAATTTTGGACACTTCATTTTTTTTTTCTTTAGGCAAAGTTAGTCCTGGCTTGCCTGGAATTCACTGTATAGCTAAGGCCTGCCTCAAATTCACAGAGATCTTCCTGTCTCTGCCTCCCAGGTACTAGGATTAAAGGCATACATCACCAGTGTTTTTATTAATGTATATGATAAGCTAAATATAGAAAAAATGGTAGAATTAAATGTACAAAATAGTGTTCAAGAAGAACACAAATGATGTGGACTATTTTGATGAACACTAAAATCTAAGCAGGTAATTCCTTACTTTCATATTATAGGAGCTAAGAAGAAAAGCCCAATATTATAACATAATCAAAATAGCTCTTAGGGAACTTTTTAATATTTGTTTTACCAATTACATAATTCCTTCCTGCAGTTTAAGCTAAAGACAAGGTCTTCATATCACCCTTGGTAAATGAACATGATAGAATTTTAATTTCAATGTTTTGAATTGACACCCCCCTCTGTGTGTGTGTGTGTGTGTGTGTGTGTGTGTGTATGTATGTATGTATGTATGTATGTATGTATGTATGTATGTGTTAAAAGTTGCCATGGAAATACTTTAAAAAAGGCAAAAGTAGAAGTGTTGTGATTTATCCCAACTCAAAGAAACTGTCTTCAACAACTAACATGTCATTGATATTCAATTTGCCCTAAGAAAAACTGATTGATGTATCCTAAATTTGGTAAAGCCCCAACAACTGAATAAAACACATCACCCTCAAAATCAGTTAATCTAAAGACAATAACAATAAAAATTTTATTACTCTTTTGTTACATGCAGCCTGGTCCCAGAACTGCTTCAGCCCCAAATAACACACAGAGATGCTATATTAGATAAAAAGCTGTTGGCCTGTTACTAGCATTTCTTATTAGCTAGCTCTGTCTTAAATATTAACCCATTGCTATTAATCTAGGTGTTTCCATGAGGTCTTTTCTTACCGGAGAGTCAGGACCTCTTCCTCTCAAGTCTCTACATCTTGACCCTCCTCAACTATATCTCCCATAATCCTCCTTGTCTCCTAGTCCTGCCTATCTTGCTTTCCTATTGAACAACAGGGCTTTATTCATTAACCAATAAGAGGAACATATTTACAGAAAGACATCTCCCATCACTATTTCTTTAAAGAACCATAATCTTCTTTCTTGAAAAAAGAATTTAAGAGTTTAAGGTGCACCACCAGGTTAATCTTCAATCAATGTTCTTGTGATTTTTGTACTATTCATCCACATAACTAGTTGAGTGGAAAGTCTTGCTATAAATTCTGTTTATGCATTCAAAATTAGAAAGAAAGAAAGGGAAACAATCTGCAAGGGATATGGTTTCTAAACCATATAGGCAGATAATGTTTTCATAGATTTTAGGCTTTTAAACTTGCATTTCCTTTGCAAAACTCCTTTCATTCCCCATTCCCTTTAATAAATTGTTCTTCTTTTATTTAATCAGAAGCATTCATTGCTCCAGATAGCAGGTGAATATAGTAGAAGGGCAGGGGACTTACTCAAAATACACTCAAAACAAAGCTCTTTGCACCCCAAGAATCTGGGATTACTCTAAAGATTTTGAATGTTTACCTTATACAATACACCATAGACAAAATGGGTTGAAATTCAGGATACATTCAGTATACGTAGCTTTCTGGGATTATTACAGTGTGATCTGGGTGCTGTAGCTTTGAGCAAAGCCTTTGACAGAGCTTGGCATAGTGTCCTTGAAGAAATCATCTGTATATCATGGTGCCTTTGGGATATTCAAAGGTTGATGATGCATAGGTATCAACATTGAGATGGTTTTGTTTGTCCAGTAGTCTTGCTAAAGATTTAGGTGAGATACACAAGAATTTGCCATTGAACTTTGTAAGAGGGTTGAAAATGGCAGTGAGAGATACCAGGTCAGGAAATGCTTGGCCAACTTAAATGAAACCAGTGAGGGAAGCATATTGTACAATATTCAACATGATAAAAATATGTGAGGAGCTAGTTGGTGAAGTGCTTGTCTTCAGCATGAAAACCTGACTTCAATTCCTAGAACCCTACAACTAGACATGTTGGTCTGCTCTATAATCCCAGTACTGTGGAGGTATAGGTAGGTTGATCTCCAGGGTTCACTAACCAGACAGCCCACCCTGACTGGCAAGCCCCAGGCAAAGAAGAGACCCTATCACAAAATAAGATAAATGGCATTTCTGAGGAAGGGAACCTGAGGTTTCTGTCCTCCATTTGCATGTGTGTAAATGCAAATATGTCTACCCCTTCACATGAACACAAACATACATGATATTTTTGTGAATATATACACAAATATATTCAAGGACAAATATGAAACTATGACAATTTAATAAGAATTTTAAAAAATTAACTAGACAAAGGAAGGGCTAGCTAGGTCTGTCTAAAAACTCCATCCATTGAGGGGTTTTAGGACCCAGAGTTAAATGACAATCAAGCTGAAGGTGTTACAGACAATTTATAAAGAATTCATAATTTTGTTGTCCAAAAGAGGGTGACATCTTTTCTGTGTGTGACAGGATGTTCCCTTGAGTTATATTTAATGGGGTTGAAACTTTATATTGTTGTATTGTACCTAAAGGCTCTGTTCATCCAGGTTTTTAACTTTTGTGTGGGTTTTTGGTAAACTATAAGACCTTCTGAGTATATGGAGTTTTTTTTTATAATGTGTGTGGTATTGTGGTGGGTCTGGGCATGTGGAGGCCAGATGTCAACCCTGCGCATTTTTTTTCAATTGCTTTTCACATTTTAATACAACTTACTGTGTTATTGTACTATTTATGCATGCACGTGTGTGTGTGTGTGTGTGTGTATGTGTGTGTGTTGTAGGTATGTATTTCATGAGCATAAGTGCTCACAGTGGCATGAAGATGACTCTGCATCCTCCTATATATAGATTTATAGGTAGTTGTGAGCTATTGGTGGTAAGTACTGGGAATTGAACCCAGGTCTTCTCTAGGAACAACCAATGATCTTAGCAGCTTTGCTAATTATCCACTTCATTTTTTTAAATTTTAACCATGTGTATGCATATGTGGCTATGTGTAGGTATATATACTTTAGTGAAGGTACCCAGGGAGGTCTGAAAATATTGTTGAGTCCTTTGGAGCTACATTACATGGGCTATGAACTTCTTGCCAGAGTCTATAGACCAAACTCTGGTCCTCTGTAATAGTTTGTGTTCATAAACACAGACCTGTATGTTCATAGCAGCATTATTTGTAATAGCAAGAACCTGGAAGCAACCTAGATCTCCATCAGCTGAAGAATGGATAAAAAAGATGTGGCACATCTACACTCTACTCTGCGGGGGAGGGGGTGAACAATGGAATCTTGAAATTCGCAGGCAAGTGGATAGAACTTGAAGAAACCATCCTGAATGAGGTAACCCAGTCACAAAAAGAGGAATAGGGTATGTACTTGCTCATATAAGGAGTTTAGACCTAGAGCAAAGAATCACCAGCCTGTAATTCACACCGCCAGAGGAACTAGGATACAAGGTGGATTCTAAGAGATTCATATAAGATCCCTCACAGAAGAGGGAAGGGACAAGTTCTCCAGAAGTGGGGGCGGCAGTGAGGGGAGAGGTAACTAGGAGAAAAATAAGGGGAGGAGAGGAAAGCACGTGGGACTAGGAAGACTGAGTCAGGGGAGGAATAGAAGACAGAGAAAGAGAGAGGGAAAGAGAGAGAGAGAGAGATAGAGAGAGAGAGAGAGAGAGAGAGAGAGAGAGAGAGAGAGAGAGAGAGAACATAAAAGAGGGAGCCACTATTGGTTTAAAGAGAAAACTGAACATAAAGAAGTGTCTAGAGACCTACAAGACTGACTCCAACTAACAATTTGAGCAACCATAGAAAGGCTTAGAAAGGCTACCATAAATGTCTTTCCCTGATAATGAGATCAACAATTAACTTATCCACCATCATGGAGCCCTCATCTAGTACCTGTTGGAAACAGAAGCAAACACTTATAACTAAACACTGAGTCGAATTAGAATCCAGATGCAGAGAGAGGACAAGAGGACCAGGTTGCAGAAACACATAGAGACAGCTGACCTGAACAAGGAGGAGCTTATGGGCCCCCAGACTGATAGCTGGGAATCCAGCATGGGACTGACTCAGACCCCCTGAACACGTGTCTCAGCTAGAAGGCCTGAGCAGTCTAAGGGACCCCAGACAGTGGAACCAGTATGTATTCCTGGTGCACAAAAGGACCTTGCAGGCACATTCCCCATGGAGCGATATTCCCTTAACCTAGAGACAGGAGAGAAGTCCTAGTCCCTACTTCAAATGACTTGACAGATTTAGATGACCCATCCTGGATGGCATTACCCTACATGTGGAGTGGGGGTAACAGGAGGAGAGGGTGGTCGTGGTGCATGTGATGGGGGAGAGAGGGAAAGAGGGAGGGAGGGAGGGACAGGGAACTGGGATCAATATGTAAAATAAAAAAATTAAATAAATAATAAATAAATAAATAAACACAGACCCATCTCTCCTACCTTAGAATTTTGCATTAATTTAGCAACTGAAATAATTCTTTTACGTGCTAGATGCTGTCTTTGACACTGGAGACAGAGTATTAAGTAAGAGCTAATGTGAAGTTTCTGGAAAATATGGATGATTAATGTAGAAATGATATATAGTCTTTTCTGGTTGACATCATTTGAAGAGCTGACATTACAAGAAGAGTTAGCTCAGTACCCTGTGACTCAGGGATTAGACAGAATGGATAGGGTTGCTGATTTTGATTTCAGCCTCTGTTCCCCAGCAAAGAGTACAGCATGGGTTAGAAGGTACTTTGTCATCATGCAGCCAAGCCAGAAGTGTATGCCTGTCAGGATAAATGATGTAAGGGACACTTAGCCTAGTACCCAGCATGTTATAGTCAGAAAGAAGTGGCTGCATAGGGGAGTCTTACATCTCTGGTGAGGTGACAGATGATTCTAAAATTCTAAAGAACAAGAATTCGTAGTCATAGTTGAACTCTCTGCGACTGTCTTTGAACTTAACATGTGGCTGGTAGTCACATTGGATAGCTAACAAATGAGAGACCAGTTTGTGTAATTTCCAAGGTCGAATGCTAATTAGTGTGATGTTACGCATGTGTATAGAGTTGATGCTTTAATGGCAAAAAATGTTACGTTAAATAGCTTTTGGAGTTTAGACCATGCTTCTGATTTGATTTTTAGTGGTAAGATGATTTGGTTTTGTATAATTTTTAATATCTTTCCTTTCACTGGTTATTAAATACTATTTCAATTATTCTTGGGATTTGTCATTTGATGGATGTCAACAGTGGGTCTTATGGACTTACTGAGAGTCTATCGAGGATTTGTGACTTTATTTTTCAAATAGATAATTCATTCTCCATGTAAGAGTTTTCAAGTCCCAGCTCATTCTGTCTTAATCTATATTATTTTGAGCCACATAGGGTACCTTTATCTCATTTATGAAGTCCTTTTACTTCCATATTACTTTCCTTCATTCATTTGCCTTGTTCTCAAAAATGGATAGTATTTTTCTTGGTATCCCTTTTAAGCACATCTTTCTCCTGCCGAAACTTATTCTGGAAATAACTGATAAGTCTCATTTCTCTCACAAGCTGAGTGAATTCTTTCCTTCCTCTTAATACTCCCTGTCCAGAGGCCTTCCACACCACATTTAATGCTGATGACAGTTCAGTGTGTGTTTGCTATTCCCAATGAATAGGTGAGCAAATGGAGGCTCATAGAAGTTATTTTTTCAGTGCTACTCAGTTTATTGGTGAAGGTGCTGAACTATGTTTTTGTTTTTGTTTTAATCTCTTTGTGTAGATGTTTGCCTGCTTTGCATGAATACAGGCACAACCATGCATTTGAAAGATAGTTGACAATCTTATGTTTTGGTACTCACCTTCTACTTTGAGATAAGATACCCTACTGTAGCCTGTTCAGGAATTTCCAGGCATTTTCTTGTCCCCAGCTCCCATCTTCCTGAAGAAGCCATGGGATTACAGAAGTACCACTATACTCTGCTTTGAGAGGGTTCTGGGCTTCTTAACTCAGATTCTATCATGTCCACAGAATGAAATTTACCCACTGCACATCTCCACAACTCTCCCATTTCATAGAACATGTAAACCAAATTTTTCAATGAAAACTATGAGCATGAAAAATAAAGAAACGTAAAACTGAAAATTGCTCTCAGTGGGGTTATATTTGCCAATCTAATTACCTGTCTCCTTACTGTAGTTTATCGTAAGCATTGAGGTATTTAAATTATTCATTATCTAGTTATGTGATTCCATTGATTAGGCTGGAAATACTTTTCAAATTTTTTTTGAGGCCAATCCCTTTGTTTTAAGATACATTGTTTTGTTCAAGGACAATAACATAGTGAGGGCCAGGTGCTAGACTTCTAGAATCCCCTTTAAACTATTCCTCCAGAGACTCTAATGGCATTATGTAAACCTGTCCCCAATAGATACTGTAGCTAAGCATGACACAACAGTAGCGATACATTTTGATAAGTACAAAATGGAAAAAAAATATCTTGATTTTTGGATCAAGCAACTGTTTGGAAAGTGTTTCTGAGCTCCTTGGAGGAAGGTATTTTCTAAATAAAAGTTTCATTTGATCTTTTAAAGACGTTTATTTTAGAATGCATCCTTTTGTAAAATATTTACACATGTCCTCATGGTAGACATTCACGTTAGTATTGCTAAAGATATGAAATTTACTTAACCAAAATTGTTTGCTTTTCTGGGTCCAACCAGCAGGATTTCCCAAAACCCACAAGAGACAAAAGGGATTTCCTTATAAAGCCTCTTCAAGAATCAGATAGGAGTTTGGAAATGGCAATCCTGAGATAAGACCCGTTTAGATTAAGAACTTTCTTAACATCTTGACTTGAAGAGTCTACATCAGCTCAAACACCTGCAAAATTAGCAAAGAAGCCTTAATAATTTCCTTGAAATATTATGCCAGAGTCCAGCTAATTCTTTTCACTACAGGGGACTCTTTTAATGTTGGGGGCAGGGAAGCAAGTTTCAGCAGATTTTCTGGGATTCTAGAAGAAAGGAAAGATTTAGGGATTGATTGTCTTTTCCAAAGAAAAGATGAAGAAATTAGAGGTGAGTCTGAGATGTCAAAATATTTCTCCCCTTGGCACCAAGCACCCTGATAAGGATATTTTGAGTAGCAAACAATCCTACTTATTCCTTTGAGTATATTTTGAATAAATCTCCTAGGAAATCATAAGGAGTAAGTTCTTCATAATAAAAGGAAAGCTCATTGTAAAAAACCCCACAGTGAAACAGAGACAGCATCAGGGTTATATAGATAATCAGGAGTGCTAGCTTTGTGCATTGATGCCTGTCTACATGAGCAGCATGTAGCACATTTGATAAGCAATGTGCTTGGCTGGGCCTCAGTTTCTCCCTTTCTAGGGCTTCTCTGGTATGCTGTTGATCTATGTCCTCTCTTGGTGGGTCCACAGGGGTTCTTTCCCATACTTTCCCTCCTGCACCCACCTTCCTGAGACATTGTATTTTTATGAGACACTCCTCCTTTCCTTCCTTGTAAATGATATTTATAACTCACGAGGCACACGTATAAATCCCTCACCTTTTTAATCACTGTTCCTATGTGTCTAAAATTATACCCAGTAAAACTTTCTTTATTGTGACCTTGTCAAAATCTTTCCTTTCTCTCTTTCAGAAGAATAAAATAAAAAATGTCATTAAAGAAAAGTCTTTTAGAGTGCTGGAGTGCTCAGTGGGTAAGAGCACTAGCTGCTCTTCCAGAGGACCTGGGTGCAATTCCTACCACTCAGATGCAGCTCATATCTCTCTCTAACTCCAGTCCCAGGGCTGCTTGATACCCTTACACAGACATGCATTCAGGCAAAATACTAATAACACAAAATTAAATTAAATTATATATTCAGATTTGTGGTGCTGTGTGCCATAAAAAAAGAGGAAGAGCGAAAGATGTTGTCGGGAAGACTGATTCCTATTTTCCAGAGGAATCCCAATACTGATTTCTGAAGTGGCTACACAAGTTTGCACTCCCACCAGCAGTGGAGGAGTGTTCCTCTTTCTCCACATCCTCTCCAGCATAAACAGTTGTTGGAGTTTTTTAATTTAGCCATTCTAACAGGTACAAGATGGTATCTCAGAGTTGTTTTGATTTGCAATTCCCTAATGGCTAAGGATTCTGAGCACTTTCTTAAGTGTCTTTCAGCCATTTTGGATTCATTTATTGAGAATTCTCTATTCGGTTCTGTACCCTGCTTTTTTATTGATTTTTTTTTTGATTAGCTTCTTGAGTTCTTTGTATAGTTTGGAAATCAGCCCTTCTGTTAGATGAGGGGTTCGTGAAGACCTTTCTTCATTCTGTGGGCTGCTGTTTTGTCTTGATCCAGCAATTCCATTCTTAGGCACACACTCAAAAGATTCACATTAATACAACAAGGACATCTGTTCAACTATGTTCATAGCAGTATTATTTGCAATAGCCAGTACCTGGAAGCAACCAAGATGTCCCTCAATTGAAGACTGTATAAAGAAAATGTGGTACATTTATACAATGAAATATTACTCAGCAGAAAAAAAAACAATGGAATCTTGAAATTCATAGGCAAATGATGGAACTAGGAAAAACTAGTCATTAAAATATAAACATGGCATGTATGCTCTCATATATGGATATTAGAAATAGAGCAAAGGATTACCAGCCTACAATCCACACCTCCAGAGAAGCTAGGAAACAAAGAGGACCCTAAGAGAGACATACATGATCTCCCAGAGAAGGGGAAAGGAACAGGATCTCCTGAGCAAATTGGTAGTTAGGAGAAAGAGAAGGGAAAAGAGGAGCAGGGAGGAAGACACAAGGGACTAGGAAGATTGAGTCAAGGGAAGAATAGAGGAGAGCAAGAAAAGAGATACCTTAATAGAGGGTGGCATTATAGGTTTAGAGAGAAATATGGCACTAGGGAAATGTCCAGAGATACACTAGGATGATCCCAACTAAAAATCTAAGCAATAGGAGAGAGGTTATCTTAAATGTCATTCCCATATAATGAGATTGATGGCTACCTTATATGCCATTATAGAGCCCTCATCCAGTAGCTGATGGAAACAGAAGCAGATACCCACAGTTAAGCACTGAGCCAAATTCCTGGAATCCAGTTATAGAGAGGGAGGAGTGATGAGCAAAGAGGTTAAGACCATGGTAGGGAAACACACAGAAACTTCTGACATGAATATGGGGGAGCTCATGGACCCCAGACTGACAGCTTGGAAACCCACCTAGGAGGAAAACAAGCCATGAGCCACGTGGCAGCACATAAATTAATTGAAATGGGTTAATTTAAGTTATAAAAGTTAGTTAAAAAAAAAAAGGGGTCTAAGCTACTGGCTGAGCTTTCTTCTGACTCAATAGATTCACTATTGAGATTCACTGATATCATTTTATAAGTGTTGTCTAATAAATTTGGATGTCTGTTTCCTTATTTCTAGCTTAGCTGTGAAATCAGAGTGGGTGATATGGGGCAGACTCTGGCTGGAGGCTTTATACTTACTTGGGTTGTTTTATTTATGGAGGACATCAGTTCCTTCTCTGGAAGTTGCAAAAAGTCATTTAGGCACACCAAAATGGCATCATGGGCTGATTTGCACTTGACTGCTATTTTTAAGTTCTGTTTTATGAAGTGAGTAAAAGAGAATAGCATAGTTGGACTTTAATAACAAGAGTTTCAACCACCCTGCATGGAAACTATTATACCATTCCAAAGACAGAAAACTACTTTTGTGAGTAATTTCTCAGGTCTTTTTTTTCTAAAATTATACCCAGTGGTATTCCACACTTTATCCTCATAGCCTTAATTGTTAAAATGTATGCATCCTCTAAATTACAGAGGTTGAAATGAACTGGAACTGGGCAGTATAATAGCATCAGACCCAACCAATAACTACTTCCAAATAGCATTTGGGATATAAGAATAAACCTCTTTTATTTTTTATTTTGTTTTGAATGTGAGGTGTCCCCAATAGATTCAGGCTGTTTTCTTCAGCTGCTGGTGACACTATTTTGGAAGACTATGGACCCTTTAAAAAGTGGAACCTTTCCAGATGGTATAAGTCCTTGAAGTTGTATAGTGCAGCCCCTCTTCTTGTCCAATCTTACTTCCTGATTGTGCTCTTAAATGTTGCCTTGAATGCCATATCGTGCTCCTACTTCCATGCCTTCACCACTGTGATGAACTGTTTCCCATCTTTAACAGTGGCCCCAAACAAACCCTTTCTCCCCAAAGTCGCTTTTCTCAAATGTTTCCTTAAAGCAGAAAGAAAAAAACAAATACCTCTTTTATAGGCATCCATCCTTCTTCATGGTAATGAGTGCTGCTTGCATGATTTGAAAGTTAGAAACTCTATTTCTAAAGCAAAATTCAGGACAATATTAAAACAATATGATTTTAATGAATTCATGTATGAATTATTCTTTCAAAAATTATGTGTGTGGAAATGCACATGTATTTATATGTATGTATGTAGGTCAGAAAACTACTTCGGTCATTGTTACTCAGGTGCTGCTCACTTTGTTGTGAGTCAAAATTTCTCATTGGTCTAGAACTCACCAACAAGCCTGGGCTGTCTGGAAGCTAGTAGTGAGCTCGAGGCACAGTCTAGTCTGAACATCTAGAGCTAAGACCACAAGCGTGCATCACCACAAAGAGCTTTTGAATATGGACTTTGAAGAGTGAGTTCTGGGGATCGAACTCAGTTTGTACTGTTAATACAAACTGATAAGCTCCCCATCGGTATTAGAGAAACACTTTACCAGAATGGGTCATCTCCTCCCCAAAGTATTGTTGATACAAACTTTTGAGCTCCACGTGTGTACTAGAGAAGCACTTTATTAGAATAAACAATCTCCTCCTCAGTGTATTCTTGATATGCATAAGGTATTAGCCTTATGCATTTTGAGGTACACAACTCAGGGCTGATTTAATGATGAAAACATAGGTTTTACTGGGAAATAATTCACTCTGGAGGAAGTTACTCTCCTATTAGTGGGCTTGAATGTCATGGGTACAGTGGAGGTAATTTCAAGCACACATGTTCCTCAAACTAATACAAGGCTACATCCTGATAAAACATCATAAGCTGAAAATTACTCACTTGAAGATCTTATACTAGGCATAACAGACTGAAAATCAGTTTCAAAGCACAGTGCACTGAGGAGGTTCTGTTGCTTGTCCTTAAGATGATGGGCCTGGGTGGTGACTGTAAGTCATGCTGCAGTGAATATTTGTACCCCAGTCCCTATAATGTCTTTATTTGTCTTGAGTATATACTTAAGAGTAGAATAATTCTGGTTTTGGCCATTTGTGGAATTGTCAAATTCTTTCCCAAAGTGAGTCCACCATTTTCCATCTTTACTAGTAATGTGTCCAAGTTTAGTGTCTATGTACTCTCCCTAATGCCCCGGCCCTTAAGTTGTGGTGTTACCATGGATTGGAATTGAGTTTCGTAAGTGACTATCTGTGCTCAATATCTTTTCATATAGCATCTGCCCATGAATCTTTTCTGCAAATATTTTGCTGTCGATTAAATTAAACATCTTGACCCTCTTTCCTTATATAGTGGTACATGTATTTTGTTTTATTTACTTTTTGGGGGGGTTGTTGTTTTTGGTGTGTGTTGTGTATAGAAATTCCTTATTAGGAATGTTTTGCATTGGATGTGTTTTGTTTGTTTTTAGCTAGTCTATAAACAAGGCATTTTGCTACAATTGTTAATAAGCCTAATCTTTGTCCCTGTGTGTCTTAGTGAAAATGTGATTATATTAAAATACTACATGGTAAAAATTATATACATGGGAAATTTTGGAGACAGTGAAGTAATCAATTCTTTAGAGTATGGCATAACAGTAATAATTTATAATAACTTTACTAATGTTGGGATGGCTCTTAGTCATAAAACTTATTGAGTAACAGACATATATTGACTTTGTTCATAAAAGTTGAATTAATTATAATACTAATTGTCTAGAAAACCTGTCTCCACATTTTTTAATTGAAGGATTATTTTTAATATCATGTATGATTTAATCCAGGTCAGGAACTATATTTTGACTATGTGCATAAAAGTTACAATGAGTAAAAATAAAGGCAGAATTATGGTGTTAGCTTTTGTGTAGGAAAAGAAAGGATATATTCACAAAGTACTGAGTGCTATTTTACAAAGGCAGACTAGAACTATAACCCTTTAAAGAACAAACCAAGAGAGTAATGATAACTGTGAAGTTAAAAAGGTTATTTACTTTCTCTTGTAGAATAGATAATATTCTTATAGATAAAAATGAACAATGGTAAGCTGATAATGTATTGTTTATTGTTATAATTGAATATCATGTAGGTGAGATGAATAAACTGGTATTATTCTGGGAAGTCTAAAAAGTAGAATCACATTAGGCATTGGAAGATTCCTTGTAGTATAACAGATGTGTTCTGGGCACATTTTCCCTGCCGCTGGTCTGGTCTCACTCTTTGTTCCTCCCCACTGGCCGCCTGGTCCTGCCAATGCCACGCGAGCCACAAATAACAATCAGAGACTCTGTATTTGATACAATCCTGTGGGCCAGTGACTATCATTGTTAATGGGCTAGCTCTGTCTTAATTATTAACCCATTTCTACTTATTTAAGTATTTCCAGGTGGTCATCTTATCCGAGCTGCGGGCCGGCATCTGATCTCTCCAGGCTCTATATGCTGACTCCTCCTAACTACTTCCTCTTTCCTCCTTGTCTCCTAGCCCCACCTATCTTGCTTTCCCATTGGCCAAACAGTGCTTTATTTCTTAACCAGTATGAGAAACATATTTACAGAATAATATCTCCCATCACAGATGGAGAAAACAGCTGAAATTCAAAAGTGGGAAATAGGTCTATTGTAAAGGGAAATAACATATAACAATAACATTGATAAATTTATTTGGATTCTCACTCCCAGGGATCATGTCTAGTGGGCTCTGTCCTTTCTTTCTGAGTGATCCTAAGTGCAATTTCACACCAATTTCCCATGCCTCCTATTTGATAAAGATGAGTTAAGGTTCCTGGGTAGCATGAGGAGATGGGGACTTTAGATATTCCATGGTCAGAATGATTTTTGTATGTTTGTTTTTGTTTTTTTCTCTCCAAGCATGACCTACTTTCCCCTGTATGGCATTTTTTTTTTTTTTTGATTCTTGTAGTCTGCACTATCATTCAAATCCCTTTTCCCTTTCTAAACCTGGTTTGCCTCTTTGTTTTTTGTTTTATTTGTCCCCCTCCCACAAAAGCCAGAATTGCAAATTTCTTCCACCTCCAACCTCTATCAGTTGATTATTAAGTTATTGTTTCCAAGTGAGTATAAGAGAGGAATGATGGTCATACAATTACTCTTCTGTGCTTGTTATATGACCATAACCAGATCTCTGATGGTTGCATTATACAACTTCAAGAACAAGGGGCATATTTGTTTTCAGTGAAATCCTTATAGTCCAGTTTCAAAAGGCAGAATCTCACAGAAGTAGATAAATTAGTTTTAAAGAGAAACATATAGCAAAATAAGTGGCTATCTTTGAGTGAGAATTGAGAAGTGGAAATGTGAAGATAAACACAAAGATTGTGAATGTGTGCTCACGCATGTACATGTGTGTGTGAGTGTGTGTGTGTATGTGTGTGTGTGTATTCATACTGTTGTTAATAAGGGTGCTATTCATATTGTTTTTTTTTTGTTAATGTGTCTCTCATTGGCCTGGAACTTACAGATAGTGGTTCACAATGGTTCATGACTTCATTTTGAGGACTCAACACCATCTTTGGCCTTACAGGCACAAGGCACTCACATACATGTGCACAGACATACATGCAGCCAAAAACACCCACATGCATAGATTTTTTGAAAAATTTCATTTGTTTTAAGATGACAATATATTTAAATCATTTTCCTCTTCCCCTTTCACCCTTCAAACTCTCCCATTTGTCCCTCCTTATTTTCTTTCAAATTCATGGCCTCTTTCTCCATTAATGGTTATTACATACATATTTATATGTGATTGGGGCTGTCCTTCTGTATATATGTGTCTCATATTGGTTGATGAGTAAAACACTGTTGGCCAATAAGGCAGAAAGATAAGTGGGACTAGGAGAGAGGAGGGCTCTGGGAAAGGTAGGCAGGGAAAGCCAGCCAGAATTAGTCACTGAAAGGGGTAAACTACACTCAAAGATTTTACAGTGGAAAGAAATTGAATAAATGTGACAAAGCCTTAAGTTCCCATTCAGCTCTTATTCATACTAGAAAGAACTATATAAATGTAAAGGTTATGAAAATGCCTTCAAAACAAATCTAGTCCTCTAGCCTCTAGTTCTTGTGTTGTGAGCAAAAACTCCAAGACAATCTTTCTCTTAGACTTAGCTACTGTGTTTAACCACAAAGAAAATCCAGGATTTTGGTCCCTGATATCTATGTACAACAAACCACCTCCAAGAGCCATTGAAGCCACAGAATACTCCCTCCCTACACCAACCTGTGAGAACAGGCAATCTATAAGCAACAGACAAAGCCATAGAACCCACAAACGTCCCATCTGTAACCAATCAATCAAAAATACTAGCAAACCCATTGCCCTGACTCTGAGAAATTCCCCCTAATTATTCCCCAAATGTCAACCAATCAGAAACCAACCCATACCTACTAATGTAATCCTGTGATTTTTGCCTTTAAAATTCTGCAGTAGACAGAAAATTTGCTTCCTTTGGTGGCTGCTGCATCAGCTAGCCAGATGAGGTCCATGTCATGTTTAGATGAATATTAAACCTTGCTTTTACAGTTCGGTGGGTCTATCTCCCTGGTGCTCTCTTTGGGATCATCAAGACTTGGGCACTACAGTCACCATATAGACCACAAAGGTGTAGCAGGTCCAGATCCTTTTCCGGTGAGCCAAGACCACATGGGAATACTTAGATTAATAGAAATGGGTTAATAATTAAGACAGAACTGCTAATAAGAAGCCCCAATCATCAGCCAACATGTTTATAATTAATATAACTTCTCTATGTATATTTGGAGCTCAAGGGCAGTGGACTGGCAGGAAAGAATCTCCGTAACACATATGTATACAAATATATATTCCTAAATGCATAACTACAACCTTTTCAGTCTATATAATGTTACTTGCACGTATTTTCAGGGCCGAACATTTGGTATTAGGAAAGCACACATTTGAGGCTATTGATATTGCCCTTGGTTACCTACTATAGGTGGAAGGCAAGTTCCTATTTCTGAAGACATTATGTACATAGCGTCTAAAGCTGAAACTGACCTGAATATTTCCTTCTGAGTACTATCTTTCATGGTACTAGAAGGCCCCACACAAGCTTCTAAAAGAGGGAAGCAATTGACAGAACTAACTACAAAATTTAAAAGAAATGAATACATTATGAAAGGACTGAAACATCTTAATATATAGTTGTATTTAGAAGTTAAATAAAACAAAAACAGCGATCAGCATCATAATCTTGGGTCTAAAGAGTATTTAATAAGAGAGATCTATAGTTATATCCTTTTCTGAGACGTCTAGCACTTGACCTACATCATGAGAGTGGTCATATCAATTCCTTTGCTCTTAAGGTTACATACACCCTTATCATGAATGATCAAGAGAAAAAAGTGCATAGGAGAGGCCAGGGTAGAATGTGTACACAAAGGGACTTGCTCAAAGATATTGCCTGGAAGGTAAAAAACCTTCTAAAACTATGACCTTCTAAACAAGAACCTTCATCTGGTTGCCCATCTATTCGTGCTTCACTGTGCATAATAAAATATAATGATTCTCAAATTTCCAGAGCCTGTATAACCCTCTAATTTCCATATAAAATATTAATATTAAGTAGCTTTAAATTACAGGAGAACCTTGGTTTCATGGACTTCAAAAGCAATTTAATAAAGACTCCATTTGTAACAAATTGGCAACATTTCAAAAATGTCCACTAAAATGCTCCAAAATGAAAAATAGTTATCTTTATATACACTAAGCTGATTAAGAATTTGGTAAATTAAGGTTATTTTCATTGAATCATAAGTCAAACTATGTTTTGAAAATCAAAGTATGGTTTGACCTTCATCTATCTACAAAGTAGATGACCAAACCCATGTTGGGGTACACTTACAGAACTTTCTTCAAGGAAGAGAGCTGTTTGTCCTACCTAATGTTTTGTCAGTGAAGAAATTGGAATCACTTAAATGATTTATCTAGGTTTGTATCTCAGTTTACCCAGAACTAGAAGCCATGTGACAGGTGAATGTGATGAACATTAGCCGGGAGTAGTGTTCTTGAGAGAGTGCATGGTTTAGTTCTGATTGCTGAGTAAAAGCCCTTACAGAAAGGTGTGTATTTAATTGATGATGTATGAACAGATTTCTTTCTGAAACTTACCAGATATTGACAAATCACTAAATTACTGTGCCGTGATCTCCATGTTCAGCAATTCTCCCTTTTTAAGGTTGTTGTGAAGAACAGACTCTGATTTCATGGAGCTAGGAAACAAATGCATGGCCCTGGGCATGTAGGCAAGTGCCTTATCACCTGGCTTATACAACCTCAACACAATCCTTTATTTATTCTATATTTTATAGGATCTTTACATGATTGTAATGTATTGAGTGTGAACTTAAATGTAAATTGATTTATGTCATGCCTTTAAGACTTGCAAGATGTTTGAGGAAATGTTTGATACAAATACTTATGTATTTGTCTTTTCCATGAGAGGGAAAAATGTGTCCATTTATGGGTTCCAGGATCTAGAATAATGTATGCCAAATAGTCAGTGTTCAATAAATACTCTATGAAGAAATGAATAAGTGGTCAATTGGACACATGTAAATAACTAACATACATGTAGAAGCAGTTAGTAATAGTTATGGGGTAATAGTGAATTGAATGGCTGGAGTATTTTTGGCCATTGTTTGATTCCAAAGAACCCAAGAAGCTGACATATATTAGTAGATAGTCTATTGTACATTAGGATTCAGTCTTCAGTAACTGAAACTTGGTAGTTGTCAATATTTTACTTGTAAAGTGAGAGGGTTAAGCCCCAGAGATGACTCTGCTGACAATACAAACAAATGAAGGTCGGACTGGTTCCATATGGCAGGTTTCCCCTTTTCTGAGTTTAACAAACAATTTCTCCTTAGGAATAAAGATCTAGTATTCTTTTGTCTTCTACATTTTCAAGAGAAATCTAGATTTTTTTTTTTTTAACTTTTGGAATGTCTCTATTTTTCATGTCAGAAACTAATGTAAAATTAAAACAAGCAAACAAAAATACCATAGCACCACAGTTGTCAGATGTTTCTATGGACCAGATTTGACCCCTGTGTTAAGAGTGGCTCATTTCTAGATCATCAAGATTCTTCCCCAACCCCTTCCTAAACTAAGATTGCTAAAGTTAGGATGTGATGTCATTAGATTTTGGAGTGACCTCAGCTTTCCCCCAAGATATAGCCCTGCCCCCCTTTTTTTCTTATGAGCCATGTGGCAGTTAGATTTTGATATAAACTATATAACACTATAATATAGATGTTACTTCCTGGGATTTTTGAAAGATAATTAATATTTGAAAGCCATGCTGTGATCTCAATTCCTGGTAAATACAGAGGGCATAGAAAGAGTTTTCTTTTATTTAGTTCTTATTGCAGAATTTTTATGAACCATTTTCTCAGATTATGCCTTTAGTTGAACTCTGACATCTTAGAACTGACTAGAGGAGGTTTCTTGGTTTTCCCATCATGCTTTTCTTTTCTGGTATCTGTAGCTATTTTCAATGAG
This sequence comes from Cricetiscus sungorus, assembly GCA_030556225.1. NCBI lineage: Eukaryota > Metazoa > Chordata > Mammalia > Rodentia > Cricetidae > Cricetiscus > Cricetiscus sungorus. Next base: position 19,863,874 of record JANBXA010000735.1, on the reverse strand, counting down.
CTAGCTATTTTAGAAAAGTAGATGCCTTTTATCATTGCTGACATAGATCTTGGTGTTTTCTCCATATTTGTATCTTGTAGATAGATTTCTTTTATGTTTATTCAGCTAAATTTTGGATGCTTGAGAGAAGCTAAAATGATGCACTATTTATCACCTTACCGAGCCACATCTTTAAATAAGAACTATGTCTTTTCGATTGAAAAAAATTAATTTATTTATAGAATTTCTCTGAAAGAAGTCTGGCAGCAAACTAGAATTTCCTGTCTGTTGACCTGATTCAGTTCTGTCTAGTGTGTTTTTAGGGGAAGGGATTCATAGACTTTTTGTTTTGTTTGTTTTTTGTTTTTTGCTTATCTGTACATATCTACTCATGGTCATTTGTCTTCTATGCAGGTTTCCTTGAGGTATTTTTAAAACTAAGCCAAAACCAAACCAAACAAAACAAACTTTAGTATGGAAAAACACAACACAGAATCCAAGGTAGCTTATTCAGTTTGACTTTCATCTATTTCCATTGTTTAATCTCTATATGAACTTGCTCCATCTTAGTTCCTTCAGGTCTGAGGATGCAACTCAGTGACTGAGTGTTTGCCTAGGATTTGTGAGTTTCAATCTCCAGCACAAAAATAAGAAGGAAATGAAAAGTACCACCCCCTCAAAGGAAGGTTTGAAGAAGTAAAATTATAGTTAATTGTATATAACATAGAATCAATACATAATAACTGCTAATTACTTTATTGTTATTTAAAAATTTCTTAGGAAGCGTAGCATGAGGCTACAGACAACATTTTGTCTACCAGTAATGTGTATTTGTAGTATTTGTAATTGAACTTCAAAAATTGCACCTTTTTTCTTTTCTTCCTGCTCCCCCCTTTATCCCACTCACTATGCTCTTTCTATTTAATATATTCATTCACTGTTTAATTATTCACCAAGAATCAGGTTTGGTGAAAGACATGGAATAAGCAGGTATGATTAAAAACATAAGTTACGCTTATAGTTGCTGAGATAAAGGTTATTGTTTTTTGTTTTGTTTTTGTTTTTTACTCTTTGACTCTTTGCAGGGCCCATTCCATCACCTATCTCCTAAATAAATTACACTGAGTCTTATTCTTTCATATGAATGCCCGGCCTTAGCTTGACTTGTTTCTTGTCAGTTTTTCTTAAATCATCCACTCTATCTTTTTTCTCTGGGTTTCTATGTTTCTCTCTACCTTCTTTACTTCTTATGCCATGGCTCACTGTGTACCTGGGTGCCTATACTCTCAAGTCTTCCTCTCCTTATTTTGCTCCATGATCTCTCCTCCCAGATTTCTCCTCCTATTTATTCTCTCTGCCTGGCATCCCTGACTATACTTTCTCCTGCCTAGCTACTAGCTGTCCAGCTCTTTGTTAGACCAATCAGGTGTTTTAGACAGGCAAGGTAACACAGCTTCTTGGAGTGAAACAAACACACATAAAAGAATGCAACACATCTTTGCATCATTAAACTAATGTTCCACAGCATAAACAAATGTAACACATCTTCAACTCATATTTCACAACAAAGGGTAGCCGGAACCTCTAAGCCAGCATGCTCATGAATGCACAGCTGTGAATCCATTGTGTGTAATCAAAGCTAATGGTATTCTAATATGCTCTTACTTGAAGGACTATGAAGTGCAATAACATTATGGATATTTTTCTGGTACTCCGTTATTGCAAAGCACTTATACTTACTGTTATATTTGAGTTCTACAATGGTGATGAGATGCCAGTGTCACTAATACCCACCATCCAGGTGAAGATACTAGTTTCTTGCCTCATTTAAGGCCAAACAGTAAAAAAAACTTACAGAAGTATCTTCTGTTGTCAAATTAAAATCCACACTCTTTCTGGTAATTTTCTAAAACTTCAAAACATTTATCTATTTGTGTGTGTGTGTGTGTGTGTGTGTGTGTGTGTGTGTGTGTGCGCGCGCGTGTGTTTGCTTGTTGGGGGAGGAGGGGGAAGAGAGGTACTACATCATTCATGTGGATTCAATACAGCAACTTCTTGGGCAAGTTATTTTCTTCTACCATGTGGATTCTGTGTTATTGAAGTAAAGTCCTGTCAGGCTCAGTGGGAAGCACTTTTACCTGCTGATCTCTTACTGACCCTTTGATAACTAAGAATTTAAACTTCTTTTTTTTTTTTAAACTAAGAATTTGTAAAATTATCTGACCTACCTGGTAGCTACAGAAAATAACTGCTTTTCAAGTAACTTGTATTCAAGTTTTTTGTTTTGTTTTGTTTTGTTGTTTTAATTGAGGCCAAGCTCTATGTTTCCATCCCTGAAGACAACAGGAATGTCTTCTGGGATAACTCTTAATTGTTGTTCTAAGTCCACCCAGTTCCTCTAGATCAAACTCCAGATCCCAGGGAAGGCCAGTAAGAATATAGCCATAATTTCTCCCCTGCCTCATATACCAGCCTGTATGCTAGGATTCCTGATGTACAGCTTGCTATGATATTCAGCATAAGGGGGGAACCTTGGCAGATCCCATGGCAAGTAAGAAACAAATACACTATGCAGGCAGAATGTTATGATAGTCAGTGTTGCTGGGACCCTAGAGGAAAGCCCACCTCTGCTGAGGGAAAAATAACCCATGCAGACAGAATTTAAAGTGGGAAGTTTTATTGGGGGAAGGGAACGAAGGAAGGAAAGGAAGTCAGGAGAAGGGGGGGGGACAGAGAGAGAGAGAGAGAGAGAGAGAGAGAGAGAGAGAGAGAGAGAGAGAGAGAGAGAGAGAGAGTCTGAGAGAGAAAGACCTTTGAGTCTATTCAGAGGGACAGAAGAGAGAAGGGGAGTAGGAGGAGCTTGTGTCTTAAAGGGACCTTTTGTGGCTGCATAGAGAGCCCAGGTTCTCAGGGGTAATGCATTCTGCCAGGTCACCAAGGGATGGGATCAAGCTGTGCCTGGATGCTAATACACATACTACACATATGCATAGTCTGTTTTTTTTCCGAGCTTAAAGAGACAAAAAGATAAGAGTATAAAATTTTCATCTCTCTTTAGCAGAGTCAAACTTCTTGGAATATCTAAGAACAGAGTTGTGAACCTCCTAGCCAGTGCTTGATCAAGTACCCAGAGTTTCCTGAGTCTGTGCTAAACTCACATTTCAAGAATTAAGAAAGAAGCTGTATCATCTTGCATACATGATTCTGGAGAGCTGTTTGGAGAAGCTGTGAGGTATTTTCCTCAGAGACATACATTTAAAGAGCATATCATGTTGATATTCTTGCTTGAAAGTCAATGCGGCTTTAAGAAAATTGATTCCTTTTTATCCACAGCCAGGAAGCTCATCAGCAGACACATCATACAAAGAAACACCAACAGTCAACTTCAGAGATCAACTCTGAATGTGTTACAAGCTGTACCCTTGAAACTAATTAATGATTACTTAGTTATAACACAATAACTTACTTTCCATCATTGGTCTTAAAGGAAGTGAGCACCCTCATAATAGGGAGAGTCTGCCTTCCCTTCTAGTAAACTTCTTCATGAGACATTATAAGCAAAGAAAAGGAGAGCAAAGTGGCTCAGGGCATTTTGCATTTTTAAGAGTTTTACTTCTATACCTCTAATAGAAGTTGGAGCATGGCTGATGACAGAATAAAGGTCTCCCAAATGCCCAATTTCTAATTTTTGACATACTAGCTACATTGCAATTTGTGATGATGTCACTTTACACAATGAAATGGCATTTGTAGAGATGATGAAGATTGAGAACTTTGAGATGGAAAGAGTATCTCAATGATTCTGTTGAATGAGGTGTGAGTGCATTATCTCCATGGTTTTAAGCTTCTGTGGATTTGTTTACAACAGCAATGACAAACAACTATAGGCACAGTGAAGGGAAGAGATGTAATTAATGTTACATACCCAGTTGTGACACAGCTATGGGGAGGGGCTTGACTACTTGTTGGTTACTGTATCCCACCCACTGAAATCCTAATTAATCTCTAGTGCCTCTGAGCTGTTTCCCTTAGTCTGGCTATCAAGACTATTAGAAGTGATCTGAAGTGATCATACTTTCTGATTATGTTTCCTATAATTTGTCATACTGTCAGTAATAGATACTCACAGAATGACATTTTGTTTTCCCTGGCACTGTTTCTTGCTTAGATGTGCTTACAGTTACAGACTAGGGTCTAATAGAATGCTTAAATAATGAGGCAAAAAAAATCATAAATCAATGAATAAATAGTTTGTCAAAATAGATGTAAATGAAGCCAAAGTGTGGTGACTTATGCTTGTGAATGCATCACTTGGGAGACTTAATTAGGAAGATCACCACAAGTTCAAGGTTAGCCTTGGCTATCAAGAGAGTACTTGGCTAGCCAGGACTACTTAACAAGAATCTGCCTAAATAAGCAAGTAAACAGAATAGAAACTGTCAAGTTCAAGAGAATTTAATACATTCTTCCTTCATTTTGTCAAAATAAAAAGAAAATCTGGGGCTGGAGAAATGGCTCAAGCAGTAAAAACCACATACTGCTCTGGTGAAGGACAGTTCAGTTCCCAGGCCCCACATTAGGCAGCTGAAACTCTAAGTAGTTCCAGCTCCAGGGGATCTAATGCTCTTCAGGCACCTGTACATAGGTACACAGACATAAACACACACACACAGGCATGAACAAAACTACAAGTAAAATACTTGAAAAGCCCTTGGGGCAGAGGGAGCTGCAGGAATGTCTCAGTGACTAAGAGAACTTGTTGCTCTTGCAGAGGATCTGACATAGATTCCTACAGTCCACATGGCAAGTGACAACCTTCTGTAAATGCATTCTAAGTAGATCCAATGCCTTCTTCTGACCTCTATGGGTACCGCATACCTACATGTTGGTAGACCACTCATACACATAAAGTAATAAAATATATAAATATAAAAACAACAACAACAAAACCATTTTAAAGCAGGGTGGCAGTGGTGCATGCCTTTAATCCCAGCACTCAGGAGGGTTTTTGAGTTCCAGTCTACCTGTCTTCTAGGACAGCCAAGAAGACTGTTGCAACAAAAGTAAGCAAACAAACAAAAACAAACAACAAACACTTTGCATTGGATCAAATGGACCCCAGACAAGCAGGTACTTTCTTTCCCTCTCAGACATAGTAAGGTACTTTAGAAGGAACAGGACAGGGCCATCAGGCATCCTGGTTGTGCAGATCTGGGCTGAAAGGAGTCAGCTGCAATGCTTAAACTACAACATTTCTAAGTATGGCTTGTAATCTAAGTCTAACCAGATCATTGGTTATCCCAGTTTTGTTTTCTGTTGACTTTTTCAAACACTAATCTTTTTTCCCCACATTCATGTATTTTAGTAAAATCTTTCTGAAATACTTGAAAAGAATTTGGAATGAAATAATGTCTTGATTGTCAGTTTCATCAGCACACAACATTCCACGGATGGAAGATGCAAAGACACCGGTTTTGAGTGGACATGTGACTTAGATAAAGAGCATTTCTGTTGTGGTCATCCAGGGTTTGCCTGGAGGGTCTCCTGGGGGTCTCCCATAGCCAGAAGCACCTGCTACCCTACATATACTTGGGATGAGATTTCCTGTAAGAATATTTCTTTCTGGACAGGCAAAACATCAGCCACAAGTGGTCAAAATCTTATTGCTTTTCTCTCTTTTCTTATCCTACCTTGCCATTTATACTGCATCCTGGTAGTCTCTTCTGGAAGGCCAGAAGGTGCATCAGTTATGTCTCTTGGGTTGTCTGAAAGCACAGCTTGTGCCAGGCTAGAGGCATCTATTAGCAAAGATGCAAACTGCTGTACCCCAGCATTCCAGGGACTCTTGCCTGCTCTGTAGAAGCAGCAGGAATGGGCAGGTCCCCAAGGGTGAGGGTCAAAAATCAAATTGTTATTTTTTTCACAGGCTTGACCCAGGTGGGCAATCCCAAAAGATAGCTGTTTCCAAGGGAACATTGCTACTCTGACAAAACCCATGAGGCAAACATTTTGTGAATTGATTGAATCTCACTTTTGCATCAGAAAAAAACTTGCAAAAATTATACTCTAGGCAGTGTTGACCCAGTATCAACCTGGGCCTGGATTTTGATTTGGTTTCTCCTGTTAATTAGGTTAACCACTTTGGGAAAATGTCTTAATATCCCTTGGTCTGCTTTTCTCTGATGGGGCCAAGGAGAAGGAAGTAGAGGTTTGACATCTGAATTTAGTTTGTAAGTGTATTGAACTCTGAGCTATTTTTTTCACTCTCTTTCAACAAAAATAGGAGTTTCAGTGTCTGTCACTGGGGCAATGGCCAACCAGGATCTCCAGCTGTGTTTTGCCTTAAATGAGTTTTACTCCTTTCTCTTACCTCTTGGGTCCCTGAAACATTTTAATTGGCAACACCTGGATGAGATGATCTTGAAGTCTATTTCTGATTTTAGTAGTTTATAATTCCTTGATTTTGAGCCATGTGGGACTGAGAAAAACAGAGATGAACTAGATATTTCCAGTATATGTTTATAGGGATGCTGTGGGATACTCATCACCGGTTCCACTTTATATGCCTGAAAGTTTCTGTGTCTAGGAAGAACTCTTATCAGCATTGCTGGTTTTTGTGGGAGTTTGGTAAATGACTCCATTCCACTTAAAAGAGGAGATTGTGGCTAGTGGTGGCCAAGGAAGTTGAATATATTTGGCAGTATTTGATTTTCAGAAAGGAGAAAGACTGTGATGACTGGCAAGGCATGTATACATCTCTACCTAAAGCATTTACCTTAATTGTTATAGTATTAATAAAAACTTGAGAGTCAGAAATTGAAATAAAAACCTGATAAATCCAAGGAACATAGTTAGGATGATAGCCTGACCCTACTCTCATGATTTCCACATCTAAAAGCCTCACGAAATCTCTCCTAGTGCCTCCTCTCTTTCTGTCCTCTCTATCTGACTTCATCAGTCTTCTAACATCTCTATGGCTAATTCAAGTCAGCCATTCTTTGACTCCTCAGTCCTTCTTTTGATTCAAGGTGACTTTATTGGCACAGCAGAGTAGCAGTGCAAACAATTCTCCCACAATATCTACCCTCCCCAAATCAGTTCCTCTTTTTATTACTGTAACAAAAAATTTGGCAAACACAACCTAAGAATGGCAAGGCTTCTTTTGGCTCACATTTGGAGAGTAAAGTATACCATGATGGAAAATGTATGGTGGTAGACACAAGAGGTAGCACCTGTAGGCAGGAAGTAGAGAGAAGAATGTTTAATCTCAGCTCACTTTCTCCTTTTTGTTTAGTTTGAGACCTGAATGTAATGGTGATGAACCTTCCTGACACTGTGACCCTTTAATACAGTTCCTCATGTAGTGGTGACCCCAACCATAAAATTATTTTGTTGCTACCTAAGAACTGTAATTTTTCTGCTGTTATGAATGTAAACATCAGATATGCAGGATATCTGATAGGTGACCCCAAAGAAGTCACAACTGACAGATTGTGAACTGCTGCCCAGCCCATGGGATGCTGCTGCCTAAATTCAGTTCTTATACTCAGGTCTGTTATCCATTTTTAACAGATTTCAGCACAGAATGAGAGCTATGGATCTAGTCTCAGTCTTCTTGCACAAACCCAGTAGGATAATTTGTTAAAGTCACTGTATTTTCTCCAGTGATTTTGACAACATTATTAAAAATTAGGTAGATATAATTGCATGTTTTTTCAGGGTCCTATACTATCCTGATTTACAGGTTCATTTTTGTACAGGGGACCATGCTATTTTTGTTACTATGGCTCTGGGATACAATTTGAGATCATGTATTATGACTCCTCCAATATTGCTCTTATAAATAAGGGATGCTATCAGAATATCTATCATGAAGATAATGAATGACAACAGGCATGATGGCACATGCCTATATTCCCAGAACAGAGGAAATAGAGTCAGGTAGAGCTTTACAAGTTTGACAGCAGCCTGGCCTACATAGAGAAATTCTAGAAAGACTATATAGTGAGAACCTGTCTTTAAAAAAACTAAATAATAATAATAACAACAACAACAACGAGTGGTGGCAAAGATGTGGGGAGTGTAACTGCTTGTGGTAATAGAAACTTGTCACTATGGAAATCAGTATAGAGGTTCTTCAATAGAACTACCATGTGGCCCAGGTATTAACACACTTGATTATATTCCTGAAGGACTCCAAGTCAACATACCATGGAAATTCTTGTATACCCATACTTCTAGCTGTGATATTCGCAAAAGTCAAAAAATGGGACTAGCTTGGATGTGTATCAGTAAATAAATTAATAAGAAATGAGCAGTACATATACACAATAGGATTTTATTTAGCCATATGAAAGCTGAGATTATGGTATGCCCAGGTAAGTGGATGTAACTCAAACTCATTATGTTAAGCAAAATTAGCCAGACTCAAAAAGATAAATATCTCATGGTGAATCCAAATGTGATCTACCTAGCTGTAGGACCTCAGGAGTTTGGGTGTGGGTGTGGGTGTGTGCCCTTGAAGAACCCCCTGATTAAATCCTCCCTCTCTTTTGCTTTCTAGACCTGAGTCCAGTGTTTTTTGTTTCATCATATGCTTCTATCAGTCTGTTGCTTCCCCATGGGGGCCAGAATGATAGGATCAAGTGATCATCTACTAAAAAATCTAAAAATGTGAGTCACACTAAACCTTTTACTATTTATTAATTTTTGTATCTTTGGTCGCCTTAACAGAAAGCTGATGAATGAAGGCACTTAAATGTTCTCTGGCAATGCCAAGAGGCTTATTGTTCAGATTTCTGTACTAGTAGGTAGTGGTCAGAATAATTTTGGAAATGTAATGATTATTAGCATGAAATATGTTCTGAAGTATAGGCCTGAACAGGAACAATTGGGTAGTGACAAGTGAAGGGTCAGCTAAGGGACAATGCTGCTCTGGGGCTCATCTGAATATTCTTGGAAGGTAGCAGTTGGGTTAGTCTCCTGATTAAGAATGTTCTAGGGATAAATATTTTTCTTCTGTATGCCATAATCACACATTTGTGAATCTAATAAGTTACACACCACTCTTATTTTTGCCTATCCAGAGAGAAATTGGAAAATTGATTGTACAATTTTATATATAGTAAAATACTATGTGGAATGATTTACAATTGTGAAATAAGGCTGTGATGATTAATTTTATGTGCTGTTTTAACTGACATACAGAGTGACCAGATATTTGGTTAAACAATATTTCTGGGTGTGTCTATAATGATGTTTCTAGACTAAAGCCTATGATTATCTTCCACAGTATGACAGGCACCATCCAATTTCTTGAGGGTCTAGTAGAACAAAAGACAGAAAGAAGAATTCTCTCTCTTCCAGACCACAGTCAGTGGATATTGTTCTCTTGAGCTGGGACTGACCTTAAACAATCTTACAGATGGAGGAAGATTGTAGGAGTTCTCAGTCTCTGTGATCATGAGAGCTGATTAAAAAATACATCTCCCTCTGTCCTTCTTCTTTTTCCATCCTCTTCAGCCACACACACACACACACACACACACACACACACACACACACACACCAGAAGTAGGTGGCTTTTATAATTCCTAGGTTACTTACTGTAAGTATCTCACTTTGATCTCCCTTAGCTTCCTGGTCCTTATCATCTCTGTAGAATGAATTCTGTAGAAACACACAGCATAGCATAGGAAACTGGCAGAGTTTACTATAGCATATTAGGAGATGCTCTCAATGGGGAGAGTGGGCTATGACTAAAGAGGCCATTGTGGAGTGAAATGTTCTCACATGGTAAGAGCACATAATAACCAAAGGACTGTGTACCTACCTACATCTTTAGGTAAATTTTATGATAGTCATTATAATGCCTGGAATAGACCATTTTTCTACTGCAGTGATTTACAGGGCCATTTTGATGAACTCTTAAGGAAGGGAGACAGTGACTTTATCAGAAAACCTCCTGCTAGGTAGTAACCTTATTGTCCCTATAGGTTGTTTAAAAAGTTAAGTGTCCACCAGAGCCAGAGACAGAATCAAAATTCCATTCTCTGACCAGTAATCAAATTCTTCATGTTTTACTTCTTGCTTATGTAATTTGCTGATTGTGACAATGGCTTTAGTGTCTTTCACTTGTGTTATCACATTAACTATTTTACATTAAGAATAAAGTTCCTCTGAAAGATCCAATCAGGAAAATATTTCTTCTGCTTCTCTTTGCTTATCACAGGGAGTTCCTGCCCCTAAGCACTAGGAACCAGGAATAAAACAAATCTACAAGAGGGAGTAAGGCTGAATATGCAAGCTAGAATTCATGGAAAGATTCCTGGAGGTGGTGGAACTAGGTTAAGTGTTGAGTGACAGATGATTTTAAGGGAACAGGTAAGGCAGAGAGTATCCCAGCGAATGGACAGAACAATGCTAGATTTGACCCGTTCTCACCATGGTGCCCTTCTTTATATTTAACATAACAGACAGGAACAACATATGGAAGCAAAATATCTACTCTTTATACTCCAAATGTATTACATTATCTTATTAGAGAAAAGTACAATTTTGCATTAGAAATTCTGTTATATGAAATCTTTGATTACAGAAGTGTTTCAGAAACACATTAATCCTGCAATATGCATAATATCCAGCCATGTAATATGATAAACTCTCTCCACTCTAGTTTCTTGTACTGCAGCATTTTTTTTTTTTTGTTGTTGTTGTTAATTGCTTCTGTCCTCTGGCTCTGGCTTTGTTTTCAGAGTGTATTAATTCAGTGAACATTGAGGAAAAAGTCAGAAGCTTTTTAAGAAATTACAAGGGCAAAGCAGTAGAAGAAAAATTTGTTTCAAGGTATTAATAACATAATTTTGTGAAGATGCCATGAAGGGGTTGTGGCAGTAGAAGTAGAAGAATTGCTCAGTTTCAAAGTAAGAATTGTAGACTGATAAAGTATCTGCACAAATTGTAAGAGTTGGCCAAGCCAGTTCTTCCCAGTGTTCAACATAACAAATCAATCAACTTTTGCTACATCATTAAGTTTTCACACAAAGCCAAGAAGCTCAAATAAGGACATGAAGTAAAGAAATTTAAAAAAATGATAATAGAATGAAGCAACATTAAAAGCAAGTTTTAATATTGAGGCTAGAGCAGTAACCTACAAATGTTTTGAAAACAATTTTCTTCCTGCCTTGGCTACTTTTCTAATCCTGTGAAGAGATACTCTGACCGAGGCAAGTAATAAAATAAATTTTTAATTTGAGGTTTTCTTGCAGTTTGATTGAGTGAGTCCATGGCTATCATGCTGGGGATCATGGCATAGACAGGCAGGCATGGTGCTACAGCAGTAACTGAAAGTATACATCTGATCTACAAACCCTAAGCGGGTAATAAAGAAGGGAGGGGAAGAGAAGGAGAAGAAGAGAGAGAGAGAGGGGGGGGGGGAGAGAGAGGGAGAGAGGGAGGGAGAGAGGAGAGAGAGAGAGAATTAAGTGGGAATAACATGGAATTTTGAAATCCGTAATAACATGCTTCTTCCAACAAGGACACACCTCCAAATCCTTCTCAAGCAGGTCCAATAACTGGAGTCCAAGTATTGAATATATGAAGCAACGGGGGGCATTTTCTTTTAAGTCACCCTCATTTTCTTTCGTACTCCCTCGTTTAATTCTTTTAAATGTGTGTAAATGTTGCATCAAATTGATCAATTTTGGCACAAGAGATTTCTTCTCCTATTTTTTCAGACAATGGAAAAATTGTGAGGGCTTTTTTGTCCAAATATCTCCTGACTTTATCTCTGCTTCCTCATTGTGCTGTTATTTCTAATTAGGAAACAATTAGGGCAAAATTCATCTATTTTAACACTTACATTTATCAGCTTTGATTCCAGAGGGTTTTTGCTGGTGTTGTTTTAGACAGTGTCTTACTGGGTAGGTTTAACAGTTGGCCCTCAAACTCACAGACATTCACACACCTCTGACTCCCTAGTGCTGGGATTAAAGGCCTATATCACCATACTCACTGGTCCCAAGGTTCTTAAACCCCAAAGAGGAGGACACACTGGGTATAGTGCAAGAAATCTCTTTATTAGTGGCCTCTCTGAGCAACAGGTATTCAGGAAGTTCTGTAAAATCTACGTTCATCTTTCGAAGCCTCAGGTTCATTTCCAAAACATTTTTATCCTAAATCATACAGTTGGCATCCACTTAGACACTGCAGGGGTTTTCGTCTTTCAGAACTTTTTTTTTTTTTTAATCCAGGCTTTATCTTGCTGTCCCTCACCCTTGCATGGAAACTCTATGTGTCTCTTGCTTCTGGGCAGAACAGAGCAGAACTGAATTGCAGCCCTGTTGGTGTGTAGCTCCCCTCTGCACATCTCTGGCTGACTGATTTACAGAGTCAGTGTTCCCAGTGGCTGTCCTGGGGCCCATAAAGCCTTTTAAAGTAGGGAATTATGGAGGAGGAATGGCCCAGTCATTTTTATGAGAATTTCTGTGTACTCGGGAGAGGACCTGAATTTCCTAGGATGACAGGATCAGGGAGAGGCAAATTGTGACTTTCTAGATCATGGAGTTTAGCGATCCCCATGTGTGGCTAGGAAGGACTGGATGGGGACAGACTGGTAACAAGACTGTAAGCCGTTTGAGAAGAATACCCTTGAATGAAAAAAGAATGCAGATTCTGTCTTCGAGGAAGGTAAAGTCTAAACAGTCAGGATGCAAAGAAATTGGAGGGCAGGGGGAGAACTGGGTCATTAAAATTATGTTTGGTAAATGAGTATTACGGGCAACAATTGTAAAAAAATTCAGAGAAGAAAAATCTTTCTCGAAGATTTTAGAAACTAAGATATTGCTTGGAGTTAAAGAAAAGCAGCATTAAATCAACTTAAAATTAAAAATTCTAACAATAATTTTCAATGTAAACAATTTTTCCAGTGAAACAAAGCCATAATAATCAGTCATGGAGCTAATGAAATTATGTCCTGTTTCCTATTAATGATGGGCCAGGTATTTCAGAGTTATAATAAAATGAATAAACAGTTGTATATTGTGCTTTCACTAGATTTTATTTGTAAAAAATAAGATACAGAATTTTTCTATGTATTCCAATCTGGTTTCTAATTTGTAATTCTCTTGCCTCAGGCTCCCAACTGCTGCCATTATAGGCATGCATTCATGTGCCTGCCTCGTACTGTATGCTTTTCTTCTTCTTCTTCTTCTTCTTCTTCTTCTTCTTCTTCTTCTTCTTCTTCTTCTTCTTCTTCTCTTCCTCCTCCTCCTCCTCCTCCTCCTCCTCCTCCTCCTCCTCCTCCTCCTCCTTCTCCTCCTCCTCCTTCTTCTTCTCCTCATTTTCCTCCTCCTCCTTCTTCATATTTTCTTATCAAGTAATAAGACAAGGGAAAAAACAAAAACTATTTGTTCTTTGTGTATTTCAATATGTAAACAAATGCTTAATCATACCAACAATAAAAGCCCTGCTGTATTTCCATAGTGGACAACTTAAGGTGCCAAATCCTCTGAACTGTGTTTTTAAAGTTATGTTAAGGGCAGCATGGCAAGTGTGCTAAAACAGCCACGCGCAACAGTCACCTAATTATTTACCACCAAACCCCACACCTCCTTGCCTTATTTGTAGTCTTTGCTTATTGGTAACTATCTAGCAACCTCTGTCCCCTGCAACCTTCCAGTTCAGCAGATTTGGACCTTTAGTCATCTTATAAAGGGACTCTGGGCTCATGTGGTAGAGATGAGATTGAAAACATGCATTTATTTGTGCCCTGAATGTCACAAGGGAAGGGCTTTTACAATGGCTAGCTTTGCTTTGTTGTAGACTGTTGGGAGTGGATGATAAATGCCCTTGCATGAGGTAGCTGACAAGGAAAGTGGTAAGCAGAAACTGCCTGCTTTTCTTGTTTTCCTCTATTCTTTCCCTGTCTCAATCTTCTTGTTCCCTCTTGCCCCTGAATGTGGGTGTTAGTTAGAGGGACTGGACAGTCTATGGGGCCTCTGGTAGTGGATCACCATTTATACCTAGTGTTGTTGTTCTGCAGCTGCTAGGGCCTAAGAAACACAATCACGAGATTGAGCGCCCATGTGGAGTTTATTGAGAGAGGGGAGAGGAAAGAGGGGGGTAGCTGGTGGCCAACCGAAAGCGGGAGCGGGGGGGGGGGGAGAGAGAGAGGGAGGGAGGGAGAGAGAGAGAGAGGCAAGAGAGAGGGGCAAGAGAGAGGGAGATGAGAGAGAGGGACTAGAGAGAGGGACAAGAGAGAGAGGTGCGCTTGGCGCACTTGCTTTAAAAGGGGAGCTTGCGCATGCGTAACCCAGTCTCTGTCCAGCCAGGTGAAAGCTAGGTAAGGCCTGACATAGTGATTATGTGGCCATAAGCGTCCCGTGGGGCCCACAGACTGCCGAGCCTCAACACCTAGTGTAGGAATGGACTTTGGGAGCCCATTCCACACAGAGAATACTCCCTCAGCCAGGACACGACACATGGGGGAGGGCCTGGACCCTCCTCCAAATGATATGACAGACTTTGAAGACTCCCGTAGAAGATCTCTCTCTCCCTGGGGAGCAGACTGGGGTTTGGTGGGGGTGATAGGGGAGGGTGGGAGGTTGAGGGAACTGGGATTGACAAGTGAAAACAACCTTCTTTCAAATTTAAATAAAAGAAGGGGCGGGGGAGAAAGAAACTGCCTTCTAGGTATACTTAATTTAGGCTTCTGTTTACACAATAGCAATTCTTCTGTTTACCCTGTCATTGTTACCAGCACTTCCCCCCTCCTCTAACACTTACCATCCACAACAGTTTACACCTGTAATTCCTACTATGGGGAGGTGGCGGCAGAAAGAACCTTGAGGCTTGCTGCTCAGTCTCTTTAGCCAAATTAGTGAGCTCTGGCCTTAGTGAGAGAGCATGTCTCAAAAATAAAGTGGAGAGCGATTAAGATGCCCAACACTGACTTCTGGCTTCCTTAAGCACCTGCCTCCACTAACACACACACACACACACACACACACACCAGAGAGAGAGAGAGAGAGAGAGAGAGAGAGAGAGAGAGAGAGAGAGAGAGAGAGAGAGAGAGAGAGAGAGAGAGAGAGAGAGAGAGATCTCCAAGCACTTGGGGGGAGTCAGCTCTAGATGTCCAGGTACTGCTGATCTTACAATAAAAATCTAAATCTCCAGGGGTGGTTATCATATTTAGAGAAGTTAGACTTCCCCCTATATGATAGCCTGGAAGAACTGCATATTAATTTTATCTTCCATTGAGGATAAAAAAATGATTCTTGCTTAATTGCCCATTTTGATAATAAGTTTGGAAATTTTTATTTGTTGAACTTCAAAACTTCAAAAGTGGTTTCCCCACTTTGCATCATATGGGTATTTTTATGAGCCATTTCTCAAGTGCCTGACAGCTAAGCCTGTTTTTTAGATCCTCTTCGTGCTTTGCTGTATTTAAGGAAAAGTGACAGTCCCGGATGATATTCTTGGTGCTAACATGGTTTTGTAAGAGCTGAATGGCAGAAGCCATCTTGTCTCCACAGGCCTGAAGGGATGCTGCCAATTCTTTTCTTTCTGAATTCCAACCTTTATTTTCCAGAGTGACAAATCCCCTTCTATTGTCTGACTTTTTCTTCAGATATACTAATTCCATTGATGAAGTCAATTCTTTTGTAGTCACACTGATAAAACTTTTCCAGTTTTTCACCTTTGGCCTAGGAAATAGGGTTAGTGTCTGGAACAAGTATAATCATGAGGCTTTTGCTGGTGAAGTTCCTAGAGATCATGGGGAGGTTTCCCACATTCCCATATGCTTTAGGCATATTTCTCTGTTGGTACTCTTACCTCTCCACATTTTCTTGTCTTGCTCTAAGTAAATAAACAAATAATGAGGATTTTATGTGCTCAGTGCTCCCCCAGGCTCCAAATCAAGTGCCAACCCAGAGCAAGAACAATGTGATCATTGCCTTTACAAGGCTTGGGGTTGAAGGCATTCCTGTCCCCAGGAAATGTGACTTTCAGGAGTTGTCATAATTCGTTGTTCATTTCCAAACAAAAGGAGGAACTAAAAGTGCTGAATTGGATAAAGGTTATGACTCTCTAATAGGGTTGTCAGAACTTGCCCAGTGTATGTAAGCTCCTAGTACATAGAAAGTATTTAGTATAGAGGACAGAGAGAGACAGAGAGACAGAGAGAGAGAGAGACAGAGACAGAGAGAGACAGAGACAGAGACAGAGAGAGAGAGAGAGAGAGAGAGAGAGAGAGAGAGAGAGAGAGAGAGGGAGAGAGAGAATATCCAGGAACTCTGTCTCCTTGAAATGAGTGATAGCTATGTTTGGTAGTATTTTTCTTCTTATGTGTTAGAAATATTACTTGGGGCTCCACATCAAGTCCACTGACTTGTTAAAGAGCCCTTGACTGCCCTTCAAACAGGATTCCTCCTCACCTCTGGAACAGGCAATAACCAGTAATATGAGTTGAACATGTTTGCTTCTGTAGTTCTGGCCAGGTACTTATCCATCAACATTTTATAAGGAGGATATGATGTAGAATGTCCTTTCAGGATGAGCAAGGGTACACAGGGAAAAAAGAAATAAAACTCTTGCAGCAATGGTGAATCAATCCTGCTTAGCTCCCTTCTTGTAAAATATTCAGTCAGGCACAAATACAGGTTTACCACTACATAAGATAGTAAATCATAAAGAATAATATACTAATTTTCTTCCCAAATTAAGTTTTCACGGATGCTGTGTTTCTGAAGAATAAAGTACAGCTAGGACAGACATTAATTTTGTGAAAGTTCAAAATAAAATTTAAGCTGTAAAAAACATAAAAAATAAACCAGAATAAATGCAAGGTTAATGTCTAACAAGACATACTGTATGTAATTAAACTCAACTTTATCAATTCCAGCATTCATTAATGGTTTCAAAGCCTGAGGAGCTATGAAGTTCTTTAAGAGGCAATCAATAACCCATTACAATTGTGACACACACTCTAAACCTAATTACCAGCAACAGAATACTTGTGGCCCATTTAATAAAATAGACGTATTATTAGAGGTGAGAAGGTGCATGAGGGTTAATCAACATTGGCTTATATTTCACTCAAATCTACACATTAAATTTTCCTTTATAATATATCTAGGAAGGATGCTAATTAGGCTGTTCATTACACTTTTCTCCTCTTTCTAAACTTGAACTTTGGTCTTGTTCTTTCTGAAAACTTAGTGTTTGAAGTGCTCTGGAGTGGATCCTTTAATGCTAAGGTAGTTTAAAAGATTCTGATGGAAAAGCTCTCATTTTCAGCAGTCTAGTGAATTATGGTTAGCATTTTTTCTTTTAATGGTCTTTAATATAGGTCTATTGGAATCCTGTCTCCCCATGGGCATTTTCATCTTGATCTTGGGAATGGTACGAACTCTCTCTATATAATCTTCTGCCTACCTGCTTTCTACAGAAAACAATACAAACAAACAAAAACCAGAAAAAAACACGTTTTGTATATGGTATTATCCTATGTCACTGGTGTCTCTGCATTCACAAAAAAGACTCCTGAAATAGTATTAGATACAACTAGCTTATCTGAGAGGTAAAGAGAACCTCCAGTAAGGAGTGAGGAAGTAAATGATGAAAAGTGTTTGAGTCCATCTTCAGCTCTTTGACAGACTGTCACAATTATACAAATTGGAAGTTGAGTTACCTCTTGATTCTGGGGATCAATCTCAGGTCCTCATTATAACAGCAAATGCTCTCACCTACTGAGTCATCTCTCTAGCAGTGGGCCCCCTCTTAATACCATTATATTGGCAATTACATTTCAACACAATTTTGAAGGGCATCAACTTTGAAGTCATAGTAATTGGTGCTTTTGTTATAAATACTGAATGCTTTGTGTTCATACCAGAGTTTGTTTTATGAAAAGGCTGGGGATTGGCCTTCTGGTTAGGCTCATCACCAAAAAGACAAGAGTGATTAGATTAGGGTTTTCACCACCAGCTGCTGACCTCTGGATAGGACACGGGAGGGGATAAGGGAGAGAGGCTAAATATTAAGTTCCATAAAACTCCAGAACAATAAGATCTGACAAGCTCCTGAGTTAATGGGTATAGTGAGCAGCTAGGGAGGATGTGGCCAGGCAAGAAGGGAATGGAAAAGGCTTCTCTTTTTCCACTACTCTGCTGCCTCTTTGTGTATCTCTCCTGTCTGCCAGTGGCTGTAGTGTATTCATTCCACTATACACATAGATAAACCTAAGTAAATCATTTTGTCTTGGAGACATGATATTCAATGATCAAACAAACCCAAGAGGTTTGTGGCATACACTTGTACAGAGGGGGAGGGAGAGGGGGAGATGAGAGGGAAGGAGATGGGAGAAAATCACAAAGCCTTGCATCTCTCATCTAGCCTATTTCCTCACTTAAAGCTAGCAAGCAGGTCAGAAGCAGGGGGAGCATGAAACTCCCCTTCCTCTAACTGGGTTTCCAAAATGCAGAGGATGGAGATGGGGTTTGGGGGTGTCAGTCTTGTGACAATGACTCTGCACTCACTACTCAGGGTGGTTAGATTGTAAGATATCTAGTTAGTGGACAGTGCATTGGCTGGATATCCATAGGCCACTGAAACTTTAGTTCAATGGGTGACACTAGAAGTAAAGGGAGAATATACACCCCATAACTATGCTACCTATGGGCTAGACATCTTGGTCTTTATACTCCTTTTCCTGCTAGCCTTTGGTTGATGACTCCACCATGGGTATATTAGCTCACTCATAGTTTCTATCTGCCACTTTGGTGACTTGAGTGTACAAAGCTCAGAGAATACTTTCATTACTGGCGATTGATTGGAGGTCATGCCTGAGTAGACAGATCTATGAGAAGGCACCCACAACTATAGTTCTTGCCACTTGCTCTTGTTGCTTCACTGGCAATAGGTCTTAAGTGTGTGTGTTCTTACATTTTCCTTCTCTTGGAGCATACTTGATATTTGCTATCTTTGAATATAGTTTTGTATTAAGCCTAAATCCTTTTTTTTTTTTTTTTTTTTTTTTTTTTTTTGGACTAAAAGGGGAAGTATAGTGAGATATCCACCCATCCCCAAACCTGTATCACTGACCTTGCCCATTTGGGCATTGTCACAAGTGAAGACATGACAGAGGGTAGGCCTAGGTCTGGGGTCTCTGACCCCAGCTCGCTCACTGGCTTCCATTCGGGTCACAGAGGGCAGCCTGGGTGAATCCTTGGAGCTGGAACTTGCGGTCACCTGCTTCTTGTGTAAGTACATTCTCCCGGAATAAACTTCACTTAACCTGTACTGAGTGTAGTGGTCTAGTGAATCTTGATTCCCTTGCAATACACAGCCTGATATCACCTATCATTTATGGAGTTCCTGTAGCACTCCCTTTAATACTTACAGTCTGAAGGGCTTTACTGAGAATCGTATATATTTAGCAATGCTTCTAACAGCAGACACTTAAGAACCTTGAATATTAAGAGCTGGATAAATGGGTTTGAGGAGAGTTATGAAAATACAATTGGAATGATCTTGGCAGGGTAATGAAATATGCTAATATGGGAAAAGGTGAGGAGAAGGAGCTAACAACAGCCCCTAAAAATTTCTAGGGATTTACCAACATGGACAGAAAAGATTGACAAGTGGGTCATTTGCCAACTTCTGTTTGTACACAAAAATCAGAATCTTGTGACAGCCCAAGACTAGACTTTGTGGGAGTGTATGTCTATCTGTGTTCATGTTTTTGAATGCATGTTTGTCAAGGGATGCTTGATATATGAGTAAACCCTGGGAGACAGGGGAGAGAATTAATTTTGTTCATGTTTTGTATTAGGTTTGCCACACTACAGCAACCCAGGGCCCCGCCTTCTTTCCCTTGTCTTAAATCGCTATTCTTAGGGTTCAGTGCTAAAAACCATTAATTGTCTCTAAGGACCAAAAGATTCCACATCAAGACTATTATTTTAATGAAGAAACAGAAGGACTCCATAAAGAATTCAGCTGGTTATTTGAACATAACCCAGGAGGCTTTTCTGTAATCTCAGTTTTTTCCTTAGCAGTATTATTTTAGGGGGAAAAATCAGCATGTGTGAGGTTAGATTTTCAGATGGAGTTAAGAGTAAGAAAATAGTAGATTTAGCTACTCAACATGAAATTTAAGTTGTTGGTCTTTGGGACCACTAGTGTATATGGACAATCCCTGCTTACCTGTGTCATTTGCATAGGGACATGTATAGAGTATGTTGTCCATGTGTGTGCAAGCATAAAATCCCATGGATCATTTTGGATCTGGAAGTTTCTTTTGTTTTGATTCATTCCAAATATTTTTTATTCATAATCTTTACTTCTTAAGAACCATCAGTATATCCTGAACTTATTTTGTATGCAATTGTCCTGTGGATGCTAATTTAAAATCACCAGCCTCTGTAGTCATTTGAATCTCTTAGGAAATTAACATAAGTGGGTTTTCTTTGCAGTCTGAAATTTCACACCCTTGTTGAAGGACACATTCATGTTGCATTGACCTTTCCTAAATCCCACATCCCTCTGTTCTTTGTGCCTAATATGTGTTCATTAATTTCTGTTGGAAGTAAATCCATCTTTTGGAGTCAAAAGATTGAATCTTTCAGTCCTTTGATTAAGGCTCTTAGCCTTTCAAGACAGTCAAAAAAACATCTAGATGTTTTTTGACCAGTGTTTCCAACTGCTCTGACCTAAGTCCCAATCCAGACAGGTTCTCTAGTTTTTGAAAAACTTCTTCCTATGTGATACTAATCCAACTAAGCATGCCACTTTGAATTTGGAGGCTTTTCACATAAAGCTTTCCCTGGCTCTCAGACAGTGTCAGTCAGGATATGATTTTGTTTCCACTTCCTTCTCTGATGAGTGCTTATTTTCTCATCGGAACTACAACCTTACTTTTGATTCCACTAGTGAGTTGGAAACTTCAGTATCTTGCTTTACCAGGTTACTCTTGAGTGACTATTTTCCTGAACTGAAACTTTCCAGCCAGTAGGAACATGTTAAGATTCAGAAACTAAATAAAATTTACAAGGCTTAGGAAGTAAACAAAAGTGATAAACCCCAGGAAACTCTTGGGATTTATGGGAGTCACAGGTTCCTTCCCAGATTGTTACCATCTGAGCTGGTTTCCAGTCCTGCGGGGTCTCTGTGGATGTCTTTGAGGGTCATCACACACTGGGAGATAGGCTTTTGTACCAGTCAGCTGACTTCAAGTGCACCTTGCTCTGGTAAGTAGCTATTCACTCTTCTCTATGAGTAACCAAGTAAACTCACTGGTTCACTGGTCTAGAGGTTGGTGAAATAATTTTTTTGATCTGTTATTGATGCTCTAATGGGGGTAAATAGAAGTCTATGTCTGTCACTTTAGGAAAACTCACACACAACACTAGCTCCTTCTTCTTAGAACTGAATTAGATGTGAGTATCAGAAGACCACTTCCTGGGGTTGTTCTGTGAATTTACTTAACATCCCAAATTCCCCTCCTACCATACACATAACATTGAAGATGTCTCTGTGACATGTTCATACTCATTGTATCATGATGATAAGATTTTATCAGCTCAGTGTTCTGCTTTCCTTAGCCATATGTATATTCATCTATTTGGTTATTTATCTATTCATTCCTTCACTCTCCTATGGGAATTACTTTGCCCCAAGTACAATTCCTTAACAGATAATGCTGTTCAGAAGTGCACTTTGGTTTGTCAGCCACTACGCTGAATGTCAATTTTTTGCTTGGTTTTTCAGCCCCACATTTTCACCTAGACTCAGCTCTTCCTTTAAATTCCCCCACTGTTTTGTTCATAAATTTACTAATTTTAACATAGCCTTCTCACGTTGGTCTTTGTATAATCCATCTATTCTTGATGGGAACACCCTATTATTTCTTCCTATGTAGAAATTGGGGCTAATGACTGAGTTTTTTTTTCATGTTTTCCAGAATCACAGACTTATATTGTTACTTAACTAGGAAAATACTATTAGATACCTATAATGCATAGGGTATAGAAGGATACCATCAACAAAAGATACAAGACTATTTTTATAAAGCTCATAATTTATTAAGAAAAAAGTTTTAAAAATCAAGTTGATTCCTCCTTATTCTTGGAGCCTATATTTGAAATGTATCTACCCTCTAAAGTTTATCTGTAAACTTCAAGTCGATATTCCCAGAGCTTTGATGTCTCTTCTCAGGCGTGCAGAGAGCAATGAAGAGTTGGAGTCACTCAAGCTGCACATTTCCTGCTGAGACTGAGGGAGACTGCCTTCTTTAATCAGATCTCAGTTAAAAAAAAAAATACCATGTTTATAGCTGGTTTATGTGGGTTTGTTTTTTTTTTTTGCATTTTTGTGCTTTTTTTTTTGGTGATTTTGCTGTTTAAAATGACCAAGTATACCCCCTGAACTGTTGCTTCATGTTCCTAAGTGTAAGAAGTCTATGAGGTACCATATGGAGAAAAAATATGTGCTGAGTCTATTTCATTTAGGCATGAGTTATAGAGCTCCTGGTCATGAGCTCAATGCTAATGAATCAATAAGATATATTAAAGCAGGGATCTTTAAATATACACATAACCAAGGTTGTGAGTTGGGTGGTTGATGAAAATATTATAACCTGAGACATTTAGCAACCAAACCTGGGTTTCTCCAAAGTTTCTCAAATATATGAGTGTGTAACTGGAGAGAAAGGGAAGATCTGTATTGGGGATGGTGCCTTAGCTGTGATGTGGAAGAGATGAGAGTAAGGGTTAGCTGAGTTGAGAGAAGGAGGAAGGCCACATTATGTAAAGGAAACAGCAAAAAAAAAAAAAAAAAAAAAAAAAGAATGGTAACAGGGCCAGGGGTATCAAGGTGAGAGTTGCTAGCAATTAAAATTTTCCTATGCTTAAAAACTAGCAAGCCTATAAAGGAAATATGGCAACACAATTAAGACTACTCCTTGAAGGGCTTTGCTTTTGGTGACCATGGTTCAGTGAGGTGTTCTCTACAGAGAATAAAAAGAGGTTAGCATGGGTGCACAGTACAGTGGAAACTAGGAGAAGATGCCTTCCAGAAGGAGTTATGTATTTAAGAAGTGTGTCAGAGGCAACAAGAAGTCAAATGATTTTAAAAGGAACTCTTATTGATTTAGAAACATGGTATTCATTAATGACTTCCTGGACTACCTTCCCAGAGAAAGGGAACTTACCTCAAACAGTATTGAGCATAATTTTAGATTTACTATTTCAGTTATAGCTGACATTGTGCTTAGCTTATGCATATATTGTATGCGTTCTGATTTAGCAATCTTACTTTTTGTCCAACTCAATCTTAGAGGAAGTTAAATAAGTTCTCTAAAACTATCTCAATAGTAAGTAGGTGGCTACATCACTCCCTCTTCATCCCATCTGAGTTACTGCTTCAAGTCTATTGAAGGAAAGAAAAACACATTATTATTATTGCTGTTGTTGTTTTCACACAGGGTCTCATTACATAGCCCATTGAAATTGTGAGAGTTTTCTCATCCAACATTTTGATTTGGTGCACAATGTAAGACTCCTGGCCTGAAACACATTATTAAAAGTTTTAAGTATGATAATGATTATTTTCATGATGTTTAGCTTTCTGGTGTTCACACATATTTTTTACAGGTACAAACATTGGAAGGAAAACACTTTTTGTCTCTTACATGTTTTAAAGTCATATGAGTGATAAAGCAGTAGATTAGAGTATAAATGAGACTGTGCTTGCCATGCATTGGTATTTGACACTGTAATGATAGACAGAAAATTTCTTATACCATACCACTTACTTTTCTTTATTGGAGTATTACATAATATCAAAATAAAATTATTTGTTTTCTTGAAATTTTGAGTTTTTACAGTGCTCAAAGGTGCATGTATTGTTATTATTATTTTTTTTTTTGAGACTTGGGTTTTTTTTTTTCTCAGATGCTATATTGAGCTAGAGATGTGTGCTGGCTAGCTTTATGTCAACTTGACACAAGCTAGAATCATTTTGGAAGAGGGATACTCAGTTGAGAAAATGCCCCTACAAGGTTGGCTTATAGGCAAGCCTGTGGTGCACTTTCTTGATTGATAATTGATGTAGGAGGGTCAATTCAATGAATTCAGTGGTTCCATTCCTGGGCTGTGGTCCTGGGTCCTATAAGAAAGCAAGCTGAGCAAGCCACTGAGCAAAACAATAAGCAGTGCTCCTCCATGATCTGTGGGTTCATTGTCTAGGTTCCTGCTCTGACTTCTCTGGATTATGGACTACAGAATGTAGTATAAAATAAACCTTTCTCTCCCCATATTACATTTGGTTATGGGATTTCCTTACACAATAGAGTCCCCCAGACAATATGCAGCATAAATGGTTACTAGACATGGAAGAAATGCATTAAATTACATTATAAAGTCTGTAAGTGAGAAATGAATTCTCCGATTTCAATTAACTGAATAATCACCCACTGACATCCATCATCATCCAATAGGCTTAGAAGTATTTGTGAGATGACAATTAATTAGCAGAATGGCTTTTAAAACATGTATGTTGCTTTTAATTGTTATACCCTATTTTCCTTGTTTAATACAGACTTGGAAGCTCCTCATGTTTAAGAATATTTTCTGGATTTGCCCTTGCATGGTTTCACAGACATTTCCCCCTGGAGACATGATAATTTTGCAACTTTTAAATATTCAACACAAGTCTAATTATAAATAGTTCTCTTTCAAAAGCGATAGCCAGACTCTTGGCACAAACTACCATTTGTTTCACTGGTAAGGGTGACAGCATAATGACAGATGATCAGTGTTAAATTCCTTTATTTCTGTTAATTAGAATTTCCTCTGTATCATCATGCTTTGTAACTATCTGGCTCATTCCTGACAATGGTTATTATGATTAAGAATGGTTTCAACTCTGGATGTCATCTGTAGGAATAGCCTGGTCAATCTATGATAGCCTTAGCATGCAGAAGAAGAATCTTGTACCTAGCTCTCATGTTTTTTATTACACTGGGGCTGAAGTGCTCAGGTGATAGAAAGTGAGAGTATGCATTTGTAAAGGTAGAGAAAAGGATACAAAAGGAAATAAGGTGGTGGCTTTGGCATAAGAAGGCACTGAGAAGGTTAGAGAGGGTGACCATATGGAGCCATAAATCTGTAGCTACCCAGGCAACAAAGCTCACTCTGTACATCTGGTCCATGACTCACCAGTTATTTATTGAGCACATGCTGTGAGCACAAGCCAGCCATTGCCACTGTGTGGGATTCAAAGGTCTCCAGTGACTTTGTCCCTGTCCTCCATTCTAGCCAGGGGCAGACATCTATGGTTTAATGCCCTGCTTGAAGACAAGGGCTTGTCTCTTTGGTTCAATCTCATATCCAGTGGTTTGGTACTAGGGTGTGTTCATAGTAGTAACCTTCAACAAGGGGTTTGCTAAAGAATGGATGAGTAGATTAGAGGGGCTCTCAGTCCTCATCAGAGAAGCTCCTTTGTGCAGTGAACAATGTTAATACAGAGACTCACAACTGGCCAGGGTGCAGGGGAGTGTCTGAATACTGCTCAGCCATAACTGGGATGTCTATATCACATCTTGTTCCCCCAAGGCTCAGGGAGAATTTCAGAAGATGGCGTCAAAATATTGCAAGAGACAGAGGAAACAGTGTCTTCTGCATAAGACAGGATTGTTGCAACTGCACAAATCTGCACAAGAACTATACAAATCAAACCAGTTAACACTTGCAAGAAGAGTTTATGAGCTCCCAACTGAGGAGCTATTGATAATTGATGGCTACTAGGGTAGAGAAATTCAGTCTTCTTTAAGGGCATAGGCTTTTAAAAGTTGACCATGCTTCAGCAGGAGACTTCACACCTATGTTTATGTAAGACATCATACATCTAAAAGGGGAAGGGAATGAAATTGGGATGGGGCTGTAAGAGTTGGATTCAGTAGAAGTTGGAGTGGGAAGAAAGAGGGATAAATCATAGGGCTGAAATACTTTTGTGTGTATGTGTGTGTGTACATATATATACACACACATATATATATATACATATATATATACACAAATATATATACATATATATATATATAAAATTCTCAAAGAATAAAAATAAATGAAAATATTGTTAAAAGAATGCATAGGTGAATGACTATAATGATGTGACCTCAGTTATGGGCCTGCTTATAAAATACCAAAAGAAATTCACTGGGTCTAAACCTCGAACAGAACAGCATCTGGTGAGAGCCTATGTCTTTGTTATTAAAGGTCACAGTCAGGAAAATGAGACCAAGGAATCAAAGGTAGAAAAACAAGAGAAGGAAATGGAATTCCCAGCCTTGAGCCTTGCACAGCCTGCAGAACTTTTCCACATGCACACTCCCGAAGGGTGCACCTCTTAACTTTGGAGATCAAGTTCCCAGCACATGAACTCTAGGGAACACATTCAAACCCAAATCTCCAAGGAAAGTCAGGCTAGCCAGAGACTAGCCACAGCTGGAATGTACAGGGAAGGATTTATTCCTTGGAGTCCCCTGAGTGCAAGAGTATGGTTCTTTTGATACCTTGATTTCAAACTAGCCTCAAATACTGTACAATAATAGATTTCTATAGTTTGATATACCCAGTTTTCAGTGTTATGTTACAGCAGGCCTACAAAATGAATACAATCTTGTTCTCAGAACTAGATAAAGGGCAGTTCAACAGGGCAGCTTCCTTAGTCACTAACCACAGGGTATTGTTTTAGGTCATCACTGGAATGATTTAGAAATTACCATTCCAGTTAATACAGGATTTTCCATATGGAGTAAAAGGTCCCTGTTGAAGTGCTAAAGTGACTTCAGTGGACAGAAAAGCAAAGTTAATTATTTAAAACATCACTTGTCATTGTCTAGTTGATGCTTTTGGGTTTATCTGGGATGTGCAGAGTTTTATGTGGCTAGCAGTAGGGCAGCTCCTTAACTCATTTTCTTTCAACTGAAAGAAATGAGACTCATGGAAATTATGGACTGCCTGACTCTTCCTTATTCACACAACAAACAAATCATAGGGTTAGTGTTCAAAGTGGGGTTTCCTTGAGCTGTGTTCTGAAAGATGCTGGGATTTCAGTAAACAGAGTAGGAATAACTTCTGAGTTGTGAGAATAAACACAATTATTTCCACTAGATGCATTTCTAGGCATAGCAGAGACGGAGAGAGAGAGAGCGAGAGAGAGAGAGAGAGAGAGAGAGAGAGAGAGAGAGAGAGAGACAGAGACAGAGACGACAGAGACAGAGATTCTTAAAGGTATGATTAGGAAATGAAGTTCATCCAGTAACTTATGAAAGCAGATGCAGAGATCTACATCTAAGCACCAGGCCAAGGTATGGTCAAAGAGGAAGGAGAGATTATATGAGCAAGGGGGTCAAGACCATGATGAGCAAACCCACAGGGATAGTTGACCTGAACTTGTAGGAGCTCATTGACTGTAGATCTCCAGCTGGGGAATCTGCATAAGACCAAACTAGGTAGACCCTTTGCATGTAGCCTGGTCTGTTTGTGGGAACAGGATCTATTCCTTGTGCAGGATCTGGCTTTCTGAAGCCCATTCCATATGTAGGGATACCTTACTCAGTCTTGATGGGGGGGAGGGTGTAGTTGGTCCTGCCTCAACTGAATGTGCCAGGCTTTGCGGACTCCCAATTGGGGGCCTTACCCTTTCTAGGGAGTGTATGGGAATGGGCTGGAGTGAAGTGGGGGAAGGGGTAGGAGAGGAGGGAGTTGGAACTGTGACTGCTATGTAAAATGAATAAAACATTTCTTAAAAAATGGAAATTTATCTTCCTTTTCAGTTGGGAAGTAATGATATTTATCTTTCTACTTACTTTAGTTCTGGGATAATCTACCTGTTTCAATGGAAGGGCCAGAGACTCTGTAACAGATTCAGATATCCTCACACAGAATGGCCCTGATATCTGGGCTCTTGAAGTAAATAAGAAGTATTTGATAACCTAAAATCCTAGTCATGTAGCCTAAAATAATTTACCAGGACCCTTTGCCTTAGAGTGTCACCATGTGTTTGCTCAGCCAATTTTTGTGTTTGGATTTTCACTTAGTGGTAAGGTGAGGCATTTGGGGGCTGGCCTCCTCCCTACTTCTGCCTTGCTGTGTGTCAGCACTGCAGATAAGAGCTTGCAAACTCCTGACTCTGCCTCTTCAGACAGCCTCTCTTTCTCTGCCAGTTTTCAAGGCATGTTTCTCTGGGTGTATCTACGCATACATTTAAAAGTAATCCTATTTTAACTAGCATAACTGTTACTTTTATGTTATTATAAAACAGTGCTTCAGCTGTAAGCATGCTGTTCTTCCTTCATATGCTTCCCTGACCCTTCTGACATGGCTGCCTTTTCCAGGGTCCATGAAAGACAAGGATTCTCAATTTGTAAGTAGGCGTGCCTGCAGGACACAGTGCAATTCTGAACAGCATTGCCTGTCCCTTCTTGCTTTTCAGAATCCTCTCTGCTGATTAAGGAAGATACTGTTACATCAATGCTTCTTTTGACTTTGGGGCATGGGGCCTGGTTCCTAAACTCGACTCTCATAGCTCCATGATGAAATTGCAAGTTCTCCCATTTTTTTTTTTCATCAGAAGGGAAGATAGGTAATGGGTTGGAATTTTCTATCTTTTATGTGGGAAAGCAGTCATGTTCTTTGGGCTTATAAAAATGCTGGCATTTAAATGGGGCTTGCCTCCAATATTTGCTATATCCACTGAGTCTCAAAACACTAAATACTTGTTCAGAATTTATTATCTATTTACCAGTGAGAATAGAGATGATCAGCCATTCCACCAGGCATCATTGGAGCATTTGTGTGAAAAACACTGGGGATTTGAGGAAGGGCTTATCACTGGTGTTATGGGTATTCTGCTTAGTTACTTATTAGTTACTTCCATTTTATATTTGAGGAATTGGAATAAGAAAAATTGAGTGAATTTGCTCCAAGTCATGCAGATAGTGAACTAATGCATTACACTCTCAAACTTAGTTTTGTTTTGTTTTTGTTTTCGTTTTTTTTATTCTTACTATAGGCTAGTCCTTTATTTCATTTTCATTTGTTCCTCAGTCTGGTCCTTTTGGTCCACTTCTCTTTTGAAATATTTTTTTTAAATTTCTGCATTAGTACAAGAACTAAAAGAATAAGCAATTATTTATTGAATATTTGAGGGTCCTCATGTGCTAATAATCATTCATTTGAAGTTAGTATCAGAAATAAAGAGGAATGTCTTGAAAAAATATGGCAACTATAGTGGCTAATGACTGCAGAAGTTCTATCATGCCCAGAAGACACTGTTTTGTCTTTCCCACCTCTTTTCCTCATAAACTTCCTGCCACCTCTGTTGGTCCCTGAGCCTTGGGAAGTGGGCTTTGCATGAATGTTATATTTGTGGATGGGTACAGTCATTTCCACAGTCAGTTCCTTAGTCTCTGAACTTCGACTAGTTGTCAGTTTCCTTTTTTATTGTTGTTTTTTGTTTTGGTTTTTTGAGAGAGGGTTTGTCTGTGTGTAACTCTGGCTGAACTGAAACTCACTCTGTAGACCAGGCTGGACTCAAACTCATAGAAATCCTCTTTCCTCTGCCTCCTGAGTGCTGGGATTAAAGGAATATGCCACCATTGCCTGGCTGGTTGTCTATTTCTGATGAGGTCTCAGTGCTACATTAAACTATAGTTAGAAAGATACAAATGTGACACTATGCTTATTTAGCAAAATAATTACTGGTAGATTAAGCTCTAGGGTTTGCAAGCTCCTCCACAATTGCTTCTTTGTCACATATACATACCAAGCATGCATTGCCTCCTGTGGAAGGGGCCTTAAGTTCTAACAGAAAGCTATTGGTTACCCCAATAACATTTGTGCTGCTATTACAACATGAACAAATCTTGTCACAACAGGCATTGTTGCAGTTTGAAGGGTTTACAGTTAGGTAAGACTGATGATGACAATTTATAGGAATGCCTGCAGTGTCATTTATTCTCTTCTTCTTTCTTTAAAGCAGTTCTAAAGGTTAAAAGATAGGAATAAACTGTACTTTATATGTATATAAATTGTTATTTGATATGTTAGTTCTCTCTCCTCCCTCTCTCTTTCTCTCTCTCCCTCTCCTCTCTCTCTTTTTTCTTCCGCTCTCTTTCCTTTTCCCTCCCCCTCTCTCTTTCTATGGATAAGGATGAAGTTCTAAGCTCCTGCTCCAGGATCTGACTACATGCTGCCAAGCTTTCTGCCATGATGATAATGATAACATATAGGGATACTTTCTCAGCCTAGACACATGGGAGATGGCCTGAGCCCTGCTTCAAATGATATGACAGACTTTGCAGACTTCCCATGGAAGTCTTCACCCTCCGTGGGGAGCAGAAAGGGGATAAGATGGGGGTTTGGAGGGGAACAGGGGAGGATGAGAAGGTTTGGGAACTGGGATTCATACGTAAAACAAGCTTGTTTCAAATTATATATATATATATATTTTAAAAAGAGGTCAAGAACCTGGGAGCATTTTATCTAGACTTTAACTATCAAAAACAAATCCTCATCTTATATAGCTTTTACTGCATTTCAGTGGCACCAGCTGAGGTTCAAGCATCTGCCAAGTACCCTTTGGAGAACACTTATTTAAACACTTAGTAACTGTTGCTATATATTTTCAAATAGTAACTAATAGAGCAAAGTTTAATCTATAAAATAATATATGCCATGGCTTCAATATGTATCTCAGAAGTTCATATGTTAGAAACATTTTTCTTTAAACAGTATGTTGATTATATTTAAGAATAGATTCTCCTTTGACATGCAATTAAGTTTGGATGAGGCCATGAGTGTAGGACCCCTATGATAAGGTTAGGTTCTCAAGAAAAGAAAAAAAAAAACCCTGAATTCACACACTCTTCTACCCATTATGTGATGTATTCTGCCATCATGGTTGAGAAAGTAGGCCTCCATATGATGACATATTGATATTGAACCTCCTAGCCTTCAGTACTGGAGAAACACGTTTGCTTATATGCCAGTGTTGTAGGTATTCTTTTATACCAACAAAAAATTCACCAAGATCAGCCAGT
The DNA here is from genome assembly GCA_030556225.1 of Cricetiscus sungorus. Lineage (NCBI taxonomy): Eukaryota > Metazoa > Chordata > Mammalia > Rodentia > Cricetidae > Cricetiscus > Cricetiscus sungorus. Next base: position 19,832,787 of record JANBXA010000735.1, on the reverse strand, counting down.
CATAAACATAAATGCATTACTGGATTAAAAATTCACCATCAGTAATGGCTATGTGTAGGGGATAGAATTTAAGGCCATTTCAATCTTACTCATCATATATATTCATATTTTCAAAGTTTTCTACAGAAACCATATGTTCCAATTATATTTAGAAAACAAATGAAATTTGTCTTTTAAAGGTATTATTATATGCATCTATCAAAAATGGTTAATTAACAAAACAAAAAAAATCATTAAGATTTATTTTCTCTGAGGGCTTTATTTGATTAATATTATGATTTACAAAATTTCTACTGTGACTTTGCCATTTGATTTTTGCAGTTTTACAATCTAATTGACATTTCTGTGGTATAAATAATAGTTAAATATTATTAAATGCTTTTCCTAGACATTATTTTTTCTACTAAATCTCTGATGTGATTCTATTGTATGAAATTTTGTTCCATCTGTCTTTTCACTGTCCTTGTACCCTATAATGTATTAGTTATATAATTTGTAATTTTATGAAATTTTACTATCTGGTAGGGTAAGTTATTACACATTATTTCCTTTTTATCTACAGATTTGTCTTGCTTTTATTTCTCAATAGTCTCAATTGTTTCTCTCTTTTACTGTTTTCAACATGCAAAACTCATTTTCTGAAATAGACTATGGCATTTAAGGTTTTGTTGTTACTATATCTTTAAATATATACACTCATATGTTGTTGCTACTCTTTCTGACACACACACACACACACACACACACACAATGAACTGTTTATGTAAGTCCCACTGCTAAATAATTTTATTCAAGGATTCAGAGCATCTTATATTACTTATGTGACATAATTATGTACCTAATGAGTAATATAGATTCTAGAACTGTAGGAACCCAAAGAGTGGTAAAAACCCAAAAGACTCAGATTTCTGTTTTTAAGATGAAGCTACTGAACTTATAGTGATTAAGTTACTCAAAAATCATTTCTCCAATTAGTGTTTTTTAAAGAGGAGTGCATAAAATTCCACTGAATTTTAGGCTGAAATGTATATGAATGATGGGCTTTGTCTGTGAGAGCACATGCTAGTTACAGTTGCTTCCTAAAGATTTGAATAGGCCATTTTCTTTGGACCTAGTATAGAATCATGAATTCTGAGACTCAGGAGGAGGAATACTTGGAGACTTTTTATTGTTATTATTATTATTATTATTATTATTATTATTATTATTATTATTTGGTAAAATGCTATTTGCTTCCATTGGGTGGAGGCCTAGAACTCTTCTAACTAGAATGTAAGTTTCAGGACAGCCCTAGTAACAAATTGTTTGGGCCAAAATCTCAATTGTGCTAGGGTTGAAAGTCCCTAGCCTAAAATGACAAATAACTTCTTTTTTGTTTTTTGTTTTTTTTTTAAGTCATTTATAGAACAATAGCTCTGTTTGGGAGACATTACTCATCTGTCATTCTGGCTGTGAGCCTCCATCTGAAATGGCCATTAAAGGGAAGCGAGTGATGGGGTGGGGAGAGAGAGAGACAGAGAGAGAGAGAGAGAGAGAGAGAGAGAGAGAGAGAGAGAGAGAGAGAGAGAGAGAAAGAGAGAGAGAGTATTTCTGTACTGTGGACTAGTTTCCACGGGAGTTGTGTCTGTGCTTATCAATCTATTAGAGTCTATGGGATCCCAGTGACTCTGTCACTACCATGTTTCTACCTGGCCATATGCTGTGAAACCAGTAACTCCATTTTTCTTGCGATTTTCATTGCTTAAGTTATAGCAAGGAAGTGATGAAAACTATAGCATCTGCTTCATTGACTTCAGGTGCAAGTAGACATGTGGCCATTTTTTGAACATGCAGACTCAAATTCAGCCTGCCTTCCTCACTGGCTGAGTGATTAGGAATGTACATGTCACCTGGGTATTATATATTCTGCACTACAAATGCCTATTTTTAAAATTGAATTAATACATTATTTTATATCTAGACCTCAATCTTGCTCTCTTCTCTCTCCATACCCTCTCCCTTTCCTTCACTTCCATTCCATTCCTCCTTTCCTTTCTGTTCAACAAGGGGTAGGTCTCCCATGAGTATCAACAAAGTTTGTTGCATCAAGTTACAGTAAATCTAAGCACCATCCTTCCTATTAAGGCTGAGGAGTAGATTCCCCAAAACCAGCAAAAGCCTTAGAGACAGCTCCTGCTCCCATAGATAGGAGTCTCACAAGAAGACCACGCCACACAACTGTCACATATATGTAGAGGGCCTATGTCAGTTCCATGAAGGCTCCTAGTTGTTGGGTCAATAAGATCCAATTTTAGTTGTTTCAGTAGATTCCCTTGTGATGACCTTGATCCCCCAGACTTGTACAATTCTTCTTCCCTTCTTCACCATAATTCCAAGAGCTCAGCCTAATGTTTGGCTGTGAGCCTCTGCATTTGTTTCCATCTGTTATTGGATGAAATACCTTTGATGACTACTGAACTAGGCACCAATCTCTGAGTACAGTAGAACATTGTTAGGCATCATTACATTGACCTCCCCCTGCCAGTGTTGTTTGTTTATATGTTAGGTCTCTAGACCATCCAGCTTCAGGGTCCTAGCACTCCAGGTAGTGTCAGAGGTGGGCTCACTCTCAGGCTGGACCAGTCATTAGTAGGCCACTCCCACAATTCCTGTGACCTTATCTCTACATTTTATATCCTGTTTATTTTAAAGGCTTCTCGGGAATATGACCTTGTCACATCTGCAGGGAAGTTTGGCTTCTAGTAATAACTTTCTGCTTTAAACTTTAGATTAGGGTTGTGTGGGTGGCTAGTCTATCAGACTCTGGCAGTGCAGGGGCCCAACATTTATGGTCATCTGTAAATGGACCTTAGCTGGCTCATTTTGGAAATGGACCATTACTTTTTACCTCTTACACAGCAGCTACTGGTTTTATCTGAATCCTAGTTTCTCCATTGTTTTAATGGAGTTCTAGTCTTTGTAATCTTCCCATGCCTGTGATAAAGCTAGAAAATGATCATTGATCATAAGTTATTGAAATTACAAATTGCTTGCTATTTCCACAATAATGGTCCATGGTGTTGAACAGAGGTTGGTTATACGTTCAATACAACTGGCTGGTGGATCACCTTTGGATTGATTGATTGATGTTTTTATATCAGAATTGCACTTCATTCTTTAGTTTCTGACCACAAGTACTCCGTTTTTAGATCAAATAAAAGAGAAAAAGTGGATTAAATATAACTAGCTTCAAAAAATACACTAAGGCTTTGGGTGGATTTCAGTGGTACAGTACTTCCCTAGGATATCTAAAATACTAGGTTCAGTCCCCAGTACTACCACCAACTCAGTAAATTTGAGAGAATTTTGCATCACTTCTCCTACTTATGAGTTGGTGCAACTAGTTACCTCAGAAATGTGCAAATGGATGAACACTGGAGAGAATGATAGGGTAGCTTATGAGTTGTGTCCTATACCCCAACCCCACATATTTCTAGATTGAGTTTCTAACCTCCCTTTGGTGCTATGGAATGAGACAGTATTTGGAGGGAGATTAAAAGTAATGAAGTTAAAGTCGGGTTATTAAGCTATTTCCTAATCAAAGAAGACTGGTATCTTTATGAGAAGGGGGCACCAGGATCCATGATATAGGAAAATGTAACAAGGTATGACCTCTGCAAGGCAAGTAAAAAACCCCTAGGACAAAACACCCCTGTTGAATCCTCATCTCAGGTTTTCAGCTTCCAGAATTGACAGAGAATCAATCTGAGCTGGTTAAGCCAACCAGTCTGTGGTGTTTTGTTTTGGCAGACCCAGGAATCTGATACAGATTGGCCATTTTAAATGTTTCTCAATAGAAAGCCACAAAACAAAATACACATCTGGTCTTCTGATTTCAAGATCCTGAGGGTAATTTCAGCAAATAAAACTTGGCTCTAGAAAAGCCTCTGTGCTTTTATTACCTGCTCTAATATGGCATTCCATGGAGAGTAAGAAAGCCAGCCAATCTCATAGGAACCTAGAGAGAATAGTTTGAGGGAACTGTAATACACGTGAGATGTTCAGGTTCTGGAGGAATTCTCACTCTTCCTGCAGCCTCAGAGAACAATGGCATTAGCCTTCTGTGGACAGCATCTGTCACTTCTGTGTGTACTCAGCCTTGAGGCACCATACCCTGGGTCTTTGGAAAGATCTAGCTAAAACAAAATGTGTGGTGTGTTCCTGATGGTGCTACAAAATGGAGACTGTAGGTCCCAAATGTTTTGTTTGTCTTGCCCAAGTTGAACAGATGAGACCTAGCAGCATTTTGTTGCTCTCCTGGGATAATGGTTCATTGTCTCTGGGGCATCTTCCGAGCACAATGCATCATTCTAGGCATCTGCGCTTTCTTTCATGGTAGCCTTGGAAGGTGCTCAGACACACTTTACCACTGTGCTGTGTGTACCTTGTGAGACTGCAAGACCAAGGAAGGGCTCTTGATGAGGCCAGACTGCATGGGCACACCTGCTGAGTCTGTCATCTCCTGGTGGTTATAACTTTGGGAAAATGACCTATTATTTGTTCAGTTGGTTGGTTTTGTTTCTCAAGGCAAGGCTTCCCTGTAGCTTTGAAGCCTCTCCTGGAACTCACTCTCTAAACCAGCCTCGAACTCACAGAGATCGCTTGCCTCTGCCTCCTGAGTGCTGCGATTAAAGGTGTGTGGCTACCACCTGGCTGGAGAAGATATTTTTTAATCTTCCAATGGTTTAACTTCCTTATTTTTTGAAAAAACATAACTCTAGTATTCTCAACATTGGCCACGCTGAAGACTGAAAGAGTTAATATGTGTCAAGCTAATCCAATAGTACTTGGTAGAATAGGAGGCATTCAGTGAATGTTACCATTGTGGATAATAGACAAATTGTGCCTATGAGTTCTTTTTCCCCCTCAAATGCAAGAATGAAAATTAACTCAGAAGATTTTTCTGTCTTGTAAATATTGCAGTGTATTTGCTTTTTTGGAGATAATGAAAACTCAATATAATTGAGGCTTTCTACATGGCAGACACGGTGCTAAGCAAATCTTGTGCTTAAACCTCATAACAATGTTATGAAATCAGCACTGTAGACAAATCAAGGTAAGAGAGTTTGCACTTTTTTAGCAAAACCCATCAAACTAGGATGAACTCACCCAAAGGATGCACAAGCAAGACTCTGAGCCGAAGAGGTGTTATGTTCTGGCCAGGCTAAGGCAGGTTGCACTTCATTAGCAGAAACAATAAAAAATGCAGAAAATAAAAATGCTAGAAAGAAGTGAGTATGCTTATCTCCAGTTGTGAGTGGCAGGCAGCACCGTCCTGTGACCCATTGTCTGGGACTGAATCAAAAGAAGAAAGTGTTCAGAACGTCAGCACCCTATTCTCTCTGCTTCCTGACTGTGGATGCAATGTGGCCAGCTGTGTCACATTCCTGCTGCCATGTCTTTCCATCATGTGGTAACAATTCAGATGTCTAATGTAGGCCAGAGTAGCCAGGACTTCAGACTTGGAAGCCTTTTCCATGGAAATCATGATGTTGGAAAAGGTCACTGAAGTTGAGGCTGACCCTGGGATTCTTGATATATGGAGGATGTTTGATTACCGCCTTCTCTATTATTTGGAAGCAAATTTTCCAATTTAAAAAAAAAGCAACCAAGATGGTTTATATATAGCAACACAATGTATGTATTAAATAGTGTTATCAAAATTGACTTGGCATTATTTTGTTGTTGTTGTTGTTGTTGTTTGTTTGTTTATTGAGACTCGGTTTGACCATACAGTTTTGGTTGGCTGAGAAATTGCTCTGTGGAGCAGGCTGGCCTCCAACTCAGAGTTCAGCCTGCCACTGCATTCCTGGTGTTAAAATTAAAGCTGGGCACCACCACATCTGCCTTGATATAGCTTATAGAAGAAAGGGGGAAATATTAAATGAGAGAATAATTTTAAATACTTTTAAAAGGTGGGCAATATGATAAATGTTGTGCCTAGTTATGTTATGACTTATGCATAATTATTGCACTAATGTTCAGTGGAATTAAAAGAAAGTCCAACTTTTACAATTACTATGTCAGAAGAATAGCCATTTTTTTGGAATGTAAACAAAAGTTTCTTCTACTTCAACACATAAAAAGTTGAATTTACGAATCCACCAAGGGGTCAGCAAACTATGTTCAGGTTAAAATTAGAGAATCTGCCTTCCTATCATATTTTATGGCTCATATGATTTTTTTACTTATACTCTGTCCTTCACCCTCGCATAATAATACCGTCTCTTAGTCTCATTTCCAGATGATGCTTCTCCATCTGTCTGCCCCTCTGGTTTCATTTCACCCAATATTCCTCATTCATTATCCTCTCTGAATTACCAGCCTACTTTTTTCAATCCCCAACCACAGTAACCACTTTCAGATATTCATAGATGCCCTTTGTTTTCTACATCTATGCCTTCTCATCCTGGAAGTGCTGTCTATTGCCCTTCCTCCCTCTCTCCCTCCCTCCTCTCTTTCTCTTCATCTGTCTCTCTCACACACTCTCTTCTCTCTTCTCTGTATCTTTTAATATACCCATGTTACTTTCATTCTCTCCAGATTTTAGGATTGTTTTGATGAAACCATATCTGTTTTACTATGTAAATTTTAAACCTTGCAGCACCATTCCAACAGTGTTTCTATTACACACACCATCACCACTTCATATAGTGTCCAATCAATGAAGTGATTTAAAATTAAGACACCGTGGCACTTGTATGTATTTCAGCACTTGGTAAAGGTAGTCAATCAATCTATATTGGGGGATGATGGACACAATAAAATATAAAAGATGGGACAGAAGGGAGCAATGTAATTTCAAGAGAGGAAAATTTGATTGCTGTAGAGCTCAAATGAGATGAAGTAGTCATTATACTATTCTACTGGGCTTTAGACCAGATAGAGTCAGTGTCCCATGAAAACCAGATTTAAGAGATCATTTCCTCAAAAACTTGAGAACACACAAGGGGATGCAGCAAAGACAAATAGGCAAGATACAACAGGATAGATGGACTCTCAGAAAGATACAAAGTGAAAAAAGGACTCTTAATTTGCAGAGAGAAATGTGCTTTTTGCCTTTTGGTTGGGATTAGTGTGATCTTTAAGCTCTTAGTTTAGGGGCTCCTAGGACACACATGCAATGTTCAGGTTTTCAAAGCTTTGGAAGTCTCCTGGCCATCCTTGCTTAACCCCTTTAGTCCTTATCTTAAACAGCTCTAGTTGTTCCTTTAAGAATTACACTTTCCCATTGGGATTAAGTTCTTGGGAGACCAATTTGAGGATCTGCTCTTTCCCAAAGACAGTGAAGAGTTTTGTGGAAGGCATGAGACTCAGGCTCACAACCAAATTATGACTCATCAATTTTGGGAAGAAGTCTATATTTGCCTTGTTAGGAGATGGCAGGTAAGAATGGAGATGATGAACTCATAGAGAAGACCATTAAAGAAAGAGCCCAAAATGATGCCAGCATAAATAGAGTGCCCAAGGATATCATTTCTGCTCTAGGATTTAGAATTCTCAGACTTGACATAAACAAAAGTTTTAGAAGGGTGAGGGAATAGCCCCGTCTATTTTTGCTTAAGCTAGTGTTTTTAAATTTGTCACTGTCTTGGATTCTACAGAAAAATACTAATTGTATAGATTTCATGTGATGTTGTGATGTACACTGTGCAATGATCATGAAACTCAAAATTCTTCCTATGTGCCATTCTTTTTTATATAGGAAGAGCACTTGAGAACTCTTTGCACATTTCAAGCAAACACTGCAGCATGTTAACTGTAGTCACCATGGGAGCCACAAGAGCTTCAAAACATATTCATAATGTAAAACTGAAACTTTGGACACCTGACCAACATGTCCCATTTTCTCTAGTCTGATTCTGCTTCTATGAATATTAGATATATTTTCTGTATAACAGTCATCCTAACAGGTGTAAGGTAATAGCTCACTGAATTTTATATTGGTGCTAACCCAGAAACCAGTTGCTGATACATCTTTTGGCAAATGTCTATGTAAGTCTTTAGCCATTTATTAATTTAAGCATTTTCAGGTATGTAGCTGAATTCATCTTGTTTCTATTACATGTAGTGGCAGGAGTCTTTCTCTTTATTTTCTCTAACAAGAATGGCAGAGACATACTAGGGACCAACAAGTTTACCTTCTGCTGTCTTTGTCTGTGGTAGGCAAAACAAACAAATAAAAAAAGCACTTATTTTTTATCATCTGAAAAGTGGATTTTGTTCCTGAAAACAATAAAACACATTTGAGAGCTGCTTTCCAACCTTTAGTCACTGACAGTCTACCTGGGGAAAGAGGCTCAAGTTGTATAAACACAGAGCTTAGCTCTTATTATCCAGGGCAGAATTTCTTACATTGAAGGAACTTGGTTTTCACCTTTTGATAAGAATGGTAGTTGACCCAAAATACTTGTGTTTCTACAATGTATTTGGCAGACATTTCCATCTGGGGTGATGAGTGGTGATTCCCTTACCCTGGTAATTAGATTTTTCCAGCCTGAGGCATAATAGAAATTAACAAAATGGTGAATTACAGAGCCTTGCCTGGCCTTGTCCACAGAAACATATTTCCTTGAGAATAGATTGCTCAAAACTTTGGCTTTGGGCGACTGGAATGAATCATTCATTGCTAACATCATTTAAGAAACACATAATAAAAATTTGAGAAGCATAAGGGATGGCTAAATTTTGAGAAGGCAATACAATATAGTTGGGGGCTTTAGATTTAGTCCCATAGATTAAAATAGCTCCCATTTATTTTATGTAACGATACGCCATGCACTATACAGCATCTTCACATGGATCATTCTACTTAATTCTCATAACAACGAATAAGTAGATTCTCCTAAGTGGATTCAAAATGAAAATCCACTTGCCTAAAATGATAGAGCTAACAAATATAGCAGGGTTGTCTGGCAGTCAGTTGTAGAATGCAAGAGCCACTGTTTGCCCTGCCTGGCAAGGGAGAGGACCCAGTAACTGACAAAATGGGTAAAGAACATTGCAGTGCTGAGATCTGTACACTGTCCTCCAGACATGCACACACTCCCCGGGCAGCTTGAGATTTGCCTCAGTTAACCTAGAACAGAGCAGAGAAGACCTGAACTTTTGTGATGGCCAGGGGAGAGAAGATAAAAATGACATGGGGAAAATTTTGCAAAGGTACACAGCAGGACTTACATACTGAATGAGAAATAAATGAAAAGAGGAGAGTTAGAACCCATGAGAGTCCATTTAAAATCCAAGTATAGAATGCCAACATCTAAAATAGTAGCTGTCAGATGATAACTCGCAGTCTACAAGAGTGTATTCCCGGAATGCAATGAGTTTTTATAGCAGGGAGCTTTGTCAAGGAAAGAACTGTTCACATGTGTGATGACCTATTCATCTGGTTAATGTATTTTTAAATTTTTAAAGACTATTCACTACAATTATGCCTGGGCAAATATACAAAATGGAGAAAAAAAATCAATGTTAAATTTATAAATAGATGTCTCGTCTGTCTCTGTCTTCACTTTATCGTTTCCATAAGACAAATGGTGAGAGAGAGAGAGAGAGGGGAGGGGAGAAGAGAAGAGCTGCAAAGTGTGCAAAGTGGAGTTATTCAGAGTCGGAAGACTTAAAGAAAGTTTCTTAGATGCTATTTCACATTTTTTCCCTTTCAAGATACATGTTCCTTAAGCTAGTCCTTCCTCTGTTGCATTTTTACATTGAACCACATTGTCCACATTTTGCTTATTATTTTGAAGACTGATGTGGCAATAGATTAATAGGAAGGAGAAAAGATTGGTTTCCATAAGTCTGCAGGCTGGGATAAGGATATTACCCAAAATGTCTGTCCAATAGCAGGGAAGAAATAGTACTCAGAGTTTACCTGACATAGAATACCAGCTATAAGGGTGAGAAAACTGGCATCCCAACTGACAATTCTGAGTACTTTATACAATGTATTTCCCTTAAAATACTGGATGAATTTAAAAATACATAAAAATATAAAAAATATTTTGTATTTTGTATATTTTGTAAATATACAAAAAAATAATGTTTGGCTCTCTTTTGCTTTCAACTCTTAGGCCAATACAGATGCACTTTTCTTGAAAATTAAATCCTTCCATTTTGGAGGAAAGCTCTTTAAGATGCAGAATTTAATCAGGAGCTAAAAGAACAGGGTATTTTTAGATAGGATGTTAAGAAGGAGAAATAACAGTGCACACTAAGGTAGTATTTCTCAACCTGTGGGCTTTGATCACTTTGGGATAGCATATCAGATATTTACATTACAACTCAGAACAGCAGCAAAATTACATTTAGGAAGTAGGAATGAAATAATTTTACTGCTCCTGTAGATAACCGTGATAAAACTCATTGGTTCATCAAGTTGGGCATCAATAGTGTCCACAGAAAAGAAAATGTTTTGCTGGGTAAAATGGTATAACAAACTTGATATAAAAATATGTCAGTGGAGATGGCAGATAATGTTGGATGATATGCAGATGAAAGTTAAATTTTTGGTCACTAATCTCTTCTATGATGTCTTGGACAAGCTCTGACTCCCACTGATAGGCTGTGATTACACTGTATTGTTTCTTGCAATGATAGAAAATTTAAGATGAAAAGAAAACCAAAATCATACAGTAAAGAATGATGTTTTGTTTTGAGGCAGTCTTGTTATGTTATCTAGTCTAGGCTGGAGCTCACTATGTATCTCAGGCTGACCTTGTATTTTTTACTCTATTGCTTCATCTTCTTAAGTCCTGGGATCATAGGCCATCCTTTCTTTGTGGTCACTGAAAGTGGCTTCTTATACCTTGGAATTCCCAAGAGATAGAAATTCGCTTATATTCCCTGTGGGCTCTCTCAGGACTTATGACAACAAGGTGACTCATAGTGATCTTTTGGTGATTTTAGGATGGGACCTAAACATGCTGGCAAGACTCTACAAATATTTGAGAGTTATGATTTTGGGTCAGATGATTTAAAACAACTTCTGAGGTTGAAGACTGAGTGCAACCCCGTAATCAGGGATTTATCAGTCATGCCTATGTAATGAAACACAGCAAATAGTCTGGACATTTTGCTCAGAGGAGCTCTCTGTTAGTAATACACATTCACATGCAGGAAGAGATGCATCCCAAGGTCATGGACATTTAGTGTTTGTGGGTCATACTGGATCTCATCCTATGTGATTTTATTATTTGGCTATTGCTAATATATATTTTTTATGATGATTCTGTGGTCCCAAATATAGTCTTTTCTCTATCAACATGTGATTGTATCTAGGCAGCCAACCTTATTGAAATATAAACATGCTTGTCCCTTACACATAATACAATATTACTTACAATATTGGTCAGAAGTACAAGAGGCAGGACCTATGGAGTTTGTGTGTGGTGTTTGACTGACAGGGAGGGTTGTAGAGGATTGTGGCCTAACCTTTGAGATCTGACTCTCTTACCAGCAGGTGCAAGAATGGCATTGTAAAAGGTAATGTTAAGTGATATAATATGCAAATAGTGATATAATGTATAAGAATAAAATGGTATAAAGTGCATTGCCACAATCTGGAACTTGATTCTAAAATGTTCAAAGTTTGAGAGTAATTATTCTAAGCAACTGAGATCTAAAGAGGTTAAAGAGCTCATGTGGTATGTCTCATCACTACTAAATAATAGGACTGAGTAGCAAACCCCAGGCAGTTTGACTCTGGAATTCTTCATTCATTTAAACCACTTTGAATTTTTTACATAAGGCTTCATAGATCCCAGTGACTTTGAACTTTTTATGTCAATGTGGCCAACAATGAACTCTAGATCTCCATATGTCCACTTCCTGTGAATTTCTAGGATTACAGATACAAGTCAATACTTCTGGCTAGAATGCGCATTCTTTGTATGTTCATCTTTGTACTAATAAAATATGTGTATGATACAATCATTGTGAAGATTAGCTGAAGTATTACAAATAAAATTTATTGCAACACTTCTAGAATACAGAATGCAGTAAGTAAATATTAGTTTTTATTAAAAATAAAATTTTCTATTAGGTAAATATAAATTCTTAAATTAGCCATAATTTTATGCCCTGTAACATTGTCTAGAATCTAGTAATTAGACATATATGAGACAAAGGGGATATATATGTGAATATACACACACACATATACATTTGTATATACATACATATGTGTATATATATATATATATATATTCCTACGTATATGACAAAAAGGTTTTTATTTATTTAGAAAGCTGGGGACTTCTATTATAGACCTTTTTAGTATGAAACAATTCTTTTTCCAGTCAAGGATATCATTAAGTCTGAAAGTAAAGCTGTGTGATAAATAAACTGGATCTTTTAACATTTGCTTGGAATTATACAATTCTAGGTCACATTGTTAAAGACAATGAGAGGAGAAATTTTAGCTAACAAAGCAAAATGTGGACTTTGGGCTTCACTGGAGTAACTACAGTGGCTTAGTTAGTTGGAATGCTCTAGACTGGTAATTTATCTTTATTTGTCAGCTCTCAAGGGTGAGTTCTTATGAAGGGCAAAAAGTGACTAGGAAGCAAAAGCAGTTGCCTTTTCTCGAGGTGTGAATATCTTCAGATTTGAGGGTCATCGAATTCTAAAATTCTTATGTTGGACAAAAGTCTAAGGCTAACAGTTTTGTTTTGTTTTCTTTTGTTTTGTTTTTCCAGACAGAGTTTCTCTGTATTGCTTTGGAGCCTGTCCTGGCACTCTTGCTGTGGACCAGACTGGCCTCAAAATCACAGAGATCTGCTTTACTCTGCCCCCCCCCCCCCCAAGTGCTGGGATTAAAGGCACGGGCCACCAATGCACGACTAAGTCTAACATTCTTAAGCCAGGGAATTAAGAGACATATTAGTCCTCTATATATGTCCTTTCACATAATGCATGAAGATATCAATAGTACTAGCTATGACTGTATTCAGATAGGTTTTGGGGGAAACCACCATTTATTAGAATAAAGGAGCTTTTGATATTAAATATGAGAACGTTTTGAAGTCTAAAGGAGTACATAAAAATCAAATAACATAGAACTTTGAAGACTTAAGGTTGGGAACCCTGGGGATTTGTTTTGTATATGATAAGAAGCAATTAGAGGATAGAAACAGAGAGACGTGGTGTGATACATATTTATAAAGCATCCATCTGGCACCTGCATAGTCAACAGATTCTATGACAGGGATGTGAGTAGGGGAAGGATGAAGTAGTTGGCCCAGTAGGGCTTCCAAAATCCCAGAGATAGGAGAAAACATGTCATTATCTATTAAATGGAATACATGGGGCCTGGGGTCAGACCCAACTGCCGTTTGTTTTCTCCTGTATTGTCTCAGGATTCACTTCTTTCTCAAGTGCCCTAGCACCTGCTTCAGTGGTCTAGGCCTCTCCAAAGGCAGCAAAATACCTAAGCTTGGAAATGGCAAAACCAAATATGTAAAAAGACAATGGGAGTAAACGTACACCTCTGGGTGGCAGGTAGTTCACATGTCTGTTACACCTTTCTTGGCTTTGAGTCCATTGTGTGCTTGCCTGCCTTTGTTTGCAGCTCTGTATCAGTCCTCATTTGTGCGATGTTTAGGAATTAGCATTGCCCACCCGCACCCTGTCTGAGTAGTTGGGGTTCTCTGACAACACAGAGTACACCTGACTTCTGTTCACTTCTGATTTCATTACAATCCACACCAGCATGATGAATCTAGGTGTCAGCATTTACACTTGAAAGGAAGAAAAATGAGAAGTGAACAAGCAGTACTTGGCTCCTTTGCAGGTTGGGATTGTTATAAATCCAGAGAGAACAGAGAGATTAAAAATTCCTGCCTAACCCCATAGCTCCATCCTGTAGACATTCACCACAGCCTCACTTGAAAGCAAGGTGGTGGCTTAAGAACCATTATGTCATTGACTTATTCCCTCTAGCAAGGCCTCTTGTAGAAAGTAATTTCTGCTCCCACAAACTGATGCTGTCATGGTTTAATTTCTTCGAAACACTCCATCAAGACTAATTATTTAAGTGATTGACTTTGAGATGCTTGCATTGTCATAAAATTAAATTTCAGCAGGGAATAATTTGAAATAAGCTTGATTTTCAAAAGCAGATAGAATATCAGGCTAGGGAGATGACTCAGTTGATAAAATGCCTGTTGTATAGACAAGAAGACCTAACTTCAGATCCCTGGTACCAAATGTAAAGAGCTGCATGTGGTGCCTGATGTCTATAACCCCAGCAGTGGGAGGTTATTTTGAAGTTCACTGGCCAGCCATCCTGGTTGAGCTGGTAAACTTAAGGTTCAGAGAAAGATCCTTTCTCAAACATTAAGTTGCAGAGCAAGTGAGAAAGACATGTCATGTCTACTTCTGGCCTCCACATGCACACACACACACACACACACACACACACACACACACACACACACACCATCAGGCATGCACATGAAATTTAAATAATAGTAAGGTATTTTAAAGTGAACTGTGTATACTCTTTATCAAGCAAATATTGTTGAAACATTACTTGATAGCACGTGATGTTATCAAGACTAGACATATAGGTATGGTTCCCTTTGATCTAGGGTTTATCACTATGTAACAAGTCATCACAGACGTAGATACTTGAAATAATGCACATTGATTTTCATAAAGAGACTTAGGCAGCAAGTCTGGGCTCATCTGGATTCAAGCTGTTGGCTGGGTTAAGCTTACAATTGGAGGATCTGGAGGAAAATAATTTCCAAACATTATTGTTTTAAGAATTCAGTTCTTCATGGTTGTTGTATTTTGGTTTATATTTCCTCATAGGCTGTCAGCTAGGAGGGATTGGAGGCAGCTATATATATATATTTTTTAAAATAATATAGCCACATTCATCTTTAAAGCAGCAAGGCCACACCCATGTTGAGTTCCTGCTACTTTTTAGGCAAAAAGGTGAGAGAAAAGGTTTCAGAGAAGGACAAGTACTAGGTTCAGGGCTTCCTGGATAATCTCTAGGTCCACTGTGTCATAAATAGAACCTATTCTCAGATATAGTATCCATCATACCGCCATGGGCATAATGCAGGACAGGCAAACTTGGTGTAGAAATCTTAAAGTTAACCTAAGACTCAGCCTTCTGGACTCATTAACTGAATGGATATTTCGTGTTGTCTCAAATTTTTGTACAGATGACTTGAGAAGCAGTCCCAAGAAGCACAGTGAAGACTAGAGGAGTGAGACAGGGAAAGAAGGAAATTGATAAAACCCAAGTCAAAGACCAGTGACTACTGGAATCCACTAGAACCCAGTTACATGTGCTCTCTAAAAGAATGTAGCCTATCTGTCAGAGCCCTTCACTCCTGCTTGCTGTCAACCCTGCAAACACACTTGTTATTAGGGGGTGCCAATGTTCTACCATCTGTGGTTTTGTTATTAGACATCACCTTTATGCCCTGAAGTTTAAATCAGAGGATACTGTCATCACTATTTGGAACATTATGAAACCAAGACTTAGAAGCTGGATAGACATTTATGATTATTATTCTTATGGGTGGTGATTATAAGAAACTGTATTATTCAGCTCACTCACGGCAATAGAAGGCAGCTACGAGCCACTCCCCTGCCTCCTCGTATAGTTCTCCATGTTTTTTGAGTAATTTTCAAACAACCTACCAGTAATGACCAGGATGATCTGTCATATAGATAATGAGAAGAATAATATCTCACAGAGAAGATTCCTTCTCATAATTAAGGGAAAATGCCTATTGACTCATGTTGATATAAATTGTACAGTAATGCTAAAAATCTCATGGCTAAACATAAGGCCTCATATATTTGATGTGCTTTGATTTTTTTCAGCATGTCTTCTAATTTTCGTCACTATTCACCCCATTATATATGAGGTCTATGAGATAGTTATTAATGTCATTATGAACTTGGGTTTTAGACTGACACCTACCTGCATTTAAAGCCAGTCTCTGCCACTTTGTGGGTAATCTTAGGGAAATTACTTGGCTTGGAGACCAGCTTCAAAGAGCACTTGTGAAGTCCAGGTCAGATGGCATGTTTAAAGTGTTTAGAATTATTAAATACTCAGTGTGTCACCAATTGCTATCATTATAAGTTGAATAATTCTTATTTGAAAGGCCTGTGTCTGAAAGTGTTTCAGATTTTGAATTTTTACAGGCTTTGAAGTATTTGTGTGTACATAATGATATGTCTTAAGGATGGGACCAAGCCTACACACAGAATTCATTTTCATTCATAACCACTGCATAATCATAGTCTGAAGGTAATTTTATATGGTATTTTCAATGTGCCTGTATCTTGATTGTAACCTATGACAGGAAATCAGATGTGAAATTCTCCACTAGTAATGCCATGTCAGTGTATTTATGACTTTGGAATTTCTGATTTGGGATATTTCATTCTGTTTTCTCATGGACAGGCAGAAAACTAATGTTTAGAAAGAAAGGATTTGCACAAGTTTCTTTGGTAGTGGTGGAATTAAGGTTAAAACACAATTTTCAGAGTTCAAACTAAGATCTACACTCCCTTTCATGGAAGACAAGACCCTTCTTTTGTCATCTTACAAAATGCAGGGTAATATCTAGATGGATCAGCAGATCTCTTTTAAGAACTACTTTGGTCTCCAAAGAACAATCCCTTCTCAACTATTGACTTGTGATGAGAGAGCAGAATGGATGAAACAGCAATTCCTTTGGAAAGTTCTTTCCTTAGTCCCTCTGACATATGACTCTTAAGTGTATACTTTCAAGACTTAAGTCATAGATGCTGTGTTCTCAATGGGCAGTAGTGTTGGGGTGGATCTGATCATTTACACGATGGATGTGAAGATATATTAAACCTCCCTATTGACACTATGAGAGTCTTACCAATCAATTTGTATATCAAAAGTTACTTCAGAAAAATTCCACATATGTTTCCCTTGTCTATCAGCAATAGGAAAATTCAGATGTTGCAGACTTTTCTACGGCCATGTTTCATTTCATCATCCCTTCATCGTTCTTTCATGTCACCAATATGTATGAATGATCTAGTGATTGTTAATCTTCCTTGTCAACATGAAACTATTTAAAATCACCATAGAAACACATCTCTGGGTGAGTCACAGTTTTTCCAAGTATGTAACAGAAGGAAGTTTGGACTACAGGTGATTGTATGTAACAAAATAGTAAAATCAAGTAGGAAAATGTCTGAGGAGAACATTTTTAAGTATTAAATGGTAGAGTAAAATTCCTAGGGATGTTATCTAGTAGCCTATGGAAGTAATGGGAACCAATTAAACTTGTGTTTCTTCTGGTCTTAAGTTTTAGTTTTCCTGCTTTTTAAAACATTTTTTTAATTATACAATTTTGTTTTATTTACATTTGAAACAAGATCGTTTTACATATCAATACCAGTTCCTGCACCCTTCTATACTCCCCTGATTCCCTTACCAGCCCCCAACCCACCCCCTTTCTGCTCTCTAGGGAGGGTGACACCTTACATGGGGAGTCTTCAGAGTCTGTCATATCATTTTGAGGAGGACCCAGGCCCTCCCCTATGTATCTAGGCTGAGGGAGTATCCCTCTGTATGGAATGGGCTTCCAAAATCCATTCATATACTAGGGATAAATACTGATCCAGAAGCTCCATAGACTTCCTAACACCACATTCAGGGAATCTGGGTCAGTCCTATGCTGGTTTCCCAGCTATCAGCCTGGAGTCCATGAGCTCCCCCTTTTTCAGGTCAGCTGTTTTTGTGGGTTTCTCCAACCTGGTCTTGACCCCTTTGCTCATCACTCCTCACTGTCTGCAACTGGATTCCAAGAGTTTGGCTCAGTGTTTACCTGTGGGTGTCTGTTTCTGCTTTCATTAGCTACTAGATGAAGGCTCTAGGATAGCAAATGATAGCCATCTATCTCATTATCGGGGAAGGGCATTTAAGGTAGCCTCTCCACTATTACTTGATTGTTAGTTGGGGTAATCTTTGTAGATCTCTGGACATTTCCCTAGTGCCAGACTTCTCTTAAAACCTGTAATGGCTCCCTCTGTTATGCTCTCCTCTGTACTTTCTCCCTGACTCAATCTTCCTGCTCCATCATGCCCACCTCTTCTCTCTCCTTTCTCCCAATCCCTCTCACCTCCCTCCATGCTTCCAGTTTGCTCAAGAGATCTTGTTCCTTTCCCCTTCTCCAAGGGACCATATATGTCTTTTTTAGGGACCTCCTTGTTTCCTAGCTTTTCTGACAGTGTAGATTGTAGGCTGTTAATCTTTTGCACTATGTCTAAAAACCATATATGAGTGAGTACATACCATGTTTATCTTTTTGTGACTGGGTTATCTCACTCAGGATGGTTTCTTCTAGTTTCATTCATTTGCCTATGAATTTCAAAATTCTTTTTTTTCCCACCGATTAATAATCCATTGTGTAAATGTACCACATTATCTCCATCCATTCTTCAGTTGAGGGGCATTTAGGTTGCTTTAAGGTTCTGTCTATTACAGATAATGCTGCTATGAACATAGTTGAACAGATGTCCTTGTCGTATGAATGTGCATCTTTTGGGTATATGCCTAATAGTGAAATTATTGGATGTTGACATAGATTGATTCCCATTTTCCTGAGGAACCACAATATTGATTTCCAAAGTGGCTTTTTTTTTCTTTCACACATTTGACATTTGGAATTGTGAACTACTCTGTGGAGAGAAAACTTTAAAAAGGACATAGAATATTTTGGTAACATCTTCACTTTCTGGTCATTGCTTTTGTCACTTGTTGATGCTTGATATTCAGACAGCAATCTGGGAAGACTATGGATTAATATCCTAAAAAAATGTTTCCCATCCCATCTGTAACCAGCATATTATACAGGGGAGAGGAGAGGGTAGGGTAAGGGAAGTCAGTCATCCTGAAGCTCAATCTTGCCCCACTCCACCAGGAAGTTAGTCAGCAAGGGTTTTGAAACTTTTTTGTTTGCTTCCCTCATGATTATCCCTGAAACTCTTCCCTTATTCTTGGGTGTTTGGGAGTCAGGAACTTCTTGAAATTCTGGGTCCAGGTTATTTCTGCTGGTGTCATCTTTGTACTGCTCCATGGGTGTCCTGATCGGGAGTGGGAAAGTGAAAAGCAAAGCAAAACATTGACAGTGTCTATTTGCTAAATTAGTCCTGTCATGTATGTGTTGATTCCTCTTTACAGCATGTGCCCCACCTCTTCCAGTATCAATTACTAACTTTGAATGAGGAGAGCCAACAATAAATACAGTATTTAAGATTTTTGCCTCGTCTTAACAGAGTATTTATGTCAGAAAATTCCTGTGGCCTGAGAGTATGTCTGCCAATGGGATCCAGCCTCTCTGCTGTTAAAATGAAATGCCATAAAGATCCAGTTACACAGGCCATTTGTGAAAGCTCCTCAATGTTTCTTCTGTTGTGTCCCATCAGGAGAAGTAAACTCATATCATTAAAACAACTGTTTGATTATTTCTCCTTTTTTATTCTTCTTGCTTTTAGATTAAAAAAATCATATTTCTCACATTCATAGGATTTGTTCCTTGCATACATTCTTTCTGAAATGGAGGCCACCAGAGAAGTTGGACGCCTCTTTTGGGGTAACAGAAGAGTAGCAGTTTATTGTACTTTACAGTTTATTGCATGAGCATCTTAAGTGTGCTCTATCTGAAAGGAAAATGCTAAGATGATGCTGTAACTGTCATAAATCATATCAGAGTAGTCTGCAGAGCTGTCAAAACAGATATCACAATATTCATACTCTAGGGATTCTGAAACATTAAGTCTGGATGGAGCCTGAAAGTCATATTTCTCATGAGTTCCCAGACTGTGATGATGACAAACTATCAGGGGATCTAAAAAGAGAAAGCTGTGTATTAGGTCTACAATCCTGCATCAGGTTCTAGACTTTATTGTGACTGGTTAGTGTTGATCCTCATCTGAAGGAGACTAAATAATGGCTTTCAGAGATTGTTATATGGAGATGACATCTTAACTAAAGTGAAGGTCCAGGATTGATCTGAGTAAGGTTACAAATGCAAAGCATAAGAAGTAGAAGACTGTGTTACAGTGGTCCCTGATTGCTTTGGGTCTGTGAAAACTAACCTTCTTCAGTTCATTTGGTTTATGGTTTTGCTGCGAACATCTTTGGAGACACTTATGTTTCACTCATAAAATGCTTTTTTTGCCCCCAATTTTTCTGAGATGGTTAATCTTGAGCCTCACACACACACACACAAAAGTTAACTGGCACCTAAAAAAAAGTTTACCAGTAGGCTGAGACTGTGAGGATGTTTCCAAGTAATGATCAAATCATAAGAGTTCTGAGTTAAATTGATGGTTTAAATCTATTGATAGATTTTAAAAATCAAATAATCTATTAGAAGGTGATGGAACTATAGATGGTGAGCTCTTGCTGGGGAAAATAGGTCATTGGGGACATGCTTTTGAAGAGTGTATCTTGGCTCTGGCCCCTACCCATTGTTCCCTTCTGCTTCTTAGCTGTTGATGTACACAGTCTCCTTAGCCATGCTCACAAAACCATGCATTCTACCTGGTTTTGAACCTGAAGCAATGGCTGTAGTTGACCTTGGATGGAACCCTTTTGTAATTGTGGATCTAAACACACCCTCCTCTTAGGAGTGTCTTAGGTCAGGTATTTTGTGACAGTGCTGAAAAACTTGTTCACACAGTCTGCCACCACACTCTGTCTCAAACGAGCCTTCACTCAGGTCTTAGACAAACCCTATTTTGTGGAGACTTCAGAAAGCAATTCCTTCTTTTTCTGAGACTCAGTTGTTTTATAGATCAGTTACCTAGATGAACCATCAGAACCCTCAGAATTCAGCTAATTTTTCTGGGCAGGAACATTTTTTTCCTTCCTAGGCTAGAATGTAAGGTCCCTGTGAACAGAAGCTGAAGCATGATATAATTGGTGATTCATATGTATTTATCTCAATTGGATCAACAGCATGAATGGCATCAAACTAAATTTGAACTTACTGAAATGTAAGAAAATTAATAAATGTGTATTGAGCATTTACTGTTGACCAGTATTATGAATCATCTCATTGATTCACTATAATTGTGTCATTGATCTCATGATCATCATCCTTATCACTCCAAAAAGGAAACAAAGTCTTAAAAGGCCAAAGTGACTCACTGAGGTCCCAAGCCAGTAGGGTAGAGCTAGGCTTCTATTTCAGGCACACCTAGAGCCTATGTGTTACCCAACACAGCGGTACTGAGCCATAATCCTCCTTGAGCTATGAGCTGTTTTCTACATTCTCGGTTCTGCGGCAAGCACTGTATGAAGCTATCTCTTTCCTCTGTCACTCAACACACTTGGAACCACAGAACCCACAAGAAAAATGCAACCTGGCCACCTGCAGTTTATGGACCTGAGATTTCTTCCATAATGACTCACCATCAAGAGCCATGGAAGCCACAGAAGCAATAAAGGATTCTTGTATTGATCAGCTTTGAAATTATAGAGGAAAACAAATTACTCCAAGCTTTTTTTTTTAATATTGACATTAAGTGCTGGGGTCAGACAGATTTTAGAGAAAAACAATAGCTTTTTAAGTTTTAATTCCAAAGTCACTTTTAAACTATGGGTGTGGGGAAAGGATAGCAAAGTAACATTGATAAATACAGATTTGAATTTCAACATAATCCCTTCCTTGATAGTTCATTAGAGATGATTATTCAGAAAAAAAAACAGAAACAAAATACTGTTTGAACAAATGGTTGTGATTCCTAGTTTTCCTTTGGTGCACAGAGTTGGACTTGTAATATTTAAACAAAGTTCATTGGTTGACTAATATCCATTTTATATAATTATGTAAATGTTGATAACTTGATGATGAATAAGTTGTTACTAGTATATTACCAATGGAAAAGTTCAGTTTCATTTTAAAGATTCAAATGTTGCATATTTGTGCCCCCAAGATGAAATAAAGTTTCTTTTCTTTTTTCCTGTATTAATAAATATTCATAAATAAATGGAAAAATGCTTTCATCCACCACATATGTTATCATATTATAAAACATTTTTTTCAACATCCAAAGTTTCTTTAATAACAGATCCAGGGTTAGTTTTTGTAGCCACGGCTGGACCTTCTGCCTCTGGGACGTTAGAACTTCCGCCCCTTGGAACGGACATATGATTTAGTATGGCTGTGTGGGGTTCCTGTGGCCTTGCCAAAATACTGGTACACCTCTCGGCCCTTCCGAGGACCAGACAAGTGCACAGTGCCATGGCCCTTGGGAGACTTCAGGACTTGCTGGTCAAAGGTGAGGATCTTACCCCCCAGCCTTCAGGATGCGACTTCCGACCGGGCTGCACACCCTCAGTGCACATACCTTCAAGCTTGGGCACTTCGAGAATCTACACATCATCTGTGACTGTTAGAGAATCTACACATCATCTGTGACTGTCCCCACAACCGCAGCTGTCTTGTTCTCTCGTCCAGGAAACTTCATCTTTCGGATTATCTGGAATAGGGACAGAGGTGGCCGGTTAGTGCGACGCATAAACAACCTTTTCAGCACAACCTGATTGAAGGTGGAGTCGGTTCTTCTGGCCAGAAACCGGCACAGTTTGACTAGCAGCCGCAGGGAGATGTCCTGGCTCTTGGGCTCCTTGTGCCAAACCTTTCGGTCCTTGTTACATCGAATGTTTACACCCATGATGGCGCCTCCTGCTCGGCCAGGTCCGGAAAGCTGCTCAGCCAAGTCCGGAAAGCTCTATAAAACTTTTTTTCCCCCATATCTAAGTTAGCTTTCCTTGGGGTTAAGCTGAAAAATGGCTTCTGCTACTCATTCTCTATGATATGATTATGGATAGCTTTCATTTCCAGTTTATAGATTAAAAAAAATGAAGCAATTAGAAAAGTAATTTGGAAGTGGGTAGATGGCACCATCTACAATGTACTTGCAATATAAGCATTAAAACCCGAGCTAGAATTTTTAGTACCCAGGTAAAAAAGCTGGGAGCAGTGGGCACATGTCTATAGAGACAGGCATATCCCTGGTGCTTGACAGCCAGTCAGCCCTCAATCAGTAAGCTCTGGGTTCTTACAGAGACTGTATCTGAAAAAATGACATCGAGAGTGATTAAAAAAAAAATACCAGAGGCCAAATAATCTGGTTCCCCCCCTCTCTCTCTCTCTCTCTGTGTGTGTGTGTGTGTGTGTGTGTGTGTGTGTGTGTGTCCCACTCTCTCTTGTAGTCTGCCTCTTTGGTCTACCAGCTCCCAGATAAGTACCTGGAGACGTCATATTAATTATGAATGCTTGGCCTTAGCTTAGGCTTGCTCCCAACTACCTCTTATAACTTAAATTAACCTGTTTCTATTAATCTATATTCTGCCCCACGGCTCTTTATCTCTCCTCCATGCTGTAAATCCGACTCTCTCTGTGTCTGGCTAGCAAAATCCAGCTTCTGTGATTCTTCTGAGTTCTTATCTCTTCCTGGAAGTCCTGGCTATTCTGCCCTGCCTAGCTATTGGATAATCAGTTCTTTACTATCCAATCAGAAGATGCCTGAGGCAGAGAGATCTTCAAAATGTACAAAAAAGGAATTATCTCACAGCATTCTCTTTCTCTATCATATATGCAAATAAACACACACATTCATGTATACTCATACCTATACAAATATGCACATATAAATATGCACATATATACATCATACACATAAAATCATTTTGCAAGCTCCCTCAGTTGCTAAGACAAGCGTCAGCTCTGGTTTAAAACTTAATCCCTTTGCACCTCTCCCGTTCCTCTCAAATATAGAACTCATTGACATCCATCAATCAGTTTATACATTAACCCTTTCCCTACAGTTTGTCTCTGGGATTCTGAACCTATAGGTAAGAGATCCTCATTGAATTCCACTGTGACTTGCCTCATATATGGGTCCATAGTGAACCCCCATGTCTTCCTGGGGTCTTGTTTCTGCTGGGATTTCCTTTGTGGGTTCGGGCTGAGTTTTTTTCCCCTTTCATGTGCCTACTACTTGCTTATTGTATGACTCCTGACTCATTATTTTCCTTATGTTTTGAATATTTTGCATTGTCTAGCAGGCTAGATTTTCCTAAATTGCCCTCTGGTGCCTTTTGAGTTCCTGACCCAGTCTCCATGCCCTCCAGGAAAAGCCCACCTATGCCTCAACTTGTGATTGTTTAAATGATCTAGCCCTATCATCAGTTGTCTGTTGCCCTTGACATCAAATTAAAACCCCTTTGTCCAAATTTTTTCCTTTTATGTTAATTTTGAAATTTTATTTTTTTGTTTCTTCTTCCTTCCTTTCTTTTTTCTTTCTTTCTTCCTTCCTTTCTTCCTTTCTTTCTTCCTTTTTACTGCTGTTATTATTTTCCTGGCAGAAGGTTATTTCTGTGTTGCCTAGGCTACTTCCTATTCCTGCTATTAAAAGATTAATGCTTAACTTCTGACTTTATGGGTCTAGGCCTCCATGACTATATGGGTCTGACTTCTGCTTTTAATACATAACCTGATTATATTCTGTTGTATCAGGTGTCCTTTTTTTTTCCACAATCTTTGGAAAAGCATGGTGATAAAGCTAATCATGGCTGCCATTTATTAATATAATCAGTAGATAAGATGTAATCAGTAGGGAGATATTTTACTATTAATATTATATTTGATATCACAAAGTTCAATATTTCAGCTTCATTTTTGTTTTTGGCAAATAGATACGGGGTCAGTCAGTTTTCCATTGCTGTGACAAAATGCTAGAGAGTATTATTTTATAGGAAAAAATGATTTATTTTGGTTTACAGTTTGAGAGATTTTTAGTTTATGGTAACTTCGTCTAGATGCTTCTAGACCTGTGGTGAGACAGAGAATCATGGTGAAAAGGCAGTGCAGAGGACAGCTACTCACTATGTGATACCCAAAAAGCATGTGATGGTGTTAGAGGAAAGGGGCAAGGGACAAATACTTCCTAATGATTTACTACTAACTTTCTACCAGCCTCCAATAGACCATTAAATCTTTGCACCACTGTTACCTTATTTATTCATTATGTATGTCAGACCATTCATGACCCAGTAGCTACCCTAATGCACCACCTGTAAATGTTGTGAACCAAATCTTCAACATCTGAGCTTTGGAGGTCACTTAAGAGCAAGCCATAGCAGTTGTTATATTTATATTACAATGATGTCTTATGTAAGTATGTACATTTATACAGCTAGCTAGAGAACGATAATAATCTCTACTCATTTCTAGTAGACTGTGAAGATCTTATTCTTCCTACTACTCTTTGCTGCTATAAAAAATACATTCATTTCTGGTGATGATGAGTAGATGTTATGGTATTTAATCACTGCTTACTGTGTAGGAGGTTGGAAACAATACTCATTTCCCTTAAAACAAACCTGTTATCTTCTACTTCATTACATGAGAAGGCTTTTATGCACTTTCCAAGTCATCACTCTTAGTTTTTCATGGAGAAGACTTGGTATAGATATTCTATGAGTTGAGCACATACCTTGTTCTATACATTATTAAAAGATGGGTCTTCACCAGCACAGGAGAGAGGAAGAGAAGCAGAAGAATGAAGGTGTAAAGTTCCAGGGCTTAATGTACACCAGAAACATTTAATGTGTCCCTTTGTCTGGTATATAATTTTAGCATGGTGCATAAGTTTGGGGATGGGTATTGGAGAGATTGCTCTGTGGTTCAAGTACTTGCCATGTAATCATGAGGACTGGATTTGGATCCCAACAACCCTTGGGAAGGCTGGCTGAGTATAGTGATAATAACCTCTAATTCCATTCTCAGAAGATTGAGACGGGGATCCCCAGAGAAAGCTAACTAGTGAGATGAGCCTTATCATTGAGTTCTGGGTTCACTACTTCATTGAATAAGGTAGAAAAACAATTGGGGAAGATTCAACATCAACCTCGGATCTCCATAGTCACACAAATATATGTGTGTCCCCACACAATGTTGCTCACACCCATGTACAAGCATGCACATCACATGTGTGCACATCACCAAAAGGAAAACAATCACATAAACTAACAAGCACATATGGGAAGTAAGCAGCAACTGTCACCTATCAAAACCCTAATGTCTGGTGTGGGGCTGGGCAAAATACTAAGGCCATGTCTGGACTTGGTGGTGAATCTTTGAACATAGTTCTCTGAGAATGCTATTGGAACCAGGAATTTGCCTCCATGGAAACTACAACAGTGTCCCTCCAACACCTGCAAGCAATGATTCTTCCATTTATCTACTTGGAACCCCTTAGAAGATTCCAGGCATCATAATCACCGTCCTCTACTCTGACCTCTTCCATGCCTCTGCAAAGACAGATAACACATGGTTTAGATGTTTTTCTGTGCTGAATGTTGCCAAATGAGAACATATTTGCTTGAATAAATGAGGGTTTGCCA
This sequence comes from Cricetiscus sungorus, assembly GCA_030556225.1. Lineage (NCBI taxonomy): Eukaryota > Metazoa > Chordata > Mammalia > Rodentia > Cricetidae > Cricetiscus > Cricetiscus sungorus. The sequence continues at coordinate 19,806,311 of JANBXA010000735.1, read as the reverse complement.
TCCTTATATTCTGGAGACCTAATTTACTTTGTAGTTTTCTTTGCCTTTTATGCTTGTCAGCGCAGCCTAAAAAGAAAACCATCTTAGTGGGAGAGACATTAGCCACAGAAATGCTGAAGGATTCCACTCCCTATAGCCAACCCTATCACATGGAAGCTGAAGCCTGTTTTATAGCCCATAGGAAATTTACTTCTTTTCAGGTTTTCAAGTGTTCCTTTTTTTTTTCACAGTCTTGACCTTTGGCCTAACTTTTATATGTGGTTGGTTTCTATCCTGATGCAAGCTCTATGTTACAGGGGTGTTCTGCCTCTCCTCTAAGCTTACATGTCACAGGAGGTCTATGATGTAGCAGAGCACAGAATCTCTGTTACATTTTAAAAAGCTCAAGTGTCCCATAGTCCCTTCTGTGGAGATGTGGAGACTCAATGCAGAATTTGAGTAGCAAGGAAGCCAAGCCACCAACCATAAAACCATAATGTTCTTCCTATCTAAATCTATGCCTTGAAAACTATTTATTTATTCTTTATTTACGTGTGTGTATGTGCTTGTATGAACTTATGTACACCACCTGCATACTGCTTTTGGAGAGATTATCTCTTTCTATCTCATACTCTTCCTCTGGATTTTGTGTCTGTGAATTTGCATGTGAGACTAATCCTCCATTCATGATATGAAAATCTTTAGTTAGTAAATCAAGACAGCAAGTCTATACTGAGTTTCCCATTTTGCCCTCATCTAAGACTCACTTCCTCATTGTTCCACCTACAATTGTCTACCCATTGCTTAGTCTGAATTCTGGGGCCTCTAATCAGATGAAATCACATCCTTGTATGTTATTAGCAAAGGAAACAGCAGCACCACCACCAGCAGTATTAGTAGTATTAGTATTAGTATTAGTATTAGTATTAGTATTAGTATTAGTATTAGTAGTATTAGTATTAGTATTAGTAGTAGTAGTAGTAGTAGCAGCAGCAGCAGCAGCAGCAGCAGCAACACCCACAACAGCAGCAGAGAACATTTAGCATGTGGGGGAACATTGTACCATCTTTTATTTCCAGGGCTTAGGTCGCAAACACATTAACACTTTGTCATCAGTCTCTTTGCAAATGCTCATTTCTATATTGAGCTTTTAGAGGGCCCCTTGGATTTTCTTTTCCTTGTCTCTTTTTTTTCTGTTTGGTTAGAGCTTGCTCTGCTAGGTTCCTTTTATACCCGTGAATTGTGGGACTATTTTCTGCTGTGTTTTTTTTTTTTCTGTATCTGTCCTGATGTTCTATGAAGGATCCATTTTTGTGGAACCTTTCGTGAAATTTTCTTTCCTTTTCTGCTCCTTGCTTTCTTGACAACTTAGGAACTATTCCCACTGACCACTGTTCCCTAGTCAGGGCAGTGGGGTGTCTTGAAGACAGTCTGCAATGGACAGTGATTCTGTCCCTCTGTTTAGCAGGAGAGTTTCCTTCTCTTGTGTATTTCCTTGCTGTGAACTGAAACAATTGCACTAGATCTATTTTCTTCTTCTATGTTATCATACTGGTATTTTCATTGATTCATAAGAAATAATATATGAAACTTCCTGTGTCCTTAATGAATGCCAAACACTGGGCTCAATGCCTTTTTTACATGAAAAATAGATATAAAAAATTACAGTTTTTAAAGCTATTGGTAGTAATAGAGGCAATATACATAGATATTTATTAGGCCATTCCTGTGTGTCAGGAAGTGTGCTAAGCTCTTTGTGTATATTCCCTCACTGGCTATAATGATTCACAGTTATCTCATAGATAAAGGAATCAGAATGAGGTTTAAATAGTTCATGTAGCCTGATGAGAGGGCTTGCTGTCAATTCTGACAACCTGAGTTCAATCCCCAGGACTCACATGATGGAAGGAGCAATCTGAATCCCACAATTCTTTTGTCTTCCACAGGAGCACCATGATTTGCATGTGAAGAAACACACACATGCACACACACACACACACACACACACACACACACACACACACACACACACACACACGCACACTAAATAAAACTTTAATAAAGATTCTCCAAGACTATGCCAGGATGTGAGGCTGTGAGAAATGGAATCCCAGGTAAGTTTATTCCAGAAGCCAAGGGCAAGATCTTCTGAGTTATGTGGTTCTAGTTATTTCTGTAACAAGTAGCCATAGATGAGCATGACTGGCTGTCTCTCAGGAGTATGCAGCAGGACTATCTTCAAATGCCCATTCTGCAAGGTGAAAACAAGAAGCAGAGAGAATAGATGAGGCAGCAGGCAAGCAAAGACAGTTTTCAGCAGAAAATGAGCAAGACTTGGAAGAGGCCTTGAAGACACTTATGGAGATGAAGACACAGTAATTGAAATTAAGAAGATTATAGACCCTGTAGATATCAGTGACACTGAGCTATCCAGCAGGGGGCCACAAGTGCTGACATTTCCATGAAATCAAAAGACAGTTAATGAATTTAGCCAATCCTGTGCCTTGGGATGAGGAAATGCAGTTCAAAGTTAGTTCATCTTGAGATGCAATGTAATGAGAAAACTTCAGCATCAGAAATTTTTTATTGAAAAAAAATTCACAATAAAATAACAGACGCTGGTATGGATGGGAGAGAGGCAAGGGCTTTTTGGCAAGCTGCTGAACTTCTTGAACTCCTGCCATTCTCAAGTTGTGTAGACATCTGTGCTGTCAGGCTGAGCATTAGATTGAACCCTGTCAATGGCTGTGTTGCATCTGTCCTCTTGACTCTCCAACTTATGAGCTGCCCAGGAAAGTGGAATCACTGTTGAAATCTGCCAATAGTAGGGTGTTAAGGAGAAGCAGTATAGCTGTTTTTCAATTTAAGATGGATAAAAACTATAAAAACATTATAATTATATGGAAAGAGCAAGTTCACAGAGGAAACTGTCACAGGTATCTCTTGCTGTAGACAGGCAATCTGCCCAAGACAACAGCATCCTCTGTCCTCCACCAAAACCAAAACTTCTTTTGAAAATGAAATCTTAGTATCTCAGAAATCCATAATTGTTTTCAGCTATCCCAAAGGAAGCATCTGAGCTGATCACATTCCTTGGTAAATCCTCCAGTCCCTAAACCTACTTATTTAGTGCTTTTATACTGAAGATGGCCTCAGGGAAGAGAGATGAGAAAGGTACTTATACATTTAAGTATTATTTATTTCAGATTTTTAAAATTTAAATTAGAAACAAGCTATTTTTGCATGTCAATCCCAGTTCCCTCTCTCTTCTCTTCCCCTGCTCCCCACCAATACCCTATCCTGTTCCCTTGCTTCTCTCCAGAGAGGGTGAGGTTTTCCATGGGGGATCTTCAAAGTCTATCATAACATTTGGAGCATGGCCTAGGCCCTCCCTTGTGTTTCTAGGCTGGTGATCCTTTGCTCTACATGTAATATCCATATGTGAGTGAGTACATACCATGTTTTTCCTTTTGAGACTGGGTTACCTCTCTCAGGATGGTTTCTTCTAGTTCCATCCATTTCCCTGTGAATTTCACTATTTCCTTGTTTTTTTCTGCTGAGTAGTATGCCATTGTGTAAATATATCACATTTTCTTTATCCATTCTTCAGTTGAGGGGAATCTAGGTCACTTCCAGGACCTGGCTATTACAAATAATGCTGCTATGGCCATAGTTGAGCAGATGTCCTTGTTGCATGAATGTGCATCTTTTGGGTATATGCCTAAGAGTGGAATTAGTGGATCTTTTCTTTTTTATGTTGATATTTTTATTTCAATTTGAAAAAAGCTTGTTTTACATGTCAATCCCAGTTCTCTCACCCTCCCTTCCTCTGCTGCCCCCTCCAAATGCCCATCCCATCCCCTTTCTTCTCCCCAGGGAGGGTAAGGCCTTCCAAGGGGGATCTTCAAAGTCTGTCATATCATTTGGAGCAGGGCCTAGGACATCGGCCATGTGTTGAGGCCGAAAGAGTATCCCTCTATATGGAATGGGCTCCCAAAGTCCATTCTTATACTAGGGATAAACACTGATCCATTACCAGAAGCCCCATAAACTCCCCAGTCCTCCAAACTAACACCCATGTACAGGGAGTGTGGGTTGGTCTTATACTATTTTCCCAGCTATAAGACTGGTGTCCATGAGCTCTCCCTTGTTCAGGTCAGCTGTTTCTGTGGGTTTCTCCAGCCTGGTCTTGACCCATTTGCTCATCACTCCCTCTCTGCAACTGGATTCCAGGAGTTAGGCTCAGTTTTTAGCTGTTAGTGTCTGCTTCTACTTCCATCAGCTACTGGACAAAGACTCTAGGTGGCATATAAGGTAGTCATGGATTTTGTGATAGACTGATTCCCACTTTCCTGAAGGACAGCCAGACTGATTACCAAAGTGGCTGTATAAGTTTGCACTCCCACCAGCCATGGAGGAATGTTACCCTCTCTCCACTTCCTCTCCAACACAAACTGTCTTTGATGTTTTTGATTTTAGCCATTCTGACAGGAGTAAGATGGTATCTCAGAGTTGTTTTGATTTGCATTTCCCTGATGGCTAAGGATGTTTAGCACTTTCTTAAATGTCTTTCAGCCATTTTAGATTCCTCTATTTAGTTCTGTATCCTACTTATTATTATTATTAATTTTGCATATTGATCCCAATTTTCTCTCTCTTCCTCCTTCCCTTCCTCACCTGTCCCCCATCCCCTCCCAAACCCCCCCACTCCACAGGGAGGGTGATACCTTCCAGGAGGGATTTTAATTTGATACCTAATTTGTTAAATATTATAATAGCCATCTCATTTCTTGGGTCCATTCAATTGGAAAATCTTTACTAACCCTTAACTCTAAGGTAATGTCTATCTTAGAGATTGAAGTGTATTTCTTGTATGCAGCAGGAGGATGGATTTTGTCTTTGTATCCATTCTGATAACCTGTGTCTTTTTATAGGTGAGTTAAGACCATTAAAAAATATTGATGGAAATTAAGAACCATTGATTGTTAATTCTTGTTTGGTTTGGATTTGTTGTTTGTGGTGGTATTGTGTGTAGATTTACCCTGCTTTTTCTTTTGGCTTTTGGTAAAGTGGGGTTTTCTATTGCTTATGTTTTTGTGGGTGTAGTTAACTTCTTAGGTTGGAGTTTTCCTTCCAGTATTTTCTTTAGGGCTGGATAAGTGGATATGTATTATTTAAATCTGGTTTTGTCATGGGATATCCTGTTTTCTCCATCTATAGTGATCAAAAGCTTTGCTGCATATAGTAGTATGGGCTGGCATTCGTGGTCTCTTAGTGTTGGTAGAATAGGTATCCAGGACCTTCTGGCTTTCAGAGTTTCCATGGAGAAGTCAGTTGTGATTCTGATAGGTTTGCCTTTATATGTTACTTGGCCTTTTTCCTTTTCTGCTCTTAATATTCTTTCTTTATTCTGTATGTTTGGTGTTTTGATTATTATGTGGTAAGGGGATTTTGTTTAGGCCCACTCTATTTGGTGTTCTGTAAGCTTCTTATACTTTCATTGGCATGTCTTTCTTTAGGTTAGGAAAGTCTTCTTCTGTAATTTTGTTGAATATATTTTCTGCACCTTTGAGTTGTTTTTTTTCCCCCACCTTCTATACCTATTATTCTTAGGTTTGATCTTTTCACGGTGTCTCATATTTCCTGGATATTTTGTGTTAGGGATTTGTTGAACTTAAGATTTTCTTTGGTCAATGAATCTATTTCTCCTGGTGTATCTTCAATGCCTGAGATTCTTTTTTCTATCTTTTGTATTCCATTGGTTATGCTTGCATCTGTAGCTCCTGATCATTTACCCAGCTTTTCTATTTCCAGCATTCCCTCAGACTTTGTTTTGTTTTGTTTTTTAATTGTCTCTATTTCATCTTTCAAACCTTTCATTGTTTCAATTGTTTCTTGAAATTTTTGGTTTGTCTTTTCTTCCATTTCTTTAAAGGATTTTCTCATTTCCTCTTTTAGGGCTGCTTCATCTATGTTGAGATGTTCAGGTCTTGCTCGTGCAGAGTCCCTAGACTCTGCTGGCATTATGTTGTTTTTTCTGTTGTTGAATGTGTTCTTATATCTACCCATCCCTTCTTCCAGTGGGTGCAGGTGGGTTCTCTTCCTCTCCTGGTGGGTACAAGTCCAGGGTTCTCTTCTGGTGGATGCAAGAAGGTATAAATGGTGATGGGTCTCTCTCTAAATAGATTGAGGTGGGGGCTAGCACTGTGATGTCAGCAGACTGTGTATTGCTTGATCTGCCAGGAGTGATTCGACCTGCCTGCAGTTTTCAGGCCAGCAGAACTCAAAGAGAGCAAGACAAAGTCCTCTATGTATTCTTGATTTCATCTTTGTCCTTGCTTATTTTACTGTTCCTCCTAGACATCAGTAACCAGTCATCTGCTGATAAAACACCAAAGTACCCTGAATTTCTCCATTTTCCTCACATATATCCAGCCAACTGTCCTTATAACCTTTATCACTGCTTTGTCTCCTGGCCAGCTATGATTGCTTTGTTATTTTCTGATCTCATTTATCACTCTTTGTCTTCAATTGACAGCTAGAATACACTGTAATAATGCAGATAAGAAAATGAACACTCCTGCATTAAATCCTCCTGTGTTTTCTTTCCCTTGCTCTGGGGCCCATTCCCAGCTCTTCTTGGCAAGTGTAGCCTCTCCCATCATCATGCCAAATCTGTCACCCCTATTACCCACCCCACCTCTGACTCCTTTCCCTTTCACTGCACTCCAGTCACCAGGGCTCTTTATTGTGGACATCCACAGACCAATTTTATTCATGCCTGCCAGTGATTTTTTCTTAAAGTTCCCTTTTCTTGGATGCTATTCACCTGAGATGCCTCTGAATCTTTTAAAAATGAGTTTTTGCTTCACATGTCTTTTTCAACTTTGCTGTTTGAAGTTAAACTCATCATTCAGGTCTCTGCTCCAATTTCACCCCTTCAGTGATTAGCTTCTGACTACTCTCTCTTTCTCTCTCTCCCCCTCTCTCAAAGGGCCTCAGCTCCTCTGTCTCTTTGTGTCATTGTGTTTTACTTCCTTCATGACTGTGTCTGGAGTTCTTTTTTACTTCTTTGGCCACTGAGCATAGTTCTCTATTCCACCTCTTTGAATTACCACCAGGCCTCATAGACCATGGCCCCATCTATCCATTTTACCACTGCTTTCCTGGCAGCACAGAGTCTGGAATAGGGACAATCCATAACCAACAGAGGCAATGACATAGCAAGTCAGGCATCTTCTGTGAAAAGTGTTAAGGATACAAAGTGTTTTTATAACTGTTTTCTTTTATTTGTTTAGTTGTGCAAATGCATGGAGTATCATGCAATAATTCAATGTAATATTCAGTGGGTAATGATCAAACAAAAGTATTTTGGGGATTAATTTGCAATCATTGTACATATTAATGGGCTAATATATAATAATGTAAAGTATAGTATTTCAGTTCTTGATATGGTGTGTACTAATCCAATTGTTGCTATTCATGTTTCCATCCTCATCATTACTTTGTGTTTAGAGACATTGAACTCCTGTTTTCAAGTTATTCAAAAAGTATTGCATGGCTTATTGTGAATTACGACTCTGTCTATATTCTGAGGAGCACTAGCATTTATTTCTTCTTCTCTCCTTTCTTTCAGATGCATGTCTGTGCATGCATGATATGCGCATATGTGAATACTTGCTGTAGTACATGCATAGAGGTCAGAGGATAACTTTCTGGAGTCAATTCTCTAATTCTCTATTTGAGTTCCAGAGATATAATGTAGTTATCTACTTTTGCATAGCAGGATTTTTCCTACTTGATTACCTCATAGACTCCTACTAGAAGTATTTGGATACCTATTAAGAGATGCCAAGTTAGAAAAAAAGCATTCCTAGTATACAGGAACTAATGGTATATCTAAGTAATGTTACACATCCTGACATGATACCCTGGGATAATACCTCATTGTTTAGGTGTTCATGATATTACATTATTTTTTCAGCCATTATTTGCTGAGACTATTCTGTGTTTTATGCTTTTTGCAATGATGAGGAAATCATCATTTTTTGCCTTTGGGAAAGTTAGCATCTAGTATGATACATGATAAATTTCTTTGGCACCATTCATTTAATGCATCAATACTAAACGGTAGAGAATAAACTATGCTCTTGGTGGTGGCTTGTGAATGACATGCTTCAGTGCATATCATAGAGGCAAGGGGACTAGTAGAGTGACAGTGCAATAATAAGCATAAGACATAGTAGACATGGTGAGAGTTTCTGAGTGAGAAAACATAGGAAATGAAGGAAACAAAAATCTCAAAGGATTATGATCCTTTGTGATCATAATCCTCCATCATAGAGATGAAGGAGAGTTGGGATAAATTAGCTCATGGAATTCTCCATGGAAAAGAATGGTAGAAATTATTCCAAGGAAGATTAATGGGGTTGTGAGTTGTTATTATTCTTTCATGTCCAGATATTGTGATTTTGTGTGAAACTGGAACAGAAAGTTTATTTGAAAATGAGTAAGAGATAAAAGTAGAGGAGGTATGGTAGACCACTTATAGCCAAGGGTGGAAGCCAAACTTTGAGTATGCAAATTCCTCCATCTTAAGATCTAGAGCAAATCATAAAGTTCTAAACTTTGATGTCTTCTTCAATACGATAGAAACAGTGTCTCATAGTCTGGACTTTGGACTTCATTATAGCCATGAGAATTATCTGCTAAAGATCCCAGACACCAGGCTGTACACTGGAGGCTGACAAATGACCTGTGGAAGAGCCTGATTCTAGTAGAGAGGGTGGAGAGATGCTAATTGACTGACGACTAGCTCTGTGAATGGATCCACTAAGGCAAAGATGATGGACAATCTAATGCGAGGGAGACCCTGGATATGTGAAGTGAGGTTAACAATGCCTTTGAACTGTCAGTGATAACTTTTGTTTATACAGAAGACTGAACCTTAGTGAGTCATCTTTTTGGAGATAGATGGGACATAGAAACCTAGCTTAGCTACTAATGGATTAGAAATTCAATACTTGGAAGATGTTTTGAGAGTTGAATTCAAGTGATGATGTCATTGAATTTCTGTACTTTACTTTCTGAAGTGACTGCATTGCTTCCCTTTTTATTTTATTATTGAAAATACATATAACATAAAATTAACCATTTTACCTATGTTACAGTATGTGGTTGAGTGGAGTGAGATCCATAGCATTCACAAGGTTGTGTGGGCATATATTCATTCCCATTATCTAGTTTGAGATGGTTTTCAACTCCCTCACAGTATAAACTCATTTATGTGAAGTGCTCTCTTCCCACTAATCCTTATCAGAGCTCCTGACACCCATCAATTTGATTTTTTGTTTCCATGGATTTATCTATTCTGGATATTTCATACACTTGCAATTACATAGCATTTAACTTATTGTGGCTGGCTTCTTTTAGTTAAAAATGGTTTCAAGGCTCATTCATATTGCAGTAATTACCTAGACTTGTTACTTTTTATGAGCAAACAATGTTACAACATCTAGATATACAATATTTTGTTTATCCATTTAGCTGCTGGACAGTGTGCTTATCATGAATAGGACTACAATGAACAATTGGGTGTAAGTAGCTGTCTTACTGTTTCAAACTCTTGGCATCTCTATAATGGAGTTAGCAAGTCATACAGTAAGTCTATGTTTATTTTATTGAGCATATATCAAATTATTTCTTAAAGCAACTGGATCATTTTACATTCTTGACACATTTTTTTGCCTTTAGTGAAGTATGCACATCCATCAATGTAGTTTGAGCAAACAAGACTTACTGTGGTTGTGGGTCATGTCAACTTTGGGACAACTTCCTGTCAGAGAAACCTTAAATGAAATTGAAGTTCATAAACTAAGTCATCAAAATGTTGAGATTTGGTTTAATTGATCTAAGAACAAACTGGCTGTAATATTGAAAAGTAATGCTGTAACAAAAACAATTTAGTTTGTTTGTTCCTTCATTTTTTGAAACAGGGTCTCACTTGATAGCCTCGCTGGCCTCTCACTCCCTATCTAGACCATGCTGGCCTTGAACTCAAAGAGATCCAGCCATCTCTACATTCTTAGTTTGGAATTAAAGGCATACACCACTACAACAGGCTATTTTTTTTTATTTCAAAACAAAGATGGTCTTTGGATTTGAAATTATTTGATAAAATTCTGAATTAATACAACTGAACAAATGAAGACTATAGGTTCATTTATCATTTTGAGTTATAGTGTTGCAAAATAATGGTTACTGAGTCTCCTTGTTCCTAAGACCAAAGCTAAAAAAAAAAGCCGTGAAAACACAGAGTAATTTCACTTAGGAACATAAATGTTGAGTGTTTCTACTAAAGAAAACACAAGAGCAAAAATAGTGAATTATAACCAATTTTTAGTTGGTTGTACTTATTAAAATAGACTTGTATATAATCAAACTCAGCAAAAACAAAACCAAATAAAATAACAAATAGTCTCAGATATCAGTAGTACCTTTTAAGTTTCTGAGTGGAAAAAAACTAAAATTCAAGTATAGAAATAAATATAAAAAAAATAAAAATAAGCAAACAAAATTAAACTGAGGCACTAATATTAAAGCCACCACCACAGCAACCCCCCAAAGAAACTTCACAAAATAAACAAGCAAACAACTTGTTTAAACACTCCCACATAGACACTGAAAAAAGAAACTATTAAAATCCATCAATATTAGTCTCTGTTCTTGGATAATGTCATTTTGGATACTTTTTGGTTTGTGGTGGTTTGGATGAGAATGACCCCAAAGGCTCACATATTTGCTTAGTTCCCAGTTGGTAAACTTGTTAGATAGTGTAGGTGTGGCAAGAGATTTGTCATTGGGGGTGGGTTGTGAGGTTTCAAAAGCCTAGGCCAAGCCCAGTATATCTCTTTCTTTCTATTGTTGCCTAAGGATCAGGATGTAACTATCAGCTACTGGTCCAGTGTTATGTTAGTCTGCTTCCCTCCTTGATTATGGACTAAGCCTATAAAACTGTAAGCAAAGCCCTAATTAGATTATTTCTTTAATGAATTGCTTTGGTTATGATGTCTCTTCACAGTAGAACAGTAACTAAGACATGCCTCATATTCTTCTTTAATTTAAAAAAGTTTGCAAATATTTATTTCTATAATTGGAACCTCATAAATGTTATAAATGCCACAGAAAATAATGTTAAGATTCTGTTTTTGTTTTAGTCCCTCCCATTTCTTGGTGGTACTGGAGATTAAACCAGGCACTTCACGTGTCAGCTAAATGTTTTCCCATTGAACTACAACCTCATGTTTTTACTTCTTAAAGCTGACAGTACTTTTAAAATTTTTGTTTATTATTTGGAATTTCATACATTAATACAGTGGACTTAGATCATGTCCATCACCTCCACCATGGCTACTACCTTCCAATCCTCTTCAGTCCTAAAAGTGTTACACTTAATTTGGCATGTTTATAAAATTGATGTGTTCATGGAAAGTTAATAATCACTGATTTAGGTTTAGCCCGAGAATGTGGAGTCAGTGTGCAATCTGTGCTCATAGTAATACTTGGGGAAAGTAGTACCGGTGGTTGGTTTTATCACTCTGGAAATAAGACCCCTTCAAATAGAACAGAGATTTCTGAGCACTCACCTTTGAAAGAATACAGGAACCCAGTAGCAATACATTGTGGTTCTCCAGAAACCTAAGCTTGGCCTTATAATTCCTACTTTGCTTGTTATTCATATACTATACTATATAATACTCCCAAGTCATTTAGTCTGCTTTGGGCTTCAGTTTCCTGATGTTCAAGTTGTATGATGATTATTTTCTTTGGGGTGTTACACCAATTAGAATGAATTCTAGTCAACAAATGAACATTTAAAAACTCTGATTTTCAGAGAGGTTGTGGTTGATGCCATCATGTACTACATTCCTGATGATTAACAGGAAGTTAGGCCTGGACCCTAACCCATCACAGAATGGAAGATGACACTGGCTTAAGAGCTCTACTAGGAATTACTTCTATTGGCTGCTAAGTCAGAGAGCTAAGTGGAAGATTCCTGGGGAAGGGTGAACAGAAAACAAAACAAAACAAACACAGTATTGTGTCATTCAATGTGGCAATCTCAGGCAACATTTCTGGAGAGTTTGCAATAATAGGAACTCTGTTGAGTCATCTTGCTCTCTTCATGTCGATGCTGTCCTCAACTTAGTGTCTCTTTCCAGAGCACTGATGAAGCTAACACAAACTATACTCATCTTCTTTTCTCTGCTTTCCACCTACCTGGTCTTTAATCCAACCTTTTATTTTTCCCCCATGTCCATGAGTTACATCAGTACTGTGTCCCTGTCACATCAATTGCCCCTAGGTAACTTCCTCAGGTCTTACCCTTCAGGTGCCTGTCAATAATTTTGCTTTTATGATTTGGTATTGTAGCTGATTAAAAGACCAGTATTAGTCTCATTCAATACCTTGCCCTCCTGCACCAGCACAGAGGCACCATCTAATGCTGGAAACTAGAAAAATGAGTGAATCTGAATGGAAACTTTATCGGTAGATTTCTTAGGCAGGGGCCTCTGTGTATTGTCATTATCCTTCTGAGTCAAAAAATTCCACGACAGTGAATCTGACTTTAGCTCTTCCTCTAACCAAATTCATGTTTATATAGATGAAGCAACAAGATTGGGCAAGGTATGTAGGGATGGAGGAGGGTTATTACCAGGCTAATTTGTCTCAGGAAGTATAGTTTGTGACCTATGATTAACACTCTGGCCTTCTATATCAAAGGGTTAATTGTTTAGTTTCATATTTGAGTTTGGGGAAGACACAACTCAAGCAGAAGTTTATATTTTTGTCTTTCAGATTGAGCAAGGACACACCATGAAAATATATTTGTGATTATTTCTTTTTCAGTCTTGTAGCCTGGGATATTAATGTTGCTGTGGGGATTGTTACCATGGTTGTTTTTTTGAGCCTTTGCAAATATGTCTAGATATTCTTCCCCAATATTTTTTTCATCTCTAAGTTTAGCATCAGCACAGACAGTTGGAACACTCAGTATTACCCATTTGAATTGAACAGTTGGGAATGACTTGTGAAAAATCGGTGGAGAATTTTCTTTTAATATAGTAAAGTTTTTGTCCCAGTTAAAATTTTAGAAAGTCACAGAGTATGTGAAATGATGCTTAAAGTGAAAAAGACCATGTGTAAATCTCCTTGACTGGAGGGGAGTTCTTCTTTCAAGTTTTGAAAAGTTTACTGTAGGAGCTGGAGAGATGACTCAGTTCTTAGTGACCCAGAGAACCCAAGAAAAATACCAGATGCAGCAGTGTGCTCTGGGGCTGTGGTGGAGATAGGCAGATCCCCGGAGATCACTGGCTAACCAGTCAGTCATAATGAAACAGTGAGCACTAAGTTCAGTAAGAGATCCTGTCGCAAAAAAATTAGGTGGAAAGCAATTGCAGAAGCCACCTAAAGTTGACTTGTGGTTTCCACACACAGGTCTTCACATTCATGTACACTCAGACATCAAATACATAAGGGTAATATACACAATTAACTGAATAATTAACTAAAATAAAATGTTTAAAGGCTGCTTTAGGTGTAAGCTTTCAGGTGACTTTCATTTTTACAATATTGGCAAGACTGCAAAAATCCAGGCCTGGAACGCTCTTCATTGGAGATTGCAACCAATTGTTTGAGAATGCTATGTTATCCCTCATGCTTAAGTTAGTTCTCAGGGGAAAAAATTAAGAATGAAAATATTCGTAATGAATAGATTAACAGCTGAGCAATGAGGACACATTGCCTCCCTAATGCAATGAGGCCCAACTCATGTTCTAGAAGACAAGTTTCTTAAACACAGTGTTAGACCAACTGGAAAATTAACTGTGGTGTTGACAGGAGGGAGCTCATTTCCATGCAAAACTCACCAAGTAGAAATTAAAGAGATGCCCAAAAAGTCATTTTTCTAAGTATGTGAGCCATTTCTGGGCCCTTTGAGGTTTATTTTCTCTTCTAGGGAAAGAAAAAGAATTGAAAGTCTTCCTTAATCCTTAAAAGAAAGAGGAAAGTAACATTACAAGATAGTTTTTATTGAAAATGATAGTTACCCAAAACCTCCCATCTCAAAGAGTTTTTCAATATTTGCTTTCCTTTAAAAGTAGATTTTGTGCTATCCAACCCAATACTAACTGACTTATGGAGAAAGAACAGAGAAATATTGGCATGTACCCTTAAAACTTCTCAAGAGTAATGTTTTAGGCACAAGTGGGACCAGAAAGATGAAAGAATATCAGCTGTGTATTATTCTATTTCCCATGCTCTGTCTTTCAACTTTTTCCTTTTACTTGACACTATTCTCAAGGCTTCTTTTATAGGATGAACTCATAAAATGTCTAAGCTTATGTTTTAGCCTAGTCATAAACATACTTTCATTAGAGACTACTTTCCCAGTGACTCCAACAAAGTCCCCCCTTCCCCATTTAATCATCTTGGCCGAGGGACTTTGCAATTTGTCCATTCAGCAAGCAGAATCTTTGAATCTGAACTTGATCACATGATTTTCCTTGGCCAATGCAATTAAGCATAAAGGATACAAGTGTAGACTTAGGAAAGTGCTTACATGAGTGAGATGAGATCCCTTATGCTTAGTTTATTCCACTGGTCCCAAAGGAAGAAAAGACATAGACCAAACCTGTTCATCCAAGATGTCTCCAGCCAGGCCAACTTACAGCAGAGGTTCCTGTTGGATTCAAGACACCTAATTAGACACAGCCAAAGTAAATTGATGCATTTACCATATATGAGGCTTAATAATCAAAATTTATTAATCAAAACCAGTGTTGTAGGGACTGGAGAGATGACTTAGCAGTTAAGAATACTTGTTCATGGCTGAGGACCAGTGTTTGGTTCACAACACACACATGGTAGTAGCAAAGTATTAAAAGCTGTAGTTTCAGGGAATCTGACATCCTCTTTTGACCTGTGTGGTCACATTGTACATGAACATGCATGCAAGTAAAACACTCACATGCATAAATAAATAAATAAATAAATAAATAAATAAATAAATAAAGTTAAAAGTAGTGTGGTTGAATTATTTATTTAGCAGATATACTAGCTACCTGATACTTGTTATTCTGGTTCATGTCACTTTATAGGGCTGACATTCAGCTGATAAATTCTAGTTCTGGTACAATGTGGCTATGGCATTCAATCTGTTACTGAACAATGTCTTCCAAAATCCACCAAATGTTCCCTAGCCTTACACCTTTTCCCAGTTTCCTTGAAATGACATGAATCTTTCAATTGCCTACTTCAGTTTTCTAGAGAATTCTACTTATTGGCCACAACCTATGTCCTATATTTGTCAAACATTCAGTTGATTATTGAGAGTCTGTTATGAACCTGACTTATCTCCAGATCAGGCTGGTAGCTTCCCAAAGGTAGTCTCCACATTTGACTCATCCTCTGGGCCTCGTGACATAGATTCCAAATAGTGCTGCTTATCAGATGCATTCATGGCTCAGAGTAGGCACCAAAATTTTTGAGGTCATTGGCTCCTGGACTTTAAGTGCAATGTGAACTGACTTGCCTCAACTCATAGAGTTTGAGAGGAGACAAATACAGACAAAAATTTCTGACAGTCCCAACACCCTTCAGTCCCAAATACATACACAGAGGCTTATATTAATTATAAACTTTTGCTGGTGGCTGAGGCTTCTTATTGGCTAGCTGTCTCTTAATTACTAATCCATTTCTATTAAACTATGTATTGCCTCAAAGCTGTAGCTTACCAGTAATACTCAGGAATGTTACTCCTTCGGCGGCTACATGGTGTCTCTCTGGTAATTCCCTCTCTGTGTTCCTCTTGCAAGCCTTCTCCTAGGCTGGTAGTCCTGCCTATTGTCCTGTCTGGCTACTGGCTGATCAGCATTTATTCACCAACCATGAAGAGAAACATATTCACAGTATACAGAAGGACATTCCCCCATTAGACAGTCCCTAGGCATTGTGTCTCTTCTCTTTTTCAACAAAGTTATGGTTCTTTTCATCTTCGTGTGTGTGTGTGTGTGTGTGTGTGTGTGTGTGTGTGTGTGTGTGTGTGTTACCTACATATGGAAGCCAGAGTACTGCTTCAGCTCTGGTCCTCAGAAATCATTCTCTTTGTTTTTCAACACTGAGTATCTCACTGGGATTCACTGACTGGCCTAGATTGGCTGGCTAGAAGGTCCCAAGGATACTTTTGTCTATAATTCCTAGCACTAGAATTGCAAACACATGCCACTATACCTGCTTTTTTTTTTCTCATGGGATTTCAGGACTGAACCAAGATCCTCAACTGAGCTACCTATCCAGCCCTTGACTTCATTTCTCACTATATGCAAATTCATAATTTCTAACCTGGAATCGGAATCACCATCTTTTCTCTCACCTTCTTTCTCTATCAAATTGACTGCTCTGAGTTTCTATGTAATCAAGTACCTCCTATTCATTCCTATCCCCAATTTAGAAGTAGATCCTGCACAGTGCTGGGCACCATGGTAGAACAGTGAACAAACAGGCTTCTGATTCCTTGATTTCAAGGCATATAAGGGGCTATTTAAGAACCATTTTGACTTTTATTTCTTTCCTACTTTGGTGTACAATTTTCTGTCAGTCGGCCCCTGCTAACCTTCCTTGCACCCAGGCACATCAACTAATACTCCATCTTACTCAGAAAGGCCCTGCTGTGGTCTACATTGCCCCACATTGGCTCCTTAGGATTAAGTTTGGCTCCTTGCAAACCATGGCAAAACCTGTTTCTTTTTCACACTTCATCAGTTTTCAGATTTGTATGCTAGAAGGCCAAAGGTGGCAAAGGCTGATCCTGCAAGAAGTTTCCACACAGAAGGGCTGGGCTTACTGCTCCATTTCTGTCCAGGTAGGAAGGTGCAGTATAGAAGTCCAGCCAGGCTGCATCTTGTCAAAATAATAATATATTTTTAATCTGCCACGCATCTCCAGTGCCTTCCTCAAGCTTATCCACCACCACTGAGTAATAACAGGCCTCTCCTCATGTGTCTATAAGAACATTGCTTCACGGAAAGATCTATAGAAGACTGGGGTAGTTGGCACTTATCTAGATAGAAGCTTGGCTTGTTTAACACTTAGCTTACCTGTAAAATTTTACCAGTAAAAATGAAGGTAAAAAGAGGTAATTTGTGTAACATATTTAGCATGTTATTGGTTATGTGTCAGCTTTTCTATTATTTCCTCCTCCGTGTTATATCTGTATGTTACTAATTCAGTTTTGGCTAGGAAGTGTTTGTCAGTTTGCCATTATTCTCACTGACTGTGACTTCAAAAATCCCATTTTGACAATAGCATCTCTATAACTCGGTTCAAATATACAAGATGAAATTGGCATGTGGTTTCCTGGAGTTGTGGGAATACTAACTGCCCAAATCATGCTGCAGTCACTCTTGCCAGCTTGATTATGCCCCATCCATATCCAGCACTCATCTCTGGGACCAAGATGGTTACCCTTGGTCAAACAGAGAGCATCAGCAACAAAGACTCCCAGATAATCACTGAGATTTGAGGCTATCACCACAGTGGACAGTTCAGTCCATTTCACATCACCAAGGACAAAGTGTTATCCTACTCTAGTGAACAAAAATGTCTGTCTTTTGTTGGCTCCTCCAGTAACAGTGAAGGTTAGTGAACCAAGGCCTTTTTGATCTCACTTTGACATTTTTTCTTTTCTGTCATTTTTTATTCAATATAGATTGCAGAACTGATTGAGAACAGCTTTTCAACCACAGTACAGTCTTTCTCTTAAAATCTTATATTTGAGATCAAATATTTAGAAAATGAATTTTAGACTTAATATTTATAGTTGTTTGAACACAAACAGTGCATTAGACACTGGAAAATAACCAAATGGAATTATAACTAAGTGATAAAAATATCTCTAAATAGCTAACCAAACTGAAATTTATGGGTTTTAAGATGAAGATATTGAGCTCAAGTGGTCCCCAATAGGAATGTTTTTTTGCAGCTGTGATTTTCAGAGGTTGTTCTTATATAGCAGTATGACAGCACACCCTAGGAACATGGTGAATGGCCTTCATATGGATGTGTTTACCTTGGCCCTAGGCTTCAAAAAAAGTGTAAGTGGAGATGTTTTGAAAACCTCAGAACTCCTACCATTGACAGGAATTGGAGGAGAGGTTGTTTGGATCACAGAGAGTTAAAACTGAAGCAAGGAGCACTTTCTGATTGCTCCCTTGGAACTCTGCTGATCTTGATGGGGCCAGAGGGTCTCTAGCCACTTCAGAGCTTACCTCCATCATTTTGCAAAAGGCTGGTGTTGCCTTGTGCTCCAAAGCCTCCTGTTTTGAATCTCTTGGTTGACATGTGATCATCATTACTCATCTTCCCCAATTCTTGCTGAGTCCATCTGGGCCTTTTAACAACACACAGTTTGCAGCATAAAAGATGGATGAAGCTTGGTTCTAGGGGAATGGAGGCATTTCTATGTGCAGTGTTTTGTTTGCCTGCTTGCTTTGTAGTTGTATTGCTTTTGCTTATTTTTTCCTCTACCAAGTCAATCTCAAGCCAAATTGGAAAGTTGAGTACTACTGATCCTTTGTTTATGTCACTATACTTTATAGATTCTGAAGTGTCTCCACATTTTCTACATGAGGAAGCTAGGCTACTTGCTACCTCTCTGCAGTTTGTAGAAGAGCTACTGAAGACCAGACCCAAATATGGTGGAAGACACCTGCAATCCCAGTGCTTGGTAGTAGGAGGAAGTGGGATTAGATGTTCAAAATTATCTTCTACTATATAACAAGTTCCAGATCAGTGTGAACTACATGATACAAACAAAAATTGTATGTGTGTATGTGCCAGGGCGCATGAACAAATGTTTCTAGAAATAGACTTCTAAGGATAAAGAAGTAATACAGGTTATCAAACAAGTCTTTATGGACCAGGCAGGAAGTGAATGTAAAAGTCTCAGGTCAGCACAAGGGAGTTGTAAGAACTGAGTCAAAACAGACTTCATACCTGGTCTACCCAGTTGCTCTTCTTGGCTTTAGCTGTCCTGAGGAAATATAGGTCTGGTCTGTTCGATTGTCCCATCCATTTCCTCTTCTGCTGGAGACAAATTGTCTGGACTTTTGTGTATGATTGGCTGCTGAACAAAGACACCTGTGCATGAAAATTTTGGACAGTAGCCTGGATTGTGATTTCTATTGGGGAAGACATTAAAAAGAAGTCTGGTTCAACAGGTCCTCCATGAAACTCTAGTCCAATGATAGTTTTGTGGACGATATCGTTTGGGAGGAATATTGACCAAGTAGAGCATATTTGTGAGGAGACTCAGACAGACAGAGGTCAGTGAAGGGAATCCCACACGTTCTCTGAAGACATGGGATTGTCAGGTTTTCCTAAGGAAGTTGGTGTAAGTTGTTCTGCACTACACTGTCTTTACTCCTTGGATTCTTTAGCCCACCACTCTTTAGAAAACATGCCTGTCTTGCTGTCCATCTCCCCTCTCCCTGATTTTTTTATTTTTCTTAATCATAGTTCACATACACAGAACAGAGAGATTTAATTTTTAAAATGTTAATGCCCTGGGGCAGAATTGGATAAATGTTATTTACAAAATACCAGGTACTTAAAGGTTTCATTGCTGTGAGCTACATTGGTCTTTTTTGCATAATTTTTTGTAAATCTTTTGTTTTCACAACTGTTTATTAATGGGGGAAAGGGGGCATTGTTGGCTAGTAGAGCTTAGAAAAAATGGATCCCAGGTCAGCCTTTAAAGTTTATTGATTTTGTATCTTTTGCATTCTTTTAAGACAGCTGTTTCTATGTTTTTGCAGGAATATTAGTGCTGCCAGCAAAGACAATTGGGCTTTCATAAGATTGGCACATATTGGGTTAAAACAATTTAAAGAGATGGGCTTTTGTTTTTGTTTAGTTTTTTTTTCCTTAGAAAAACCTTTAATATGTTAATATGACTTAGAAAGTCCTCAAATAGATTGTTTCCATCCTTGGTAGCTTTCTCCTGAGGAATTTATCAACCACTCTCAATGTGTCTGCAGGGGAAATAGTGTTCAAGGTGAAATTGTTCTTGAAAAGCAAACCAAACAAAATGACAGCAAAACCTTTTCGGGTTCCCAGTTCACCTTTCTTCAAGTCCCTCTACCCTGTGTGGAAGAAATGTTTACTTAGACCCTTTTATATTCTCAAAACCTGGAGAGAGGTGCAATTAATATTCCATGGAAGAAAAGAGAAACCATTTGAGTGGGGAAAAAGTGCGAGGAAGTGATTATTTCCCACCTAAGGCATTTTCTGTGAATTCCTAAATACTTTAAATTGCTTTGGTACTAACCATTAGCCTACACAGTAACCGGTAGTCAATTACTTGACCATTTTGACTAAAAACAATCACCTAAAACTCTATTTGCTGCTAAATGGTAATTTCCCCAAAGAAAAACATTATCTGCAAATGGATGGGTTTGAGCTTTGTAAGGCAAAAGAAGAAAACATCTCACCTTTTTATGAAGAACAAGGCTGTGGGGAGCTGGGCTTTACAAACATGACAGAAATGAGACTGGGCTCGGCTCTTACTCTCAAGTCATTTGCTATTCATGAAGAGTTCTGCAGAACAGGGCACCTGTGAGCCTGCTGCACTGTGTTTGAGTCTGTCTGCCACCGCTCTGCTAAGGCAGTTATTGCAAACTTCTTTGATTCCCCTCTCACCTCTAGAAGAAAAAGTCAAATTGTCTTGCAATCCCTTTTCTGGTATCTAGATATGCATTCATAAATGTTTTATTCAAAGTAGGCACTATACCACCATAGACTGAGAACCCCTACCCCAATTGAAATTCAACTAACCTGTGCTCATAGGAGCTCACAGAGTCTGGACTGAGAGCCAGAGAGCCTGAATGGAACTGACCTACCTCCCCCCACCTTCCTGTACATACATACATACATACACAAATACATACATACATGCATACATATACACACACACACACACACACACACACACACACCAGTTGTGCAGCTTGGTCTATTTGTAGGACTCTTAACAGTGGGAACTCCTAACAGTGTGAGCAGGGGCTGTCCCTAAGGCTTTGTCTGACTTTTGAGAATCTAGTCCTCATACTATGTTGCCTTGCCCAGCCTTAATACAAAGGGAGGAGCTTAGTCCTATAGCAACTTGATGTGCCAAGACCTCCATTTGACCTCCCCTGAGGGCCATAGTCAAATACAGGCACACTAAAGTATACATTTATTTTCAGGCAATGCATATAAGTACACACAAGGCAGAAACAAATGTCAGGACTAGACTTGGGTATCATCCCCTAGGTCTCAATATATATTATCAAATTCATGAAAAACAAAAACAAAACAAAACTCTGATTTCCTAAATGAAGACTTTTGTCCCCAAGCATTTTGCATGATGGATGATCAATTAGAAATATGAATTATAAATGTAACAAGGAGATAACAGCAGTTCTATAGGTGGGCACTCCAGTCTTGTTTTAGTTGCTGGATCAGCTTCTGACTTTTTCCTTCTTCACATTTATATCCAGCTTCCTGCCCTAAAAGAAAAGTGCTCATACTTTGGTATGGTGACTCTATTTCAAGCAGGACAAGAGAGAATGGTCACAGTTCAGGTAATTTTCTGCAGCTAAGTTTGTCTATTATTTATCTAGAAATCAATAACTTTCTCTAAAGCCCTACTCAGATCATTATGCTCCTATCTCATTAGCTACAATTGAATCACAAGGTAGGACCTAGCTGCAAGGGAGTCTGGAGAAGTGTGTTTAAAAGGCACATTGCCACTGCGACAAAACTAGGGGTAAAGAAATCAAAGCAATGGGAGTGTGCAAGAAAAGGAGAGTAGATTGGATGGCCATGGAAAGAATATTATCTGCCTCATGGATATTACTAGTAGTACCCATTTACATTTTGGCTATTTGGCACTAATTCACACTTGAAAATAAGATAAGTTGAACCCTCCAAAGGCTATGAACTAAAACTGATAGCTTGCAACTGCTAAACATTTTATTCTATACCAGATCCTTATTTAAGTACTTTATATTCATTACTTTATATTGCCCTCAAAACAGCTTTGTGGAGAATTTTTATTCTCCTTTTGTGCATGAGGGACATGGTACAGTGAGGCTCTGTAATTAATTCTAGGTGGTATAGTTACCAAAGGTTGCTTCTAAAGCTGTTCAGGTTTCCAGCACAAGCTCTTTAACACCTTTCTATATTTCTTCATAGAAGCCATTAATCTTATACTAATAATCAGTTGTGGAGGTTCTTTCCCACCAGCCCACTGCCCTTGAGCCCCAAATAAACATACAGATGCTATATTTGCCCAATGACTAGGGCTTCTTATTGTCTAGTTCTATCTTAATTATTAACCCATTTCTATTAATCTATGTATTTCCACGTGGTCTCATCTTACCAGAGAATGCCTAGTGCATCCTTTCTTCCTTGTCCTTAAGTGGCAACTGTGTCTGCCTAGGTTTCCCAGAATTCTCATCTCCTAGCCCTGCCTATACAATCAACTAGTCAGTGTTTTATTCATCAACCAATAAGAGAAACAGATATACAGAAGGACAACCCCCATAAATAATCCATTAATTTTCAGTGACATACAGTTTTTGCCTCATGACCATAAGAAAATTGTTTCTCATTGCCATGTGTTACAGAAATTTTAATTGGAAATTAAAATTAGAATTAGAAATTAAAATTAGAATTTTTTTCCACATGTAAAGAGATTAATTTAGACACCTTATATAGTAAATAGAAACCAAGTAAAAAACCATGTTTACATGTAATAATTAAAATTCAAACTTTTATAAGAAAATGTTCATGAAATTGGGTTAGACAAAAATAATTGAATATGACATAAAAACACATAGAATAAAGTGAATTGATAAACAATGAAAATGAAAGGCTTTTGTGCTTGAAAGGGCACAAAGAGAAAACAGAGGTATGCTATGCTCTACAAGCAAGTATTTACAAAAAGATAGTCAATGGACTCCTTCTTCAGCATGTGTAAAGCTCTTGTCTGCTTCAATTAGATAAAGGATTTAACTACTCTGGTGCTATGTGGTCAGGGCACACAGTAGTGTCTTGGTTGGTTTTTATACTTGTCAACGTGCCATCATGGCTAAAGCAGCTGCTGTTGGGTTGGTTATTTGTTCATTATGGAACTCATTGGTATGAATTTCAAGGCTGCAGCATTCATTTCTTCTGCTGGCTTTTATAGTTAAAACACAATATAATTTTTCAAGAAATTTATCCCATCATATATTTTCTCCAGAACTCTATTTTATCCAAAGTGAGATATACTATCTTTGTAATTCCCACAATCTGCTTGGATGCTACCAAAAAAGATTTTATTTAAAAGAAAATATTCTGAGATAGTGTCTTGCTATATAGCCCTGGCTGGCTGGCTATATACTTTGGTATGTAGCTGAGGCTGGCCTTAAATTCATGGCAATCCTTCTTCAAACCCTGAGTGTTGCATACTCATACCTGGCTGGCTTTTTACTTTTAGTTGTGGAGACCTTGGCTACACTGCTTGCAGATTTTACAGAATACTGTGGCACTAGGAAGTTCGTCCTCTATTCTGTCATTTAGAGATAAACTTAGGCACATTAAAATTTTAAAGAGCTTGTTTTAGCAGACAGCAATTCATGCATCAGGAATCTCCAGGCTGCACACTGTTCCAAGCTGTGCTAGAGACACCAGGGAGAGAAGGCTTTTATAGAGTGAACATAAAAACAAGAAAAACAAAATGTCTGGTTCACCAAAGTAGAGCAGTGGCCATTATTTGGATCATTCCAACAAGGAGGTCCTAGTTAGTGGTTACTTCGTACGTTCTGATTACATTTTCATTTAGTTGTGCCCAAACATGTTGTTGAGTTGTGGACTTTTATGGTAGAACCCAAAGTTACTTCATTGTGATGTCAATTACTTCAACACCATCCTAGGACATCATATAGTGTCAGAGCTAGAAAATTCCACTGAAGATATGTAGCTGAACCTTCCCACTTTGCAGAGTAGAGGAACTGATGCTCATGCAGGTTTCGTATCTTACGTCATCTAAACCCACATAGCCAGATGGTGTGTTCAAGACTAGCATTTGCTCAGCCATGCTCTGCTCTGACAATCAAGGGACTTTAGATCCAGAAAAGGCCTTGTAGACAATGTTACCCAAACTCTCAAGCAAGGATACACTTGTGAAATTACTTCTTCAAGGAGGCCTTAAAATTTTTGTTTCCTTTGCTAGCATAATGGCAGTTAATGATAAGATGTTACTGGGGAGCAAGCAGATAGTATTTTCATTATGAATGTAATTTATAAACAAATTAATCCATTGTTGAATCTTATTTTATAATATCTTTTTTATTTATAGAATTCTCTGTGTTTATGATTACCTCATCCAGTCATCCTAAACAGCATCATGATGTCATCATTATAATTCCAATGTCACACATAAAAGTAGGGAGTGTTAGGGAGTGGCTTGCTCAGCACCATTAGTGACCCAAACAGAGAGGGCATTGATGTCTCGTTCTTTTCATGGCAAGCCTTGCTTACCCTTTCCCATCTGTTTCACTACCTTTAGAATTTCACAGTTGTTGTCCTGCAATTTTCCCATTCCCAGTGAAAACAAAGTCCATCACAGTCTGTGTCTCTCATCAGCAGAGTAGTTTGTGATGAGTTCAAGCCCAGGAGCTCCTGTTGTGACTTGATTCTCCTGTTAAAATTTTCCCACTCCTGTTTTATTGTTAAGTGACTTTAAGTTTAAATCATTTTCCTCCTCTCAGAAGGCAAGGCATTTACTAAGTTGAAATGGCAGAAAAAATGAATTAAGAGCGATGAATCTTTTTCACAGGCATGGACTTTACAAAGAATTTACCAGAAGAATCCTATAAATAATGCACAAATGTTCCTTATGCATTTTGAATATAATTCAGTTGACCAACGTATCAGTCATAATGCAGCACACTTTTCCAATAAAATCATCCCTTGATCTTTGTCAACTAAGTTTTCAGATCCCTTGAACAGTTGCTATTTGTTACCTTTGAACAGTAAGACTGGCCCCTTTTCAAAGTCGGTAATGAGGAGTAGGATCAGGAGAAATGCTTCTTATTTCTTGAACTTGAATATACAGGCAGTAACCAGGCCTAACCTGGAATTTCTCCATCATGAACTACTGTTCACACTGCTATTACTGAAGTTTCATCTGTTTCCATACGTTTCCTAAGAGATGATCTCTTGTGGAGCTTGGTTTAGGCAAAGTTTGAATTGTTTCTTGCCCCAAGGATGAACGTGCAGCACAGAATTTCACCACTATTTGCAAACAGTATCCTTTGGCTCATTCATTTGTTATTGTAGGTTTGACAGTAAAAGCATTCCTATTGAACATACATTCATTTCTTGCCCAGGATGAAATATTTCTGATTCTGGACATCTTCTAATGCAGACCTTCCTCTTTTATAGAGGGTGAGATAGGCATGGGGCTTGGGCCTGGGTACTTGTAACTTGTTACAAGAAAAGGGGTTGGTAGAGAACAGATGGCTTCCTCCAGTCATGCATATTCATGAGTGAATTTATTTCATTGTGTTATCCCCTGGGAAATCCTACGCTTCAGCTTTGATAAGTTTCTATGGCCGTCAAATGGAGCAGTCAGAAGCCCCACTGTCAAAATCCATGTTGCTGTAAAATTTGAAGAAAAGTATGTGAAAGCTCTTGCTTCACACTTTTGTGTCCAGTTTTCATGGCTGAGACACCTGTTATTTTGAGATCCAAGACAATGTCATTGAGCATAATAAATGTTAAATGTTGGTAGCTGAGCTGACAGGTTCCATTAGTCAGCTGGTGGCATGGTATGTTTGGAAGATCACTGAGCAACACTGTTTGCTAATTTCGTAGGGGCTACAAGACTAAAACATGTCAGTATGTCTGGCGGCATTTTTAAAGTTGTCTGTGGCTCTCTCTGTTAGTAGAGATAGAATGAGTCATTTAGTAGTTTGGAAAATGTTCCTCATTTTATTTTCTCTTTGATAGTTTGGCTGAGAACACCGTCTTATTTAGTTCACCAAATCTTTTCCACTCCACAGAGATTAAAAAGGGGACTGACAGCATATCTTTCCTCCCTCAACTTTCCATTCCCCTGCTAATTTAGCTACTGCTCTACCAAAGCATCTTAAAATGTTTGCTTCATATGTTGTTATTATTGTCTCCATTGAAGTTCACACTCTTTCACCTCAAATTGCATCGGAATGAGACTGGTCCTATCGATTTTTTACTGTTTCCTGGCCTTGAGGAAGTATTCATGTGCCAGATTTTTTTCCATAGACCTGTTAAGACCATCATTTATGCAAGGCATGATGGCACATACCTATAATCTCAGCACTTAGGAGACAGAGAAAGGGACATCTCAATTTTAAGGACAGCTTATACTAATAGTGAGACCCTGTTTCAAACAAGCCATCAATTGTGCCATTCCTACCAATCAGACAACTGGGTGCATTTACTTCAAGATTTGACATGGAACTTGAAACTTGATGTATGAATGAAACCTGCAAACTTTAGCTAAACAGGTCATTTTTTTTAAACTATGACTTAAGGTAATAACTGCAGTGGAGTTAGCGACATGGCCAGCAATAATATAACCTGACATTTGTTAATCATATATTGTACACTTATATAATAGCCATGGTGCTAAATGTTTTAGAGAGACCTGATTATTCTGGCACTATTAGTATCTCCAGTTTGCAATCCTGACTATATTGAGGGTCTAATACAGTGTCTAATTCCCTAACACAGGGAATTAGGGAAAGTGAGACTCTTTTAAACAGAATGTTATTTAATCCCATTCTTCTGGTCTTACTAAGACACTGAGAATTGTGAAAGACTGAAAGAATCTGTGGACTGTGGAGCTGAGTAGACTTGGTAGAAAAAGTCATGGTCAGAGAGGGGCTATTCATCATCAAAACTGGAAGAAGAAAGCATCAATTGCTTTTAGAAAGGAGGCTAAAATAGAAGATAATAGTGACAAACTAAAGCAGGGAGGTAGAAGTAAGCAGAAAGCAGTTGAGTAGTCTTTGACAATCTCATATTCTTGCCAGAACTTCGCTGGGGCTCCCACAGCAGTGTATGCCCAGGTATTACTTCTATTATTATATGACCTTCATTTGGTTCCAGGAAGCTTCAGTGGGCATCCATTATTTGCACTGTAAGCCAAGATTCCAACCCTTCAGAAATCCAATCAAATTCTAAACTTAGTCTGTATTATCTTAGGTTTTTTGCCTATCCACATTAGAAGACAAAGAGCTCACAGAGCAAGGCCACTGAGTAGACAGGTCATTTTAAAGTTCATACAATTAAAGATACAGAAAAACAAATTAATGAAGAAAAAGGCTATATAGGAAATAACTTCAAGTAGCATGATAACAAATCTAAATAATGGTGTGGGGGGGTCATGCTAGCCCAAGATGACCTTCATTCAAATACACTTTTAAATAAGTTAGAAAATGGAAGTGCTATTACACATTCCTTTGCAATTAACATTCAATATGAAGATATGTGAAGTAAAAATTGAAGCCATTCCCTCCTTGCTTGCTCCTCTAGACCCCAGTCCTCAGGGATACCTACGATGAATATTTAAGTGTATATCTTTCCAGAAATCTTCTGTGGATGAACTGGATATGTGTACCTAATGGGATTATATTACAAACTTCCATTTCACTGGCACTTGTCTCTGTGATAGACTAGCACATCTCAGATGCTCTGCCAGGTGAATACACACTGTTTCGTCAAATTCTAGCAAAGGCTATGTTGCTTAGTCTATGGAAGTGATTACCCATTCTCTGTTAATGAACAATTGATTGCCTACACGTTTCTGATATTATACTTCAGATGTTTAAGGGGAGAAATAATTCTCTTTAAAGGTGCTTCATTTGCTCATTGTAGGACAAATTTCAGAAGTATCTCTAGGATGTTGAAGAATGTATTCTCCACTTTAATCTTTAAGTATGTAAGTATTAATCTTTAGTCTGTAAGTATGATGAGTATTCAGAGTATTCAGTGAAGTTGGTTAGGGTGATACGTGGTAAGATCCCACAGTGTTTAACTATTAGAATTCTTAGATGTTTTGGTGCAGTTTGTAATGGACAGGCTAGCTGCTGTCATTGCTTTTGTATAAAACATGTAAAAAACATAAAAATAATCTGGGTATCATGGGGATTTCAGTTTGCTTGCTGAATAATTCATCCTTGGACTGCTTTGAAAACCAACTAATAAGCAAGTATTTATTGGTCAGTATGAATGCCCAGAATGGAACCAAGAAATGATGTTGATTATTGTGGTTATGTTTTAAGGCTTGGCTCACACTCTGTGATCCCTAGGAGCAGGCAGACATACATGCATCTGAATCAGGTATGTATGTGCAGTTTCAGAATCAGAGGTTTACAGTGTATATATAGAGAAGCATAATTTTCTAGGGGGACTATTTAGAAAGCTGTGGTAATGTGTTATAAAATACAGAAATTTTCTTCTCGAGGCTTCCAAATGTATTTATATAAAAGCTTTGTGTTTTGTGAATATTTCTTTCCTTCCAAGGGCATGGTAAATATGAAAATATTGAAGAATTTAGAAGTAATATGATGGCCATCTCCAAGCTTCTACATCAAAAAGCCAGTTAAGTGAAACTACCCATTGTCAATACTTTAGCTGAGGTCAATGCTAAGAAAGCACACTCACCATCCTAAAGGAACTCCATGCTATAAAGAAAAAACTAGAGCACACAAGCATTTTTTAGTTTGAAAAAATAAATAATAATAATAATAATAAAAAGAGCTGCACCTGGTCTTCCAGGCCAGCTATTTGATTTGGAGGCTGAGGCAGGAGGATCATTATTTAAAGTCCAGCCTGGGCTAGCATTCAATACCAGCCTAGGCCATTTGGTGAGTTCCTGCAAAAGAGCTATGTAGTTCAGTGATAGAGTGTTTGCTCAGCATGAACATGTTTAGATTCACCCCAGTAAAAACAAGTGCAATGAAGTGTCATTAAAAATATTTTATAACTATATTTCCGCAATTACCTTTGAAAAGTTCAGTATTTGAAACGGGTATATAATATTTCTGAGAAAGTTCTTTTGTGTCCCTGAATATCCAAGAGTATGTTGTTGCTTCCAGATGGATCCCTGGGAAGTCTCTCTCTCTCTCTCTCTCTCTCTCTCTCTCTCTCTCTCTCTCTCTCTCTCTCTCTCTCTCTCTCTCTCTCTCTCTCTGTGTGTGTGTGTGTGTGTGTGTAAGGTAAGGTCCTGCATGCCATGGCCCATGTATGGATTTAAGAAGCTAACTCAATGAAGTTGGTTTCACCTATCTGTGGAATCTGTGCATCAAACTTAGGTTTGAGAACTAAGCACAGCACCTCTACTCGCTGAGCTCTCTCCCTGCCTGGGACTAGCATCTTCCTTGTAGTAATTGTAGTAATTGTAGCAGTTATTTATTGATCTATTCCTGGGTGGCTAACATCCTGGTAAAAGATTCAGGTGGGATTAATATTGTTTCCTGGAGGCCCTTTGTGTGAAGTGTTCAACATGTATGGACTCCATTAACTGCTAAAAAGGTCAAACAGGGGTTCCATATTGGAACTAATTCAAGTCGGAGCTCTTTTCCATTGCCCTTGAGTTATTTTGATGTCACCTACTACATGTTTCCACTATCTCAGTATAACAAAAACAGAACTTAATAATTTTTCTAAATCAATTACCTTTCACACCTTTTACTTCTTCTAAACATTTCAAGCCAGAAAACATCTAATACTAATTACATTTTTCTTCTAAGAGGAAATCAGCCAGATAAACTATTTAAAAAGCCACATCCTACTGGATTATTTAATTTTATTAACAGTGGTGTGTGTACCACAAAGTGCACCATACAATATTATGCAATACTATTCTTGGGATTTGTTTTTTGTACTGTTTTTGTTCTTTGTTGTTGTTGTTGTTTTAACTTGAATGCACATTCATTATAAATGCCCACTTCTTTTCAAAGAAAAGAGATGTATAACAAGAAGATTTGCATTTCAATTACCATGGGCACAAAATAGTGGGTGGAGACACCCAGGCAGTAGGCGCTACTTGTCCAGAGAAGGAATACAACAGGAAGTATGCTTTTAGAGGCAATCCTAACAAATATAAATTGACAATTAAAGCTGTTGGCTGTCTGAAGGCTCCAGAATTTGCTGTGGGCAGCAAAGTCTCCCCATGTATGGTCTTTTATCATTTAGCTACTCTAGTTTTTGAAGGGTGACTTTTTACCTTCCTTTCTTTTTTTATCATTAGCACACATTTACAGTGTATAAAATGATGGGATGCATATGCTCTTTCATGTATATTGTGTTCTTCATACATATTCAACCTCTCCACAATTGAATTTTGTAGTCATTCCCCCAAAGATCTCCTTCCTTTTCTCCAGGAGTCTTTCCTTCTACTTTCCCATCTTTACATATATTTACATTTAGTTTTATGTATGAGAGTAGTAAAAATGATAGTCATCTTTTGGGGTCTGGTTTATTTTGTTTAACATAATAGCTTAATTTTATTTTTCCGTGTTATGGTATAGATGTGTGCACACATCACATTTTCTTTATCCTTTTGTCTGATAATGCTTACCTACTCTACATGGTTTTATAGTTTAAGAACCAGGTTAATAATAGGGAAATAATCATGGACACCCCAGTATCTCTGTTATGTACTGGCCTACTTACATTCCTTCAGGTGTCTACCTAGGAATCATCTAGTTCAATCCCATGACATCTCTAGTTTGGTTTTGAGGAATCCCAATCTAAGGTCCCTTGTAGATGTACTGATGTATGTTTTGTCAATGATATAAAAGGTAATGCTTCCCTGAAACTTTGTTTCTTTTCTTAGTGGTAGTGATTCTGACTGGGGTGGTACAGAATCTGGGTGAGTTTCCACCTGCATTTTAGTAGCTAAAAATGTGAGTCATTTTTTTTAAGTATTTGTTGTCTACCTTTACTTCTTTTAAGACTGTCTGTTCAATTCATTTGAGCATATATTGACATGATTATTTTAGATTGCGTAATTTTTTACTCACCTGTCAGATATGCAGTAGGTGAGATGTTTCTTCTGCTTTGGAGGCTGTCTTTGTTCTCTGTTGATTGTTTCTGTTAGAGGGAAATGGTTTTTATAAGGGAAATGAGGCTTAGCTACTATGGTTTGTATTACTTGGTGAAGTTTGCCATTTAAATTAATTCATTCATTTATTCACCCATCCATCCATTCATTCATTCATTCATTCAATTATCATTATCACCACTACTAACACTGAGAAAATTCAACAGCATGTGCTGTTCCAAATGGTTTTTAAGGTGTTTTCCTGTGGACTAATCAAAGGGTCAAGCTTAAATTAGAGTGTGCTACTTCGTCATCAGAAGCAATGGTCACACATAGGTTATTTGTCTTGCCATAATCAAAACTAATTTTTTATTTGAAGGCTCACACAGAAACATTACTCGAGAAACTTATAACAATGTATAAAGCTCCTATTTAAGAAAATCAAACTTCAAGTGTGTATGTAACAAACTGAATGAGAAGGGATGAGAAACAATATTCTTACAGGTACTGGACTTTTCCCAGTGAGGACAAAGTTTTCACTCCTCATTCCAAACAGAGAAGCTTATTAACGCATATAATGCAGCTCAAACATAAAACATTAACTTCTCTTAGTTTCTATAACTCTAGAAAAAGGTAAAAAAATCTTCATTGGTTGTGTCAATATTCTGAGAGCAAACAAGTATTATTAAATTTATATCCTCAGGAACTCAGGAATCTGAGCATGATGTTGAAATGACTTAGGGTATATTTTTTTAAATCTCTTTGCCTCTGGCAGCATCCTGAAAGTGGACAAGCATTACCAACTTTATTTTCTCAGTCACTTGAAAATTGAAGCAAAACCCACCATTGCTTTGGTGCATTTAAAAGTTTTGTGTTTTGCCTCTGTCTAAAGCAGGTGAGTAGCGTTGACTTCTAAGGCTTTGTAGAGTAGAACCTCCAGGTGTTGAGAACATTAGCGCAGTATCTTCAAGAAAATGTGGAGTTGTGCTCAGTGTGCCCATTTTTTTTTCTTTATGAAACAATTTCTCTTGGAACTTGCTCTATAGACCAGGTTGGCATCATACCCACAGAGATCTGTCTGCCTCTGCCTCCTGTGCGCTGGGACTAAAGGTGTGGGCCACCACCATCCAGCAAGTGTGCCTGTTTTTGTGCTTTAGAAAAGTCCAGAGAGAATTGAACTGTTTCCTAAAAAGTCTGTATCAGAGGCATATATGCAGCAGAAACTCTGCCTTATTCCTCACAGTGCTATCCTTTACCTCCCACAGTGACTGGAAAACTCTTAGGATAAAGGATCTGAGGGTGGGGACTTCTTTGTGAAGCCTTTTGATGTCAATCAAGTGTTCTGCTTCTTGATTTAGTGTGAGAGTACAGTACATCCTCTCTCAGGGGGTGGGGCCTCCAGGAGAGCCCCTGCATAGATAGATGACCTTGAAACAGCATCCCTGAGAGCAGTGCGGTCTTGTTTTAGAATTCTGAGTTTGTTATTGGATATACTTATTTGTTATTGGATAAGCTATCCTTTGTAATAATAAACATACATTTAGAAATGAAGAAGCTGCCCAGAAATTAAAGGCTGCTTTGGTTGTTGGTTTCATGGAGGAACCGTGGCCTTTCCTTAGTCACTCAACAGACCTCATTGTGAACTAATTTGCTGTCTTTTCTATCATAGTACTTCATCTGAAATATAAGGGTTTGGCAGCCATCCTGTGGGCTGGCAGTCTGGCTTGGAGTATTGGCTCACTTCATTGTAAAATTTTGAGTTTGTTAACCTCTCTTGTTTCTACTTTTAAAAGTTTCTTCTATGATTTCATTACATACATATGATGAATGAACTATTTAAACCTCCCTCCTTTTAAAGAAATTTAAATTTTTCTTAAATATCTCACTTTACACACACACACACACACACACACACACACACACACACACCATCTCACATGCAACTTTTATTATAGTCTCTCCTGTTATTCTCTCTTACCCTTCCTCCATACCAAAAACTGTCTTCTGTGCAAGCCTCTTCTGTGTTCAGGTCTCTATTGTTGAGGGTTGCCTATATGAGCATGAGTGGGAAGTGATTTACTTGAGCAAGGACAACTCCCCCATGCTACTCACTGAAGAATATGTTCCCCCACCCCCATAATCATTAAGTGCTTATAGCTCTTCAGGTATTGAAGGGGCATTGTAAATCATCCCATGACATATGTAGTGCTAATGGATGCAGCCTTGTACAGTTTTTGAGTGGGTAGACCCTGCTTCTGGGATTCCATGGGTGAAACTGTCATGCCATGTCCAAAGGGCAGCTTTTCACAGCCCTTGCACCCCTTCTTCCTTCTCTTACACATTCTGTCTCTTCTTCCATCCTGAACAAAACTCAAGTCAATGTGTATTAAAGACATCAACATAAATCTAATTACACTAATCCTGATAGAAGGGAAAGTGGGAAGTAGCCTTGAACACATCGGGACAGGAGACACCTTCCTGAGTATAACTCCAGTAGCACAGATACTGAGACCAACAATTAATAAATAGGACCACATGAAATTGAAAAGCCTCTGTAAGGCAAAGGACACTGTCAATAAAACAAAACACCAGCCTAGAGAATGGGCAAAAAAATCTTCACTAACCCCACATCTGACAGAGGACTAATCTGCAAAATATATAAAGAACTCAAGAAACTAGAAATAAAAAAAAAATAATACAACAGAAGAATCTCAAATGGCCAAGAAACACTTAAAGAATTGTTTAACATCCTTAGCTATCAGGAAAATGCCAATCAAAAGAACTAACTAGTCAGAATACCCCAGATCAAAAACAAAAATGACAACTTATGCAGGAGAGGATGTGGAGCAAGGGGAACACTTCAGCACTGCTAGTGGGAGTGCAACCTTGTACAATAACATCAGTTCCATGAAGAAAGTGGTTAATAGATTTTGTGTCCAACAAAACAGAATCCTCAGCTCTTCATGGTCATAAGTGGCAGAAGAAAAAAAGGAGGAGGAGCTCCAGGCATTGGTGGTGCATGCCTTTAATCCCAGCACTTAGGAGGCAGAGGCAAGTGGATCTCTGTAAGTTCGAGGCTAGCCTGGTCTACAGAGCTAGTTTCATGACAGGCTCCAAAGCAATAAAGAGAAACCCTGCCTCGAAACACACACACAAAGACACACACACACACACACACACACACACACACACACACACACAATTTTTTTAAGCAAAAACAAACTATCAAAAAGAAAAAAAAATGCCTAATCTCTCATATGCTTAATCTGTATTTAATATATCATTGTGAAAGAAGATGGAGGATGGCAACCAGCAGGAAGGAAAGTAGGGACGAAGGAGAATATAGGGGGTAGAGAATGTGAGTGTAGCACAATGGTAGACATATATGAAAATACAACAATAAATAGTATTAATTTGTACATTAGCTAAAAGTTACCAGACTGATAGATAGCTCAGCAGTTAAGCATGCTTTGCCTTCAGGAATGGGGACCAGAGTTCAGATCCCACCATACATACAAAGTGTCCCATAAGTCTGTAACTCCAGCTTTAAGGGACCCAATGTCCTTTCCTGGCCTTTGTACACACCTGTACACATGGCACATACAATCAGACACACACAGGTAAATAAAAATAAAGTAACTTGGTTTGGTAGTTGAGAGGCTTATTTTATTTTGTTCAATGTTGAATTTCATAAGATGGGTATGACATGCTTGTTTGAGAAGGACTATCTGGAGGCCATCCATCAGGTACGACCTGATCTGGTAACATGAACAACTTGACAGAGTGACACTGCATGCCAGGCTGTCAGACATGTTTTCCATCTCATTCCTGTGTTGCTTTTCCATTTTGTGCTGAACTTTCATCTCTCTAACAGCTTCTCCACTAGCCATAATGGCTCTTGGTTTGATTGCAAATTATCACTCTTGAAGAAGTGCTTTACTCTGATGGCTTTTCAATGACTCCACTGTTGGTGGGGACTTGTAATTACTTTCACTGCTCTCAGTTTCCACAAGTATTTGCATTTTTAAATAATCAGGATGACCATCCCATCAGTTTATGTGTGTGTGTGTATGTGTGTGTGTGTGTGTGTCTGTATTTAGTATTCAACTATTTATGTGATATATGCATATTATACCACATATCACACAATATTGATATATGTATATATGTATATATATATGATATATATCAACTAACATATGCTAGTTTAGTTTTATCAGTTGGAAGAGGAAATCATTGAATGAGAGTCCATTTTAGGAGATTTAGGGAACATGGTCCAATTTTGGCTCTTTGGCTATTTCCATTTATATCCTTTGGTACTTTAACAATTTTAAAGAAAGCATTCTACCAACTATACATTCTTTTTCCCTCTAACATTTCTCTCTCTGTCTCTGTCTCTCTCTCTCTCCTCCCCACCCTCCCCTCAGATAATGTTGCACGTAATCCTGGCCTTGGATTTATTATGTGGCAGAGAATGGTGTTGAACTGATCCTCTTGCCTCCACTTTCTGATAGCTGAGCTAACAGTAGTGTGCCAATGTACCCAGTTTTCTGTGGTACTAGATCAACTCCAGGGCTAGGTAAGCATTTTTCAGACTGAGCTACATCTCTAGTCCCAGCAAATATGAATGCATAATGAAAGATGAATGTGGCATTTTGTTTGAGGTATTAATATTGTACTAGGGATAAGAAGGAGTAAAGCAAATGGAAAATAATTCTTGCAGGTTAAATGGAGGTTCCTTCATTCTCTTATCTCCCATTTTTCCTCCCACCTTTCCGTCTTCCTCCTCACTGTAGTGCAGAAAGGATCATCTCTGTTCCTCCTTCAAATTCATAATAATCACTGTCCAATCATGTGAAGAATGCATTGAACATTTTGGATTTTAAACATGACCCCAAAAAAGGTGACTCAGGGAGAACCATCTCACCAGTGAAGTTTTGTTCAAAACTCCGTTTTATGCACTTAAAATTTATCTAGGTTATATGGTAAGATTCAGGAAACAAAGTTAAGCTTTTTTTAATGTTTTCTGTGAGGAAGGGAATCTTTGGAGACATCTGCTTAGGGATGAGTATTTGAAGGTCTTCCTGTCTCTGCATATTGTCTAGCTGTGGGTCTCTGTATTTGTTTTCATCTGCTGCAGGAAGAAACTTTTCTGATGATGGCTGAACAAGGCATGAAACTATGAATATACCATAATGTCATTAGAAATCATTTTGTTGCTGCATTCCTTTAGCAGAACAGTAGTGGTCTGTTTTCCCCTAGATCCCTAGACTCTCTTTGTTTCTTGGCCACCAAAGCAGTCGGTGCTGGGTGTAGGTTTTGTCTCCTGGATTGGGCTGTAATTCGAATCAGATATTGGTTGGTTGCTCCCAAGAGTTTTGTGCACTAAAGCACCAGGATAGCTTGCAAGACCACTCTCAAAGATCCAAGGGTTTGTAGCCAAGTTGGTATTTATGTTTCTCCTTAGGTAGCATACAGAGTACTTCCTGGTATCCTGAAAACTAGTCTGTAGGAGTGAAGGTTATTGGTAGGTACCAGTCCAACCTCTCCATGTTCAATGAATTGTCTAGGCATTGTCTTCAGCAATAAGGGCTTACTGTCAGTTAGTGGAAAAATCACCAATAGCCTTGTGCAAAATAGTCTGTGTTGTCTGGGTTTCCTACAGGACACTGTTATCCAAGAACTTGATTAGATGCAACCAAGAATTTGATTAGATTGAAGCTTCATTTGGTGATGAGAGATGTCCAGTTGAGGTTTTGCTTCCCATTAGTTGGCAATTTCATTTAGATTGTATCCATATATGCATGTATTATAGGAAGCTTGTACTGTAGTAGGTTTCCATATGATTATTCAAGTGGCTCTTAAAGTTTGATAGCCCTCCCATATCCCTCCTTTTCCCAGGGTTTGGGAAATTCTGCAGAAGAGAAAGCAGAAACATGTGAAAATTAGAGGGGATGCAGGACACCAACCAAGGCCTACCAGACATAATGGGCCCGATACACATATGAGCATCATAGATACTAAGAGAGCATGCACAGGAGCTGCACAGGTCTGCACCTGAGGGGGCCCTAGAGATGAAGGGAGAAGTAGACTCCCACCCATTTCTAACCCAGAAGCTAGTACCAGTTGTTAGGCACTTGCAAATGAAAAATTGGTTTTCTCCCAAGGAGGAGTCTAATTGGGGAAACAAACCACTCTTAAGGGCAGTCTCAATGCCCAGCAGAAGACTGGTAAAAGAAAATGAACTCAAATGCATCTTTGCAGGTTTTGTAATGTTAAGTAATGGAACTTTTTAACCTTATAGGACCTTTACATAATATACTTACATACATATATTTTATGGGATTCCTGTGGGTGTGAACATGTGTGTTAGCATCTACAGACATTTCTTGTGCTTTTCCTTTGGCTCTTCTTCTTGTTTGGTTGTTTTATTATACTCAACTTTGATTGGTTTTGATTTATCACAGTACATTTTATAATTATGCTTTAGATAATCTATTTTCTAACAAGAGAAAGTGTGCAGACCCAAATGAGAGGTGAGGGGGTAGGAACTGGGAGGAATAAGGGCAGGAATGGTAATCAGGATATATTGTATAAAAAATCTATTTTAAATAAAAGAAATTTTTTTCTCTATGCTTTACTATTTTATTTGTAACAAACCTTTTACAATAAACTCATTTTCAAGGACCCTGTCTCCTTGTACAGCAAGAAGGGGAATGGCTTGAGGTCTATGTCTGGCCACAAGCTAACATCATATACTCTAAAGACTTCCACTTACATCTACTGCAGGTAAAAGGAGCAGTCAGAAAACTGGAGCATTGTTTTAGCCTCCATGATGCACAGTAGAATCTTCATGGATTCCCTCTTACCAAGGCCACGAGTGTCTTCATTGTTTAGATGGCCCATTACTCTATCTTTAATAAAGAAATGGGTTTTTATATTATCATCTAAATCACACTTCTGTCACTCTACAATAATCACACTGATGTACCTGAATTTAGTTCTGATCTCCTGCTTCATGCTTTTAAAAGCACCAAGGGAGTTCAGATGCAGATGCCTACTGAAGTCAATCCCTGCCACCCCAAAGGATTACTAACAGGTTGTATTCTGAAGTCATTTCTTTCTATCAAAGTCTGACATTTGAAGCTGGAAATTGTTTCCCTTTGGTTTGTTGTTGTTAATGTTGTCAAATACCATGTTTCACAGGTGCTCTAAAATCGCATCTTCTATCATCAGGAATTGATCATGCATCCACAAGTTGTTTTTAATCTGTTTAATGTGTACATAACTATCAGATAAAAGCTGGGATGTTTACAGTAAACACTTGACTTGTGTATCTGGGGACAACTTTCCCCCTTTACCCCAGGTTCCCTGTTGGCAACAGCTCAGTGGAGGATGACTATGGAAAGCAGAATAATAGTGAAAAGTCTTGACCTTGAGCCAGGTTATCAGATTGTCACTAATGTACTCAAGCCTGATGGTGGGGAGGAAACAGGAGAATGTCTTCTAGCTGGATGCAGTATTACGTGACTACAAAGAGAGTAGGAAACATGAATGATAAGAAAGGGGAAAGAAAGAAGGTAATGTCATCGAGTGGGATGGATTTCAATGTATGGAAGGGAGGGGGAAGACCACCCAAAGGTTTCTGTGGCCTGAAACCCAGAAGCTGAGAGAATATGCTGTGTTGCATGGCAACTGGGAATTTACAGATGGAGTTAAGTTTGTGGGTATTGTGGGAAATAGTTGATCCACGAGCTCTCCCAGGTGGGGTCAATGTAATCTATCTAATCATATAATGTCTTAAGAGCTGAGAACAAGCTTCACCTGGTATTTGGGAGGAGGGTATAGGATTAAGGCAAAGCATGAGAAAAGTTCCACTCCTGACTGCTGGCTTTAAAGATGAAGGTGGTCACAAACCAGGGCATAGGAGGTCCCCTAAAAAAGACAGTGACTTATGTCCAGCTACTATCAAGAGAACACTAACCTCAGCCATGTGAAACTGAAATTTGGTACTAAGCTAAGCGAGCCTGGAGTGAGATTTCTCTGCAGGACAGCCCAGTCTGATGAACCTTGATTTTGATACTCAGAACAGAGTGATCAAATTGAGCATCTGGGAGCTTTGACCCACAGTTAATTGTGTAGGTCAGGGAAAAGGGAAGCCATCAAACTCTAGTCTGAAGGGGATTGGGACACTGGAAGCTGTGGCAATGGTGTGCACTCAGACTGGCAGTGAATATGTTCTGACCCAGGACACTATTGTACGGTCTGCCTTTCTCTGCTACACACTGCAATACCTACATCTCCCTCATCAGCTGTGATGTGGCTTTGTGTAGTTAGGCTTGGCACAGAAATGATATGTTTTCCTGAAATACTACAAAAATTCTTCTCTTTGAATTCTAAAAACAAGTGACAGTGGACAGACACCTTCTGAAAGGATTCATTAAACTGCTTTGTCACAGAAAAAGCCAATTCCAGACAGGAGATGGAGAAAATGCCCAGAAATAGGTCTAAAGCAATCGGTCATCCAGATGCCAGTGAAAGTGGCCTTCTTAGATGTGGGTGGATATGGAGATCACTCAGAAAACTGGGACAATATACGTTCAGCTAAGCAATTGGGCTGGGACCTGAGTTGTTACAATGAGTGTGGATTTTAACAAACTCCCAGGTGACAGAGGTCCTACTGGTCCTTGGATCTAACTTTGAGGAGCAAGGAGTCTGAATACATGAGTGAATAAATGTTCTCATCTCCTCCAATTCTCTGAATACTTGAGATGGGGAAGAAGCAAAAGACCCTGGCCCAGCTGGGCCCTGCTCAGCTGAGTTCTGAAGGTAGGTTTCTCTGATAGTGGGTTTCTCTGTCAGTGGCATGTATTGAAGCACAGGTATGTCAGCACCGCCAGGCATGCATCCTTTTCTGCAACTTTCCTGTTTTAATTTTCTGAAGCCCGTGCTGCCGGCTGATGTTTCATGGAACAGGAATGGCAGGTTAACCTGGTTTACCTTTTTCACTGCAAAGTGCAGATGAGGGTCAGTGGTGAATCAGCTAGGACATTTTGTAACATTACTATTACAAATAAAATAAGGTCTCCTTTGTGCATAACAAATGTATCCTAGCATCCCTGCATCTTTTTCTAATCATTTATTTTTCAAAGTGCTTTCCCTTCTGTGACCATTTCTTGTTCCCCACCTTTCTGGAAAGTTACATCGTCAAGTGTTTTTCAGTTGTTAACCAGACAGGGTGCTTTGAACCTTTGTCTGAAGTTTAATATTCAAACATCATCTGCTTCCTCTTCAGTCTCTATAAAACAACAACAAAAATTATTTGTTATGTGTTTGAGTGTTTTGCCTGCATACATGCATGTGTGGTACCCACAGATGCCAGAAGATGTATAGATCCTCTGTAACTGGAGTTCCTCCTGGTTGTGAGCCACTATGTAGACTCTGGGGGTCCTTTGCAAGAGAAGCAAGGCTCTTAACTGCAGAACATCTCTCTAGCCCCTCTCTGATGTCTTGAGTTTATCTTTCTCTTCCCTTCTTCCCATCATTTTAAGAAGGACAGTGTTGCTGGTTTTGGTCAGAAGATAGAGTAGGAAGATCTGAGGCCTGCAGGTGTCAAGGCTTCCAGTCCAGACAGCCAGACACTTAATTACAAATGCTGGGTACAAACAAGTGCTCTAGATGCTGACCTCAGAAGTCCACCAGGATCAGCGAGCTGTGTGACCCAATGAGTTCTCACGAGACATCAGCCTGATTTGAGAAATGGCCCCTGCCTTCAGGCCAGGTGTGAACACCTAGAGATGATTTAGAGGAACTGATCAGAGTTTTTAGAACTTGAACACAGCATGGTAGCAACTAAGAAAATACTACACCGGAGTGTAGAGAATCAACTTTAAAAGATATTGCAGAAGAAAACTCATTTCTAGCATGCTAATGCAATATTTTCTGTTCTTTCCTGTGCTTTTTCCAAGTAAGTATATGTGTTTATAGCAGTTGCTTTCATAGCAGGTTCCATTTTGTAAAAAAAAAAAAAAAAAAAAAAGGTCCCAAAGGATATATTACTGTTCTTGTCTAATCAGTTCCTGAAACATATCTAATAATGTCATTATACCCCACTGTGTGATTATGGTAACTTTCACCAATAACTCACTCACTCATTGTTTTTGACTGCACGATGTTATTGCAAAGAACACTGGTTTTTTTGTTTGTTTGTTTGTTTTTACTATTAGTATGTCTTTCTTCAGATAAATCCTCGTGGTTGACTTATTAGATCCAACCAAGTGACATTTTTAGGGAAATAAAAAAAATCATTTCTAAAGTTTTGATTTAAAAAAAATGTTTCTGTCAAT
Source organism: Cricetiscus sungorus (assembly GCA_030556225.1). NCBI lineage: Eukaryota > Metazoa > Chordata > Mammalia > Rodentia > Cricetidae > Cricetiscus > Cricetiscus sungorus. The sequence continues at coordinate 19,764,809 of JANBXA010000735.1, read as the reverse complement.
GTAGTGACTTTCTCTACTTTGCTGTGTTATTTTGTTGTTGTTGTTGTTTGCTACATTTATATTGATAATGCTAGATAAATATTTCATCTTGCCACAATTTTCATCTGCATGTTTTTATAGTACATTCACAGTCTCTGGGTTCAAACACTTGTTCATCGGTTGGTGTCTTGGTGGTGTGTATTTTTAACCTGCATTTACTCATTCTATATAAAGTCATTTGTATCAATGCTTATAAATAATGGTACTAGATGTTCATCAAGAAAGAAAGAGAGTAGTCCTGTGTTGCCACCAGGCCCTCTACAACCCATCCTATGCTCTTTGATCATGTGCACATGTTTCGTGGGGGTTGGCACTAAGACTGCCCCATTTCCCACAGGACTCCAGCAACCATCTTATGTGCCCTAAATGTTGCATGTCCTCTCCCATCTTTCATCGGAGGCTCCCACCTCCATTTCTTCAGATGGGAATTCATATCCTGGAGTAACCAAAATAAATAATAAATAAATACCAGGAAAGTAAGAGGAGATCACTGCTGGAGCTAGGAAGTAAGCGGCAGTAGAGGGAGATACAGTACAGGTGACATGATAGGGGAATGGGAACAACATGGCAGGGTTCGAATTAGCATACAGAATGATGTGTTTATTATGGCATTTTTCAGATATGTCTTAATTTCTTTAAAAAAAAAATCTTCTCTTTATGTGTTCTCTTGCTGACATACAGTATTTCTGGTCTGTACCCAGATGTGATATGGCTGTGTCATGTGGGATTTCTGTTTTTAGGAATGTTTTTGAGGACTTTCCAAACTAATTTCCAGTGTTGCACCAATTTACATTTGAGAACAGGATGTTTTTCACATTGAAAGGCGGTAGTGCTGTGCAGGACATCTTACATATTTTGGCATTTTCTAAAATGTATAAAGCATGACTTTGACACATTACATGTTTTACAGTGGTTGCCCTAATCAGATGAACACTCTCATTGTCACTCATAGTGACCATTTTCTCATGTGTGGTGACCACACTTAAAGTCTGCTCTAAATGGATTTCATTTTCTGACTGTCATCACTGCACCTGAGCCCCTAGAAACCCCCATTTTCTATCATGTTCACTGTTCTATTTGTCACAAAAGTTCAGACAGCATTGCTTTTATGTGCTTGCCTTGTTTCATTTATCACAACCCTTCCATGTTCATCCCCATTGTCACGTACGGTAAAATTTTCCTTTCTAAAGGTCAGGTGGTAATGGCGCATGCCTTTAATCCCAGCACTTGGGATGTAGAGACAGGCAGATCTCTGAGTCTGAAGTCAGCCTGGTCTACAGAGTGAGTTCCAAGACAGCCAGGGCGTCACAGAGAAACCCTGTTTCTAAAGACAGGGATCAAAACAAAACTGAATAATGTTCCACACTGGAAGATTCCCTATACATTCATTCTGTTTCTAATGTTAGTAAATTTTACAGATTAAATATGTTCATCCCAAAATGTGTCAGTTATGCCTCAGTAAGGCAGTCTTTCTTAAATCTATTTTTTTTCCAAGCAAGGAAGTTGTATGGATAGAAAAAAGCAAAGTAGGCTGGGGAGATGGATCAACTGCTAAGAGCATTTACTCTTCTTCTAGACTACTCAAGTTTTGTTCCCAGCACCGATAAAGTTTCTCACAACCTCCTGCAGTTCCAGCTGGAAGGAATCCTTCTTCTCCTGTCCTCTATGGGCATTGCATACATGTGCACAAACACGCCTATCCGCCCTCCACACACAAGCATGCACATAATTCAAGATAATGAAAAGGAATCCTAAAAATTGGAAAAAGAAAATGTTTTTCTTTGCGGAGAGCTTCCTGTATAGAGTTAACAAGTATTAGTATTAAGACCTCAGGTTTAAGCATCTCAGTGATCACTCATTCTCTTGCAAGGATTCATTGTGTATCTTCTCTATACACTGTTTCTTATGAACTACTACTTTTGTTTTTGTTTTTTTTAATTGGAACTTTTAGGTGAGGATTCATTGAAAAGTGCATTGAACTCATAGAAAATATTTTGTGCAAAATATTCTCATGTTTCTGTAAAGTAGGGTAAATTGATAGCAACGTGTCTGCTTTAACACTTTCATAGATTCATTGCTGTGGATGATTTTGTTAGCAGTTTTAAGTCTGAATTTCACAGGTAACTGATTCAGCTATATGATAAAAATCCTCAGGGAGGTGATGCTTGAGTGAATTTATTAAGTTATTTCTCGGGGTTTAAGTGATCTAATGAAAAATGAATTTTTAAGGAAAAAGATGGCAGCTCATAAATATGAACTACTTCCCACCTGCTTCTGATATATGGCCCAGTGGTAGCTCTGTGCAGTGAATGAAAAGATGAATTGCTGTGACCACACCAGAAGGAAACTTGAACTGAATTGTAGGAATGGCAATCAGAGAAAGTAGGACAAGGTCACTGGAAATTCTCCTGAGATGCACTCATTTAAAGTGAAATTTAAAGAGTGAGTGTGAAGGGCTCGCAGTGCAAGAAAGTGCTATGCCATTTGTGTACTTGATATTCAAGTAAAATTTAAGTCTTTTCAAAAGATGTATTTATTCTTACTTTATGTGTGAGTGTTTGTGTGCTTGTATGCAATTTCTCCATGTGCATGCCCTCAAAAGGCAGAGGGGGCATCAGTCCCCTAGAACTGGGGATACAGACAGGTGTGGGCTGCTATTTAGGGGATGATACCTGAAATGAGTCTTCTGTAAAAGCAGCAAATGCTGTTAATTGCTGAGCTACTTCTCTAGTCTCTAACTTAAGAATTCTGACACTGAGGTTATGATGCTATAGGGCTCACTGCCTTTAGTGTGTGTGTGTGTGTGTGTGTGTGTGTGTGTGTGTGTGTGTACCTATGCACACATGTACTCACAGAGGCAAAAGTCAACATCCAATGTCTTTCTTGTGCTTTCTACCTTGTTGCTTGGAGATGGAGTCTCAAACTGAATCCGAAGCTCACTGATTGTCTAGACTGGTTAGACAATGATCACTGGAGATCCTCTTATTTCTGCCAGCAACAGAACTGCAAATACCATCAACCAGGCTTTATGAATAGAGGCAGGGGATCATATTTCATTTTCGCATGCTTGCACAGGAATCACTTTACCTATTGACCCATCTCCTCAGCTCCCAAGGTTCTGATATCTGTAAGTAGTAGCAGCCAAGTCTTGGAAACACAGTAGCTAAGGGGAGACCTGAATTATTTTTGTTCTGATATGGATAATAATGTATTCAGTTAACCAAGGATTGTTTCAGTCTTTCTGTTTTACAGGCAGAAATCTGGTCGTTGGTGAAGAAATGCTGATTGAGAAAGATTTTGTGTCCTACATAAACAGCAGTTTTATTGATATGGATATTAAAAACAGAGAAAGATGTTTTTTTGATAGGGATAAATGCTATGAAGAAAATATAGAGAAGAGCCTGATAAGCCAAGTGTAGGCCAGAGAGATAGCTCAATGATTAAGATTATGGCTGCTCTTTTACAGGACCCAAGCTTGGTTCTCAGTGCCTATGCTGTGTGGCTCACAACCATGGGTAGTCTCAGCTCAGTACCAGGGGATCTAATAGCCTCCTCTAGCCTGTGAAGGTAACTACACACAGCTATCCATATCCTTACAATATAATACAAAATAAACTTAAAAAGGAAAATATAAAGCTGTTTCTTGATATGGCAAATGCTTTAAAGATAGGAGCCCCTTTCCACTTCTCATTTTGAGCATCCTTTGCATAGACTGCTGCCCATCATCTCCTAGAATGACAGTGACATTGAACTAGTAATACTCTGGACCAATGACTCTCCAACTTAATTAAACTTGGCAACTGCTGGGCATTTGAAAAATTAGCAAACTCGTTCCCACCCCACAGGAGTCCCTATTTAATTGATATGCAAGGGTGTCAGGAAAGTTCTGAAAGCTCACACATGTTACAGGCAAATCAGATGAGGGCACAGGCATTTGTTCTCAAGCTCCCAGGAACATTGACCTCATAGGGAGGGCTTGGTGATGGCTGAACTCACCTTCAGGTTCTGTTTCAGTCCATCTAAATTTGTCTTTCCAATAAACCTCCAGCAATGTTGTTGCTTGCCTAGAAATGGAGTTTTGAGAACTAGTCCAGGATTCAGCTATTCCTATGACCTTGTGGGCAGATGTGTAAGCAGTGTTAAGTTAGATTCACAATAGTCATCGTAACTTCTTCATTTTTCCCTCTGGAAAAAACCCAGGCAATGAAAATCTCTATTTCTACATTTATCAACTTGACTTCCTCACTCATCGTCTTTGTGAAGCATGCAGGCACTTTGCCTTTTGCAGGCAGGCCCACAGCAGGTAATTTAATCAGTCCATAATTGCCCAGGTAGAGATTGAGTAGTTCTGTAGCAGAGTTTATTAACACTCCCTCCCGTGGTTGTTTTCCTTTCCTTTGCAGTTGGTCTTCTTAGATGCTATTATAAAGTATCCAGACCTCATGCTGCCCTTTGGAAATCCCAGCAATGTAGTTTGCCCTAGATGGTATTTTCTGTGAACCTGTTATATCTTTTAATTTTAAAACATTGAGTGGGAGAGACTTATTTCAAGAGGAAAAGAAATAGCTAGGGGGTTCAAGAGCCTTGGGAATGTTACTTAGATATTCTTCATGTTTTGAAGATTTAAAAAGTTTACAACATCTTTTTTGCTTTGGATGTACATTAACATATTTTAGCATGATAATTCCACATATGCATAAGTATGTACAATCACCTACCAGGCCTCTATTAACAACTACCCTGACACAGCTAGGCTTGGATATTCATCTTCCATATAGAAGAGAAAGCATGTAGGACATTCCCTTTTTTTGTCTGGTCTATTTCCTTTTAGGTAATGCCCTCCAGGTCCACCCATTTTGTTGCAAACAGGATCTCATTCCTTATGGTAAAGTAATATCTCATTGTGTAGATGAATACCCAGGCTGGTTGCACACTACATATCATCACAGGAACCTCTTTGGCACAATGATGAAATTTTCTTTGGATATATACTAAAAAAAAGTGGTACTAAATCATATGGTAGATTTTTTATTGTAGACTCTATACAATCCTCTCCATAATTTTGGAATAGACTAGCATTCCCACAATGAATGTTTAAGAGTTTGTTTGACAACATATCCTTGCCAACACATTTCTTCTTCTTTTAATAGCCTCTTTAACTAGGGTGAGATGTATCTCTGTGTAATTTTGTGTGTGTATACATATGTGTTGTGTGTGTATATGTATAATGCATGTTCACATGTGGATCTATCACCCACAGATTCTGCTTCTTTGCATTCTGTTGAATTTGCCATTAGATTCTCCCAGTGAAGTGACAAAGAGTGTCCATCAGACTCTTCCTTTATTGCCTCTGGCCATGACTTCTTGGAGAGATGATTCTTCTCTAAATGACTCTGGAAACATTCTCAATGCTGATTTCTTACACACACACACACACACACACACAGACACCCTACTGCTATAGCTGGTGTCTGAGATTACGTCCCTAAAGCATTTGATGCTACTGGGAAGTGGGGCAAAATGAAATGTCTTCAGGTCACTGAGCTGTGCTATCAAAAGGCCTGCGGGGTTAGCCCTTGCCCTCTTTTGCTTCCCAGTGACCACGTAGCCAGTTTTTTTTTTTTTTTCAGCCATGGCATACCACACAGAAAGACCACCACTTGGACACAGGAAAATGCCTTCAAAACTGTGAACCAAAATATGTAGTCTCTCTAAGCTGATTATCTTAGGTATTTTCTACTGTTACCAAATTCTAGATAACAACAGTCCATGGGCATGGGGGACTTAGAGGGCTTCCTGACTGAGTTGAAGCCTACTCATTAAGTACAATTAGGGGGGAAGAGGAGAAAGAATACCTCACATGGGCAATAGTCACAATGTTTAACACTCTTGTGGCACAGGGGCTGTCTGGTCATAGTAAGATTTGGAGGTTCTGTGAGGCTGAATTCATGGACATCCTAGGGCCTTGATGGGTATGGGATGGTAGCTGAACTCATCAGCCATTGTGCAATTGTGAACAGTTTACCAGCCAGAACTGATGCTACCATACATAATATCCACTACCAGCTATTGGCACATGGTAAAAGTTAAGAGCCATGCTGTGAGCTCTAAAGGACACACTGAGACACAGATGGCTTGAAATCATTTTGTGCTAACAGTGTACTTTGAACTTGTGGACTACTGATATATATATATATATATATATATATATATATACTGATATATATATATATATTTAAAAGTTTATAATATGTATATTATAAACTTTTAAAGTTCATTCATGTTATCACTATGTTTTCTAAAGTTCTTACAAAAGTAAACAAGTCAGCAAATGTCCCTTAACTCTGCACTGAGACCCACTGAGTATGCAGTGAGAGGTTTCTTTGAAGTCTCAGGGTCACAGAAAAATTACATTCTAGTCCTTCACTTGCATTTGCTATGCATATTGAACAGTATTTTAAGTATTATATCAGGAAAGATTATGCTATTTTCCTTTCCACAGGCTAATGGGAAAGATGTCCTATTGAATCTACACATTGGAGGTAGTGAACTTGAATTAAAGCAAATTAAAACTCACCCACCCTAACAATCAATGTCCACACATCTCTATTCAATATTCTGGTATTAAGTTTTTCAAAAAACCCACAGCTGTGTGTGCTGCAAGCTATATTGGCGTAATGCTGTCAAAATGCTATCACTGTTGATTTGTGTAACAGAATAACCTGAGATTGTAATTTCTTTTCATAAGAAGGTTTATTAGAACATGTAAGTTATACCTAAGAACGGGTTTCACTGTATGTGTATAATGTATTTTAGTTGCGTTCACATCCATTTTCCTTTGTCCTATTCCAGCTCCAACTGACACCCCTCCTGAGTCCTTTCTATACTTTCATGTCTGTTTTAGTGTGACCCAGTGAGTTTAATTGGGGCTGTTTATAAAATAAGGACAAAGGACTATTTACAGGTGCCACTGACCATGTGACTCTAGTGCTAAAGAAAATACTCCACCCACGGCAACCATAACTGCCTGTAGGTTTTTAGAGGGGTAGGGTTTATGAGACTCTCTCCTTAGGCATTATGGGATGTTGATGGGCCCCGAATTCAGCAGTTAGGTGCAGGTCAGCACAGATGCTGAGAGTTCAAGTTTGCATTGGCTGTGTCATGCTCAGAAGTCAGCAATCCACACCATTCCCCTACACCTTTCACTAGCTTTGATGTTCTTTTTGACTCCTCTCCTATGATGTTCTCCAGCCCTGTAGTGAATGACATAATTGTTCTCAGCATTTTGATTAATTATGAGTCTCTAAATTTGCAAAAAAAATACTAATAAACTAAATCAAAACTTATCTGACAAAAGCCAACAAGAGTGCTACTCAAATATTTAGAACGTAGTTTGGCAGGCATATCATGTGAAGTGGTAATGTCTAAAGAGCTGGCCTTTAGCCTCTTAAAGCTCAGAATGGCATCAAATCTAAGACTGGGCGAGACATCAGCAGGTTGCCTGGAAAGTGCTACATTCCCTAGAGAGGATAGGAGGATGTGAAGGCAAGAGATGTCATGCCAGATGAAGCCTCTACTATTCCATCAATGAGAAAAGAGACTTCATGATCCTAATAGTCTTATCAGTCCTGCCACTTCACAGTATTATATAGCATAACTTACTTGAATGTTAAAGAGGACACACTTAAGACACAGCAACCAGCAAGATAAGGCAGTCCCAAAACAGCAAGCCAAATGTGCTTTACATATTTTTGCCAAGCCACACAGCTAGGCTCTTCGGGCCGTCCTAAGTTCATTTCCAAGGAGTGTTAGATGTTATCGAAGGATTGTAAAAGGTTTCAGTTTTCATTGACCTCTTCTGTTGTCACTTTAGAAAAATACAAATGAGAGGATTTTTTTCAGTAAAGATGGATGTTAATGGGTAGAGATCTTAATGTATCTTTTCTTAACAAATTTACACAAAGGATCAGGTTTGTGCATTGAGAACATAGGCCTGTTTGTGAGTGTGAATAGATCCCCAGAGGACACTGTGACAGCATTTTTGGAATCTGTCTTTGCTTGTACTAGGAGTCAGTCTGTTCTCAGTAAGACTGCCCATCATGTTCACTCTGGCTGCTGATTCGAAGGCGAGTTCACTTGTACCCATCTGTCATTACATGAAGACTTTGAATCTTTGAAAGCTTACATGCTGGGGTGAGAAGAAGAGGAAGGAAGAGAAGGAGTGACAGAGGGAGAAAGAGAAAAGAGAGGAGGAGGTAAACAGAGAGAGAGTTAAGAAACAAGAGGGGAGAGTGACATGGAGACACATCCTTTTCTTCAGTAGTTTGGGGATTTAGCCTTAGAAATTGTTCTCTCTCTAACCTAGAATTCAGATCCCCTGGATTCCTAGTTTACCTGCCAGATAGGACAATCAGTCTTAATGATTACTAGACTCTTTGTCAGTTGTCTGAAAGTCTTGATATCCTATACTTTCTACCCTAGAAAGCCCCACTGATGACTGAATTTTCAAAGAGTCTGTGTCTGTTAGCCATGGATAGCTTTGCATGTAGCCCTTCATCCCCCATAGAAACTCCTGGGGCATAATGTACCCTAGGTTTTTGTTGCCATTGTTTGTTTGTTTCTTTTTATCTGAAAATCAACTCCAGCTGCTTCTTTCAGGCAGTGACCAGAATACCCTTGAGGTAAGGAGATTAAAGCACCAGGCTGCCTTCCAATAATGGGACAGGGAAAAGTGCATAAAGAGCAAAGTACATGTTAATAATTGAATATGTACAATATTGAGAATATAAGAAAATCTAAATGGCTCTCTTCAATGGAATCTCTGGCAAAAGTCAAACCTATTGATCTAAGAGACTATGTGTTATTTAACTTTACATCCTCTCTCTCTCTCTTTCTCTCTCTTTCTTTCTCTCTCTCTCTCTCTCTCTCTCTCTCTCTCTCTCTGTGTGTGTGTGTGTGTGTGTGTGTGTGTGTATGTGTGTGTATGTGTGTGTATGTGTGTGTGTGTTTTGAGGCCTGGTCTCAAAAACAAGCAAACAAACAAACAATTGAGATTATTCACATGTGAGAGTTGTAATACCTGGCCATCTCTCTGGATTTGAGTATGAGCTTATGTCATACTAAGTAGAAGCTAGGGAAGAAAGCTTTAAGAAAGAACTAGGCTCATGTCCATATGTCCTTGGATATGATGGGAGCCACTGGGAAATATTACCTATTAGAACCCTTAATTAAATGACTTCTATTGCATTGAAAATGTCAAGTCAATGGCTATGAAACTCTAGCAAACAAAGTGTAAAGCCGTAGGTGCCAGAGGACACTATGGTTAACACAGGTTTTCAGTCCCTTTGCTGAGAATTTGGCAAAAGTTTGAAAATTGCCTCAACAGCTATTTCATCAACTAGCTTATGAATAACTCCATTGGTAAGTAGAAGGTCACATTTTTTTGTCTAATATGACTTTAATATGCATGTAGTGATCCTTACTTTTCTGGTTCTGTTTCAACTGACAGTTTTACAGCAATGGGTTATTTTGAAACTAGATCTTAGATACATTTCAGGGCTAGACATTTTTCTTTGTTTTGTGACATTTGAAAGATAGATTTTATATTTTCCTCTGGGTTCCTTCAACTGGGCCGAAACAGTTGACAGCCACCTTACTACTGCACTTTTGGGAGAAGTCTCTCAAATATGCTGACCCTGTGATAGCCCCTTAAAAAGAGCTGTCAGAGTGGTATGAATTTTATAGCAGAGGGATGAGAGAGCAACCACCCTGGTTAGTTAGTACCCTAGAGACATATTCATTCTAAGAATAAGCAATGAACTTGGAAAGGGAGGTAATTTCACTTACTGTATCGTCTACCTGCAGAACAGGCTTACCCATTTCCTAGACACACCACAAAACTGAAGTGTATTCAGTTACTTCTTCATTCATTCAATAGTGTATAATTGACAAGAAAAATCAAGGACTATCTTGACACATAGCAAAGTCTTCATTGAGATAGCAAGGTGATTTTCAGTTAGTGGACCTTGCATCTCTGGAACTGTCTATAGAAAGCCACTTCCTACAAAATGAATAGTGATATAGAAGGAAGCAATGTAAAGAGTATAGGTAAATGACATGTGTCAGTTACTAGTTCTAGATAGTATGAACTTTGGATCTGTCTTTGACTTCAGAAGAACAGAACTTATTTTAAGTGTTTGCACCTGCACACGTGTTTACGTGAAGTCACATACACATTTGCATGGAGGCTCAAGGTCTATGTTTGATGTCTTAATCATTCTCTACCTTAAATGTGAGACAAGGTTGCTTCTTGAATCTAGAGCTCACATGTTCAACTAGACTGGCTGGACAGTGAGCTCTAGGGGTCCATATGTCCCTTCCTCCCTCGGGCTGGGGATTACAAGTGTCATCCCCTTCTGGCATAAATCTCAGATCCTTATGCTTGCAAAAAAAAAAAAAAAAAACAAAAAAACCACTTTACTGACTATACTATCTCCAAAGCCTGAGAGAAATCAATTTTAATGATGGATTTCCCGATTTGCTTCTGGGGTTTCTATAACTGGCTTTCTCACTGGATTAAATGGAAAGATGATAAAGGCTCCATTACTACTACTACTAATAAAAAGACATTCCTTATAGGTGGTAGCTGCTGATAGAGATACACATACTAATTTTATTGGTCATTATTTACCAATTCATAAGAAAAGGAGGATATAGAACAAAGTGTTAACCCTTGTTAAATTATCTATAAAATGTCACGTGACTATAAATAATAATTCTTTTTCAAAAATATCATTATTGTTGCTACTATGCCAAAATAACAGACTATATGCATTTGTATATTAATTATGGTCTCCTACATATTTGACTCTATATTGTTATAGAGTAGGTGACAATCTATTTCCAACCAGTATGCCTCTTTTCATTTTCATGTGTCATTATAGTGTCTAGGAGTTTCAAAAACAGGCTAATAGTGGGAGGAATTAAACAATATAAAGAAATGGAAACAAAGCCATTTTAGGGGATGAAAAAACCTAATAACATCAATTTTTCCCAATTATGTATGGAGATTTAACTCAGCATCAGTTGTAAGTTGAGCAAATAATAATGTAGAATTTAATGTGTAAATCCAAATTTTACTTGAAAATGTGTTACTTTGAGCAAAGAAATAAGTATAAACCTTGCTATAAATTTGAAAGAAAACTGAGTGTTACTATCTGGGTAGTAATACAGATCAATAGACTGAAGACGAGAAATAACTGATACATACACAATTAGCTAACTTAAAAAATATAATTAAGATAATTCAATAAAGCTGTAACTTTTTTTAAAAAAATTGAAAAGAAAAGGAAGATATATAACTGTAAGATGCACACTTTCAGGAAATGTATATAATGAAGTTGCTTGGTTATGGTTAATATCACTGAACAAAGTAGTGAAAGGAAATGATGAGCTCAGAAATTTAAATTCCCAATTCAACTACTGCATTCAGGACCTGAGCTTCTATGAGTTGCTTAAGTGAGACCACAGACTCCTACAGCTGTGGGGCTGAAGTTGCTGAAAATTAAATGCAGAACTTCATTTTGAAACTGTGTAAATTTCAGCAGCAGCTGAACCCTAACCTGAGAGTGACTTTTCTTTCAAAGGAGGATTTTGTTGGGAAAGAATGGGATTCTCTAAGCTGATGTGAGGACATGTGAGAACACTGCAATGAAGCTAAGGGTTGAGTTTCTAAGTGCTGGTGAATTTTCTTTGTTAACTCCTGTTGATAGGTTCTCTACTTCTGCTGTGGTTTGGCTCTGCATTGGCTGTGAAAACCATAAGGGTCTCTCCACTGACATATGCAAGACAATATGACATTGAATCTCCTTGGGAAAGTCCTCCAGCAGCTCCCTATGTTTCTAGGTATATGAGAAATTGAAGTACTAGGAGCCCCTAAGTTGTGGTGAAACATGAGGCCCAGAAAGAGGGATAGCATTGCTCTGCGTCTTGGGAGAATCCTTATCTGTCTCTTTGCTTCTCTCTCTCTCTCTCTCTCTCTCTCTCTCTCTCTCTCTCTCTCTCTCTCTCTCTCGCCTGCCTGACTGACTGTGTACACACTAAAATGTTGTCAGAGAAGCAAAGGGAGTCGGAGGGGTAGCTGGTGACCATCCTCCCAATTTCAATTGTCCCCTGTCCTCTGATCCTTATACCTTAAGGAATAAATAGCTTTTCAAACATCATTCTAGAAGGAAGAGGGATATTTCTATATACAGACAAACCCAAGACTGACAGATAAATGAAAAATACTTCTCCTAGTGTCAACAGTCTCATTTCTCTTCATTGTTCCTACATACTCACAGTCCCAAAGCAAGTGCATATCCTACTCTTAACCAGGCAAACAACTGCCTGCCACCCCAATCTCTCAGCAGAAAATGCCTAAAGAGACCTTTCCCCATAAAACCTGGTTTACTTATATCCTCCAAAACTCTGAACCTGAAGATACAGGCTAATGAGCATGGTCCTCCTTAGAATAGAATAACTAATGAGAGATGGAGAAGAAAGAACCCTGCACTACCCCAGAAAGCAAAAAGGTTCAACTATGAATCATTGAGCCTCTTCCTTTTGAAAGCTGAAGAATCTGAGCGTTGAGTCTAAGTCATTGGCCAGAAGGGTAGGGAATCTTCTCTGCTCATGGGTCAGAGCAAGTATATGGAAAACTCACATCTAAACAATATCTCACTTAGCTTGTTTTAGTGATAGAATGAAATTATATAGGTAGATTAATTTTTTAAAGTTCAAGGTATCCTATAATTTTATATGATTTAAATCAATGCAAAGCTTTGTAGATGTCTGAGTCTCATATACATATATATGTGCATTATGTATGTATGTATGCGTGTATGTATGTATGTATGTATGTATGTATGTATGTGTGTATTCGAACATATATTCAAATACAACATGAGATTGAATCACTTATGTGAAATGCTCAGCACTGGAGTATTTTGATATACTTTGTTTCTTCAGTTGAGCCTTCCTGATTTAGAGACCCGAATGTACTCAAAAAGTTTTTGGATAAGAAAGTTTAACTCAAGTACCTGTAATCTATATGCTATACATCATTCATCAGTCTACAAAATACATAACAAGAGAAATACTATTACTTAAGAATTAGGGTTTCTAAAAATTCAGGTTCTACATTGAAGTCAATGCTATGAACTCACTGGAAATTCTGGAACATTCTCTTGATCCAAACATAATCACAAAAAGATTAATTCAAGTAAAAATGCAGTTCTTATATTTTTCTTGCTAACAAATTTCCTATTATTTCATTGTTGGCAAATGCTGCTTATATTGTAAAGTGGGCTCCTTCTGATAATGTTACCATACATTTGACATAAAAGTGGGTTAGGTTTTAAGATACCAAAAACTAAAATAGATTTGGACTTAGTCCAGATATACATTGTCATGTCCTTATTACCTGCCCCAAACCCAAGGGCAGGTAACCCAAACTTACTACAAGATCTGTTTGAGACACTCACATAAACTAAGGGTATTTTGTTCCCCCTGATAATTAATTGAAATATCTTGCCCAAGTCTCTTCATTTTTAAGAAGGTCTTGTTATTTAATGCTAGCACTTAATTTGAGTTGCTCTCATAATCCAAGTAGCAGCAGACAAATTAGCTTTGCATATGGAGAAAGAGCATCAGAAGTCAAAACATGCACATGACCTCTAGAAGCTGGGGATAAACCTAAGTTACCAGCAGAGATGGGCCTTCAGCACTATATTGAAAGGAGCTGACCAATACCTGGAAACTGAGTGTCTAAGAATTTATATGTTTTTCCTTTGATGTCTAGAATGAGACACCCTGCTAGCATTGTGGGTTTAGCCTGGCAAGACCCAAATACCTCTTAAACTATAGAACTCTAATGAATTTATAATATTGTAAATCATTAAGTTTATGGTAATTTGTTATAGTAGCATTAGAAAGCCAATACATCCAGAGAAGGAAAAAGTCACAATACTTCCTTAGTAAATCACAAAGGAATAATAGCCATATGTGCTGACATATCCTGATGTGATTTAATGTCTTTATTTTTAAGTTCGAATAATGAAAAATAATATAGAAGAGAACTTAGGGAACTGTGGTATGAATGATATTTATTCCACTTTCTCTTTCTACTATTAAACTCTCTGTATTTTTGAGAATTTCAGTCATGTGTATGATGAAACCTTATCATATCTACCCTGAATTTATCCCTCCAACTATTCCCAATGTTACCAACACAGCTCTATCCCAATTTCATTTCTTTCTTTTCTCTTTTTTTCAGTCCACTAAGTATAACTAATGCTACCCATATGTATATAGTTGTGAGGTCATCCACTGAAACATAGAAAATCTACCATTGGCCACACATTAAAAAAAATCCTGTCATTCTGCAAAATCAGCTTCCAAAGCTTCTCACTAAGGGATGAAGCCTGGAGAATACCTTCCCATCAATGCCAGGATTTTAGTTGGACTGATATTGGATAAGTCTCATGTAGGTAACAAGAGAGATACTCTGATTTCATGAGCCATATCCATGTCCAGTCCAGAAGTTTGTTTCACAGCACTCCTCCCCATTATCTGGCCCTTACTTTTTTTCCTCCATCTCTTCTGTGGTGTTTCCTGAGCCTACATGCAAAGGTGGAGGATTGATGCAAAAGATGCCCATTTAGGAATGAGCTCTCTTACGGATAATGTTCATAATGTTCAGCTAGCCCTTGTGAGTTCCATGACAAAATGATTATCTTAAGCGTACTTTATTTTACTGCCTTTGGAAATGGGTAAATATGAGTGCCGCTCATTTAGTCTTGCTGAGGTAAACTTAAGTAGTAGTTCTTTTATAGTGTCACTAGGAATTTTGCCTTTAGGGAATAATTCTCTGAAACTATCATGTGTATATAACACCATCTCCAAAGAACAGAAGATACCAGCATTTAAACTTTCCTCACTTTTGAGTAGACTGGCAGAAGTTATAAGCCTTAGTCCGCAGAATAACAATTTGTGGTAAACTATACTAAGAAGATGAATTATAAAGAAATGAAAGGTTTCCTTAATCATTCCCACTCAGAGCAAAAGTGTTCAGCTTTTTTGCAGTTTGTTTTAGACTTAGCAGAGAATCCTGATCTGTTCCTTCACAACACAGGATGCTTTCTGATCACTGGTGCCATTGACATCACTTTGTAGATATTCCAGTTATTTCTGGATATAGAGGCATCAGGGGAAATGTTAAATCCTTAAGAGAATTAAGCCTTGAAATGGAAAAGACAAAAATAAATAAGCAACTCACTTTGGTCCTTGATAGCAGGCTTCTTTTAAAAGCCCTTTGAAGATGTTTCCATTTATAAAAAACTGAGGTCTTTTCTCACCCCTGATTTGCTTTCTGGGAGGAACTTTGACTGTATTCTTTCTCAGGCAGTCGTTCTCAACCTTCCTGATGCTGTGACCATTTAATACAGATCTTCATGTTGTGGTGACCCCCAACCATAAAATTATTTTGTTGATACTTCATGACTGTAATGTTGCTGCTGCTATGAATGTAATGCAAATATCTGATGTGCAGGATATCTGACATTTGATCCCCAAAGGAGTTTTTGCCCACAGGTTGAGAACCACTGCTCTAGGGGATATGATAAATTCAAGTGCTGTGATCTGTTTTCTTTGGGAACATCCACATGCTGGTTAGAGTCTTCCTCCACAGTGGGAGAAATACATGATGAATTTCTGGATTAGTCACAGCATGCTGGGGCCAGGACCTTCCCAGTGGCCAGGGTTTAGAGAAAAGAGAGATAAAACCTACTGTCTCAGCAGTGATAGGCCAACAAGGCAGAAAGTAAGAAGTATATCAATTAATAGTAACAGCAAAGCACGGAACTGTAGAAATTTCAACAGTATTCAAGTTCAACCCATGCTATAAGAAAGGAAGGAAGCCTTTCCGAGTATTTCTCCATATGAATGTAGCCCTACAGATAAAACTCAATAGTGACGGAGCAATTTGGAAATCTGTTTAGTGTTCGAAAGCTGTATTTGCTAAGAATGGAGTACTGTGTTGACCTTGCAATAGTGTGTCATTACATAATTGCTCACTAGACTCAACTACAAACAGGCTTGTTCCAAATGGTGTTTTCTGAACACTTTTGTTTTTCCTTTCCATTTTGGTTTTCATAACCAAGGATATAGAGAATAGAGGGGAAGAGATTAGAGAAATAGAATAGACATTAGAAATGGCCCTCAAATATCACCAATGACAAGATTGAGATATCCAACTTCAAAGTCATGGTAACTGTCCTGTTTCTGTACTTGTGACCATAGACAGCAAAAGCAGCCTCATCTCCAGAAGAGTTCTTTAGCATGGAGGAGTTCTCAGAAATCGCATTTTTTTTTCAAACCTGTCCTTTTACAAGAAAGAAAACTTGGACAAAAAAGAAGAAGAAGAAGAAGAAGAAGAAGAAGAAGAAGAAGAAGAAGAAGAAGAAGAAGAAGAAGAAGAAGCATGGGCTTTTGTTCAGTCAAAGCTACCTGGTAGATAGCACAGACCCCAGTTGCTTACCAACTTCAGTTTCTCTATCATCATCCATCTAAGTAAAAGGCTTAAATGAAAGGCCTGATTATGTTAGAATATGTCACAATCCACTTGATCATATAGTATTGTAAAACAATACTCAGTCTTGGAGCTTATGTGTTTGGCTTCAAGTACTTTTGTTAATATCTTCCTCCTTAGTCTTTAAATTGAGGCTGTTGAGAATTAGCCTGTGGTTGAAATGGAAATAGTATTATTATTAATCAAAGAAGAGTTACCAAAGACAGAGTAAAGACATGTATAGACCTTAGCAAATAGAGGCCTGTAGGTGCTGGGTGAAGATGACGAGATGACTAAGATGATTATAATATCTCTCTGATTCCTGTTTTCACAGGAAGAGAGACAGGAGAAAATATTTAAGCACATATGGGTTAGATTTTATTTAGTGTGCTATGAAGAAAGTCCAAGGGGTAGAGAGAGATATAGCTCAGAATAAGTATAAGAACCTTCCTGTGACATCAGCGCCCTCCCACATGGCTGAGTGTTGTTCATGTATTTGAAACTCCAGTGCTAGGGAGTTAGAAACAAAAGGTTTCTGAGGTTCTTGGGATGCCAGTCTAACCTGAAAACAGTGAGTACAAGGTCCCAGCAAGAGGCCCTTTGTCACAATATAAGGTCTAAAGCAATGATATTCAAGGTTTAATTCTGCTCTCTATAGAGACATGCACATGCATGTCCATGCATACATATATGTAGTCATACAATCACACCAAAAATGTAGTAAGTTTCAAGGGCCAGAGGAAAAAGGCACTCTTACTAAGGGAGGTCAGAAAAGACAGTGATGGGATTAAGCTGGATAAAGAATCTGAGGTAATGATATTGTTTAATGTGTGAGAGGTGCAATAATGATGTCAGTGTGATAGAGCAGAGTGATCTGAGCTGTATCTGGAGTGGCTAGAGAAGGGTCACCAAAGCCTAAAATGGGTGGGGCCATTATGGGCATGGTAAGAACATGGGATGATATTTTGATGTGATAGGTAGCTCTGAGAAGTTATGTGATATAAATTGATAGCATAACATATTCTGAAGCAGTAGTTCTCAACTCTGATTGTACACTGGAATTCCTGGAGATCTTATTAAATAAAACATCAATGGTCATCCTGATTGGAAGAGTCAGATTTCCACTGTCTAGGCTGAGGTGTTTATAGAAGCAGTTTACAGGTTTCTAATGAGCACACACTAGACAAACAACATTATAAACCTACATGTGGCTAAATGATAAACATTCATAACAAGTCAATTCTGTATACTGTGTGTTGAGCCCAGTGCTGTTCAGTGCTGTGTATGTTGTCCATGAAACCAGGTATCTCCCATGTCATGCACATCAAGAGAGAGTTGGAACTTTGATGAAAACTTAGCTAAATCTTGGCAAAAAAATTTCTTACTCTTGCTTTACAGAATTCTTTTTGTTCAGATTTTTAATAAGAAAACAGATAAAAGGGACCAAAAAATCCAGGAGAACAAATCTGGGTATGTGAAAATGGTCATCGAAGATTCCATTTCTTAAATAATTCTTCAAAGATGTTCAATTTAAGCTACTCTGGGGTTGATGAAGGCAGATAATTTGGATTTCATGCTGTCTTTATTTGATTGATAACTGTGGTTTCTGGTGTCCTGAATACTTCAGATAAAATTTATATAAGAAATCAGCCTCATTCTTTAGACAGACCAAGTCTTTGAAGCAGTTACGAATTAGAAAAAACTATACATTACCATTGGTCTCAACTATTTTCTCATGGCCTTTAATAATGTCTGGGGATGTTTTTAGTTTTAACACCTTGTGTGGGATTGAGCAAGCAGAGAGATTAGAAATGGTCTCCAAATGTCAACAATGGCAAGGTCAAGAAACCCTGCTTTAGCATCAAAGTTATCTAGCTAAGGAAAAAAAAATGTCCAAGTGTATGTTTTCTGCTACTTGGCTTTGTGATATTAGGGATGAAGTTTTACCTCTCTCAACCCAGGGGAATTTTCATCTGAAAATGGTTGAATTGGGTTCAGTAAAACATAATAAAATATAAATCCCTATTGTTTGTTGTCATTGTGTTAAGAGGGCATAGAACACTTCTCCCCTCTTTAGAGACAGAATGAGACTCAGGGGTATGCATGATAATGCTATGGCATAAACCAAGCAGATCTTACTGTCCTTCATGGATTTGCAAAGTGGCTAGGATTCATCCATTGTGGCCAGTGTTCCATGTAGCTTTCAATCTTCTGGTACCAGTTGGTTACAGAAAATACAAATAGACAAATTACAAATCAGCATCTTTATGACTCCAGCTAAAAATCATACTATTGTCTCTTTTGCTTTAAAAATGTTAGATAGGTCATGGTGTTGATGGTGCCAGCCTTTAATCCCAGCACTCAGGAGGCAGAGACAGGCAGATCTCTGTGAGTTTAAGGCCATCCTGGTCTATAGAGCTAGTTCCTGTACATCCTCCAAAGCAATACAGAGAAACCCTGTCTCGAAAAACAAAACAAATGTTAGATAGTTAAAACCAGCATCATAGAGATGGTGAAATATACCATAGTTCTAATAGGAAAAATTGAAAAGTCACGTGTCAGAAGACATGAACAGAAAAGACTATAATCAGAAACAATGATACTTTGCATTCAGATCTCTTCCAATTGCTAGTTGGTAGATTTGAGACTGGTGTTCACAAGCCTTGGAATTTTTTACTGTCTTAGTTGGATTCAGTAGTGTTACTTCATTATCCATAGTTAATCTAAAGGAAAATTTCCTCTTTGATTTCCAAGACTCATCTGAACTCCCTTTACAACCATTTTCCTTGATGAAAGACCTAGTCAGTTGACTTCAGTTTCGTTTAGCCTCATGTATTATGTCTACTATGGAAACTTGCTGCAGAAAAAGGTTGACTGCTGCAAAAGATAATTTATTGTGCTCTGGCAATGGGAAGGAAATAAAACAGATGGCTAGCATCATCAGTACCCTATAGCATGTCAGCTGAATGGTATGTCAGATGTTTTCCCTCTTTAGTAGGTGGTGGCTTCCTCACAACTATTGCTTCTTAAAATTGGCTATCACTGAGCCTTGGATGGACTAGAAACTTAGTACACAATGTCTATGTGATCACTGACAAATTTAAAACTAGGTACAGAGATGTAATCTCAAAATAAGGATGTGTGTGTTAAGGAGTGTATATAGATGCACTGAATATGCCCAGAAAGAACTTATAAATTAAATGGGGTTGTTCCAAGGCAGAGCATTGGCTATGAGACAGAGGAGAGAAGAAAAATGTGTTTCACTCGGTATTGTTATGAATTTTGCATCTCATACATTTTGCATTGTAAACATAGAGTACCTTTCAAAGATATTTCAACAAGATGAAGGAGGGCATGAGTATTCACATTTTACTAACAAGGCATGTTCTAGTTTTATATCAGTTGATGTGATAAAAATATCTTGACCAAAAGCAACACAGGAAAGAAAGGGCTTATTTGGATTCTAATTCCAGGTTTTATTTCCATCATGTGGGGAAGTCACAGAGGGAGGAGCTTGAGAGAGTTGGTTGTACCATATCTGGTCAGGAATAGGATTGCCTTCCTCGTTGTTTAGTACTCAGGAAGTCATCTCTACTCTTACTCAGGCCAGAACACCAAAGTAGGACATGGTGCTGCTCACAGTATGCTGGGTCACCCTTCATCATTTAACCATTGAGATAATCACCCAGAACATACTCACAGGTCACCTTGTCTGGATAATCGCTCACTAAGATTCTCTTATCAGGTGGTGCTAGGTTGTGGCAAGTTGAAATTTAAAATTAACCATATCAGGGAGATTGAGTGAGTTACTTCTCTACGCAAAGCCTCAAAACCGTTATTCTTAGAAAAGTGTCAGTGCTGAGAATTGAGCTCATGTCTGTGTAACTCTCAAAGAAGAAAGAACACTCATGCTATGTAATTATTTCTCAAAGTTTTCCGAAGTGGATAACTGCACATATTAGGCATACTGCTCAGAACACAGATAGGCTTTTTCATGAATAATGTCTCCATTACTTTGGCCACCAGGTTCCTGTTTGTCAGGGGTTCTGTTTGATGGGCTGCATGAAGGCCATTACACGGGCTAATTTTCATTGATCTGCAGGCTGGGTGTGGAGTCCTGAAAGCCTGTGAGTTACCACAGCACACGAAGTTATACACTAAAGAAAAGCTGAGACGTCCAGTCTACCAGCACTTACACTTTAATCCTCTTTGCCCGTTAAAATGCCCAGCAAAAGTTAGCATTTGTGTCTTCAGGAAATCAGTCTTGAATGAAAGCTCCTCTTTACCCAGGCAACCTCTGCAGTCTTCATTATTCTGACAGCAGGAAATGAGCATCCGACAACTCAGACTTAAATAGTTAGTAAGGCACAAAATTATCTGAGTTTATGAACTGATTCTTGCATTGACTGTCCATGTGTTCAATTTTCCCAGGAGCACTCTAGGAGGTGAAGGCTGGCTGGGAAATCAGCTAAGCGTATGAGAAGGAAGGCAGTTTCTCCTGAGACTGCCTGTGCTACTCTAAGATAAGCACTTACAAAATCAGGAAACGTCCCTGCCTATTGTTGCTGACCAGTTTTTACTAGATCACTTTTTGCCATTTGTAGCTATTTGTTCATTATAGACTTCAAGCACAATGAGGCTTGCATCATTTTTTATTTGTTTGTTTTATTCCTTCTCTAGAGAAGAGATAAAATGGTACCAAGCCAAAATCTTTTTGCTGAAAATTAGTCCACTGGCATTTGGGTTCTCTCTCTCTTCACTCCAGCAGACATGTGACTTACTATATTTCTTCTCTCTAGATTTCAGTTTTCAAGGTCAGAGTCAGGCCATGTGTCTTCTAAGGTCTGTTCTATACTGCACATGATATTATAATTACCCCATCCTCTTCCAGGTTTCAAGAATTTAAAAAATGTATTTCAAGCTTGAAACTCTCCTCCATAAAATCACCCAATTATTTAAAAAATTTTTGTCTGGAATTTTATTTCTCTGCTACTCTTATGAATCATCACATAAATATTTGATATTCAAGATTTTTGATATGACTCCCAATGTGATCATGGCCCAAAGGCTGAGAACCACTGTTCTAATTCCTAAAATAAGATTTCATGTACCACATTGTCTTTTCCAAACCCTTTACCTAAGGCAAGGTAATAATATCAAGAACACATGCTTCTTTTTC
The DNA here is from genome assembly GCA_030556225.1 of Cricetiscus sungorus. Lineage (NCBI taxonomy): Eukaryota > Metazoa > Chordata > Mammalia > Rodentia > Cricetidae > Cricetiscus > Cricetiscus sungorus. Next base: position 19,742,985 of record JANBXA010000735.1, on the reverse strand, counting down.
TTGGTTTCTCTTTATGTAAAGCAGTAAAGAAGGAAAATTTGTCATGCATTCTGTCACTCTGACTTGGCTTCACTCTGAGTTTGCCTCTATGTATGGATTTTGATTAGAGCTGGACTGCAGATTTACTTTATCAGACAGTGAAATTTTGCTTAAAGCTGGTCTTCTACCCTTGTCCAGTCAATGCCCAGACATAGTTCTTTGCATGGACATCTTGTCTCTTGTCATAAGGTGAGTACCTTTCTGAGATTTTCTTTAAAGCTATCTGTAAAACCAGTGTGAAGATATTTCATAGAGAAACATCTTTTACCCTTTTCTCTACTGACTCAACAATAAGAACACAACTGAGATATTTAAAACATAACAAGCTTTTATTGCATTTTATACACTGTTTTAGTGTGCTGTATTCTGTTTTCTTGAGCACACAAAACCACATAGTACACACACACACACACACAGAGGCCTCATCACACACATACCATGACCAACTAAACTAATTTTATAGCTATCTATTGGGTCTTGACCTACTGTTTTGGAAAATTGTCATGGTCAATTTACCATTTAGGCAGAATACTCTAGGGGTCCCAAATCATCTTGGTTCAATTTTCAATAGCAAAGTAAATAATATCTGTGAAGTAATAGATGAAGGACTGACATGATGCCTTATACACAAATGAAGTCGCCACTGCTGGAGAACCCTTTGAGGGCTTTTCTTATAGGTATTTTTATGTCTTTTCTGAATAAATGTATTTCATAACGTATAAATAAGGCATAACTTTGCCTTTCTAGTTTATAGAGATCTGGAAGCTCTGCCTCACGTTCTTGTGTTATGGTGATTTCTGGTAGAAACACAATATGGGCTCCAAAGAGACAAGATGTGATACTCCAACAAAGTAGCTGAGAAACAGCTGCCCAAGTCAACCAAACAATTTTTTTGATGGCAGAGTAGTTGGAATATGATCTGTCATTAAAGTTCTTTCTTCCCCTTTGAGACAATGTTTCTTTGAAAATTTGGAGCCTGTCTTGGAACTCCCTCTGTAGGCCAGGCTAGCCTCGAACTCACACAGCCCCTGCCTCCTGAGTGCTGGGATTAAAGGCATGCACTACCACAGCTCAGCTATTGAAATTCTTTGACATATACATTTGTATGTTTGAAGCTATCAAAATTTCCAATTATCTTCTAGACATATCTCTTGTGATTTCTCTTAAGCATGATAGTTATACTGTAGTGTTTAGGAAATATTTGCAAGAGGTAAAACTCTCATTACATTTAGTAAGAAATGCATCTCTATTACTGGAGTTTTCCATGGTGGAAATTCCATAATACTAGCCTTCCAATACTCTGTCACCTCTGTTGCAACTTGGCTTCACCTTCATAGCGTCACACAGGGGTCTTTAAGGACCTCCTTGCAGGAAACTCTGCCACTCAAGCCTGGGATTCAAGCCCTCATGATCTCCTCATTCTTGCATTTTGCAAGTCTCCCAAACCAATACGTTGTGACAAATGGTACTAGATTTTGCTATCAGCTCAAGATGTAGGATAGTTATTTTCTGTCACAGCTGTATTGGCCTCTGTGCTCCTGGGCAGTTAAACCTGGGAAAATGGTTCTCTATCACTTGGTGTTGGACAAAGAATCCCTTTATCAGACATTTCTTAGTTCTAGATATGTTTTCAATGCATTTTTCATTTGAACAGTTACAGCTTTCTGTGGTCAGTGTGATGCCTCAGGCAACCTGTCTTGTGTCAGTGTGAAGTGCTAGGTTTCTCATCAGTTGTGATTATTGCTTCAGCAATTACAGAAGCGTTGTCTACATCCAGCTTTGTCTTCAACTTTAAATTCACTCAAAATGCTTTCCTCACCAAACTTTGTTGTATGTGTTTCTGCTCCAGCTGCATCTCTCTCATGCGCTGTAGACCTGGGTAAGAGCAATGAGCTGACACATCCTGAATTCTAGCTTTCTTGATATTTCCTCTGCTAAACAACTTTGTCCATTACTTTCATATTTAGCCTCAGTAAAATTTTCCAGAATGTATCCAGATCATTTACCAGATTGGAATATGAGTAAACTTTAACCTAGGTCACAGGGAAATCTTGGGACCTCTGAAATCTTGTTCACCTCTGAAACCTTAAGTTGAGCCTCTTCGGTCCATATTTATTCCATATTCTGTTTTTTCAAACTATAACATTAATGATTCACTCTGGAAATACTCTCAGACACAGCAAGAATTCTATAATTTATCTCTTAGGATATTCTAAATCCAGTCAATCTCTCTCTCTCTCTCTCTCTCTCTCTCTCTCTCTCTCTCTCTCTCTCTCTCTCTCATGTGTGTGTGTTTGTGTGTGTTCATCAATAGGAAGAGTCAATATTAATAAGAGATCGTTTAAAAGAACCAATGCAATCCCAATAATAATCTAGCAAGTTATGTTGTAAATATTAAGAAACAGACTTTAAAATTAAAGTTTATAAGAAGCATCAAAAAACTAAGAATAACCAACGTGAGAATGAAGGTGAAAGGCAGAAGTTACAGGATGAATATTCCCTGACTTCAGGAGTCACTGTAAAACTGTAATAACCAGAAAGGTGCAGGAGGAAGAATTCTGTTTTGTCATCAGAATGAAGCTCATACGGCAAAGCTGGTTTTCATGCATCTGTTCCCTTTCCTTCCCCTTTTGACTTAGTTGTTCAGCAGCATTTGCCTTAAGCTTATCAAAGGGTTGGAGCTCAGGGGATCAAGTGTTTGCTCTGCAGGCAGAGAAACTCTAGTTCCATACAGTGGGACCTTGTAAGGTGCTGGGTGTGAGGAAATGGATCTGTAATGAGAGTGCTGGGGAAGCCAAGACAATGGTTAGGTGGGCAGTGGGTGGTCTTTCCTGTGGTTTGCTGGCCACCCAGCCTAGTTCAGTATATGACCTCCAAGCCAATGAGACAGTTTTTCTCAAAAGTAAAATGGATGGCACCAGAGGAATGACATCTCATGTGTGTATGTGTTTATGCATGTGCCTACACTTGTCCACATATATACCTGTTTGCACATGTACATTTGTACTCATATACATAGATCATTCTAGAAAAACAATGTAAGGTCATTTTGCATCAAAAACAGTTTATTTAAAAAGAGTTGACCTAGGGAAAGCATACAAACCTTTATGAGCAAAGTACAACTTCTATTGTATTTTTCATTGCCATTTTATTGGAGCTTAGTGAATTTCAAAGATGCTATGGTGCTGTGCAGATTTTGATTGCCAGTCTCTAAGTGGGAGATCTAAATTTGACTCTGACTCTGAAGCCTTCAATCATAGTGTTATGACACGAAGTCAGAAGGAGTTGTCACATGGTGTTCTGTAAATAATCCTGTAATTACTTCTTCTAAACAACAGTTTTCCCATGTGGTGACTTTTACTAGCCTAGCCAGCATATTTAATTATTCCCCTTTCCATTATAAAAATAGTTTGTACCCATGGTTATATGTTTTCTTAAGTATGATCAGTGTCATCTTTCAAAGGGTAGGCAATTTGATGTCTCCTCCTGCCCCAGTTAAGAAGCTTATGCCTGATATTCTCAGCACTCGGGATATCCTAGGAGCAGGAATATCCCCGCAGCCCTGTATTAAAGTCTAGTCTGGGCTACATAGCATCATCCAGGCCAGTCAGAGCTATATACTGAGATGTCTAAGAAGAACCACTGCCCTATTCAATCAATAAATTAGGGGTTGGAAATATAGCTTAGTGGTTAACTGCTTGCTTTGTAAGCACAAAGACCTAGGTTCTATCCCCAGATCCCTGGATTCTACCCTCCATGAGCTTTATCCTCCATATGAATAAAGCATGTACATTTATATAAAAAACTATTTTACTCAGGTTATCTTAGCAAATGATGAGAGACAAATGCATATTAAACAATAATTTTTGAAAAGATGTAGCATAAGGTCATTGTAGCACTCAGGAAGCAGAGGCAGGATGAGTTCAAGGCTACCTGGGCTACATAAGACACTGTCTCAAAACAAATCAAGCAATTGGGATGTCAGAGACCATGTCTGTTTATCACTGCATCAATAGCTGTGTTTACAGTTTCGTTAATAAAAACATAATCAAATACATTTAAGTGACACGTTTTATTTGTTTCCTAACCTGGGTATCATTGGTTGCAGCACAGTCTAAGAAATAGCTCAGTTACATTTACTATAATATTGTTATCACCTCTCAGAGAGTATCTAGGTCTTGTGTGAAATAGCTAGTGCCAGGAAACAAAATCTTTCTCCATAGCCTACTTGTTCCATAGATAATTGTTTTTCTGGCAGTTTTGAAGGCTGTGTATTTAATTAGGAGATTAGAAAAGTATAATGGGAGCAAAACTATGAATTAGAAGATCCAATTGCTTCACACATCCTGACAGCTCTCCATGTGTCATAGAGGGTGACATCCTGGAGGCAGGTTCTCTAGTTTATTCACAATCTATCTTATACTTACATCCTGTGATGTTTAGGGTAAACTAGCAATTATTTATTGATCTTAAAAAGTGAACTAAAACCCAATTGTGATTCCCATTTCCAACCTAAATGTAGAAACAGTTCTTTTTTTTTTTTTTTTTTTTTTTTCATGTATCTATGTTGCTTCCCCAGCTGTCAGACTGAGGTCCAAGAGTTCCTGCTTGCTGAGGTCAGCTGTTTCTGTGGAGTTTCCCAGTGTGATTTTGAACCCTTTGTTCATCACTCCCACCTTCTCTGAAACTGGCTTTCAGGAGTTTGGCTCAGTGCTTAGCTGTGGATCTCTGCTTCTGTTTTCATCAGCTACTGGATGAAGGCTCTAGGATGGCATTAAATGTAGTCATTCTGGGCATTTAAGGTAGCCTCTCTACTATTGCTTAGATTCTTAATTGGGGACATCCTTGTAGATTTCTGCATAATTCCCTAGTGCCAGATTTCTCTTTAAACCTATAATGGCTCCCTCTGTTGATGTGTAGACACAATTCTTAACATCAAAAGTACTGAAAACACAGTGATCAAATGAAAAATCATAGAAGTCAAAGTCCTTCAAAACGGACTGAAGCTTTATATAGGTCAGATTTTGATTTTTCCAAGCTTCCTCTCATGGGTGACCAAGCTATTGCTTACAACTCTTTCTCAGAATTCAGGAGAATCTTCCTGGGTACTACTTTGCTCTCTCTCTCTCTCTCTCTCTCTCTCTCTCTCTCTCTCTCTCTCTCTCTCTCTCTCTCTCTCTCTCTCTCTCTCTCTCTGTGTGTGTGTGTTATTACATGTGTATATGTGCTTCTTTTGAGGAGACTAGAGGACAACTTTAGCTGTCCTAGCTCATCATTGTATACCTTGGCTTTCCTTTGTTTTGTCTTTTTGGGTTTTGTTATTTGGTTTTGTTTTGATTTAGATACTGTCTGTCTATCTATCTATCTATCTATCTATCTATCTATCTATCTATCTATCTATCTATCTATCTCTGACCTGGAATTTACCCAGTGGACTAGACTAAATAACCCTAGGAACCTTCCTTTATCCACCTCCTTTGGACTAGGATTACAACAATGTACCACAATACACCACACCTGACTGGATTTTGTTACGTTGTAAAACTTTTATTTATCTTATTTGTGTGTGTGTGTGTGTGTGTGTGTGTGTGTGTGTGTGTGTGTGTGTGTGAGAGAGAGAGAGAGAGAGAGAGAGAGAGAGAGTTTTGCCTATTCTAGGATGTTACCACTCAGTTATTTTTGTTTGGTTTGGTTTTTTTTTTTGAGGGAGGGTGGATTCCATGTCACCATTCCTTTGCCTTGCAGTTAATAATAATTCGCAGCTATCCTGGATTGCTCTCTGTTTCCCTATTCATAGCCTGTTCAACATGTTCCTATGAACTCCCTGTCTCACACCTGCTTTGTAGCCAGTCCTTACTTAGCTCTCCATTCAGTGTCCTACCACACTAGGTTTTTATAAAATAAAGTTTTGTGCATGTATGGACAGATACATATACACCCAAATAAACACACGTGTTGGACTGTAATGCTCTAAAATCTATGCACATGAAGGATGTGATCAATAATAGCATCAATTTCACTGGCTCTTCCTTTCAATTCTGGTGAAAGCATTTCTAGTTATTCAACTAATACACATGGCAACTCTCTGAGCAGTCTGTTATGTAGAAAGATGGACATCTGACCACAAAAGTCTGGTTGACATGGAACTTCTATGAATCACCTCTGACTCCTTCAAGACTTCTACTTTTTCTGGCATTGCTACATATTTCCCTGGAAAAGCTCATGTATGATTTAAAAAATCTATCAATTTATTTGTATGTGTGTGTGTATGTATGTATGTATGTATGTATGTATGTATGTATGTATTATTTATGTATGTATGTATGTGTGCCTGAGTTGTGTATATATACAACATGTATGCAGGCACCACAGCAGCCAGAGACAAGCATCTAATCCATTGTAGCTGGAGTTGCAGGCAGCTGTGAATCTCCTGATGTGGATGATGGGAAACTGAGCCCAGGTCTTCTGCAAGAGCAGCAGGTACCCTTAATCTCTGAGCCATCTGTCTAGCCATCCCCAGTCCCCCCACATAAGTCTTGAATAAAGGAGATTCCCAATGTTTTTTGTTCCAAAGCAGTCCATTACTTTGTTTAAAATTTGAGGCTAAAAATTATGGAATTATTTTTGTTGTGCATTAATTTTGCTAAAATATTCATGAATATTGATTATGTATGTCAGACTGCTTTAAGAGGCTTTTCAGAGTGGTTTTGCTTCCTAGATGAATTTCTTCCTGGAGCCTTCATTTCATCATCTGCAAAATGAGGACAAGGACCACAGGCAATTTGTAACAGGAGTTTGTGATGCTATGTCATTGCTCAGCATTTTACAGTAAAAGTTGTTCCAGTCAAACCAGAAGCTCTAGTCACACAGGGTCATTACTGTCTCAACTGGCTCTGAAGGGACAGCGAGGACAAGGCTAAGGGTCATGATTCTGCTCACCTATTTAACAATGCATCAGGTCTCCTAGATGTCAGTGGGAAGATGTGTGATATTTGGGGAACAAAGGTGAACTTTGAGGGACATGAGGGAAGAGGTAGGGAAAGCAATGGCTCTTTTTTTTTTATTTTTAATACCATGCTGCAGAAATGAATTCTCTCCATCTTTCTTCAGAAGCAGGTTGCTTTCCTTCCACGTTCCAATAAGCACAGTTATTTTGCTGCAGGTTCAGTGCTGATGGCGGCCCTCGAATGTACTGCCATTATCTAGTTTTTATCTGAATGAAAAGCTAAAACTGACCAGACCTATTTGTTGCCTTTTCTGTAGACATGTGTGTACCTTTATTTTTTATTAAAGATGGAAATCTCTCTCTGGATTAAATCAAATTCTGCACTAATCTTATAATACTGGCCTTGAAACTTTTCTCAGGACTTAAAAATTAAAGTGCAAATCACACTAACTATATCTTTATTACCCGCTATTTTTTGACAAAAGTAGATCTCAGCACAAATAGAGTAGAAAATCTTGGGGACTACAAAAGTGTTTGTCCTGTTATCAATTTACTATTAATACAATTCAGAATGACACATACTGACACCCCTTCATTAGTAATTATAATTGTTACTGGTCTATTATAATTATGGACATATAAATACTGTATATGTACCTGTCTACAATGTGTGACAATGGGTAGAGAATGTCTTACTCAAAAGTTATGTCTATCCAAGGCCTCAGAATGTGATCTCAATTGTAAAAAGGGATTTTTACCAATGTAATTAGTTCATATAAGAGGACTAATGGATAACAGTAGGGTCTAAATCCAGCAGCTTATGTCTTCATGAGAAAAGGACAATCCAAGGCTCATATGTGGAAAAATGCAAGGAATTATGGTAACAGAGATCTGAGTGGTGCTGCTATGGGTTACAATATTCTAGAGATGCTGGGAGCATCCAGAAACTTGGAAGAGGCAAGGGCAGGTGCTTCCTTAGAACTTTCAATGACAGATGCATAGCCTTAATTATATCCTGTTTTGGGGATTTGTTTTGTTTTGTTTTGTTTTGTTTTAGGAGACAGGGTTTACTTGTGTAGCCCTGGCTGTCCTGGAACTCAATTTGTAGACCAGGCTGACCTCAAACTCACAAGATCCACCTGCCTCTGCCTCCCCAGTACTGCGCATAACCACCTGACCTATTTGGGTGATCTTAATCACTGGAAGAATATAAGAATAAATCCTGTGATTTAGTGACCTTAGGAAGAAACCACTGTAGGTATCAGATGCATGCTATAAGCAAACTTGAGAGGTTGGAATTGCTTTTCTACCTGGCTGTTTAAATTGTGAGCTAATGTCCTTAGGCAAGTCATGCTCCTTTTTAGAGCTCTGTTATTTGTAAGCTATAGATAATGGTTATGGTCTCAGTGTTACCATAAAGATGAAGCAAAGTAGTCATGAATATATTAGCTAAGTGCCAGCAAAACACAGAAGCTAGTATGGTAACATTGGCAGAAGCAGTAGAATTTACAAAGCCATTCTCATTGTGACTGTTATTTTATAGCAGCAGGATAGGTCTAAAAAAATCATGGCATTCTAACTAAACATTCATTTTGAATGAACTTAGCTCTCTTTTAAATGTTATGACCAACTGCCAGAGTGATATAAACAGTTAAAAAAAGAGAGAGAGAATGCAGTCATTAGTTACCCTACCATGTTAGTAATTTCTACCACACACCCCAGTCCACTGAAATTCCGAATCCATAATACTAGCTGTCTAAATTCCTGCTGTGTGACCTTGACATTTACCATTGTTCTTATGATACCCATTTGTCCCTGACCTTTAAAGTCTGTGGCTGCCCAGCTCTAAGGAGATGTTTTCTCTGGTATCTTCCAGTTTGGCACATGCTGTTCTCTTTAGTTGGCTTTCAACAGCAGGTGGTGGAGACAGTCCAAAAGGTGATTGAGTGTGGTTGTCTGAAGATTCAGAGATTAGAAAATGAGGTGTCGACCTGGGAGGCAGCAGCTGTGAAGACAGGCCACAGGAAAAGGGAGAGTAGGTGTTATGAGCACTTTCTTTCCAGCCTGGCCCCACAGCTGCATCAGCCCCAACTAACATACAAAGTCGCTGTATTTAATATAAAGCTGTTTGCCTGTTACTAGCATTTCTTATTGGCTATCTCTGTCTTAAATATTAACTCATTTCTATCAATCTAAGTGTTTCCATGTGGTCTTATCTTATTGGTGAGAGGGTCCTGACCTCTTACTCCTCATGTGTCCTACATTTTGACTCCTCTCTACTACTTCTCCCAGAATCCTCCCTGTTTCCTAGTCCCACCTATCTTGCTTCTTTATTTTGCAACAGTGCTTTATTCATTAACCAATAAGAGAAACATTTTTATAGAATGACTTCTTCCATCAAGTAGGTTTGGTTTCTATTTGCTTATTTTTCTTTCCTTTCCTTTCCTCCTCCTCCTCCTCCTTCTCCTCCTCCTCTTTTTCCTCCTCTTCTTTTCTTCTTCTTTTTTTTCTTCTCTTCTTCTCCTCCTCCTCCTCCTCCTCCTCCTCCTCCTCCTCCTCCTCCTCCTCCTCCTTCTTCTTCTTCTTCTTCTTCTTCTTCTCTGTGAACAGTATATAGTTGTTATAAAAATAACCCAAATTCTTTAAACTTTAAACTTTTGTAAACTGAACATAAAATGTAAGAAACAATATGTTATAGTCCGTGGACATCTGAGATGCCCTTTGCAGTGTAATTTGTAGAATCTTAGAAGAAAGAATAAAGCCTAAAAACATCTCACATCTTGGAAACTATTAATATACCAAATTTAGGAATCTTTTCTATATCCACAACATACAAACTCAAACATACAGATTGCTATAGACTTCTTGAGCTAAAAGACTAAATATCATATAATATATTCCCAAATAGACCTAACCACTGAAGTAAATAAGGTTCCTGAAGCCCAGGCTGATGACCTAGTCTGCCTCAGATAACATGAAATATAAGATACAGCATCAAGACTAGAACTCAGATCTCATGAGTGCAGAGAGGGTGTTAATATGAATGAAAAAAGATGGCTGTGAGGCCAGAATGTTTGCCACAGTGAACATGAGAAGGGTTTCTGCTGCTAAAGTGAGAAAGTGCAAACATTTGGTACTTAAGTGGGTTATGATATTGTAATAAGTTGCCCTGGAAGTTGTCTTTTGAAGATTTTTAAATTGTGTGTGTGTGTGTGTGTGTGTGTGTGTGTGTGTCTGTGTGTCTGTGTCTGTGTCTGTGTCTGTCTGTCTGTCTGTCGGTCGGTCTGTCTGTCTACACACAGTCACACGCTCATGACACAAAGTCAGATATGGTGTTCAGAGGACAAGTTGCAGGGTCCGTTCTCTCTTTCCGCTATGTATGTCTAGGGGATTGAAATTGGACTATCAGTTTTGGAGACTGCTGCCTTTATTCACTGAGCCATCTTGACAGTACCTGGCAGTTCTTAAAGGAATGATTTTTGCAGTTTGTGTAGATCAGTAGAGAGTGAAGCTAGAGTGTCCAAGCCTACTTACAACTCAAAGATTCCATTTGAATCTCTGTTTAACCAGAGACAAGAATTTGGCTTGATTGAGGAAAGGCAGAGTATAAAAATGGAAGTGTTTCCTGATTTTGCTTTTATTTCTTATAACACTTCTGGAGTGTCTTTAAGCAAATAAATTGGTTATCCTTGGAATAAGAGAGCACTGTGGTTAACATAAAAGAATCTTTCATTAAATGGATTCCTTATGAGGTACTGGAAAGATAAATGATGTGTGTCTCTGTGTACATGTATGTGTCTTGAAGGTGACTGACAGTTGGCTCTCTAATTTTGGTGCAGATGAGGCCTTTGAGTTCCCTATCCAATAGAGAGTGAAGTAGACTCCAGTCAGGATTTGGTTTCCATGGTGACTCATCAGCCATAGGCTTGTTCTTTTTCTAGCTGTTTAACTGACTTAGATCTTCATCTGAATGTCGTGAAAAAGATTTGACTATTTGTAGGAGTTCTGCCAAGTGCAAAGAGTCTAAGGAATAAGAAAAGTTTGATTTCTACAGGGAAAATGCTGTTAGAAACATGACATTTATTGGTGATGATATTGCCAAAGGTGCTGGATTTAGAACTTGGAGGATGGCTGGTTGTCATTTAACTAGCAAATGCAGGGATGTCTATATGCCTTCAACTGCCCAGCAACTGTCATCACAAAGACTACCAAAGTAAGAGTCACCAAGGGACTTCCAGGCATCCAAGAGTTTGTAATTGGAGTTTATATCTTCAAAAAATATGGGGGTCTAGGGAGCATCACTTTGTGTGGTTTTCTCTCTTCCTAAGTGTCTTCAGAAGGAGTGATACTTCCACACTGTCATTGTCCTTAACCACGGAGCAGATCTCAGACCCTCCTCAAAGATTGGCTAAGGTCTTTGAGGAAAGGGAAATAATAGGATTTGCCTTTAATGACTAGAGAAGAGTTTTGGAACACAAAAAAAACAAAGGGAACAAATCACTTGCCAGATACATGTCGTGAGGTTTTTGTTCCTTCTGACTCTTTCAACTTGCGAAGATCCTGCCTGAGCCCAAGAAACAGGAGCATGAATGGTGAGAAGAGGGGAGATTATTATCTCCTTTCTACTTGACTTTGGGACAATTAACACTCCCTCCCATTTGCCTTTATGCAATTTGCCATATGACCTTCCATCCTAGTTAGTTTAGCTGTCAACTTGACCCAACCTGGAGTCATCCCAGGGATTCTTAGCCCAAATCATGGGCATGTCTGTGGAGCACTGTCTTGATTGCCCATAGATGTAGGATGACCCAGCCCACTGTGGACAGAACCATTCCTAGGTAGGTGGTCCTGGCTGTACAAGAAAGGTAGCCGAGCAAATCAACAAATGAGCTGGTAAGCAGACTGGCTCCTCCATGATACCTGTCTCAGTTCTTGATTCAGTCCCTTCCCTGACATGGAAGTATAAGCCAGATAAACCCTTTCTTTTCTAGTTTGCTTTTCATTAGAGTGTCTTGTGAGAGCACACAAAAGAAACAAGCATAATTACCATTGACAGATTAGTTGGTCATCTCTAGAATAAGCCCTTTTGCTCCCACTGCCACTGAGTCAGCGATACTTTCTTGTTAAGCACAGTGGATTTATTCCCCAGGAGAACCAGGTCAGCACCATAGAGAACTTCTAACAAAGCATATGCCGGGTCACAAAGCCAGGGCTAGGTCCTTTCACCCATCCAGGCTGTCCTTTATTCTGCTTCTGTTGTACTTCTAGATCTACCTTGCTGTCATTTCCCCCCTCTGGATCCCTTATTTGTTTGAATGTAGCTGTTTCCTGGGCTCTGAGCCCAGCTTGGTTAAAATAGAATTTTTAACATCCTCCCCATTCTGTTTAAAATACAGCATCCATATTCTTACCAATAGTGAGTTCGTTTTTTAATGTATGGAGCAAATGAAAATTCTTAATATAAAGCTCAAGAAAGCTGCCTTAGTGTATGTTTCTTAAGAGCATTGAAGCCCTTGGAACTGGGAAGAGGTAAAGAGTATCATTGAGGGTTACTCTGCTCACACCTCGTTTGTCAGGCCAAGTGTTTTCTGTGAGGATTCCTCTGCTCCACTTTAAGTTTTCACCTTCCCTATGTGCTCTCTCAATGCCAGCTCAAATGTAGTTATAGCACGGCGTTGTGAGCACATTACATTTGTTTTTCTGTTTTCATCTAAGCTGATCCCATTCCCTGTAATGGCTGCTCACTATAGTGAGAATAAAAGGGACCTTCTTAATAGTGTGTGTTAATAGTGTCTGTCTGCTCCTCACTCTTTCATCTTGATTTAGTTAGTGCTCCTGGCTTCTTCACAACACGCTTGCTCTAGCAACTTATTGTTCCTTCTGTGGTATACTCATTTTTTTTGTCCTGTTTCTGTGAGGAAAGTGCTTGGCAAAAGCAACTCAAAGGATAAGGGTTTAGTTGGTCTCACAGTTTGATAATAGTCTACTGTGACAGGCAAGTCATGGTGGCAGCTAGCCACACTCTGCCCATAGGCAGTAAGTCAAGAGAGCTGAGACTGGTGAGCAATGAGCTTTGTCCTTTTTGTTAATTCTAGGCCCACATGTCATGAGCTGCTGCTGCCTATATTCAGGGTGGGTTCCTGTGGTGATGAAGTAAGAAATGTTCCCTCATACGCTTGTGACATTGAACATTTGGTTCCCTGTCAGTAGTGCTGTTTGGAGAGGTTATGGAACCTTCAGGAAGTGCAGTCTTGCTGGAGGAAGCACCTCAGTGGGGGGCGGGCTTTAAGCATTCATTGTCTTGTTGTACTTCCTATTTTCTCTCTATTTTCTGTGTGCTAACAAAATGTGTTCAGCCCATTAGCTGCTCTGGCTGCTTCCTGGCATGTCTTCCCTTCTATTATGGACTCTATCCTTTGTAAATGTCACTCAAAATAAAGTTTCTTAAGTTGTTTCTACTCATGGCAATATTTTTTAATTCATCAAGTTAGTGTGTTTGTAGGTTAGAGGACAACTGTTGGGAGCCAGTTTTCTCCTTATAACATGTTAGTCCAGGAAACCGAACTCAGGTTGTGAGTTGTCATCAACAGACTAAGCTGTATTGCTAGCTTTTGATTCAGTGTCTTTACTCATAAAATAGGTATAGTAAGGATTAGTTGAAGATAACATGAAAAAGCTGTTAGGACAATGCATAGCTCCGGTTGCTAGCATAAGGAACACATTAAGAGGCATTGAGAGGGAGGAAAATAATATTGTATAATGACTGAACAGTATCCCATCCTGCACTCTTATCTAAGACCTGCAGTGGACACCTAAAATCAGGCACACACCTAATCTTATACATATTGCTTTATCTACTGTATGCATGTAGTTATGACACAGCTGAACTTATAACTTAGACATAGCACTAGACTATCAACAATAATAGAATCATAAAATATTATGTAATCAATGTTATGTAATATGCTCTTTTTCTCTCCCCCCTCTCAGGTGTGGTGGTATTTATTGCACTATAATCACTCCAGCCTTGTCCTGATGTTTGGCCACTCTTGTGCATATGTGAGGTGCTGCATCACTACTCTTAGGAACATTTAAAAAAAATAAGGGTTACTTGGACATGAGTACTGTGGTACTGCAGTAGTATACAGAAAACCATGATGGCTTATAAGCAACTCATGGATGGGTAGTGTATACAGCAGGGATACCCTGAGACAATCAATGGTTCTCAAGCTTCACATCCATGGCTAGGTTTCACAGAATGGCATGAAACTTATACCATACAGTTCTCAGCTTTTGTTTTCTTTACAAATTTTCTGACTGCAGCTTACTGAGAACAACTGGAAACTCGAAAAACAAAAGTGTGTGGATGAGGAACTATTACTCCATATTGTGAGTTGACTGGGGGTCCCTGAACTTTGTATGTTGAAGTCCCAAACCCTGCTTATTCCCCTGTGTCCTGAAATATGGATTTTTTCAGAAATATATTCACTGAAGGTGATATTCCTTAGTATGGATAGCTGGGCTCAACTTTGTCCAGTGTGTGTGTTTAGGTCTCTGATATTACCCCAAGTTGTAAGACTATGGGCCTGCGGAAATGTGTTTGGGGTTCAGTTTAGGGGTAAATTGGTGTTAACTTGCAAATGGAGTATTAGAACTTGTACTGGCTCATCTAGACCCAAACACAGCTCATTATCTCAGGAGGAAAACTCTATAGCATTTGAGATTCCCACTGCTAGTTCCTGGAGGTGTGAGAGAGCTCACTTGGTCCTTTAGTGGCAGAAGTGAGGTAACAGCAGGAGTGGGTGTTGCTAGCTGGAAAAAGCACCCAATTGGTTCTCAGTTGTGGGGTGGATTCTCAGAGGCAATGGATGATCCCTGAGAGAATTACACATAGGGAATGTAGATCTCAGATGCTGTGTTGGAGTTGAGGTAATGCTGTTGTTACCTCCCTGTGCTACAACGCCAGGTCTGGAGGACAGAACGGATACTAGCTTCCATTATTTAAATAAAGACTATGGGGAATGATGTGACAGCTGCTGTAGGTACCAGAATAGATGCCTTACCTAGATAACAATAGGAAGCTACATGGGTGGTATTTGGTAGCTACTTGACAACAATTTGTGCAATTTCTTATTTTAGTGCTTATATTTTAGAATTTTTTTTCATTGTCTGAGAGTGATAGTGATAGTGTGAGACAGCAATTTCCTCCTTTTATCTCTGGATATCACACTGATGCTAGAAATGAAGGAGAGTTTTTTAAAGATGGGAATCCTTTAAAGATGGGAATCCTGAGTCACAATACCCAAAGGCTGCAAAGAGGGGCTAAGGTCATCACAGAAGTCATGCAGGGTGGGGTGAAATACTTGGTTTATCAGGGAGAAGGGGGAGGGAAGCTCTGCAGAAGAAAAGGCAAAGTAGAGTGGGGAAAATGTATCCATACACAACTAGTTGCTGCTAAGAGTCAAAAATTGTTCTTGAGATGGATAATAAATAAATAAAACAGAGGCAGATAAATACATTTTAGACCTGATAGCATTTACCTTGCATGGAAGTCACCTTAAAACAACAGAACAAGATTAGATGAATTTGTGACTCCAACAGAGCTAATATTAGGGAGACTTTATCATCACTATTATTTAACATTTACTGAACAAGAGAGAAAGATTACTCTTGATAAATGTTAAAGGACAGTGATTTTTATGAGATGTGAACTATTTTAAAATTAGATTCTTATAAAAACACAGGAGTAAGGATATAGTTTATTGGTAGAATATTTGCCTAGCATCCATAAGGGTCCTAGATTTTGTTCCAAACACAGGACAGGAAAAAAGCATATACATATGACATGTATATATGGCACATATACATGATACTTTTTTTTACTACATCCATAAATGAGGGTAGTAAAGTAATAACCCTACTATACATTGCTCAGATAACATGACCACATACATACTAGTAGTAATAAAATATTGCCAAAACTTCAATTATTAACAGCCTCATATAAACTAATAGCAAGCAAAAGAGACATTTCATTCGGGGGGGGTAGCAAAGTAACAAGAGGACAGACAAACTGTGCAATAAAGCTGGTAAAACTGAGTGATGTTCTGGGGAAGAAACTTCATCTCCCATTTATATCCAATACCAAGACAACTCCTAAATCCATTAAAGATTTAAGTATAAAAATAAAATTATTGAATTTCTGGAAGAAATAAGAAGAACCTCAGAATAGAGAAAGTCTACTAAGCCCCTGAAAAGGGAAATATTGAATAACAGGAATCAGCATGAGCTAGAGAGATGCATCAGAGCAAAAACTGTTCTTCCTGAGGATCCTGCTTCAGTCCCCAGCACCCACACAAGGCAGCTCATACCTGCCTGTGACTCCAGCTCTAGGAAGATCTGACTTCTCTCACCATCCTGGGCACCTGAACTCTCATGAACATATCCACACATTTCCACATAGTTAAAAATAATAAAAATACATATTTTTTTTAAAACGAGTCATCACAAAATGAAAATATAAATAAGTAGAAAAGGGTTGCTATTTAATTTTGGATACAGATTATGAAAGGACTGAGAGATAGCTCATTGAGCTAGAGTGATGGCTATGCAAGCAGAAGGACCTGACAAAGGATCCACGGCATCCTGTAGAGAAAAAAAAAAAAAAAAAAAAGAACAAAGTACAACTGGGTGTGGCTGTAACCCCCGTGTTGGGGGTAAGACACTGATGAATTTTGGAAGTTCACTAGTGGGACAACCAGTCTAGCCGAAGTACTGAGCTTCAGGCTCCAGGTTCAATGAGAGACCCGGTCACAAGACAGGAAGGCAGGGCACAATAGAAGATGCCTGATTTCCTCCTCTGACCACCACTTGCTCATAATCTAGTGCCTGTACACTCTCCTATATACACAGGCACATAAATGTATATATACAAAAGATTATCAAATGTCTGTCTGTCCAATGCTTATGTCCTTTTCAGTGTTATATCAAAAATTGAAACTTACAAATTCTTTTTTCTGCTCCTTTAAATTATTGTTAGCCTGCACCTGTGCCTCTAGAAGTTGAGAAAAGAACCACTACTTGGTAAAAAGTAGGGAGGAAAATAAGCTATGAGTCAACATTTTACAGAAGAGAATGCCCCTGAATCAATAATAATAAATAGCCCACAAACCCCATTCATGAGAGAAACAATATTACAACTCTGTTCTTGTACCATTTTTTCACCTATTAGGATAAAACCTACAATCTAACCATAAGCTGCTGGTAAAAGCATAGAGGACAGACTCACATTCTCTCTGGAGGTCTAGCCCAATACAATTCTAATTTCTCAAAACCTTGGAATATCTATGATAGATATAAAATAAAACCCTGCCACAGAGCCAAGAATTTTCTATTGAGATATTTAGACTCTGATCGTTTTATAGGTGATAAATGTCCAGCACATGGAATTATTTACTGAAGCAATCTTGTTTTTAAAAGCAAAAGTTAGAATCAACTCCAGTGTCCCTCAGTAGGAAGCTGGTTAAATATGGTGCATGTTTCCCAGGTGTTGACAAATCTTAGTCTTTAGGCCAAACTTGACCCAGCACCTGCATTTGAATGGCCTGACAGATAAGATTCGGTTACACAATTTTTAAAGAAAGTTTCTTCATTTTTATTTTATATATATATGGGTGTTTTCCCTACATTCAGGTCTGTACTAAGTGTGTCCCTGATGCCTACAAGGTGAGGAAAAGACATTAGATTTCCTGAAACTAGAGTTACAGATGGTAGTGAGCTGTCATGGGAATGCTGGAGACTAAACCTGATTCCTTGGAGAAACCAGTGATCTCTAATAAATGATCCACGCAGCCCTGTGGATTTTACATTTGGAATGACTTTGCTGTTGTTTTTATGAGACAGTGTTTCTCTAAATAGGCCATGCTTGTACTTTTATTTATTCAGATTTTTGGAGTGCAAGAATTTTAGTGTACACCCACTATACTGACTTTCAATGTTTTATTCTCTCTTTCTCCTCTTCTCTCATTATTCTCATTCTCTCTTTGTTGTTGCTGCTGTTCTTTGTATAAAAAAAGAAGCACAATATTCTGTGATGTATGAAATTGATATAGAAGTTTGGCTTAATCATATTTAGTGGGAATATGAACACATGCATGTGAGGGGAGTGCACTTGCTATCAGAGAACAACTAACATGAATCAATTTTCTCCTTCAACCATGTAGGTTCTGAGGGTCAAGCTCGGGTCCTTAGGCTTGGCAGCAAGCACTTTACCCACTAAACCATCTCCCTGCCCCTCAAAGTGTGTGTTAGTGCCAGTAAAGTTGGTTGGAAAACAGCCATACCCACTGGTTTATGCATCACCCGTGGCTTCTGGGCTCATTGCAATTTTCAAGGATGCACTCAGAACACTTCAGTGTTTTGAGTGTCATCCAGCTTATATTCAGAATTTCATGACAGGTACAACAATGCAAAACTAAGGGTCTCCATTTATGCAAGCTAATTTATTATTTGGGGATGATGACATATTCAGGACAAAAGACCTATGGGAAAAAATTAAGAAACATTCTATATGTGCATAACTAAAATCACTCAGAAAGTAGTTTGATGCCATTTGGTCATGTTCTAGAGTCATAGAAATTCAGATTATATATTCTATCACCAAAACATTTACTTCCAGGAATTCATTTTAGAAACACTACCCCACTTACTAGGGAAGTAGGGATTTGAGATTTCCCACAGATGGGTGGTATTTCTAGACATTAATAATTCTTGTAACTCACAAGTATATGTGGTTTTTTAAACTGCTAAGTTTTTTTTTTTAATTTTTTAGTCTTTTTATTTTCTCCTCCCATCCTCCTAACCCCATTCCATTGTAGGGCTATGCTATCCGGGTTGGGTCATGTAAATCTGTCAAGTCATTTGAAGTAGGAACTAGGACTTCTCTCCTGTTTCTAGGTTATGGGGGTATCCCTCCATGGGGGATGTGTCCACAAGGTCCTTTTGTGCACCATGAATAGATCCTGTTTCTACTGTCTGAGGTCCCCCAGACTGCTCACTCCTTCTAGCTGAGACCCATATTCAGGGGGTCTGAGTCAGTCCCATGCTAGATTCCCAGCTATCAGTCTGGCGGGGGTACATTAGCTCCTCCTTGTTCAGGTCAGCTGTCTTTGTGTGTTTCTGCAACCTGGTCTTGTCTCCTCTCTTTGCATCTGGTTTCTAGTTCAACTCAGTGTTTTGTTATGGGTGTTTGCTTCTGTTTCCAACAGGTACTAGATGAGGGCTCCATGATGGTGGATAATTTAGATGATGATCTCACTATCAGGGAAGGGCATTTATGGTAGCCTTTCCATGGTTGCTCGAATTATTAGTTGGAGTCAGTCTTGTGGTTCTCTAGACCTTTCTTTAGGTTCATTTTTCTCTTCAAACCAATAATGGCTCCCTCTTTTATGTCCCCCCCCTCACCCTGACTCAATCTATCTAGTCACATGTATTTTCCTCTCCTCCCCTTCTCTTTCTCCTAGTTCTCTCTCTATTCACTACCCCCCCATTTTCCATGTGCTCTGGGGGACTTGTCCTTTCCCCCTTTTATGAGGGACCATATATGAATCTCTTAGAATACATCTTGTATCCCAGTTCATCTGGTGGTATGTATTATAGGCTGGTGAGCCTGTTCCTCTTTTTGTGACTGGGTTAACTCATTCAGGATGGTTTCTTCAAGTTCCATCCACTTGCCTGCGAATTTCAAGATTCTGTTATTTTTTTCTGCAGAATAGTATTCCACAATAGATGTGCCACATCTTCTTTATTCATTCTTCAGTTGAGGGGCATCTAGGTTGCTTTCAGGTTCTTGCTATTACAAATAATGCTGCTATGAACATAGTTGAGCACATGTCTTCGTTGCATGGATGTGGGTCATTTGGGTATATACCTAAGAGTGGAATTGTTGGGTCCTGTGGTAAGCTAATTGCCATTTTCCTGAGGAACTGCCATACTGATCTCCAAAATGGCTGTACGAGTTTGCACTCCCACCAGCAGTGAAGGAGTGTTCCCCTTTCTCCACAACCTCTCCAGCATAAGTTGTCATTGGTGTTTCTAATTTTAGCCATTCTGGCAGGAGTAACATGGTATCTCAAAGTTGTTTTCATTTGCATTTCCCTGATAGTTAAGGATGTTGAACATTTTCTTAAGTGTCTTTCAGCCTTTTTGATTTCCTCTATTGAGAATTCTTTCTTCAATTCTGCACCCCATTTTTAAATAGGGCTATTTGGTGTTTTGTTAACTAGTTTTTTGAATTCTTTGTATATTTTGGAGATCAGCTCTTTGTCAGATGTAGGATTGGTAAAAAATTTTTCTCCATCTGTGGGCTGCCGTTTGGTCTTGTCAACTGTGTCCTTTGCCTTACAGATGCTTCTAAGTTTGAGGTAGTCCCACTTATTAATTGTTGATCTCAGTGTCTGTGCTACTGGAGTTCTGGTATCTGTTGCTTATGTCTTTGGGAGCATAGTTAACTTACTTGGGTTGCAGTTTTCCTTCCGAACCTTTCTGTAGGGCTGGATTTGTCCATACGTATTGTGAAAATCTGGCTTTGTCATTAAATATCTTGTTTTCTCTATCTATAGTGATTGAGAGTTTTGCTGGGTATAGTAGCCTGGGCTGTCATGTATGCACTCTTGGTACTTGTAGAACATCTATTCAGGACCTTCTGGCCTTGAGGGTTTCCATGGAGAAGTTAGGCATAATTTTGATAGGTCTGCCTTTATATGTTACCTGTCTTTTTTCCTTTGCTGCTCTTAATGTTCTTTCTTTATTCTGTATGTTAGGTGTTTTGATTATTGTATGTCAAGGGGTCTTTTTTCTTTGGTCCAGTCTATTTGATGTTTGGTACTTTCATGGGCATGTCCTTCTTCAGATTGGAAAGTTTTCCTCAATGCTTTTGTTGAATATGTTTTTGGCCCCTTTGAGCTGGGCTTCCTCACCTTCCTCTATGCCTATTATTCTTAGGTTTGGCCTTTTCACAGTGTCCCACATTTCCTGGATGTTTTGTGTTAAGGATTTGTTGGATTTATGATTTTCTTTGGTCAATGAATCTATTTCCTCTAGTTTATCTTCAGCACCTGAGATTCTCTCTTCCATCTCTTGAATTCTGTTGGTTATGCTTGTGTCTGTAGTTCCTGATTGTTTGCCCAGTTTTTCTATTTCCAACATTCCTTCGGTTTGTGTTTTCTTTATTATCTCCATTTTCGTTTTCAAGTCTTGAACCTGTTTAATTATTTTTTCTTGGATTTCTGTACATTCTTTAAGAATTTTATTCATTTCTTCCAATTTTTTGTTTGTTTTATCTTCCATTTCTTTAAGGGTTTTCTCACATCTTCTTTTAGGACCTCTATCATTTTTATGACGATAATTTTTAGGTCATTCTCTTCTGATTCATTTGCTTTGTTGTGTTCTGGTCTAGTTGGTGTAGCTTCCCTAGATTCTGGTGGTGTTATGCTTGTCTTTCTGATGTTAGGTGTTTTCTTGTATTGCTGTCTTCCCATAGCTTCTTCAGTAGGTGTTGGTGGGGTTTCTCCCTCTCTCTATGGAATTAGGTGGGTCAGAGGTTCGATGTCTGTAGTTCTGGGTGTTCCAAGCTCTCTAGGAGGTCTCTCCTTAGGCAGGGGCTCGATGATGGGGGCCAAAGATCAGGCTCCAACAGAGGACAGCTGAGGCCTCTTTGGCAGAGGCTAGCCAGCAGGATGTTTCCTCAGGGATAGTCGGGTCTAGCTCTAGCCAAGGCCTCAAGCCAAGATCTGGTATTGGGAGACAAAGGCTGGGCTGACACTCAGGATATTTCCACACTGATAGGTGGGTCTAGCTGACACTCTTCAGCTTAGTAGGGCCTCTTTATCAGAGGTCCTGCGATGGGGGTCAAGGATCCAGCTCGTAGGAACTCATGTGGACCAGCAATTATAGGTGGATCTCTGGGAGGGACCCAGAACTCCAGTAGAAGACTGGTGGTGGGGGTCAGAGACCAGGCAGGTGGAAATTATGGGTCATCCCACGTGGATAGGCAGGTCTATTGTGCTCAGATGGGCTCCAGGAATTTCTCCAAAGGTGGCTGGATTGTTGGCTCCACCCTCTGGCTCAGTGCTCAACTAGAGTGGTAGGACAGTGTAGTGTGTATGTTTCCGCCAGCCCGCCAGTCTGGGCCCACAGCCGCGCCAGCCCCAAATAACACTCAGAGACTCTGTATTTGATACAATCCTGTTGGCCAGTTACCATTACTGTTTATGGGCTAGCTCTGTCTTAATTATTAACCCATTTCTACTTATCTAAGTATTTCCATGTGGTCGTCTTATCGGGGAGCCGCGGCTGGCGTCCTCCTTCCTCCCTGGGCTACATGTCGACTTCTCTTCCTTTACCTCTTTCCTTCTCCTAGTCTCCTAGCCCCACCTATCTAGTTTTCTATTGGCAATAGAGCTTTATTAACCAGTATGAGAAACATATATACAGAATAACATCTCCCATCATCTCCTCTTTTCTGTCTAAAGTAAAAGAAGGGGTTTAACCTTAACATAGCAAAATGTAACATACAACAGTTATCAAATAAGAATCATAGTTAACAATACTTAGTCCATTAACATTTTGTAAGACTTAAAGAAAATATCATCTATCCTATCTTTGTGAGTCTAAAGTCCTATATGTAACTTATCTTTAATCCTAACTAAGGAAAACTATAATCATAACTACCTGTCTTCAACTCCATCAAAGACCACAGAATGATAAAATATACACTCTAGAAATGACAGAGACAACTCATTGCCTGGTCAGTCACCCGAAGTTCTTCTGTAATGTTCCATCTTCAGCCCATAGGCCATAGTGTGTGTCCAGATTCCTCAACAAGGCAGGAAACTTTAAACTGTCCATCTGTACTGACAGTGTGTCAGTCATTTTTCTCTGTGTCCTGCAGAATGTCTGGCTGCCTTTTCCATGAGGCAGGAATCCTGTAGCAATGTCCATCTTGCATCAGCAGTCACCTTTTTGTGGGTCCTGCATGTCCAGTTTCTACAACATAAAATCAAACAGTCTAGACAAGAGAAGTACCTTGCTCAAATGGCTAGTCTTGCCATATTAGAAGCAAACTCCATAATGTGTTTCTTCAATGTCCATCTTCCTTTTTGATGCAGGTGGTGTTACCAGGAACAGTTGTGCCTCACTGTCAAGAAAATCCCTAAACCATTTTAAATGCCATATTCTGTAGGTCTTTGAAAGGTTTGAAGAATGCCTATTCATCTCAAATACATCTCTGCATATCTAGAAATCCTAACTAACTTGATTCCAAGTTTGACTATCATAGGTAACTCTCTAATCTGTACTAAATTATATATTACATTTTCCAATGAGCTATATAAACACAATACCTAAACAAGAGGAGAAATATACATATCACAAAATTGACCTTAAATTGTATCAATAAAAGAAAATCCATTCCAAAGCAAAGTATTCATATCTATACCATAATTCCTTTTTTACCTTTAAAAAGATTGCCTGTGGTTATAGCCATTTATAACCAAGCCCATTTAAATGAAAACAAACATCTATAAACAATATTTGGGAATTTGGGCGTCGCTTTTTCCAAACTACTTCCTGCTGGTAGAGGGCGCTGTCATGGGATCCTAAGAAGACACAAAAATCTTGGCTGTAGTCTGCAAGGCTTTGTCTCAACTGCTTTGAATGTTGGATCATCTGGGGAGCTGTTTCAGGGGGTCTGGCTTGATCAAACCATGTAAGTCTGGAAGAAATCCATAGCTTTTCATTTTCTGTGGAAACAAAAATAGAAATCCTTTTCCCCAGTAACTTGTCCTTAGGCTTAAATTTTGGAGTCAAAGCATTTTTAAAATATATAAATTGAATTAATCCAGCAGCATTTCTTTTATCAGTAATTATTTTCTCAGCAATCAAATAATTTAAAGACAACAAAATCACATATAGTATCCAAAATTTCTCTGTGTTTTCCATCTTTACGTGGCTTTTTTATTACTCTATTTATTCTACTTCTGTTTTTACATATTTTGAGACAGGGTTTCTCTGTGTAACTTTTATCTGTCCTGGAATTCACTGCATACCAGGTTTGCTTTGAAATCACAGAGATCTGCTTGCATCTGTCTCCCGAGTGCTGGGATTAATGGTGTGCGCCACCATAGCCATCCATTTAATTCCTTTTTTCTTTTTTAAACCATAGTATCCTGCTTCTTTTTCTCTCCCAAGCCAGCGTATTTTTTAAAACACAGTGTAAACCTTCATTGTAGCTCTTGTACACACCAATGAATTGTTAGCAGAGCTCTTTAAAAGCAAGGCGGCTTTTTTGCTGCTTATGCTAATTTTGGAAACCTCCCTTAAAGGAGCTGTGCATATCTCTGTCTACAGCAAAACAAATCCAACCGAGAAAATGCTGCTACTAAGAAGTCTTGCTAGTCTCTGTTCCTTTGTTTCTAAAACATTTCTTAAGCTCTTATTAGTTTTAAGTGAAAGTTCTTATAGCCACATTGGGCGCCATCTGTAGTGTGTATGTTTCCGCCAGCCCGCCAGTCTGGACCCACAGCCGCGCCAGCCCCAAATAACACTCAGAGACTCCGTATTTGATACAATCCTGTTGGCCAGTACCATTATTGTTTATGGGCTAGCTCTGCCTTAATTATTAACCCATTTCTACTTATCTAAGTATTTCCATGTGGTCATCTTATCGGGGACCCTCGGTGGGCGTCTTTCTTCCTCCCAGGGCTACATCTCGACCCCTCTTCCGTTTCCTCTTTCCTTCTCCTAGTCTCCTAGTCCTGCCTATCTAGTTTTCTATTGGCCACAGAGCTTTATTAACCAGTATGAGAAACATATATACAGAATAACATCTCCCATCAGGACAGTGGGCAGGGTAGCGAAGAGGGTAGGGGGAGGGCAGGCTCTGGGTGAGGGTGGGTGGGGGTATATAGGAGCTCCAAGAGCACTCTTGGTGGGGGCAGGAGGCAGGGTCAGGGACATCCAGGATCCACCCAGGGATTTCCCAGGGAGGGTGTAGAGGAGAATCTGCCACCCCAGCAGGATTAGACCCAAACTCACCTGTAGCCTAGGCCTGGTGACAGGGACAAAGGCTGGGCTGATACTCAGGATGTTTCTGCACCGATAGGTGGGTCTAGCTGGCACTCTGCAGAACTGCTAAGTTTTATAGCATGTGTCTATATATTTGTTACATCTAACTTTCCCTCATATTGTGTCATGAGAGATGCCACTCTTATTGCACACTTTTCATTTGCTCTTTTATTTTTATCGTGTGGTTTTAATGGCAGACAATCCTACTTCTTCATATATAACTCAGCATCCTGCTGGCTTACCACAGGTCAGGTGATTATCACATAATTTTCATAAGTCTCCACCATCTCACAGGGGTAAGCGTGCTAGTCAGTACTACTTATTGGTGTCAACAAGTCATTGTTATTTGTTATCAGGAAGATTTAACATACCAGGGTTTTTTGGGGTGTGGGGCTGGAGTGCGGGGTTGTGATAAAAATTTAAACAGGCTTTGAAATGTATCAAAGGTGTGATATTATATTCCCAGTTAACAACTCAAAAGGAAAACTTAAAATTAAAGCTTGGTTGCATGTGGGTGACTGAGGTTAAGTTTGAATCAATTACTTTTACATTAAAAAGAAGCCAAGGCATTAAGAAATATAATTTTCTTTAAAAATGTTTTGTAATTGTATCATATAAATTGTGCTTTATATTGGAGTTGCTTTAAGCTAATAACTGTATATTGTTAATTGGCTGCTGGCACAAAAATTCAGCTTATGACTATATCAGGAAACACTAGGAATTCTCACGTAAATTTTTAGGTTAAGATTTATAGACATTTCAATTTCCAGGTATATTAATGTAGATGAGAGTTCTTTATAACATGGTGGAATTTCGTCCTTCTGAAAAGAAAATGTAAGCAGCTATCTGGCCTGTAGCCATGGGAATAATCATAAGTAAATACCACAGTTATATTTTGTTTAAATAAAGATAGGAAAGGAGTTTTATTACAGTAAAGCTAGACATCAGGTAAGCCGTCCAAATCCATCCATCTAATGTTTAATCTAGCCTTGAAGCTATTTCATAATAAAAGATTAAGGGAAGAACTGGAGGAGGAAAGTCAGACTGAAGTAGATGACATTCAAAGAGTCATAAGGAAAGAAATTTTCAGGGCTCTGGACCAGGGTCCACCTCAAACCTGAATTGCAAATGCTTGTCTTCTGAGTTGTGAGACATAGAGATCCATGGCAGATGCCCCAAGTCCAGCACCAGAGACTCTCTGGTTTAGGAAGTTTGCTCCCTGTCAGCCACCATTTAAAAGTGTTAGCATTGCTGCAAGAGAAATATGAGTACACCTGGCCACGTAGATAAAGGAAACAGAAGATAAGCAAGGGAGAGAGAAAAAGTTCCTGTTTTAAATGTTAAAAACATTTTTACTTTCTGATTAAACATAGTAGTTGTATATATTAATGGGGTACTATATGCTGCTTTGATACATGTATATATTGTATGCTATTTAAAACTAGGTCTTTACATCGATCTTTGTGGTGAAAATAATTTCAACCCTGTCTTCAGAGATGAAAATGAGGAGGTGGGAATGAGGCTTCTGACAAGGATAATCAGTGGGTAACAGGTTACTCTTCCATATAAGAAATAAATTGTGGTGTACTGTTGTGATGTACTCTTTCCAAGCAGAGAGACTGTAGATAACAATGCTGTATGTTTGATTGATGTTAGTTTTGGTAACATTCAACTGCACTCTTAGTTTTCCTTAAATCTACCAGTGAAGGGGGCTGTCTTTATGAGTTAGTATGTTTTTTCCCCTAAGTGGTCTCCACATTTTCATATGCCTCTGCATTCATAGGAGAGTGGATTTGTTATAAAACACACAAACAAACAAACAAACAAACAAACACAAAACTATGTCTGCACACAGGGTCTTATGTTGCAGGTCCAGGTCAGGACTAAGGATCTCTATCCTTGTGAAGCTCCCAGGTAAAATGGGGCTGGTGAGATAGCAATGGTTTGAGAACTATGTTGAGGTTCTACATTGCTGCCTTTCTCTACCAATCACAGGGATGCAATTCCAACTTGACTGTGATTTTGTCACTAGTCAGTGAATATATATATGTATATATATTCATATATTTATATATGAATATGGATCTGAATTCAATAAAGGAAGTTATAGGTATCCATACATGTAAGTCAATTTTTGTTTGGTTGTGATACTTTATATTCTGGAATTGCTCCATCTATGTAGCTCTACTCTTGTGCTGAATGGAAGTTGGTTAAAGCTTGGAGTTGTTATGGAAACAAGGGAGAGAGTGTGTAACAAGTCCTCAAAATACTATTTCATAAAACTAGGGACTGTGTGGCTGTTTATAGGATTTTTCCAACTTCCAGAGCTCTTGATTGTAGAGGTTATACAACTGTATCCAGCTCCCAGAATTCTTTAAAAATTATACTGCTAGAATGAATGTGCATATTACCACTGTTGAATTATATGTCAGTAGAGCTTTTTAAGATCTATAGAATGAAATCAAATAAAAACACCAAAATACAAGCAATTAGGAATACTTTGAATTTACTAGGAGGTTAGAAGACGATGAAGGGCTTGAGCAGTCACTAAGTGGTTAAGAGCATAAGGTTCAGTTCCCAGCACCCACTTGGCAGCTCACAATCATCCAATGCCAGGGGCTCTATACCCTTTTCTGGCCTCAATGGGCATGACATACACATGATGCATACACATTTGAGCAAAACAACCATATATGTAAAATGAAAGCATATAAATATTTTTTAAAAGAGAAATAAAATGATGATGAAATTAATTTCCAGAAGATACAAAGTTATAGTTGTATTTCTTTTCTAAATTGAAACAGAATAAAATGTCACCTCTAAGAAGGTAATATAGAGCATCCAGCACACTCATTTTCAGTTTGAGTGACTGAATGCTGCAGTTTTTGCAAATTGGTCTGTGTTGTGATGAGAGTTAATGCAATAATTGGCTTAGTTTTTAGAGTTTTCCAGAACTGATTAATATAAGTACATAAAATATCCATACTTCATTTTAATGCCAATAAATTAGTAATAAAAAGACAAGGGTGAATATATTCTACTCAAGAGACATGAAATCACATTATCCAAATTTCATAAAAGTGTTCATTCCAAATTTCTATATCTTTGAGCATTATTTACAGTTCATAAACGTGTCCAGATCTATAGATTACACTTGAATTATTTCAGACTTAAGGCAGGAGATAGAGAAGCTGCCCCAGACAGAGTAATTGCAGGTGATTTGACAACTTCTATTCTGTGGCTTGTAAGAAATTGATTATTTGAACAGCATGCAACTTGTCATTACAAAGCTGAAGTGATGATTTTTTAAACAACTGTATTAGTTATTTGTCTCTGTTACTAATCTGTATGCTGCTTGAAACAGACCTTTGGCCTGCTTCTCTCTCTCTCTCTCTCTCTCTCTCTCTCTCTCTCTCTCTCTCTCTCTCTCTCTCTCTCTCTCTCTCTCTCTCTCTCTCCCCTCTTTCTCTTCTGCCTATCTTCCTCAGAAATGAGAGGACTAGCCACTCAGTATATTTGAGAGCTTAATGTTTGTGGAAACAGCAGCTGTGTTTTAGTTCTTTTTACCATCTCTAGTAAATCTGGCTTTTAACCAAAGCACGGTAATACTTTCAACATGACTGAAACTTTTGATGAATGTAGACAAACCAAAACATAGTTCTGTTTCTGACACTGATTTTCACAATGCTACAGCAAGCAAAACAAAACCTACTGGGCGATTTGTGTGAACTCTGTCATGTTATATTATAATTAAATATGAGGCAGTACACTGCAAGCAATTGACAGTTGGCTAGTATCAATGTATCAAATATCACAAGAAGGAAACCTAGACTTTGTCAAATAATAATCCTTTAAAAGCAAGTTTTATATATCCTTGGAAGAGAAGTTAGTTCTTGCCAAGATGCCAGAGAGTGCATTGATTAGAACATGTCCATGTCTCCACTTATTCTTCTATTCAGAAATTATATTTCAATCACACCTAGAAAACGAACATGGAATATAGCCTATCTAAACTAATTATACAAATTGAAAGAATGTTTGTGATAAGTCTGGAAATTTACATATCACAGCCATGTTATAACTTGGATGTACTTTGTGTGTGTGTGTGTGTGTGTGTGTGTGTGTGTGTGTGTTGTAGACTAATGCTTGTATTGCATTATTTAAAGCTAAATTAGTAATATCAGATACAATAACACTTTATCACATTTACCATCAAAGAGACAGCCATGATGAGGTTGTCATAAATGAATTAGTTAATGGAGAGAGCTTGAAAAGAAAACAAAGTTGGTTTCTGGAGAAAGGGGAATCATGGAAGAGAAAAAAGTTGGCCTCTCTAGGAAATTATCAAAAGGACACAGAGGGAAAATTTAATGTATATAGGAAGTGGAAGTCTAGATGGTTAATTAGAACACAATATATTCCCTTTTTTTGCAAGTACAATGTAACACAAGATGAGTAAGTGAGCTAGTACAGTGCTTTTGTATTCTGTAGAATGAATCATCTAAGTGTAGTATGGAGTTTGACTTTGGATCACATATTGTACTTTGTCATGTGGTACCATTGACATGCTTGGATTCTGTGATTTCTTTTGCCTGCCTTTTCACTGTATCTTGACATTATTTTCTTAAAGAGATGATATATATATATATATATATATATATATATATATATATATATATACATATATATATGTATATATATATATATATCCTTAACAGCCATAATTGATTCACATAAATTGAAAGAATTTTACTACAAAGTCCTGTTCATTTATTTATCATCTTTCTTCTTCTCTCATCATATTTATTTGATCTAGATATATTATAAATCTCAAAATACAATTTCATGTTTTTTCATTAGTATAGCTATTTGTTTTAAAGAATTAGAAAACAGTGATAATTTCTTTTTATATACATGCTTCACATCCTCAAAATTCAATGAATATTTACTGTCTGTCTGAAAACCTTCCTCGAACAGTTTTTATGTATTGGTGTGCTAGTCATAAATTCCTAATTTGTTCAGTTAAAACTCTATTTTACTTTTATTCCTGAAAGATGTATTTTGCAGGGATGGAATGCTTGGTGGACAGTTTTCCTATTCTTTTCAGTATTTTTAGATGTCACTCCTTTTTCTAGTTCATTTGATGCTCCTACTTATTCTTTACATTTTAGGAAGTTGATTATGGTTTTCTTTATAGTTATACTTCTTAGATTCTCGTTTGCTTCTTGAATCTATAGATATATGTCTTGAAATTATAGATAGTTGTCTATGTGTTTTCTTAAGCAACATTCTTTCTCTTCTCTTCTAGAATCCAATTACACAATTGTTAGTTTAGTTGGTAATGACCCATGGATCCCTGAGACAGAGCATGCTTCCTTTCTAACCTTTACCCTTCTTGAAAGTAAATGCTTTCATTAACTTATCTTTGAGGTTACTGATTTATGTCTGCCCTTAATTGGGTACACTTCACATTTTCATCCCTTGTGCTTGCAGTTCTCAGATTTCCCTTTGGTGCCATTGCATACTCTGTGTTTCATCTGGGATTTCCTATGTGTCAGTGATATGTTGCAGTAATTAACTTTGCATCAAATTACATTCTGACAAATGCTGTTGAAAAAAATAGTAAGAAGTTAACTTGGCTAAGCTAAAACTCTAAAGTGTATGTGTGTGTGTGTGTGTGTGTGTGTGTGTGTGTGTGTGTGTGTGTGATAAATAAGATCAGAGCTGAAACCTCTGTGCAGCCTTTTTAAATATTGCTTGGGCTGCTTCCAGTCAGATGAACTGAAATGGATGCAAAGGGCTTTATGAGATTCCGTCCCTAACCTAGGTGCCAGTGACAGTTGGATTCTGGGGAAGAAATGTGGCCCATGCTAAGTTGTCCAGCTCCACTAATGGCCCTACATCCATAAACAAATGGCAGTGCTAATTGGACTCAATAGATAAAAAAAGAGAGAGAGAGAAAGAAAGTAAAGGTAGAAGGCAGATGTGGTATGGCTGGTTTGAGAGTGGTTAGAAACTTAGGGTATATGTGATCAAATTTTAAACATGTATGCAACTCCCAAAGAATAAAGTAAATACGTTATTAATATATCAGCTGGAGATCGGGGCAGAGGTTATAACCAAAATACAGAGTTTTTACTTTTTATTTTCTCACACACATCAAATTGCAGTCCCTTGCTTAGCTAGCTGGACTCTGACTTCTGATATAAAAGATGTAGAAACAGGATTCCTTTGTGATTGTATTATTACCTTACAGCTGAATTCTCTTCCCACAGTGCCAGCCTGCTGATTTTGGTGCCTTTCCCTTCCTTTTCCTTCTCTTTGTTCTTCTTCAGTATTTCAGGCTCATTTTATTTCGTTTTTCATTTTTCTTTGTGGCTTTGTATAAAAACCACTGTAACTAGAAGAAAAATTCTGTTAGTATTTTTAAATAGTGAGAACTTAGTGCTTTGTAGTATTGGTTGTAATTAAGACACCAATTGAAACAAGCCTTTGCTTATTATTAATGTTACTTTGGATAGAATATATACCCTACGTACACTTGGATCCAATTCCATCAAAAACAAAATGAAAGAGTCACGCAGACTGATAGTACATTTGACATTTGACATTTTTTCTAACTCCATGTTTTTGTGACTTTCATGCTGACAATTTTTAACACTTTTTTATTAATTTCTTTTTTACATTCCAATCGCATTTCCCCTCCCTCCTCTTCTCCCACTCCCCTCATATCCCTCCCCTCTCTCATCTGCTCCACAAAGAGTGTAAGGCCTTCCCTAGGTATATGTTGACAAATTTTTAATAAAGCAATTACAACCACACCTAGCAATATAATGAAAGTGGTATATAATGTGACAGTTTCCCATGCAAGGAAACAGTTTGGAACAGTTTGACATTACTTTGTTTTTATTAAAGAAAATGCATTTGCTCTTCAGATATGTAGGGCTTAAAATATCATTTTAAGGAAACAAACCATTCTTTAAAATATTCATAGCTTCACCCAGAAGGAATAAAGAAATTTGCTTAAGTGCAGGTAGGAAAAATGTAATTTTCATGTCGGTTTGAGTAAGTTCTGTCTCATTAGGATGAAGCCTGTCTGTTCCTAAGCTGCAATTAATGTAGAAGTTGCCATTTTCTAGAAAATCTAATCAACACGGTACTCATACTTCTCACAATGATGACATCTGAGACCTAAAACATGTATGAATAATATATGTATATATTATAGATACAATACTTGGCCTCAAATCGCCAAAATTCTACTGTATACACCACAGAAACTAAGTAGTTAATTTATAGGCTATCACACCATTAATGTTAACTAAGTCTTCATTGTCCACTGAACTCAGAATCGCTGTAGGAACATATCGTGGGGTATATCCATGTTTGATTCAGGAAATGTTGAACTGAGAAGGGGTGATAGACCATGAATGTGGGACCTTCAGTCGGGTGGGTCCCAGATTGAAAGTAAAAGAGAAAGGGAGCTAAAAGACAATATTCATCTCTATTTCCTGGCTGTTGACACAATATGACCAGTTGCTTCATGATTCTCAGTGTAAGCCAGCCCTGCCACAATGGACTCTCACGCACCGAGTGCTGAAGTAGATCCTTCCTTCATTAAGTTGCTTTTATCAAGCATTTCTTATCAGAAGAATGTGAAAAAAATCACTAATATAAATTTCCATGATTTTTCATAAGTTAAGCATAAGCTGAGGACAAAGTCAATACTGCATTTTTGCTTGAAGTTTACTAGGTTTCTATTCTGTAACAAAATAGAATATAAGGTATGAAAAATATATTTCCCATATACAGTAAACTGATGTATTTGGTCACACTGCACTTGAAAAATAAAAGAGACTATGAAAATAAGGAACTTGAAACTTTTTAACATTAGTTTTCACCAAATTCTTTTTGAAAGTGAGTTTTTTCCCTTTATTTTTATCTTTGCAGTATAGTATAATATATCCTTAGGAATTATATTTAAGGAATACAGATTTGTGATAATATCATTGCAAAATCTCATTGAAATCTTAATAAATTTTAGTCTCCCGATGTCAATTCTGACTAAATTAATGATTTCATATTACATTTTTGTGTGTGTTGCTATAGATCAAACATGCTATTGTTACATTGATCATTTTTCTTTTTTAAGGATGGAAAATTACCTTCCAGACAAGTTATAGACATATGGGATGTTTTTAATATCTTCTTATAAATTCTCAAATTCTGAGACTATTAGAAAAAAGATTTGAATTTTCTCAAATAAATGAATAAAATGATGTTACAAGCCCAAGTAAATGGGGTTTTGTTAGGAATGGCTCACTTAAGTGCAGAATGTAAATATTTGACTAAAATATGTGTTTACTCTTAACTGCTTGAGAAAATGGCTAGGAAGCATCAACACACAGGTCCACATACTCTTAGTCTGTCTTTTTCAAGCATGGCTTTGTTCACTAAGTGAGTACCAGTGGCCAAGTCCTCCAACATTTCCATGATTTGGTTTATTCAGATATGAAACAAGATTAATGCTCAGATTGCCCACCTTTCGTAGCCATTTCAAGAGTTAAGCAAACTAATTAATAATATAGAATATGGCAATTATCTAGAAATTATGGATTTCATTAATTATAGAGTCAAGTTTCAGAGTTAGGTAAGTTTTAGAATGACTTACCTGGTGACTTGTACACTGGGAATTAATCCTAAGTGAGGGTCAGCCTCACCAGTAGTCAGAATGAATTATTGGAGGTGTAATCTATCTCTCTCTCTCTCTGCACACACACACACACACACACACACACACACACACACACACACATCTATATCTAATCTCTGTCTCTGTCTCTGTCTCTGTCTCTGTCTCTGTCTCTGTCTCTGTCTCTGTCTCTCTGTCTCTCTCTCTCTCTCTCTCTCGTGTGTGTGTGTGTGTGTGTGTGTGTGTGTGTGTGTGTGTGTGTGGTGTATGTGTACCTATCCCATTGGGTTCCCTGTATTGTCAAGCCTGAGCTTCTTTGGTTTATTTTACTCAAATTTGTAAGTTTGAGCATGAGATGCTAAGACAGAGATTGTTTCCCCCCACTTTTAAAATTTAAATTTGAAAAAATCTTGTTTTACATGTCAATCCCAGTTCCCTCTCTCTACCCTACTCCCCTGACCCCCTCAATCCCCTATTCCATATCCTTTCTGCTCCCCAGGGAGGGTGAGGCCTTCCATCTGGATCTTCAAAAGTCTGTCATATCATTTGGTGTAGTGAGATATTCATCTTGTCCACGACTGTGGCATAGACCACGCCCATTGGTGGTAGAGACAGGGCCAGATGTGACCTGAGGGAAAAGGCTGAGGAGGGGGCTCAGAGAGCTCTCTTGCTTGCAGCACGGGATAGGAGTACATCCGGAGGCATCCTTTGGACCAGGAAACTGTTGGTGTTCATCTGTTTATGTTGTGAGTTATTTCTCCCTGAATAAACATCTATACGGTCTATTTGTTTCTCCTGATCCTTATTAAACATCATTAATTTGGAATAGGGCCTGGGTCCTCCTCTGTGTGTCTAAGCTGAGGGAATATCTCTCTATGTGGAATAGGCTCCCAAAGTCTATTCATATACTAGAGATAAATACTGATCCACTACCAGAGTGTAGCATGTATGTTTCCTCCAGCACGCCAGTCTGGGCCCACAGCCGCACCAGCCCCAAATAACACTCTGAGACTTTGTATTTGATACAATCCTGTTGGCCAGTTACCATTATTGTTTATGGGCTAGCTCTGTCTTAATTATTAACCCATTTCTACTTATCTAAGTATTTCCACGTGGTCGTCTTTATCAGGGAGCCGTGGCAGGCGTCCTGCTTCTTCCCTGGGCTACATCTCAACCCCAACTACTTCCTCTCTCCTCCTTCTGGTCTCCTAGCCCCGCCTATCTTGTTCCCTATTGGCCACAGAGCTTTATTAACCAGTGTGAGAAACATATATACAGAATAACATCTCCCATCATCTCCTCTTTTCTGTCTAAAGTAAAAGAAGGGGTTTAACCTTAACATAGCGAAATATAACATACAACAGTTATCAAATAAGAATCACAGTTAACAATATTTAGTCCATTATCATTTTGTAAGAATTAAAGAAAATATCATCTATCCTATCTTTGTGAGTCTAAAGTCCTATATGTAACTTATCTTTAATCCTAACTAAGGAAAACTATAATCATAACTACCTGTCTTCAACTCCATCAAAGACCACAGAAGGATAATATATAAACTCTAGAAATGACAGAGACAACTCATTGACTGGTCAGTCACCCGAAGTTCTTCTGTAATGTTCCATTTTCAGCCCATAGGCCATAGTGTGTCTCCAGACTCCTCAACAAAGCAGGAAACTTTTCTCTGTGTCCTGTAGACTGTCTGGCTGTCTGGCAGCCTCTTCCATGAAGAAGGAATCCTGTAGCAATGTCCATCTTGCATCAGCAGTCACCTTTTTGTGGGTCCTGCATGTCCAGTTTCTACAACATAAAGTCAAACAGTCCAGAAGAGCAGTACCTTGCCCAAATGGCTAGTCTTGCCATATTAGAAGCAAACTTCATAATGTGTTTCTTCGATGTCCATCTTCCTTTCTTCTGTAGGTGGTGTTACCAGGAGCAGTTGTGCCTCACTGTCAAGAAAAACCCTAAACCATTTTAAATGCCATATTCTGTAGGTCTTTGAAAGGTTTGAAGAATGCTTATTCATCTCAAATACATCTCTATATATCTAGAAAACCTAACTAACTCCAAGCTTAACTATCATAGGTAACTCTCTAATCTGTACTAAATTATACATTACATTTCTAAATGAGCTATATAAACACAATACCTAAACAAGAGGATAAATATACATATTACAAAATTGACCTTAAATTGTATCAATAAAAGAAAATCCATTTCAAAGCAAAGTATTCATATCTATACCATAATTCCCTTTTTACCTTTAAAAAGATTGTTTGTGATTATAACCATTTATAACCAAGCCCATTTAAATGAAAACAAACATTTATAAATAATATTTGGAATTTTGGGCGTAGTTCTTTCCAAACTACTTCCTGCTGGTAGAGGGCGCTGTCATGGGGTTCCAAAGAAGATGTAGAAATCTTGGCTATAAAAGGTTGCAATGTCCCATTGATGTTGCTTCAGGGGGTCTTGCTTGATCAAACCACATAAGTCTGGAAAGAATACACAGCTTTTCATTTTCTGTGGAAACAAAAATAGAAATCCTTTTCCCCAGTAACTTGTCCTTAGGCTTAAATTTTGGAGTCAAAGCATTTTTAAAATATATAAATTGAATTAATCCAGCAGCATTTCTTTTATCAGTAGTTATTTTCTCAGCAATCAAATAATTTAAAGACAACAAAATCACATATAGTATCCAAAATTTCTCTGTGTTTTCCATCTTTACATGGCTTTTTTATTACTCTATTTATTCTACTTCGATTTTTACATATTTTGAGACAGGGTTTCTCTGTGTAACTTTTATCTGTCCTGGAATTCACTGCATACCAGGTTTGCTTTGAAATCACAGAGATCTGCTTGCCTCTGTCTGCGGAGTGCTGGGATTAATGGCCTGCGCCACCATACCCATCCATTTCATTTCCTTTTTTCTTTTTTAAACCATTGTATCCTGCTTCTTTTTCTCTCCAAAGCCAGTGTATTTTTTAAAACACAGTGTAAACCTTCATTGCAGCTCTTGTACACACCAATGAATTGTTAGCAGAGCTCTTTAAAAGCAAGGTGGTTTTTTGCCGCTTATGCTAATTTTGGAAACCTCCCTTAAAGGAGCTGTGCAATTCTCTGTCTACAGCAAAACAAATCCAACCGAGAAAATGCTGCTACTAAGAAGTCTTGCTAGTCTCTGTTCCTTTGTTTCTAAAAACTTTTCTTACGCTCTTATTAGTTTTAAGTGAAAGTTCTTATAGCCACGTTGGGCACCATCTGTAGCATGTATGTTTCTGCCAGCCCGCCAACCCACCAGTCTGGGCCCTCAGCCGCGCCAGCCCCAAATAACACTCAGAGACTCTGTATTTGATACAATCCTGTTGGCCAATTACCATTATTGTTTATGGGCTAGCTCTGCCTTAATTATTAACCCATTTCTACTTATCTAAGTATTTCCACGTGGTCATCTTATCAGGGAGCTGCGGCAGGCGTCCTGCTTCTTCCCTGGGCTACATCTCAACCCCAACCACTTCCTCTCTCCTCTTCCTGGTCTCCTAGCCCCGCCTATTTTGTTTCCTATTGGCCACAGAGCTTTATTAACCAGTATGAGAAACATATATACAGAATAACATGTCCCATCACCAGAGGCCTCATAGATTTCCCAGGTCTCCTAACTGACACCTGCATTCAGGGAGTCTGGGCCAGTCCTATGCTTGTTTCCCAGGTATCAGGAAGACAAGAGATTCTTATATAGATAATTGAACAATTTCTTTGTCTGCTTCTCTTTGATCAATTTTATAGTTCCTGAAAAATAAAAGATAATAACCTTGGGCTTCAGAGGTTTTGGTTTGATTCACTGTCTTTAAAATCATTGTATGGGATCCCAGAGACAACACTGTACTTTACAATTTTTATCTTTTTAAAGAATTATTTGATCAACAGATAAAATACAAAATCACTAAAAAGGAATTTTGAAGTCCTGCCTGAAAGGATTTCCAATTGTTTAATGTTTTCTAAAAAGGAAGATATATACCAGTTAACATTGGGAATTCAGAAAGAGCAAGATACTACACTGTAACAGGTTCATCCTTAATGAGCTCAGTTTCTCTAGGGCTACATAATTATTTGACACCTCATGCCACTTATCCATGCCATGTGTAACATTCAAATTTTACACTCAACAATATGTTCATTTGTTCTCAAGAATACAGAGAAATCTATGATGGGGGTAGGGGTTCTATTTTTGGATCTCAGCAAATTAGTCATTTATCCCCTATTTTCTTTGTTTATGATTTTATGATAATAATTTTCCACCCTAGATGGGATTACTTACAAAAACAATCAGAGGACAATTCACATTTATTATATAAATATATATACATGTATGTGTATACAAACTATATATATGTATATGTATATATGTATCTACATATATACAATTGTTTTGTGTTTATAGCTTATTCCATTACATCAAAGCTAGAAAACATTACTTTTTAATGTCTACATTAGTAGTTTATACTTCTAGGTCACATGGCTCCTGTTATAACTGCCTCCTCCCCTATTGCTCTGGAGTGGCAGCATTCATGAACAATATGTGGACCAATTAACTACATTCCAAAAAAATGTTCATACACATTGACTCTTTTAAAGTTACCATCCTTCATGAACATGTGGTTTGCTTTTGCATGAAATCTATATAATGGATTCTTAGCAGTATGGCATATATTTTGTAACATGAAGAAGTTACAAAGTGCATATTGAGAAGTAAGACTATATTAGGAGGGATCTGTAGGGTGAGGCATCAGTTTTTAATGAATGTGTGGGAACTGGGAAGTTTTTGAACACTGGTAGTGGGAGCCTTCAGTGTGCCATTTGGGAAAGATGAGTATGTAGTTGACATCAACAGGAACAGCAGAGTATAATGTAGGAAGTTGATGCAGATTAGCAGATACTAGAAGACCATTTCCAGGGTTATGTAAGGGCCTTTGAGTTAAGATTATCCTCTTGCATTAATGTCCCTTTGGGAGATAACATACGGGATATTTCATCATTGTTGTTTTCCCTTGGTGACTATTTCAGAATCATATGTGAGTAAGCAGGACTATGGCCTGAACTGAAGCCTACCTTCTAATAAGAATAAAAATGTTATCTAATCCTCCATTGAGTGAACATTCAGTCTTATAGTGTGTCTGGATTTTTGCATAGTTCTGACGATAGAAAAACAGATTGTGTGTTTTTCAAGGGACTCACATTTAATGGCACAAGCTCTATAATCTAATCAAGCTGTCTTGGAAGCTCACTCCTGTTGCCCTCAAGCTATGCAAACAAAGACAGATAAATCTCTCTCCTATAATGAGTCTCTACTGTAAAGTTACTGAGCAGGAATTGCAATAACCAAGACTCGAATAGGATATTGGATAGGAAGATGGTCAAAGGAACAAGATAGTCTTTCACCATGTGTGAGATATTACTAAAAGATGTTCAGGCACACTCTACGGATACTGAGTGGAAGGTATCCAGGGATCCTGGACAATGCCTAGAGTGGATGGAATTCTGTAGGGAGGAAGAGTTCCCAACCCCTTGACTTATTGTCTAAATGGTTAGAGAAGTTGTACATTTTATACATGGTTTGCATAAAATATAAATTTCTTCATTTTATTGAATAAATTTTGCAGAACTGGACTCTTAAAAAGTTCACAAAGTTTGAATTACTTCAGCTTGAAATATAAAGCAGGGCCTCATGAATTTTTATTTCCACCAGGGTTTCAAGAAGTATATTATAACAAGTCTACAGGTAAGAGGCAGCCTGATTGAGAAATGTTACATGACAAGATGACACCTTTAAAATAGGATCCAACATACCTTGCTGTTTCTCCAAGGATACAGGAGATTTTACCAACCTACTAACACAACACTCTTCAACTCTGTTTTATTGGTTAGTACTAATCAGCATTCATGTTCACTAAATATTTATATCTGTTTCAATAAGATACTTGTGAGGTATTCCTCATCAATGGAAGTGTGCAAATGTCCTAACTGAACATGAAAACATTGGGATATTATGAAAAGCCAAAATTTATAAGTTTTGAAACAGTTTTTTTTTTTATATTGCTCTCCAAATCAATACGTTAGTGAAGAAAATTGCTGTGTTCTCCAGCTGTCATTTACACCTGGATTTTGTTTCCTGGAAGATAATGTCTTAGAAGTTCCCCTTACTTGGGTTCTCTTTAAACATAATTGGCATAGCTACATGGGGCCTATCTGTAGGTCACTTGTGAAGACTGAAGATGTTGTATGTGTGATGCGGGCAACACAGTACACTTTTCTAACACCCAATGAAGTCCAGGTTGGCTCCTGAGGATGCAGTTAGAGAATTGTATTTTAATATTCCCAAGAAGACATATTTCTGTTAGCCATTTTTCTTGGTCTTTGATCATCCCATCTAATCTTAAATAGGAGAGAAAGGGGAAAATAGGCCAACAAAATCTCATTTCTTCTTCCAATGTGTCAAATATAAGCATTCTAGAAATTATCCAGGTCATTACTTGGTCCCTAAAGATAAGACTATGTTATTAGATGAGGAGAGCAGAGGGGGGATCAGTCAGGACTGGCATGATTATTTTGCTTTTAGCCCTCTAAACCATATCATTCTTAGTTTAGAATTTTGTGGTTTGAATATATGACCACTACCCTAAACAGGAACTTTGCCTAAGTTCCAGAAATAGTTTCTTCATGTAATTCCATCAACACCCCCTGCCAATCTATCCCACACACCTGCCAGAATAATCTCCCATAAATATTCTCCCTTTTGTATCTCATCTTTATTCTAGAATTCAAAATGCCTCCCTGTCATTCTGTTTCTTAACTTAGCATTACAATGTCATCATAGGATTCTCCTTTTCTTCCTCTCCTACTCAATGTGGAATTATTCCTTCATACAAGCAGATTGGTTCTAGACAAGCCTATCCATTTTCCATGCCCCCAGATTTCTTCAACTCACCCTGTACTGTGGCTATATGACTAGCATCACTTTCTCTCACCCTATATCCAGATATAAACTACTTTTGTTACTATCTACAAAAAAACAACAAAAAACAGAAAACAAAACCAAACTCAGTCATATTTGATGCCTAGGAAGCCATGTTTTTAGTCTTATTCCCTCTTTCTATTGTTACCCGGAGATCTGAATTTTTCTTAGAGGGCTCTCATTAGGACTTGGAAAATTGGTATGCAGCTTTTGTGGTGATGAATCTGTATATTTTCATGAATATCAATTTTATATCTTATGTGTTTAATATTATCTCTTTCAATTAGAGGATGCCAATGAAGGATTATTGGAAAGATGTAAGGAGGCACACTAGTGGGGTTAATTGATTTGTTGTTGCTGATTTTTGTCAGACTCACAATCAATGGCATAGATTCAGATGTTAGGCTTCTAAGTCACTAAGTAAGATCTAGAAATTATGATGTAAGAAGTCATGGGAAGCTGTGTGGTCTCATAAATTATTCCACTCCACTTGCCACTCTATGTCATTATGATGACAGAACCTCATCCCAATGCATGTACCCAATAATGGAGCCGCCAGAAGTCTGGTCCTTCCTTGTGATTTTCTAACACTCAACCTTTTCTTGTTCATGGGTTTCCCCACTCCTTCATCCCAACTTCCTGTCTATAGTGGTACATGAATTCTCCATGATCTTGTGTGTATGTGTGGTCAGAAAAGAACATTTGACACAGTTGTTAGCACTCACTTTCCATAGAATTTTAAGAGGTCAAAGAAAATAATCCAGGGATGACACAGTTGAAAATAAGACAAATTTTATTAGCCTGGTGGCTGTTGGGGAATGTACTTCTAAACTTTCTTGTTTCTAATAATTATTTACTAAATTGTTTGGCTTTAATTAAAATGTGTGCCCTGCAACCAACATGTCTAGGAGATAAAGAACATGGTCACTATTTTATTAACAGTGATACTTTGAAAGCACATTTGTCTTATTCTTTGATTAGCCAAATCCCTGATTCATTGTCATATGCTTCTTCATATAAGATAAATGGGAAAGTATTTTGCTTACCCATTCCATAAACACTAAGCACCTACTGATGAGAATGTCCTTTTGTATATGTTTCTCTAATTGTTTGATGAATAAAAAACTGATTGGCCAGACAGGAAGATAGGTGGGGTTAGAAGATGAGGAGAATTCTGGGAAGGGTAGGCAGAGAGTGGATGAAGG
Source organism: Cricetiscus sungorus (assembly GCA_030556225.1). Taxonomy (NCBI): domain Eukaryota; kingdom Metazoa; phylum Chordata; class Mammalia; order Rodentia; family Cricetidae; genus Cricetiscus; species Cricetiscus sungorus. The sequence goes on along the minus strand of JANBXA010000735.1, from coordinate 19,700,968 downwards.
AGTAACAGGTCCAGACCCTTCTCCAGTAAGATAAGACCACATGAAAATACTTAGATTAATATAGATGGGTTAATAATTAAGACTGAGCTAGCCAATAAGAAGCCCAACTCACTGGCCAACAGTTTTATAATTAATATATCATCTGTGTGTCCATTTGGAGCTGACACATCTGTGGGACCAGGCTGTCAGGAAAGAGTTCTCATTACACACGTACTATGTGTAGAGAACTGTATTGGACACATTAGAGGATTATGCCTATTTGATCTGTTTGAAAACTGCCTGCTATTTATACATATTGTATGTGATTAACTCTAAGTTATGAATTAAATAATCATAATCTTGGGCTCAGCTCTAATCTTCCTTACAAATAAGTCAATTAGGTTTTGTCACCATTATCATGCTTCCCCAAATACATCTCTAGCAAATTCTGTTCTCCCCTACTCCCCTAATACTTCCCCAAATTCAAGTACCAATAAAGACTCCTTAATCAGTTCATGGATTCCAAACTACTTTGTGTCTCCAAATAATAGAGGCAAAGAATTTTGTCCCTGTAAGTTGTACCCACATTAGGCAGACTCAGAAAATATGTAGTAAAGGCTTGTTTCAAGTTCAAAAGGGCAAAGGCACCAACTATTCAAAATGACAGGGAAAACAAAAGGATTCTGGCAAGAGGTTAAAAAAAAAGTCTATACTCATTCCTCAGAAACCCTATCTGTGTGCCAGAAAGATGCTCTTCCCTTAACTTCTATTGTCTCTGGTGAGTGGGGCATTTTGTTCTCTACCACAATAACTTCCAGCTTTGGTCCCTATTAACAGGTACCTGTAGTGCATATCAAAGCCATCTGGCTCTTCTGGTCCTGGAAACCCCCATGCTAGCCTTCTGAATCTTCTCGTCTCTCCCACTTCCTTATTTCTCTTTGCACATCCCCTTTTCCCTGCTCCCGAGACATAGACCTAGTAATGTCAGTCTGCTATATTCTCTCTGTATGTGAGAGGTAACCATGGCTACTTTTGACTCTCCAAAATACCTGTGGCTGTTCTCTCTCTACCATCAGTGAGAAGACCACACCAGTTTCCTATTTACAATGATCCTTCTTCCCTCCCTGGACAGTCTTTTCACAGCTCCTTTGCTTACAGTGGCTATTTATCAGTAACTCTCCACAGAATCATTCATTTATCAGGTGTTTGTTGAGTGTTTTGTGCCACCTAATCTTTGAACTACAGGGCCACATGGCATGGAAACCTAATAGGCTAAAGATTTCAATTTGCTGGCTATTTCTAAGCAAATTGTTCAACTTTAAACATTAAACCTCAGCAATAGAGTGGATAAATGTCTGTGGACTTTGGAGATTCATGAATATAGCTTGCTTAGAATCATCCCTATAATGACACATTCTACTGGCACCTTTAAAAACCATGAATTACAACAGGAAGTTCTGGAAATAGTCATAGTTGAAGGTCTTTTCACATGCAGACCAGGCTCAATTTGGTGTCAGAACTGGAGTGGTCCATTTTACATGAATGCTTGACACATTGACAGTCAACAAATTATGGTATATCCTTTTGAAAAAAAATCTTATCAAGTTGGAATATACACAAATGCTTTGCAAGTTTCCTAAGTACCAGCATTAGGTTGTGTTCCTTCTTTGGGGACCTCTAGATAGGAAGTTCAATAACAATTCCATAGTAATGTCCAGCCTTTCCACATACAAGTTCACACAACCAGTGGTGAGATCCACCCGAATTATTTCTATACTTGTACAAAAACCCAAAAGAATTCTTGAATTCCTGATAGAAAATTCATTAAGTGCTGCATGCTTAATCTCAAGCAAAGCAATTTAACTTCCCCCCAAGCCATGTATATCCATGTACTTCCTACTTTCCATGTGGGAATGAAATGTGCAGCCAGACAGTGAGCAGTATGTCAGCTCTTTACGCTGCTTGGCATTGTGAATACTGTCATGTTTACAGTGGGAAAAATTAGTAAACTGTGAAATTGGAATTTAATGGTGATAAGACAGTCTCTCAAAGAGTCACTTCACAGTGGAGGGCATGCAAGAAGACTCCTTCCCACACTTGCCTCCACTTTAATTAATCACAATGACAAATTCTCAGCAGATGCCTGCTTGATAAGCCACTTAATATATGTGCGTATCTTAGTGACTATGCATGGGTGATATTACTTGTGGAACTAGGAAACGAAGGAAAGGACCAGGAGTGGTGTTTCATGTCACACAAGTCATTGGGAATGTAGAAGTAAAACATTCTCAATTGTATTTGTGCCTGAAGTATGTCATTATCTGAATGAAAATGGAAACCTAGCCCTGATGTTTTAGGGATAAACTAACCATGAATTTTAAAATTGTTTTTAATGAGGGCTTAAAGTAAAATTTAAAGACTAGTGGCTAACCTACCCCTTCAATTTGATATGTTCACCACTATTGGACTTCTTAATATTTTCAATTTGTTGCTTTCTTCCTCCTTAAATAAAATCTGGGTTTTCAATTTATATTTTACAACATGGTGAGCATGCAGTATGGGACATGAATTCCCCTATCATATCAACTGTCAGGTTATGAGTGACAGTTGTTCTCCTTAGATGGTTCAATGATAGAGGAACTAAGTATTCACTATGTTATATTATGTACCCAGCAAGCATCTGTCATTCAGTGAGTACTCCATACTCTTATTTTAATTATAATAAGTTAAGAAATCAACTCATCAGTCAACAAGGATAGTAAAGCATATAGTATAGAAAAACTTGTTCACTATTTAGCTATTCAATAGTTACTATAAATTTCCAAACATATTAAGTTTTTAAATTTCTTAAAAGTCTTAGCTATCGGCATTTACTATAAAAGGAGCTTTTCTGTCCTGACTGCCTGGTCCCAAATAAACTCATAGAAACCTGTATTAATTACAAATGCTTGGCCAATAGCTTAGGCTTATTACTAAGTAGTTCTTATATTTAAATTAATACAGTTCTATTAATGTGTGCATTGCCATGTGGCTTGTTGCTTTACCTGTTCTCTAACATCTTGCTTCTCTGGTGGCTGGCTAGCATCTTTGTCACTTTTTCATTCGGAGCATTTACAGCTTTGCTTTCCTGCCTAGCCTTATTCTGCCTCTGCTTTGCTATAGGCCAATCAGCTTTTTTAAATTAAGCAATGAGAGTAATATATATTCACAGATTAAAAATGGATTATCACACAGCAATTTACCATGTTTTACTGAGTAGCCCGTTAAAGAATGTAGATATTTTATTAAGAGACTTTAGAAGCATAAAGTCAATAGCGCAGACAGAATACATGATGTATCCTTGACTTTCCTCATTGAAAGATTCTGTTTCTTTTTTCCTTTTGAGACCTTTCTCTTGAGAATTTGAGGACATCCTAAAGTCCTGAAGAGAATTGGAAAATCAAGAGGACAGAAAGCTACAGAGTATATATATAGATGGTGATATGATGCAATCTTGCCTAGACATCTGACTGGAACAAGCTTAACACCAACTACACAATGCAAAATAAAGAAGTAGTGTATGAGAATTCAATAGTTAAAGACGTTTCATGGTCTTTACTTGGCAATGGGCTAGGAAGTTGGCATTTGAGTGGTTATTAAAAATGGAAAGCATTCTTGAACTATTTAGACATAAGTCTGATTGATGTTATGAGGAAGATAAAGTGTTATTTGCTGTTTTACAAAGGGAAAGGATGACTATTCTAATACCACAGTTGGACTTTTGAAGTAGATTGATTGTGTATGAGAGAATGTAAAATGAGGTTTAGACTAACAAGAATGCTTCAGAGAAGTGGGCCAACATGATGAGATTGCTAAACTTACCCTAGGAGGAATGACTGATGAAAGGAAAAATGTTTCAGTTTAAAAAAGGGAAGGATCAGCGACACACAATAATTTTTACAGAGTATGTGGAAATTTGTGTGCAAGTCTGGCACTTGGTGTCACACCCACTGGCAGAGTTTCTATTGACAATTGATAACTTCTGGAAGGAGAGTCAGTTTTCTGTGGCATGTGGCATGTAGTAGATCAACCACATTCTAGTAGATGGCCATACAATCAAGAGTATGTAAACAGCACAAATTAGATTCCATGATTTTTAAAAAATGAGGACACAAAATTAGGTAGGTAGGGAAAGGAAGTTAATCAAGGAATTAGGGCATGAATATGACCAACATATATTGCATAAAATTCCCAAAGAACTAAAGAGAGAAAAAACTATGTGAATATAAGAGAGGGGCACAGTTTCCTAATGCAAAAGCCAAAAGAATCCAAAATGTATGATGTGTCTACCTGTGTACTTATGTGTATTTCTCTCTCTCTCTCTCTCTCGCTCTCTCTCTCTCTCTCTCTCTGTGTGTGTGTGTGTGTGTGTGTGTGTGTACATGAGCCTGTGTGTGTTAACTGAAAGCTTCTTCTGCTAGACAGTTTCGCCACTGTAAGATTGTATGATATAAAATATTTCTTCTCAAAATTTGTTTTCTTACCTATCAGTGACCAATGTAGAATGTTGTTAAGGGAACTGCTTCTATGATAATGAAGATAACCCTTGCTCAGCTTTGCTTTCACTTATATAACCAAGGGCAAATCGTCTTTTAAAAAGGTTGGTCAAATTAAGGATATTCTGCATGACATGGGGGCAGAGAAATGGTAGCACATCATTATAAGAGGGACTTGAAGTTGGAACACACTGCACTAGAAGGTAAGGGAACCTCACCTTTAGAGGAACCCTAGAAAAAGTGGAACTGGAATGTCCTATCAGTCCTTGGTTAAAACCAGACCTCTAAGAGCCTCTCAGTTCATTTGAAGGATTCCAAGGACAAGCATAAATGATGCCCTATGAATGGAGAAAGACACTTAGGCCACATGCCTGGAGTTACCTCATCCCATATGAGAGGTGATAAGAAATGCTTTTCCCATTTTTAGAATAGGAAAACCTATATATCTGCTCATTGCCTTAGAATTCTGCTTTTTGTGTATTAATGTGATTGCTGCTTTAACACCAGAGGCAGGCCATGAAGCTTGGTAGTTCAGTAGCTCAATATGAAATCAAACCAGCCTGGAATGAATTCTACCTCTATCATAGTCAAAATTATTTCTTTAATAGGATGAAGCCTCAGTGCTCATCAAAAAGTGGACAAGGCAGTATCTAGTTCATCAGGCTCCAGAGAGAATTAAGTAGAATGCATCAAGCACTTTTAGTCACATACCTGCCATCCATCTGTCACCCTAGAAGTGAGAACTGTCACTACCACAACTGTAATCACAATAAGAATTCTTTTTAGGGGGCTGAAGAGATGGCTCAGTGGATGAAGACTTGCTATATGAATGTTATAATGTGAATTTGAACCCCCAAAATCCATGCAAGGGTAGTACCATAGCATGTGTCTAGTATCCCGTACTCTTATGATGAGACGGGGACAGAGCTAAGAGAATGTCTGGACACTCACATGTCAGTTAGGCTGGCAGATGAAGTGATGGGCATAAAGACCCTGTATCAAGCAACATGGAAGACAACTTAGGTGTGTCCTGTGATTTCCATATTTTCACACTAGAATGCATGTGTGCACCTTATCACACATTTGCATAACACACATAACACACACACACACACACACATGTGCACATGCATGCACACACCTACACACATCTTTTAGCATGGTTAATACTGACCTGGTTTTTTTCATTCACTCTGTTTCTCTGTGGTCTCCACCCTAGTGATTTTTTTCTCAACACAGAGAGGCTGTCTTACACTATGTCATCTGAAGAGGGCATGGTACATGCAGCTACCCAGGGTTTCTCATAACTGAACCAGAGGACACATTTGTTTGTATAATTTTTGTAATTTAAAAATGACATTTGTGAGCCTTCTAGTAGGAAAAGAAAATCCCATCTTCAGCCTTGAGGAAATAGGAAAATAGCTTGTAAACAGGATTTCTGTCTTATTCTTTAATCATAAAGAACACAGATACTAAATAAGACCTTAGAGACTGGGGAAGGAGAACAACCCACAAATCTCAGCCTTTCTTACTGGTGCTATGACAATGCAGCTTCTGTCGACAAACTCTGACCCAAGAGTAAAAACTCCCAGCTGTCATTAAAAATGTAATCTGAAGAGAACTGGGGCAGGGTGTAGGAAACTTCAGAAGGTGGCCTAATTTATGTGCTTCCAGACAGCTCATCTGATAATGGGGAAGGCAGTCTACTTATTTGAAGTTTGTATTCCACGCAAGTAGTAGACATGACTTATGGGGTGATGTGCTATCGCCAAAACCAGCTAATTACTACTTTTAAACAGAACCTACACATTATTTGATAAGCAAGCACAGTCACTCTCTTGCCCACACATGGAGATCTTTATGTATTTTTTAAAATATAAGCTTCAAAGTCTCCAGCCCAATACAGCTATATTTTCTTGTGTTATTTTTTGAGTGACAGTTGATATTCCAGTCTTATTTTTCACCTTAGCTTATCTTCAAAACAGCCTGCTTCTGTCTCCACACCCAAGACTCATTCAGGATGGATAGAGTATGCTATGCTGCTTCCTGGAGCTTGTCATAGAGAATTTCTTTGTCATTTGAAGAATGTGTTCAAGATGCTGTGACAGATTTGCAGGAATCCTTCCGGTACAGTGCCCAGGATGTGTTATATATCAGAAGAGCCTTTATATCCTAGGTATCCTCCAGTTCCTTGTTCTAGAAATTTTATTTGCCTTGAAAGGAATATTGAATCTGAAAGCTTTGGTGCAGGAAATGACCTTGAGTGAACTTTGAATCCTTCAGTTCTCAACTTTTTTTTTTTTTTTTTTAGTGGAAAACTGCATTTTTCTTTGAAAGTCTTTGCACCAAGCAGTACAAACAGTGCTTAAGACATTTTAGATTGTTTTTTGCTTGGGCCAGTGAGATGGCTCAGGGTATAAAGGAACTTGCTGGCAAGCCTGACTTTAGTTTGATTCTTGGGAACCACATGGAGAAAGGAGAGAATTAACTGCCACAGATAACCTCTGAACTCCATGCATATAACATGGCACATGACCCTACACTTACACAAAATAAATAAATATATACATGTAAAAAAAATAACATTGCTTAGTCTAAAAGAAATCTTTTTAGGCAAATATACTGAAGACTCATTAAATCATAATAATTTATTATTCTCCCAAAATAAGCAAATCATAATCTACTACTAAAGAAGTTTTCTAAAACATAAATATGCTTTCACGCACATGCGCACACACACACTCACAAGGTTTAATAGAATTGCCCTATAATGAACAGACAACACCCAAACTAGACACCTCATGGGTTTCCAGTTTTGGAGTTGCTTGACAATGGGGGTCACATAGACCTCCTTAAGCATTGCAAAGTTATTGGCAATACTCTTGGCTACTATCCAAGACAGTTTTACTCCTTGAAAGATTTATTGAACTCTATAATAAAATCTTGTCCAACAAGATTAACAGTTCTCAAATATACTATTTGGTCCAAACTTTCCATGTGAAACAAAGTTAGGTCTCATCCACAGCTCTGTCCCTGCTCTGCCCTTTCCTCATCCTTTCACACATGAGATGACCCAGATAGGGTTACTGACTTACAGCTTATGACCATGGTATGAAGAATACCTGGTCTTTCAGTTTCCATATGATCATTTCCAATGAAGAAAATATCTCATTAGAAAACAGTCAGTCCCACTGAGACAAGCTCTTAAGGTTGGGATGGTTAATGCTACATTGAATATAATTTTAACTTCTAGTTCTAGTTGAAATTGCATGTAGTACATTGATACTTTTTCCATGTAGTCATCTTTTTCGTGGCAACAACTGAGGAAATACAACAGATAGGTGGGTCTCCAGTAATGATGATCTTGTTCTAATTATACATAACCCCACAAGGCAGACATTTATAGTCCTAGACAGTGAGTATTCTAGTGTTGAATATGTTAGTGTGCTCACTGCCATATTGTGATGAGTTACATAGTCTGAATCTATGTTTGTATGAATTTGATAATTTTCCCACTATTGCAGAGTATTAGGATGGGCTTTGTTGCTAATTTTTGGACCTGTATGTGGCTTCCAGAACTCATGAACTCTCTCAAATAGTACCTCAGATTTGGTTTGAAAGTGTATTATGGTTAAAGACAGTTATAGAACACCTTTATTAGATTTTCAAAGAAGTATATAGAACCTCAAATAACATTAATAGCTGTATTTTGTGTTGCTTCTTTATTTTGTGAGATAGGTTATATTTTTATTTATTTTTGTTAGTTGCACATCATGTATTCTGAATAGTAACCCTTTTTATTCCCAGTGCAAGATTGATACTTATTTTTTTATATTTAGAAATGAAAGAAGAGTTGACAGTTTTAAGCTGTCCAGAATATAATGGATGTTTTTCGATTCTAGAAGTCTAGTTGAAAAACTTCATTACTTACATAAGACAGGATGCTAGCATGGGAAAAGTGGGCATACCATTCCATAAAAATTTAACATTTATTCACCAGTGATAGAAATATGTGGACTTCCTATTTATAAGAGTTTTCCAAGTCATTTTAAATTTATTTGGAATTTTGTTTGTTTTCTAGCACTACTTCACATCCAGTATCTTTGACCCTGTCACCTTTAAGTAGATAGTATTTTTTACCCATAAGCAGGAAGAGAAGAGTCACAAAGGGGTGTATGTTGCATGGGGCAAATTCTTGATGCTTTGTTCAAAATGTTACTCCAATTTCAGATTCTCTGGGTTTTGAGTTGATAAGTTACCTCCTATTCTTCCCCCATTATTGTCCTTGCTTCCATTTTATATATAAGCATATTTAGCATATATGTCAGACTTATATTCCACAATATAAGATGAAATGTAGCTAATAAAGCACAATGCCTTCTTTTGATGAGAAAACAACTGAGTGTTTGGACATACATCAGCATTAGCATGTTGCTCGAGTGTCTGTTGGCTTGTCTCAAGGCTGCTGCAGAAGTCTGTAATTGCAACATGCAATTTGCAATCATTCTTTGCAAAGCAACTCAACTGAGAAGTTCGGCGCTGGTAAAAGTGTTTTCCCAATTTTCACTTGAACATGTTGCTTCCTTCTGCCAATTATGTTAGTAGTCTCCAGTGGAAAGCTGAGTTAACTAGCAGTGTGCCTATACTTTCTTCCAGTGGTGTTGTAATGTGCTGTATGAACTGACGTCCCAGGCAGCTGTCCAGCTATCTTCCCCTTAATTTGACTCTACAGACAAGAATGAAGCAAAAATTAAATAAACATATCTATCAGACTCTAGGAGAGCACTACTACAGACACTAACTAGAAAAGAAAATGGGTTTTAGACTAATTCTCTAAACTCTTAAGAGGAGAAAATATGTTATGATCACTTGCCTCCCCAACTTGGGGCACTTTTTCTGATTCTGAGGTGTTTGTATGGGAAATAACTAATCATGCTGAAAGACAGAAACTTAAGAGGCTGGGTATATATTTTGACCCCAATTTTAATCAGATAATTTAACTTCTTATTTGAGGACTATTGAGACACATACAATTTTCTTAAGCCTTTTTGAATATGGGGGACCAGATTCTTCATGACACATAAAAGTTTTTACATAGCATGAAATATTTTCAACAGAGATGTGGTATCATTTTGGAAACTGTCTAGAGATAAGATCAGTTAGAGAAAGGTCCGAAGGGGTGTGAGACCAGATTCTAGACTTGTTAGCACTACAGATGATGAAAGATGTAGACTTGAACCAAACCAAGACTGAGGGTGTGTCAGTCCCTACAGAAAATGCTTGTGGTGGAGCTTTCCCAGCATTTTACTCTGTCCACTTATTCAATAAAGGATCACATACTGGGACATGAGTAGGCAATGCAGGCATAGGACAAGATAGGGAAGAGTTTTGAATTATGTTTCAATGCAATGAAAAGGCAATATTTTCCTGACTGATGAGTTAGGATGAATACTATATTATCTACTAGTTTTCCATTGGATTGTGACACACTTTTTGATCTAACTCTCTTTACTGAATGGTGACAGGAAATGCTCACTACTGTAATAATTCAGGCTGTCAGTACAATTCCTGGTCAATAACAACTTTGTTCCCATGCACCTGAGCCCACAGGAAGGACACACATTTTCAGTTTGCCATAATTTAATAATACTTAAATGGCTCAAATAATTTTTATAAATGAATTTAATACAGAGTTCATGTTTAAGAATTGCCAGTAAGTCATAATGTACTTTATAGTTTATAAATTTCATTAATATCTATCTTATTATTTACAACATAAGTAACAAAATTGCACAACACATTCCATTATTATCCATTGAACACAACCCCAGATTTTCTGAGCTAGAGTTTTAAGCATTACCATTTCACCCTTGTAATTTAACTTTACACTGGGACTCATGAATAAATCACTATTATTTTCAAAATACTTTAATATTGTGCTTTCATTCTAAATAAAGTTTATAAATTAGGGGTAGAGAGACAGCTCAGTGGCTAGGAAAACTTGCTTTTCTTCTAGAAGACCTGAGTTTAGTTCCAAGCATCTAACTCTGGAAGATCACACCAGCCTGCAACTCCAGCTCCAGAGGATCTGAAACCCTCTTCTTCCACACATTTGCATCCAGACACATGTGGCACAAATACACACACTCATGCACACATGCACACATAAAAATAAGTATTTCTTTAGTTGTAAGTTAAACATAGGGAATTGTTCTTTGGAAATATGGCATGCCCAGATACAATCATAACCATTCCACATAGAAGCAGTTATGTTTCTAGCACATATTCTTTATCAGCATCTTCTGTAAGCTGCCATGATTTAGTTTCATTTCATCTTATCATTATTCTTTCTCCTTTTTGAAACATTTTAAAATCATAGAGTCATATTCAGATTAATGCTGGGCCATCCTCCAGTGTATTCTAAAATCCCTGAGTGTTATTTTAGAAAATATTGTCATTTGTTTCTTTGAGAAATTTGTGAATAGTGCCTTAGTCAGGGTTTCAATTGCCATGATAAAACACCATGACCAAAATCAACTTATGGAGGAAACGATTTATTTCATCTTGCATCTAACATGTTTTTAGGTAACAAGTCAATGCAGGAACTCAGTAGGCAGGAGCTGATGCAGAGGCCATGAATAATGCTGCTTACTGGCTTGATCTTCATGGCTTTATCATTCTGCTTTATTATAGAACCCAGGACCACCAGCCAGGGAATGGCACCAACCACAATGAGCAGGACATTTCCACACCAGTCATCAATCAAGAAAATGCACTATAGGTTTGCCCACATGCCAATATAGTGGGACTATTTCCTTAACTCGAGTTCTCTCTTCTAAAATGTCTCTAGCTTATATCAAGTAGACATAAAGATAGCCAGCACAAATATATACCTAGAAAGTGATGGTGTCAACGTTCATACTTTAACATCAATGACATATTGAAATCATGAGTGAAAACCAAAATTTTCCTAAGGATTGTTTCCTTCTGTTTTAGAAGGTAGTTCTAGATAAAACAAGGGAGAAACCCATGTTTCAGTTTTCTCATAGGTTTTCCCATGTCACTAAACTTGGTATTTGCTCTGGTACATCAGCACAATTTCCAGCAGCCACCCCTGCCTGTCACATTCACCACTATTCATATAGTTGCTCACCAAAGATATGGTCTGAAGTCCTGTATCTGTAAGCTAATGTTCTCTCCAGTTCATCGAGAGGTTGTGTTAAAGAAACAAGTACCACATGGTCACAACTGTGAGGAACTCCTGTAAAGGAAGATATTCCAGACTACTCATTGGTTATGGTGTCCAAAACTGTCAAAACTAAGTAGGATGTACAAAGAGAGGCTCTGAGATGTAAAGTTTGGTCATTTGGAGATAGCAAGAAAAACAAAGGAGCCAGATGTGAATAATAAAAGAAGAGGCATCAAGAAGTATCAAGATACAGCTGTGTCCATCTCTTTCTGCTTCCTTGGGGAATTTAAGAATATTTATCTGCCCTCTTGCATCACAGAGATGGCTAATCATTGGAAAATGGCATAATCAGATTGGTGTCTGCCACAGATAGAAGGAATACCATGAGATTCCTACTGGCTACACTTCCTCATGAAAATTACACTACATATTGTTGTTGCAAAGGAAGCCATATTAAATTTCTCTTTAAGAATCTTGAATGACTTACTTTCAGCCTGCTTTGATTTCTATTGGAAATCTGGTAAGCAGATGGTTAGCTGTTTTCACAGAAGGTGGTCAAAGAATGCATAGTAGGTCAGGAAGGCACTATTTTTTTTTTAATTGTTAAAGCAATACTTTTAAAAATGTAAATAGCTTTTGCTGTCTGTTTCTTCACACACACACACACACACACACATCCTTAGTGATTTCCTGTTTGTTTTATTGCAGAGAGGGTAGTTTAAACGGATTAGGAAAATCTCTGCTGGAATTTATAGTGTGGAATGCAAATTTGTGTATGTGTGTATGTGTGTGTGAGAGAGGGGGGAGGGAGGGAATGAGGGAGTATGTGCATGTACACATATGTGCACATGTGCTGAATGTGTGTTCAGAAGCCGGAGTTTGACCTTGAGGGTCTTTCTCTCTTACTCTCCACTTTATTTTTCTCTCACTGAGCCTGAAGCTAAGTTAACTATACTGGCTGGCCAGCAAATCCCTGAGATATGCCTATCTTCATTTCTCTCTGGCTACAGTTACCCAAGTGTACAGCTGATCCTGGGTTTTGTGTGGGTTCTGAGATTAAACTCAGGTCCTCATGCTTGCACAAGAAGCAATGTTCCCACTGAGTCACCTCCCTGGAGCCTGTGTATAGTTACACTCATGATCTAGGAACATTTTCTTCATGTCTTGTGACTTCCAGAAAGGAGATTGGCAGAAGGTCATAGGTAAAGCTATCTGAATTCTCTTGAGAAAAGTGGACCTTTGACATTTCTCATATAGAAAAGCCCTTCTGAGTCATTTTCTACTGTTCTACCTTCTCTTCCTGCTGAACCTTTGCCCAAACCAACCATTCTTATGATTCTATCCTATCATCTATCATCAAAACTACAGCGGTGAGGACTCAGTTATAAACCAATATCACTTGCCCCTTCTCAACTCCGTATATTTGGATGAGATGTGAAAGATGAGTCTGCTCTATGGACCACATGCACCGAATAACTCCAATCAGTAGTCTCTGGAACTCACACTGCTAAACACAGACAGATTCCCTATCCATCTGCTTGCAATTTGGTGCCTGAGCCTTGGATGTATTTATTCCTACATATGTGAGTTAACTAAAAATAACCAATATTCATTAAAGTGAGCCAGAAACATGACAATGCATATACTCAATTTCATTATTTTCTCTGTTTAATTCAGCCACCTTTTCAAAGGACATGACTGGGTTCCTATTTCTGGAATATAAATATCAGACTGTGTTTAAGCCTCATAGCAAAAGATGAGATCCTTTGGCTCTTCCTTTATTAGGGATAATTGAAATCTGCGTGAAGAGACTCGGTTCACCCTGGCTTTCTCATTTAATGGCATTTGCTTAAAGTAAGAAATATAATTTGCTTACCAAAATTTATTTTTGTTACTAGCATGAAAGAGATTGCATAGTAATGATTTTTAAAAGGGATTTTGTTATCAAAATATGTCGTGGGCCATCTTTAAAAAATCTAGTCCTATAAATCACGTTTGCATCAGCATGGCAAGGTTTCTGAGTCCTCACCGAGGAGTTTTGAAGGTTCAATTTAATTCTTTTGTTTTCCATTGTGTGTTGTGGAAACCTAGTGAATGTAGAAATCAAAACTTCATCTTCAGCCAGTATGCCACAAGTTCTACCCACCTGTTGTTACTAGAACTATCTGATAACAGAGCCTTTTCTATTGATGTCCCTTGGTTTCTACACAGTTTTGGTAACTGCTCATAGAATGGATAAAGGGGGTAGAAAGTAGAGGGAGGGGTGTTACAAGCTAATGTCTACAGAGTATTATGTGTTCTATGCACCCTTCCAAGCATTTCATATACAGTAAAGTAACTCAACTCTTAAGATCCCAAGAGTTAAGTGCCTTTATTATCCCCATTTTGCAGGGGATAATAAAGAATGATGAGAAAGATTAAGAAATCCTTTAACTCTGTACATGTCTGTATACTTCATTTGAAATTGTCCTGGGTTCATTTCCTACTATAAGACATCCTGTAGGAACAGATACAATTTAGGAGTCTACTGTTCTAGGAAGAAAATGAAGGGTCTTTCCTTATTCACTGGCCTCCTTCCAGGGGATCTCTAAAAACTGCCCTGGCTTCCTTTGTTATTGTTAAGATTTCAGTTCTCTGTTTTGAATTGCTTAAGTACTTTTCATCTTGAGGTTTGTTACAGGTACACTTGCAACTTTCTCTAAAATTACATAAGATGTTTTTCAGTGACTATCTTTGGTGTTAAAAAAAGTAATTTCTTCATCCACTCATTTCTTGCAAGTGTTGTTTGTTAAGTGATGTCTCTTTCTAGACTGTAAATTCATCAGGTTGTGGGGTCATGTGAGCAGCTGCCCTGAATTGCCTGGACTTTGATCACTTTGGATCTGGGATATTCACTGCAGAAGCAGCAATCCTGAGCAAGCAGCAAGGAGCTTCCAAGCTGTTCATGTCCTGGGTCTAAGCAAGTTCACTTTCACAGCACCACACTGGTGAAATGCTTGATGCACAGGAAATGCTGAATAAGAATCAATTAAATAATAAATGACTGTTGGGCTCCATTGGTAGGAAGGCTTAAGTCCAGCAGAAGGCTTTTCAGACAGATGGAAGAACATTTGCGAAGTAGGAGACAGTATGGTCCCATTGCAAATGATGATATTTTGCTTAATGATGGACTGCTTATGCTCTTATGGCCCCATAACTTTATAATGGAGCTGCAAAGGTCCTACCACCTTGGGATACCATACTTGCCCTAGCATTTCATTGCCCCACATTGCTTGTATGATTTTGGTGATCTTTGTTTAAACAAATCTAGGCACCCAATCAGATAAAAGTATAGCATTGTGTTTATATATAGTAAACAATACTCAATAATGATATACTGACTCTACTACAAGATTCTTTACCATTATCTCAGTATATATTGTTCTTCATACAATATTTGTTACTGTAAATCTGCTCACTTTCTTGGTGGCATCTTCGGTATGTTCTTGTCACCAGTTTTCCTGATTGCACCACGAGACTGTGCAAGTGACTACCATACCCCAGCAAGATTTGTGCAAGGGCACTCAGTGGCATTTACTCAGTGACAGTCACCCAATGATACAATGCTTAGAACACTGCCTTTGAGATGTAGAAACATTAAGTCCATGCATTAATTTGATCCTATTTAGAGTCAACACAAAGCTTATGCTGTATGTGGGCCAGATAAGTGTATGTGATCCAGATCACTAAGGAACTTCTGTTTGATGCTAAATGATTGAATTTCCCTCATTATAAAAAAGCAAAAACTAAAGAATTTAAAGTTGGGTCACAGTACATTTATACTATTCATTGTTACTTTGCCATGAGGAAACAGTCATACAAAAAGAGAGTGAAAAGAAAGATTAGATGAAGGAAGAGAGAGCAGTTCAGTAACTATTGTAATATTTTAGCAGGAGATACTGAATGTATTTACTGGATTGGTAAAGATAGTAGAAAAGGGGAAATAAGAGAAAAAAGGGGGTATGAAAGCTCGAGTGAGCAAAATTAAGAAGCCTGTTCACATACTGAGAGGCTTGTGAAGAACAGGGGGAGCCATGTGGGGAGACTACTGGATTTCTCTCTTCTCCCTTCTCACCTCCTCACCTGACTAGCTACCCCTTTGATCTCTCTGATGTGTGGAGTTCTTCATTCACTAAAGAATACAGAAGAGAAGACTTGGAGAAAAATGTGAGTTTCCATCTCTGAGTCTTCAATTAAGATGGTCAATGGACTAAGTGCATCATTATCTGACAGAATGAAGTTATTTCAATGTGAAATGTTTCACCCATAATGAAATAGTAACCATCATCTCTTTCCTGTTTATATATTTATTTTAGGTTAAGACACTTAGTGGGGTATGTATATATGTATGTGTCTGTGTGTGTATCTGCATGTGTGTGTGTCTGTCTATGCGTCTGTGCATGTACATATGTGTGCATGACTTTAGGTGTCTTTGGGGCTCAGCATACTATATTATGAAGCTTGAGTTATGAACAGTTATGAGCATCCAGATATGGGGTTCTAGGAACTGAACTCTGCAAGAGTGATGCATACTCTTAACCACTGAACTGTCTCTCCAGTCACATTTTATATTTTTGAAAAGTGAGACACTCAGCTGTACACTCAGTGCAAACTACATAAATATTCAGGGATGAATGCTTGAAATTTTCAAGTAAACTGAGGAATAGATTAATTCATCTACTCATCTCAGTAATTATAAGATTGGAACATTTCTGTAACTTTTCTTTGTACCTTGGATTCTCATTTCTCACACAGCAGTTGGCATCCAATGTAGAGTGAGGATGACATTATTTAGCAATATAACACATTTGCAAAAGTGACCACTCCATGGAGATAACAAATCATCTGTCACTTTGTCAAGTTTTAACAATTATTTGTGTGAATTTGTAAACCTATGTGTGGCCACCCATGGAAACCAAAAGAGGATTCTGGGTCCTCGGGAACATGAGCTTCCTGCATGAGTACTGGGATTTGAAGTCTGATCTTCGTGATAGAACAGCAAGTGTTCTTAACCTCTGAGCTATCTTTCCAGCACCTATATCCATTAAAAAATGCAATCTTTAATCTGCTTAGTAGCTTCTTCCTATTTACATTATAATTCTATTATTCATTATATTTCTACCCCATTAACTAAAAACTCCATTCCAGAATTATTTTTCGTGACTGAAAGTGAAAAAGTAAAGGTAAAAATAGAACAAAAATGAAAAGCCAGCACCACAAACAAGAATGGAGCTCACTAACTGGGACACATGTCGACCCACACATCGCCTGCACTAGCAACTGAGAAAGAAGCCAGTTCACGTCAGGCATGGCATGTAGAAAGTTATGAGAGAAATGTCCAGAAGACTTGAGCTGCCTTGGCTTTTCTACTATCATTTGCTCTTCTGTCTGCACACTAATAATTCTTCTAACCTTTACCGTCTTATTGATCAACCTCCAGGAGAGGGAATCTTGGCAATGACGCTCTTTCCTCATCTTCCTGTGTGCTGTTAAGTCCCACACTTTGTTTCTGAGATTAAACACAGGGAATTTATACCTTTAAGCCAAAACACTTCTCTTTATTTCTCAAGAAGACAGAGAAAAAAATTCATCCTTTATCAGAGGAGCTTGACAGAATCAATTTTTCTGAGGCCTGAGAGTGAGGGCAAAGAGATTTTTGTCACTGCACTGGAATGCTAACCAACTCTGATGTCACTCTCTTTCTAAGGGGTCCTGTGGGAAGGAGAAAAAAAAAAGTTGTCATGATAACCTTTGGAAAGTCAAGTGATTGACATTCAGACATCGTGAGATAAAATATAACCCTAATACATAGAAAGCAATTTTAAATTATAAGGTGAGCATGGAAAAGAAATTAGCGTTTCTTTTAGAGCATTTGCTCTATCCCCAGCAGTCTGCTGCTCCTCCCTCAAACTGAGGAATACCTCTCTTTGCACAATTTTTACTGATATATTCATATACTGTGTTTCCTGCCCTGAGCATTTTCGCAGCAGCAAATGTAAACAGCATGCCTACCAGGCAGCTGACTGCATATTCCAACACCACAGATGGGGAAGCAGCACCATGGGTAACCAACTGGATTATAACGGGCTTTCAGTCACTGTGAGAATTGGAAATGGGGACTCTGAGTGGTTTTCTGTGTTAAAAATAAATATGTTACCTCTGAAAGTTGTCATTGTTTCTGCTTCCTCAGCATTTTGTGTTCTGCAAACAGTAGCCTTGGGTTTACAAAGGTTGTCCTCACTTTGGGTCTTCCTGTTTTTAATGAGATGAAAGCCCCTCTACTCCTAGTGTGGCTGTGTGGCCCAAGTGTGGCCAGTCAGCCCTGTCTGTTTCTCTGACTGCTCTGTTCTGGAAGAATGGGAGATTCTAGAACAGTTCTGACTGTGGATTGAATTTTTTAAGCTTGTGTTGGCAAATGGATTCTTAAAAAAAAAATGCAATTCTAAACAAATCCAACCGGAATACAAACAGAAGTAAAGCCTGGAGTTGACTCCTGCATCGAACTCTACCTGAAGGTAGACTCCTGGAACTTTTGGTTCCACAGGCAGTTTACATGAGGCATTTCATGTAGTTGAGAGTCTTTCATCAATGAAATGAAAGGGCACTGACATCAGGAAATTAGGGTCCTTGCACCTTGATATTTTAGTTGGAATATTTGATACCTTTTTAAAATTATATGTATATGAGCTATTTGGATGTATAAGTGTGAGTAAATAATTTTGTATTGGATGGGTGTGTGCACATGCCATAGTCATGTGATCAGAGGCAACCTTCATGTGTTAGCTTTTGCCTTTCCACAATTTTTTGATACACATCCCAAATTACCTATCGTGAAAAGGTCCATCAATTATCCTGTGTCAGGCCCACATCTTTCTGTAAGGGGTACTGGAAGAATAGACACCTAAGCCACTATGCCAGACTTTTATAAGAATTCTGGGGATTCAAACTCGGCTCTTCAGGATTTGAACGAGAAGCACATTTATTCAATATGAGCCATTGCCCAAGTCCTATAGCAGAACTATTTAAATTATTTTTCTTTATATTTTAAGATTTTATGTCTAGAGGTACTTTGCTTGCATGTGTGTGCACCATGTGCGCGCAGTACCCATGGGGGCCAGAAGAAGGTTATGGAGTCCCTTAAAATAGAAATTACAGATGGTTGAAAGACACAGTATAGAATAATTCTTAATAAAAATTTTCCTTAACATCAAATCAGAAGTTATGTAGGAGGAGAAATTAATAAGGGGGCAGTGTTTGAAACAGCGAAATAAAATAATTTTCTCAGTTTTTCAAAGATACAGAAATGTATCAAGTGTACTTTTATGTATGTGTGATGTATTGTGCATATTCTTAGATGATTTTCAGAATTCATTCAAAAGCTATTGATCATAATTTTCTTATCCCTACTAATGGAGTTTATCAATCACTCTTGATCAGAGCTGGGTTCACATGCATTGTATGTCTGTTTCTTATTTTTTTCTTCCACTCCAACACTGGGCAGGGATAAGAAATGAACTGGTATGGCACCATTGAGATAAGTCCCCCAATAAATGGGTGTTATTTCTAGATTATCCATCAATGCCTCCTCATAAAAAGAAGAGGGTTAGAGAATTTATATTGGTTGTTAATCCCAGTCAGATTCAAGGATTATTAGGCCAACAACTGACTGTCAATAGTCTACAAGTTTGAGATTGAATTTTCCATCTCAGTCACTGAATGAATTTTGGTATAGAGTTATCCAATTATTACACTTCTTTTTCTTGTGAAGAAAAACCTCCATGTATGTCTCTCAGCATCTTATTACCCTGATCTCTCCTGAAAGCCAGGCAAAGTAGCATGAGGGAAAGGTAGTGGGTGTGTCTAGTATCTCTTCACAATGTTTTCGTCAATATCTGTTCATCAAATAAGGCTGTGTAGTTGTGAAAGAAGGTAGAGTCATAAAGAAGATGCTGGCTTTCGTAGTGGTGTCTTGAAGAGCAGCGACAAAAATGTGATAGATTAGGTGTGACAAGCTGAGGGTGTCGTAAGGGGTATCACTTGAAGTGGATTGAGTGGAGCAACTCATGTAGCCACCACTGTTTGGCTGTTGGTAGCACATCAGATATTGGCATTTCCAATGTATGATCCAATATATTCTCCCATCAAATCTATGAACACTGGATATGTAATTCATTATCTCCATTTTACAAAGGCTACAAACTCTGGGGTCTGTCAAGGTTTACTTCATAAGTGGTGGTTAATAACCATAATTTATGCTGTATTCCCAAATTACTCATGTTAGTGCTTTTTAAAGTTTTATTGTGGCAAGAATACATGACAAAATTATGAACAATATATTGTTAATTTTTATTACATTTGTTTCATGTGTTTGTACATGTGTGCACCTATATGTGGGTGTACATATGTATGTGTGCATCTGTGTGTGTGTGCAACTGTGTGTTCTTGTGCATCCCATAATTCCATAGTGTGTATGTGGAGGTCAAATGACAACTTTCAGAATCAGTTCTTTCTTTTCACCATGTAAGTATCAGGGACCAAACATGCATGGTCAGATTTGGAGTCAAGCATGTTTATCTATTGAGTCAACTTTTTGATGTTATAGCCTTGAATTTTTAAGGATTATGCAGAACTTACTCTCTGTTCTAAAGTTTAGCAGGTTAGTTGAAACTTGACCTGCTGATTAGCAGTTCTCCTTTCTTGTTCCTCATATCTTCAACAGTTCCAGTCTTTCCCTTTAACTCTGTGAGTTTGACCATTTTGGATACCTTGTATAAATGGAATCATGCAGTATCTTTTATGTATAACGGGCTTATTCCATTTGGCATAATGACCTCAGGGCTTATATATGCTCATGCATATTGCAGAGTTTTCCTCCCTTTTAAGGCTGAATAAATTTGGTTGCACCACATTTATGTGATTAGTCTCAGGCTGAAGGACATTTAGGTTGTTTCCACATTTCAGCTACAGTGACTAGTGTTTCAGTGAATATGAGAATGCCAGCACCCTTTGGATGCTAATTTCTTTGGAATTGTCTACCTCATAATGGGGTTGACAAATCATAAGACCGTAGTTCTCTTTAAAACATTTTGACAAACCAAATCTTGCTTTCCTGACACCTGCACAGTTTTCATTCTCAGCAATAATGTTCAAATATTGATGGGGATTTGAGAAGCTGGAACCATTTATCCAGCTTAGTAGCATCAATTATTTTCATAGTATTATTGAACCATCTTGACTGTTTGTAGATATTCCTATTACACCAAACAAAAACTGTTCCCAGTGAACAATAATCCCCATTACTCTAAATCCAATCCTCATGAGCCTTTCATCTGTCCTTGACTTTTCTCATTCTGGGATGTATGTATGTTTGTATTATGGTTATTTTGGTAATAACCATCTGGCTATCTATAGTGCCCCTCTCCTGGAACAACCTCTTAACTTCATGTCCCCATTGTTTATTATAATATCCTGTGTCCTATTAGTGATCTCTGTGCCTATGTTTGAACCCATACACAGGCACAGAGGCAACCAACCAGCATCCACATCCACAAAAGAGAGTGATTCTTTCTTCCTCAGTAGTCATTAACTATCAATAGCCTCTCCACCAAATATGGAGGTCTCAAGGTGCTTTCTCCATCTATGTTAGAAATTTGATTGAATTGAACCTGTGCTTGTCTTGTGCAGGTAACCATAGGTGCTATGAGTTGATGTGTACAGCATCCATGTCATGTCCAGAAGTCTGCATTCTCTAAATTATATACTTGAGAGTGACACGGGAAGGTCCTATGTCTATTCTACTTTGAACTCTTTGAGAAAAGACTAAACTGTCTCCCACAGAAGCAATATGATGTTCTTGCCTGCAAGGCCTGAGGATTTCAGTACTTTTACATTATCCCTATATTTGTTTCCATTTTAAAGTCACAGGCACTGCAGTATTAAAGGAGCGGTTTCTCACTGGTTCCACTAGTCATTCATGTCTCTTGTTTGAATATCTCCATTCACATATTACGCCCTTTTGGGGTTTGAATGGTGTTGTTAAAATTGAGTGCTTGGAATTCTCCATATATTCTGGATCTTAAACACATGTTGGATATGTGAATGGTAATAATTTATTCAATCTGAAAGTTATCTTTTCCTTTTTTGATCATATCATTTAATGCACAAAAGATTTTCATTTTGAAGAGTTCTCATTTATTGATTTTTAAATTTTTCACCTGGAGAGGTGTCAAATATAAGAGTTCACTTATATATTTGTGGTGATTAGTATTTAATTCTGCAGTCAATTCTAAGGATTTTAGCATATGTGTGTTTGTATGTGTGCATGCATGTATGTGGGTATGTATGGGTGTGAATAGCACATTTTAGTTTCTGTGATGTGACCTAGAGTCCGTGCATTCCTTTGCATGTAGAAATACATTTGTATTAGTATTATATGTTGAACATACAAATCCTAATTTGCTGAATGGATTTGATCCCTTTCTTGGAAATAAAGCTGGAAGTCTAGACTCTGCTTTATTCCACTGGTGTATCTGTGTCTCCTTGTTTCAATACTACACTGCTCCAATTATTGTAGCCATGTATTACTGCTTGCTTTTAGTCCTACTGAGCCTGAGGTCAGTCAACTGTCCCACACAGTTCATATCCTTTCCCTGTTTGTGTTTGAAAACACCATCCACATGTATCAGAGCTAGGTAGTACAGAGTTGTGATACCTCCATTGAGGAATAAATTTGCTTTAATACAATGGCTTTATGGTGTATCACCTAGTACATTGACCTATTATCTCTTGAAACAGAACCACAAAAAAGGGTAAAAATGCTTATAGCCAAGTTCAAGTGAAAGAAAGCAGAAAAATATAGACATGGAACACCTATTTCACCATGGTCGGAAAATGATTAAGGAAGATATGACCACATTTGAAAATTCTTAACATCAAAATCTTAAAAATTAAATTATCTTTATTTTATCTATATGAGTGTTTTGTATCCATGTATACGTGTGTATTGTATGTGTGTCTGGTGCCCTCAGTGTTCAGAAGAGGGCCACAGTTCCCTGAAACTGCAACTAAGGATGGTTTTAAGCCATCATATGGGTGATGGACATTAAACCTGGGTTCTCTACAAGAACACTAAGTGCTCTTAACTGCTGAGACATCTTTTTCACCCTGCATCAAAATATTTGTGGTTACAATTTTTTAAAATTTACCAGATAGTAAAGTGGCAGTTGAAAATATTCTTTCAAAATCCATGACTTCACTAGCCTTAAGAAGCTGAATACTCCAGTACCAGGCATGGTTTTCCTCTACTTAAGAAGTCTTAAGTCCAATTAGAAAGTGGTTAGTTACTGTAGGTGTGTTTGTGCCATTACTACAACCTTAAGGTTAATCTGCCATGCTGTTTGTTGTGGCTCATAGGCATCATACCTGGACAATACTATTGATTGCTTCCCTTCTCTAGAAGCTTGTGTGGAAACTCCTGGTACCATGAAATCTAGTCCTCATGGAAGAGGTTTACAAGTACATTCCTGCTCAGGTGCCCCTGAATTCTGTGTCTGAAGTGTGTGATGTCTTCAGCAATAGGAATTTACCTTCCACACCTTGGAAGCAATCAAGGGCATGCCAATAGCCTGTAATGATTTAGGAGTCTCATAGACAACACTGACCAACAATTATATTCTAAATATTTGTCCTTATACCTGCAGATAAGTATCTGTAGATGTACTCATCAAGTACATTCTCTTTGTAATAGGCAAGAACCACTACAAAAAATTGCAATCAGGCAATACTCAGTGTTGTGGAGCTCTGTCCAAATAGATATATCTATAATACAATGCTTAAAATTAAGACTCAGGCATAATTGCAGAAGGGGGAGGGAAGACTGTAAGACCCATAGAATCAGGGAGTTTGCTGTCAGATGGTGTTTCTTAGCAATGTCAGAAACTACACCCACAAAGTTTCACTAACATGACTGCCTAAAAATGAGCTTAATAAATACAGCAAAAATAGACATGCTAAATTGTAGGAGATCAAGTTCATAAGGCCTAACCCTACACAAAGAACTGTAAGCAACTAAGGAAATCTGAGAGTGAGAGGAATACTCTTCCTCAGGGAAGAGCACAGCAACTGATCATCCAATGCAAATGAATAACATATATGCATATATATATATATATATATATGTAACATTATTCAGGCTAAACAGGTTTATTTATATATTTAGGAATATATGCATATATACATACATATTTATACATATGTAACAATAATGAAAAAACAGCAATGAATCTGAAGGGAAGGGTGTATGAGTAGGTTGGCAGAAGAAAAGGAAAGGGAGAAATGACATAATTATATTTTAATATCAAAAAGTAAAAGCAGTAATTAAAAATAGGATTTTCCTTCTCATTAAGTATGCACAACAGTTAACTTTTAAAATTGTGTATCAGGATGTATATTAGTTACTCTTCTATTCATGTGATAAAACACCATGGATACCTTGCAGAAGGAAGAGTTTATTTGGGCTTATGGTTCCAGAGGGTTAGAAGCCATGATGGCAGATGGAAGGTATGGGGCATGAAGCTGAGGGCTCTCATCTTAAATGACATGCCTTGAGCAGAGAGAAAAAAACTGAATGGCATGAGTCTTTAAACTCTCAAAGTGCAGCTGGCCCAAAGACATATATCCTCCAATGAGGCCACACGTCCTAAATTTACCTAAACAGTGCTACAAACGGGTGACCAAGTATTAAAATGCCAGAGACTGTGTGGGACATCTCATTCAAACTACTACAGGAAAGATATTTTTCTTCATTACTAGCTTTAAGAAAATTCACCTATAAATACAGTTGATAGGTAGTTAACAGTCTGATTTGCACACCTGGAATCTTTAAAGAGATAGTGTATTTTTAAAAACTTTTTTTATTTATTTGTGTGTGTACCTGAATGAGTTTCCATACATCACATGTGTACAAACTAGCTAACTTTCGCCATCTTGGAAGAGACACAAATCAGTTTCTGTGTCCTTGTATTTTAAGTGGAGCTGAGCTAATGAGTGCCTTGTGCTTGGCAAATCCTCCCTCTGGTGGAACTGGGATTATGCTGTTTACACCAATGAATAATAATATACTCCACTCAATGAATATACCCCATGTCAGAATATTTTGTCCAATCAGGATCACTGGTTTTTCCATAAATTCCTGAGTTTTAGAATTGTGTCAAGACTCTCTTCCTCTTGCCATTCTATCAGCAGGCTACTTGTAGAGCACTGAAGAACCTTCTAGAGTGCCTTAGCTATAAATATTTTCCCAAGGGAATAAAAGCTTGCTCAATCCAACATCACTACTCCATATTTTATTTAAGGGTAATTTTTTTACCCCAGGTTCCAGGGCAACAACAAAGATAGACATGTGATATATGTGTAAGCAAAACCCTCAGGAGCAATTCTATTTTGCATGTTATTGAGTTCATCTGTCTGCAGCCTCTTTTGTACCTGAGCTTGGGCCTCTAAGGACAAATGAGTGGGCCTGTAATTGTCTAGGTTTTAGAACTCAAATAAAAATAATGCCAATACAGGAGCAAGGATTTGCTTAACTAAAATGGAATTGATTTGAACACAGAGGAAGCAACCAAACTTTAACAGATACACTATTAAAATAAGATGAAAGTATTTTTCTCCACAAATTTCACAGCAACCTTGATACAATAATATGGTCATTATCCAAAAATGTTAGGCCCTCAAGGGAAGATTCTCTGTTCATTTTGTTAATACCAGGGATTGAGTTTGATTCTTTTAAACCGATTTATGTAAATAATTTACATGAAGGATATAGCAAATCGTAGATCAGTGGTTCTCAACCTGTGGGTCTTGACCCTTCTGTGAATCAAATGACTCTTTCACAGGGGTTGCCTAAGAGCATAGGAAAACACAAGTGTTCACATTATCTTTCATAACACTCTCAAAGTTATAATTATGAATTAGCAACAATAAATTTTATGGTTTGGGGTTATCACAACACGTATTACAACTGTATTAAAAAATTCAAGCCTTAGAATGGTTGAGAACCACTTTCATAGAGTTTAGAAGATACCTCTAGCTTTAACAAGGTGGCTCAGTAAAGACATTTTCCATCAGGCCTGATTGCCTGAGTTTTGTTCCTGAGACCCACATAGTGGAAGAAAAGATGACTCGGTAGTTTGTTCTTTGACCTGCACACATGCACATCATGGCACCTGTACATCCCCTAATAATTAACTAACACATTAATTTTTTTAACATCTAAATATAACTTTGGTATTGGTAGTTGTTATGGCTAACCTTTCATCTTATAAGCCAATCTAATTCATATTGTAATATAATGCACATTTGATATTTAATTTACCATATAATATATTATATATACATATATTTCTATTATAAGTTCTCTTTCTTTTAGAATTCTGACTATTATAGTACCTTTGAGTTCTAAGATCAAAACCTTGATTATGATTTTCTCTGGTTTTATCCAACCTTTCTTTTGTTTCTCTTCTCCAATATTTAGATATCCTATCTCTCTCAAATCTTTAAGATTTTCAATTCCTTCTAATACAAATTGTGAAATTTTAGCTGATGGGAGCAGAAGCAGAGACATATAGCTAAGCACTGAGCTCCTGGAATCTAGTTGTAGAGAGTGAGGAGTGATGAGCAAAGATCATGTTGCAGAACCCTGCAGAAACAGCTGACCTGAGCAAGTGGGAGCTCAAGGACCCCAGACTGACAGCTGCGGGGAGCCTGCATGAGACTGAACCAGGCTCCCTGAACTGAGTATGGGTGTAAGCAAGTCAGACTGGGCAGTCTACGGGGCCTCTGGCAGTGGAACCAGTATTTATCCCTAGTGCACAAATGGGCTTTGGAATCCCATTCCCCATGGAGGGATACTCTCTCAGCCTAGGCCTTGTCCCAAATGATGTGACAGCCTTTAATGATCCCTCATGGAAGGCCTAACTCTCCCTGAAAAGTGAATGGTGGGTGGGATTTGCGCGGGGGGGGGGTCAGTAGAGGACATGGGAGGAAGGGAGGGAGAGGGAACTGGGATTTATGTGTAAAATAAGATTGTTTCTAATTTAAATTAAAAATGTATTTAAAAAATCAATTCAGAAAAGACATCCAATATTGCCCTTGGACTTCCATATGCATACACATGCATGGACATAAATGCACACATGCACATACCCACACTAACAAATACACACAATGTACACACACACACACACACACACACACACACACACACACACAGTGACTGAAAATAGTATGAGATCTACTTTGTAACTATCAATCTATGGAGGAAATTAATACAAACCAAAAGTCATATCTATACATAAAGAAGTTTAGGCCACATAAGAAATATATAAATGTAGGGACTTAAAGGAAAAGTATCATTCATTAAGAACATTTTCTTGATATCAGAAAAACCTTAGTTCACAACTTCTTATACTTGAAATTAGTAAATTGTTAACCTGACTGTGAAGCGTGGCTTATATATACCTGCCACTGTTTAAAGAATACAGTACCTAAAGGTACAGTACCTAATATATATTCTTTATTCTACCTAGTCCTACAGTAAAGACACAGTAGAGATTTCATAGTGATAATTCTGAAAATAGGGTGCATGAATTTCAAGACTGCTAACAGTTCATTTAGAAGGAAATTAATGCTTAATGTAATTAAAAAAAAACAAGTCTATCAGCTTTAGGAGAATTTGTGTTCTTTGGCTTCTTAAATGAGAGAGACATGTGAGAGAATCTGGGAAATATTGCTATGTTTTTCTTCTCAGTCATCAGGTCTGAAGAATCCTTAGATTCCTTGAAATGCCATTTACCCTGTTGACCCTGTCCATCTTACTCCAGAACTTCATTCTATTCTTTGGATGTGAGTTTATCTGAGAATGCTCATATAGTTTTATTATTAGCAAGATAAAAATAATTACAACTTATTTGTAGTGTGGGAACTGTTTTAGTCAGAGAAGTTGAGCTCATAGCCCTACTATTGAGAGACAACTGAGCTTAGTAACTTTTACTTCTAAATGTTTTGGGAAAACAGCTGAACATGTTTTTATTATTGCCTTCCAGACTTTATAATTATAAGTTTGGAGACATCATGTATCTTTATTTACCTTAAACCATATATCTTTGTTAATTTGTTACTGAAAAATTATATAACCCATGAGAGCAAGATCAAAAGTGATTTTTTCAAAGCTAATTAATTTTGCACTGGTAAGTATCTTCCTTTCTAACTTAATCTGACATATCTATAAAACTAACATCTTAACTTCTTAATTATCCATCTTCAACTTTGTATGAAATTAGTCACATTATCTATAACAGGAGTCTGGGATTTAAGCTGTAGCTTCTTGGTATTTTCAGCTATTGGACTTCAGGAGCATGAAGATAAACTCATCCTTAGGTAATTCTCTTTTTTTTCCCTCTGCTAGACTTCAAAATTCATTAGTCTACTAATTTTGTTTGTTAGGTTTTGTTTTTGTTTTTTAAATCTCCCACGACCGATTTGTGATGCACAAATTTGTGTGTGTGTGTGTGTGTGTGTGTGTGTGTGTGTGTGTGTGTGTGTGTGTGCGTGGTCTTCTATTGGAGTGTGGTCCACTTAGCAAGGCCTACATTCTTAAAGAAAACTGTCTCTTGCCCTCCCAAAAGTTAACAATTGTCAGTAGTTCTATGGCTGGGGTGGAATTATAAACAACTCTCCTTTTCATGCTTGGTTTTGATCTGTCATTGATTTCCATGGAGCTTAAGAAAAAAAAACTGAAACATAAAGGGAACAAAGTTTGGTGGGTATGGAAGAGGGTAGTTCTGGGAAGGGTTGTATGGAAGACAGATAAATATCAAATTTTTTAAGTTGTAAAAGAAAAGAAAATCACATTCAAACCTTCCTCTGCATGTGTGTGCACACTGTAAGATGTTGGGTTGTTATGCATAGTGGCCTATTTGATCTTTTCTCCTACTGCAATGGCTCTGCATTTAGAAGGCAGTTAGATGTGTCTGTCAAGACAAAAGCAGCCAAGTGAGAGATGGTTCCCCTTCCTAGCAGAATGTAGAAGTTATAGAACTCTGGACATTTTTAGTCTCCCACATCAAACAAGCACCCAAGAAAGTGCAAACGAAGCTTCTAAATCTGCTCTGAATATCTGACAATTCCTATGAATATTTTTAGCATCTCTTCCCTTAGAAGGATTTTCTTGCTTCAACTTTTGATAATAATTGGATTTTACATATTCTGTGAAGCTTATTAATGGTTTGCATTCGTGTTGAAGACCCTTGGCATTTATGGATTTAGCATAAACAGTTTTGACTATATGCAGATGACCCTGATAGTTCATGGCATACTTTGATTTCAGATTGTATTGAGGCACATATTGAAATGGAACACACAGACAAGCTGATGTGTGGGAGCAAGTCATGTAGCTAATGGGTAATTCTAACTCACTGCCTGACACCCACATCTCAATATGCTTATATTATTCTCTCTTCACTGGTTTATGGTAATTCATCTGTAGTGAGTGAAACCTTTGCTGCTTTGTGAAAAATGCCCACAAGAAAAATTTCAACAAGATTGAAAAGAATAACAGACATGGTGACGATATGCACAAAAGAAAGACCAAAATGAAATATTATTCCAGAGGAATTCAGAGGAATTTTGAAAGGATAAAGAACATTTAGAGCTGAATTTAGGGGTGGAAGATAGATTTCAACTCTCAGACCAATTTTGACTGGTTTATGAGGCTGTGTACACAGTATATTGTGCATTTTAATATTTGTATTTTTTCGCTTTTTTGCATTATTTCCTGCTACCATACAGAAGTAACTTAGAAAATCAATTTAGATAATATTATCAGTTGATTATCCAATATCTATGTCTGTCAATACAATGTGCTCACAGAACCATGATAGTTTTCTTTATCCTCATTTCTGAAGATCCATATTTTGTAGCAATTGCATGAATCCTGAGTTTTCTAAGCCAAGGCCAGAGTTCTTCCTCGTCTATAGTTTAGCAAGTATGGTCAACATTTTGCTATCATCATCATCTACAAAACCCATACATGAGACCTTATCAGTTGAGTTATGAGTAACAAAATAATTCAATACCTTCCTAGCACTTTGTGTGTGAGCATGTGTTATGTATGTATGTATGTATAGATAGATAGATATAGGCACATATGTATATATATATATATATATATATATATATATAGAGAGAGAGAGAGAGAGAGAGAGAGAGAGAAAGGAGAGAGAAAGAGGAGAAAGAGAGAGAGAATGTGTGCAGGTATTCATAGAGGCTAGAAGAAGGCTCCTTTGGAGCTAAAGTAACACATAGTTGTGAACTGTCCAATGTGGGTCCTGGGAACCAAAGTTGTAACCTCTGCAAGAACAACAAGCCTAATAACTTCACAGTCAACTCTCTAGACCCAAATTCAAGTTTTAATATGTTATTATTTGTATTGTCTTCATGCATAGCTGTACTTGGGTTGCTATGTGGCTTGTACCCTCAGTTTTGACATGCCTGCCAGAGCATCTATATCAAAATTTCCTCACAAAATAAAAGGAGCTTAGATTCTTAACAGAAAGGATGCTTGGCATTCTTTCCTCATTCCTTCTTATCTTCTGTATCTCAGCTTCTCGGAATCCTTTCATTCTTCTTCAGAGTTTCAGGCATGTATACCAGCACAAGAGCTCACAATCGTGTCACTAAAATACACCTTGTAACAAAAAGAAAACTTCTTTAGTGTATATTTAATGTTGAGGATATCAGCATGCACTATAGAAACAGTTCTCTTTAGGGGTGGAATTGAGTCTGTTTTGAGAAACACATGAATAAAAACTACTCTCACTCTGTTCTGGTTATGTGAATATTTTTCATTTAAAATCTGTTTTTGATCAAGAGCAGTACATTCTGTATCTCACTGGCATAAACTCGCAACAGCAGTATGCATAGGAGATAGAACACCACCCTTTCATCTCTGGAACTCTGTGAACCTTACCATGCATTTGCATATCAAATCTCCATAAATCTTGATCCAAATATCTTGGTTTTATGAATAAGCTTAACACAATTTCCACCAAGGCTCTGACAAATTCTTTACAGACCCCTTCGTCTCCATCCCTTTGACCAGATTCCCACTTGTCCAGCATATTTGGGGAGGTATTACTTAGAATTTATATAAGAAAGCTAAATATAAGACATTTAGTCAAAGTTTAGTTGCAGATGTGAACAAAATTAAGCCATTTTGTCTATATAATTACACTGTGAGGTGTTGATTTTCTCTGTGGTTTTGTTCAAACAATACTCAACAAATGTATGCATCTGTTCAGTTCAATTAAACACCTAATTAATTCAACTGAGAGAAACAGTAAAACCACTTATCTGACCAGATTGATCAGCAGTTCAATTGAAATAGCTCATCTACCACTTTACTCAAGATGTAATGAGTTGAACATATTTTCCCCTGATGAAAAAGAAAGGAAGAATGTTATAGAATTGACTGAATCAATAAATTACCTCCACATTCTGAAAATGCAGCCCTATTCAGTAACAGAACAGCAGCACCATGCTTGACCTGAGCAAATTAAAATTAAAAGTATATAAAGCTTGGTAGAGAGATAGCATGGTGATACTTGAAGGGAAAATGGATAAAAAGGTTTCTGAAATGGAGGTAAATATAATTTTGGCCAACCAAGAAAGCTGGTAATGGAGACCTTATTTATTTTAAGACAGAGAAGGACGTGCCATGGTCAGGATGATCCTCAAGATGATCGTAAGGAATAATAAATTCAGAATACTGCAGGGAAATGCAGGTGTCAGAGAAATAATTCTAAACATTTTCCTGATAGAATGAGGAAAAGTTCAAAGTAGAAGTTGCATTCCTATTAGGAAGAGGTAGAACGTTATAGAAGAGACTTTAGTCTTCTATTTAGCAAAGACACTTTGGACAATATAAGCCTCCTGAAGACCCACTCGTGCTGTTTCAGTGTGTCCAGGGGTTTTCTTAGTGTGTGTCATCTTTTTCTCTGTTTTTCCTTTGATTTTGTTCTTATACAAAGCCTCTTCATCCTCAGATTCACCTTTGGAGCATTTTATATACACTCCCTCTTATTTTCCTCTGCCATCTCTGGGTAAGATTTATTACACAAGAACTACTTCATTTGGACTCTAAATACAACCTGCTCTTTCTATGCTTTGCAGGGGTGGTCGTAGCTGCTGTCATACACAAAGACATATGTGGAACAGCCTGTGAAAAACATGGAGAATTCGTGTGGAGTAGGATAATGAAAATACTAAAATTGAGAACAAATTTTCGCTGTTTAGACTTGGGGCACAGCATTTAGAAATTTTACTTGCCATACTTGAACATCACTTTCTTTTCTCCCCATCCCCAAAATCTATGGAAAAATAGTCTTTCCTCTTTGGTGCTCATTGAACAATATGTCCATTTCATGCTCGTGTCTGCCTTTATTGTCCTGTGTTTTGTAGTATCTCCTTTAAAAACCACTCAAGTCCCTCTACCCATATTCCACACTCCATAGGAGGTAACGTTTTCCCAAGTTTTTTTCCTAGTATGTTTTTCTTGAGAAATAAAGTTCAACCTCAATTCTCTTGTTTCCCTTCTCAGAGGTAACTTTTCATTCAAAATTCCTGTGAATGTTCCTATTTTTGAAATATTTACCTTGTACGTGCATAGTCATAAACAATATAAAATAGATTCAGGCTTGTATCATCCACATACAAATTACTTCTAGTAGAACAAGTCCTCTGAAGCTTTCCCAATTATAGTTTTTCTCATTTATAATTTCTATATCCTATACTGCTGTGAATATCTCTCTGTGTTACTTATTTGCATATCTGAATTAATCTTTAAACTTTAGTGATTGACAGTTGTGTATAAGAAGTCCCAGTTGATAATGATAGACTAAAAACCTTGTTAATTTTCATGGATCTTGGCATTTTAATTTGCATTTTATTACTAATAGATAAAATGAACAAGTGCTCAAATTTGTATTATCTAAAGCAAATTCCAAATCCATAACCATTTTTCTTATATTGTTAGTCATACTTTTGATTGGTTAATTATTTGATTTGTCAGTCTCTAAATATCTTACCTCTGCTACTTGCTGACATTTATCCCAGAAGCTTCTCTGTGCTTCTCTGCAATTCAGTTTCCTCTCAGGAAAACAAAAGGGAAGAATAACAACTTTGTTGTAAGAGATGAATATTAAAACACGCAGAACAGTAGCTGATATGTGAATAGCTTGGGCTACCAGATTATTTGAAAATTACTACAAAACAATAGTACTTCTGCTTGGTCAGCTGTTTTTTTTCTATACATATTTTTTTTTTAAATTTTAATGTAGCCAAGTCTCTCCCTTGTGGCTTTTGATTCTTGTGGCTTGTTTATATAAGTTTTCTGTGCTCTTCCAGTCTGCCAAACCCTGCTCTGCTCTCAATTTTCCTGACATAACCTGTTTAGATTGTGTACTCTAACAGTGAGATCATGGCATGAGCTGACTGGCTTTTTTTCCCTGACATCTTTGACTTAATTCTACCCAGGTTTATCCATGTTGGGACATGAAAAAAAGTTGTTTTTCAGGTGTAAGATTACAACTAGGAGGAACAAGATTTATTACTACCTTGTATAGCAGGTCACCACACCAACCTTTAATTCACCACATATGCCTCATGGTAGGAAAATATATTTAATGTTTTTCACAAGGTAAGATGGTGATGCTAATTGTGTTGATTTTGACATAGGGCATGCATGCGTTTAAACATGATATTGTACCCTGTTTTAGTTTAGCTTTCTATTGCTTTGATGAAACACCATGGCCAAAGCAATTTGGGGAGGATAGGGTTTGCTTGGCTAACACTTTCACAGCACTGTTCATTATTGAACAGGACAGGAACTAAAACAGTGCCTGAACTTGGAGGCAGGAACTGATGCAGAGGTCATGGAGGGGTACTGCTTACTGGCTTTCTCAGGCTACTTTTTTTTTTTTATAGAACCCAGGGCCACTATCTCAAGGGAGGTACCATCTACAATGGGCTGGGTCCTCCCTCATTCATCACTAATTAAGAAATTGTCCTACAGGCTATCCTGAAGCCTGTTCTTAAGGAGGCATTTTCTCAGTTGTGGTTCCCTCCTGTAAGATAGCTTCTGTCAAACTGACATAAAGCTATCCAGAACATACCCCATAAGTATGTACAATTACACCGTGACAATAGATTTTATAAAACACATTTGGTGGCTTAATATAAAAACATGTTCTTGCATTTTCTAATTGCAACCTACCTGGAAATGACATGACATAGGGCTTTAACTGCATCACTTCTCTCCTGAGAAGCAAACATTCTTTGTGTCATTATTAGATTTCAGGTGTCCCTGCCTTGCTGACTCACTCTGTCTTTAGCCTCTGTCATACCCCATGTTTCCATTTATAGTTGGGATTATTCTGAGTGTCCCTACTTTGTGCCACGCATCCATCGGCTTGTCTGTCCTTATAACCTTTCAATTTCTGATCTTTTCAATTTTTGTCTTTGGAACCTTAAAAATTCTTTTCATTTGGTATTTTAAAAAAATGCCTTTGCTTTCTGAGTGACACTGTCCCTTTCCTTTATGTGTGTTGGTTCCACAAAACTAGGAAGCATTTATATTTGCATTTATGAAAAAAATCACCTCTCTTCTTATATTGGTTTCCAGGGTAAGCCTGGAAGAGGTACTAACTATAGACATTTAACTCTATAGTGGATGTTAGATTTGGAGACCTTGAATATTTGCCATGAAACCTGCTCTTACTAGCAGGATGCTTCAATACATGTTTGCAAGTCAGATTTCCACTAATGTTCCTATGGAATAGAGTGATGATTTTGGTCAGTGCTTGTTGCCTCTGACCCTCAGATTTTCATTAAAAAATGTACCTGCTTATTTCTATAGTATTTCATTTGTTTTTTGAACATTTTATTCATACACACACACACACACACACACACATATATATATATATCATATCCATCCACCACTACCTCTTTGCAACTCCCCTTGGAGTCCCCCCACTCCATCCACCTTCCCGTAAATTTCCTGCCCTCCTCTTCTTTGAAGCTAATAATCTCCTGAGTTCAGTTGATGCTGCCCATATGCACATGGGGTAGGACCATCTAGGTATGGGCGGCCTACCAGGAGTCATATCCTCAAAGGAGTGACTCTCCCTTGCTCAGCAGCCCTCAACAGGAACTTATTTCCCATAGAGTGGAACCTTGGCAGGTCCTCTACCATTTGTGTTATAATTTTGACTGGTTTGACCTTCTGTAGGTGTTGTACAGGTAACTCCTGTGCATTGATGCATACAGGAGTCATACCATGTCCATAAGTCTACATTCAGTAGTTCTTCCCATCCCCAACTGCAATGTCTTACTTACTGCCTATGTTCCATGCTAGAACATGCCTATTTAAACTCCATGAAGAACATAGTTCTTTACAATTATCCCAGAGCTTATCATTTGCCTAGGAAAATGGAAGCACATGGAAAGTGCCTTTGGTATTTGAAAGTAAATATCTTGGAATGAACATGTCACTATTCTTGTTTAAGACAAACTGATGCAGTCCCTCTCACAGTGTCATTCACAGGCTGAAATCCTATTCAGCTCTTGATATAAAAGAGTATGTCGTATTTTAGAGACCTGAGTCTGCAGTGGATTGATTTGCTGCCATGGATTTCAACAATCCATTAAGGAAGGAGGCAGAAATAGTGAATTAATTTGAAACTCTTTGTTGGTGTGGATGAAGTGAGAAACGCATTTATAAAATCATTAATCATCCTTCAAAATATACTTGAAAATGAATCATGGGACAGATATAATAACTACATCTCCATCAGCTTAGACTCAGCACTTTCAGAAGTCTTATTTAAGTGTTACGGTGTTGTACCTGGTTTTTTTCCCATTTCTTTTATTTTGATAAATATATCTTGTCACAAAACCATCTGTACAGGCATGAGAAAATGGATTTTTACCCAATATATTAGGTCTATATCCAGTTTAAATGAATACAAGAAGAAAAACAATAAAATATGGAATTCTAATTCAGGTCAAACATAATTTCTAATATAATGTAAAAATTGCTGTGGCATCATAGCCTCTTGGTACTTTATTTTTTGAATCATTTTAAAATTTGATTCCATCCCATCTCTTTAATTTTAGGTCACTTACAGAAGAAAATCTAAAAGAAATTGGTTGGATTTTTTTGTCTTTTTGTGTTACTGGTTTCTTTTTTGAAATTAAAATATAATTACATCATTCTCCACTTTTCTTTTCTGCCTCCTATTCCTTCCCTGTCCCCTTGCTCCCTCTCAAATTCATAGCCTCCTTTTCTTTAATTATTTGTACATATATAATTATATATATATATATATATAAATACATGTATACTTATATATATATGTATATACACAAATACATAAGCATACATTTTGTTCAATCTGTTGAGTGTTGCTTGTATGTATATGATTTCAGGGCTAATGACTTGGTACGGGATAAATGATTAGAAGACTCATCTGTGGGAAAACTATTTCTCTTGCTTTCAACATTCCTGAGTTGTCTATGGTTTTTTGTTTGGAGGCGAGACCATGTGAGATTTCCCATCCCATGTTAGCATGTCTATTGGTGTTGCACTTGTTCAGATGTAATAGCATGGGTGAAGCTTCCTTGTAAATGCTAGAAGATAATCTCATAGAATTCCTGTTCCTCTGGCTTTTATAATTAATTAATGAACATGCAGACCCAAGTTTCAGTCCCTCCCCCTCCTCCCTTCTACATTCCCCCATGCTCTCTTCCTCTATTTCTGTTTAGAAAATGGTAAGCATCCCATAGGTACCTTGCCTTGTATTAAGGCTGGACATGGCAACTTAATATGAGGAATAGGGCCCCATCAGCCAATAAAGGAATCACAGAAAATCCTGGTTCCCACTGTTAGGAATCCTACAAGAAGACCAAACTGCACAACTGTCACATATATGCCTAGATCAGTCTCCTGCTGGCTCCCTGGTTATGAGTGCAGTCTCTGTGAGCTTCTATGAGTCCAGGTTAGTTGATTCTGTGGGTAATCTTGTGATGTCCTTTGCTCTTTGTTTTGTACAACACTTCCTTCCCTTTTCACCAGGATTCCCTGAGCTCAGCCTAATGTTTAACTGTGGACCTCTGCATCTGTTCCTATAATTTCCTGGATGAAGCCTCTCTGATGACCATTGTGTTAGGCACTAATCTATGTGTATAGCAGAATATCATTAAGCATCATTACAGTAACTTTATTTTTGGCAGTCATATTTGATTCTATCCTAAGTGTTTGGATCATCCAGCCTCTGGATCCTAGCATTCAGTGCAGTGTCATGTTTCAACATAAATTCAGCCACATTGAACCTGTTAGAAGAGAAAGCGGGAAGTACTACGGAACACATTGTCACAAGAGACCACTTCCTAAATATAGCATCAGTAGCACAGACACTGACGTTGACAATCAATAGGTGGAACCTCCTGAAACTGAAAAACTTCTGGAAGGCAAAGGACACTGTCAATAGGACAAAGTGACAGCCTACAGAGTGGGAAAAGATCTTCACCAACCCCAAATCTGACAGAGAACTTATCTTCAAAATATATAAAGAGCTCAAGAAACTAGACACGAAAATACTAAATAATCCATTAAAAATGGGGTACTGGTCTAAGCAGAGAATTCAAAACAGAAGACATTCAAATGGCCAAATGATATTTAAGGAATTGTTCAGCATCCTTATCTATTAGGGAAATGCAAATCATAATAACTCTGAGATGCCATCTTACACCTATAAGAATGGTTAAGATCAAAAACACTGATGACAGGTTATGCTAGAAAGGATATAAAATAAAGAGTATATTCTTCTATTGCTGGTGGAAATGCAAACGTGTACAGCCACTATGGAAATAAGTACTGTGGTTTCTCAGAAAATTGGGAATCAATATACCTCAAAATCCAGCAATACCACTCTTGTACATATACTCAAAGGTTCGCAATCATACCACAAGGACAAATGTTAACAGATCATTATTTGTAATAGCCAGAACATGGAAACAACCTAGATGTTCCTCAACTGAAGAATGGATAAAGAAAATGTGGTATATTTCACAATGGAGTATTACTCGGGGGGGGGGGAGCCAATGATATCTTGAAATTTGCAGGCAAATGGGCAGAACTAGAAAAGAACTATCCTGAGTGAGGTAACCCAGACCCAGCAAGACAAACACGGTATATACTCACTCATAAGTGGATATCAGGTGTAAAGCAAAAGATAACCATGTTATAATCCCAAACCCCAGAGAATGTAAATAAAAAGGGGTGGGGGCTAAGAGGAACACATATGGAGGGTCCCAGGAAGGGAAAACAATTAAGATCTCCTGGGTAAACTGTGGGGGGAGGTAGAAAGAAGGGGATTGAGGGTGGAACATGAGGGATCAAGAAGACTGAGTTGGAGAAGGGACAGAGGTGGAGAACAATGAAAGAGATATCCTGATAGAGGGAGTCATGGGGTTATGGGGAAACCTGGTCCTAGGGAAATTCCCAGGAATCCCCAAGGATGACTCCAGCTAAGACTCCTAGTAACAGTGGAGAGGATGTCTGAATGGACCTTCTCCTTTAATCAGATTAGTGACTACCCTAATTGTCATCATAGAACCTATATCTGGTAACTGATAGAAGTAGATTCAGTGATCCACATTCAAGCACTGGGCTGAGCTCCTGGAGTTCAGTTGAAGAGAGGGAGGAATGATCATATGAACAAGGTGGGGTCAAGACCATGATGGGGAAATTGACAGAGACAGCTCATCTGAGCTAGTGAGAGCTCACAGACTATGTATGGATTGATAACTGGGGGACTCTGCATAGAACAAATCAAGGCTTTGTGAATGTTGGTGGCAGTATTTTTGACTTGATTTGTTGATCGAAGATTGGTGTGGCAGTGGGACCAGAACCTATCCCAAGTGCATGAACTTGCTTTTTGGAGCCCATTCCCTATGGTGGGCCTTGATACATTGGGGGGGGGGGCGGCTTCTTGGTCATGCCTCAACCTAGTATGCCAGACTATGTTGACTCCCCTTAACCCTTCTGAGGATTGGATGAGGAATGGGAATGGGGAGAGTTAGGGGGAGGGA
Organism: Cricetiscus sungorus; assembly: GCA_030556225.1. Lineage (NCBI taxonomy): Eukaryota > Metazoa > Chordata > Mammalia > Rodentia > Cricetidae > Cricetiscus > Cricetiscus sungorus. Next base: position 19,662,019 of record JANBXA010000735.1, on the reverse strand, counting down.
AAAATGGAGGGATGGGGAACTGGGGTTGGTATGTAAAATGAAATATAAATAAATAAAGAAGGTTAATAAAGGGAAATATATTTGTAACATGAAACACTTCCCATAGATTATGTAATCATATACTTTCCACCCAATAAAATTCTATTAAAACTGCCAAAACAATTCAGTGTAGTAACTATATTCAATAGGAATGCCATAGAAGTAACAGTAATTTTCCTCTATATTAGAAATAACCAGTTAAAAGTTGATGTGAAAAAATTCCCAGTAGACAAAAGTTTTAGAGACCTAAGAATAAACTTAAGAAGAAAGACCAAAGGCCATGTTTAAAAAAAGCAAAAGTTTGAAGAGTAATAAATAAGACTTGGGAAAATTGAAATGGAGACATATTCTGAAATCACAATATTATTTGTATGTCAACTTTTGGAATTAATGTGTGAATTTACTATAAATATTTGGCAGGTCACAGCAGGCATGGATGTACCACAAAACTGGATTTCACAAGATTGAGAGCTTAGTTTTTCCAACTACTGTGTTCCACGAAACATATTTTATGTTGGCATGCCGTTGACTTTAGAAAAGGCCATGCAATTAGCAAAGAAATAGAAATCTGTAGGAAAAGTTGTAATATCTACCATTTGCTTTTAATTATGAAACAAACATCTATTGTAACCTGTGGCTTCATGTGACAAATGGGAAAAATTTCTGTGTATGATTTGAATTCTATAAATAACTACCTAAAAGAGTAATTTTATGTATCATGGATGATATCTTGAATTAATCTGTAGGTTCTCCCGCCTTGTATTTAATGCTATGTTTAAAGTTTCACTTTCTAAAACTGGAATTGTGTCTCATAAGTGGCATATTTCTAGTTTATATATTTCATAGCACCTGTAACACATGTTATTTATGCAAAAGATATTTTATAGATATTCCTTGGAATAAATGAATCTACTATGTATATAGTGTAAAGAAAAAAATATGTTGCTTCTTTCCTGGTATTTATTTTTCATCTAACTACTTCACTAAATTTTTATTATTGCTTATTTGGAGTTTTATTTGTATATATGTGGTTATGAGTCTAAGTATGGGTGCACCCTTTCCTTCCTCAATGTAGACAGTCTTTTGCTGTTTTCATTTTGTATTGCTAAGTTAGCCTGCCTGTCCTCCCATCATGCCATAGGAATGCTGACATTACAAATGCAAGCAGGCACTGTCTCTAGCTTCACATGAGTTCTGGGGATCTGAACTTAGTTCCAGCACTTTACCCACTGAGCTGTTTCCTCTGCCTCTTAGTGGTAGATTTTATTTTATTTCCTTTTATTGAAAACAGACTTTTTTCTCTCATAATTTATTTTGATGATGTTTCCCTCCATCTATTTCTCCCACTTCCTCCCCACCTACGATCCAAACCAGATCCATCTCATTTTTCTCTCTCAGAAGACAAACACAATTCCAATAGGAAAATAAAAGATAAAACAAAAACTCACATCATAATTTAAGAAAACAAATATAAGAAAAAGAGCCCAAGAGAAGACAGAAGAAGCAGAGATGCACTCATTTACATTAAATCTCAGGAATCCCATTAAAAGCACTAAACTGAAAACGATATGCAATGGACCTGCATGATAAAAAGACAACATATACATATCTATAATAAAACAAAAGTAAAATATAAGGAGACAAATTTTTACAAAAGGAAAAATTCTGATATGACATTGTGAGGCAAGAAACCTCTAAAGATGATGTTGAATTCATTTTCTGTTGTCCATCCACTGCTGGGTGTGTATCCTACCTACAAGAATAGTTTGTTTCCCCAGTGAGATTCCCTTGGAGAAAACTAATTTTTCATTTGCAAGTGGTTATTAATTGGATATAGCTTCTGGGTTAGGGATGGGTTATATGTCCACACTAGGGCCTTATCTCACGTAGACCCATGTTGGTCTTGTGCATGTTACCTCTGTCTCTGTGAGTTCATATATACATTGATCATGTTGGTTTAGATGGTCTTTTTATTGGTGTTCTCCATCCAATCGGGCTCTTATATGCTTTCTCCCTCATCCATAGGGTTCTCTGGTCCTGAGGGGAAAGATTACATAGAGACATTCATTTTATGGCTGAGTGTTCCAAAGTCTCTCATTCTCTGCTAGCCTTGGGTCTCTAGTTGTTCAAGGAAGCTTCTCTGGTGGTGACTGATTAAGGTGCAGATCTATGAATATAGAAGAATGTCATTAGGAGTTATTTTATTGCTTTTTTAATAGTAGTAGTATTTTGTTTTACCCTAGGTCCCTGAGTTATCTGTCTCAGGTTCTCAGTCACCCAAGCAATGTTGGTATCGGTTCCAGCTCATGGAGTGGGCCTTAAGAAAGTCAAATAAGTTATTAGTTGATTGCTCCCACAGACTTTGTGCCACTATTGATCTAGCCTATGTTTCAGGCAGAATAGCATTATATATCAAATGTTTGTGGCTGGGTTGGTGTTTGATAGTGTGCAAAGTGCATTCCTGTAGCAAAAACTGCTTGAACATATAGGAACCATCCCAACTTCTCCCTGTTCAATGAATTACATAGGTGTTGTCTTCAGCAATTTGGCTTTGCCATCAGTTTGCAGAAAGCAACCTAAAGTCTTGGCAACAGCCTGAGTTGTTCCTGGGGGTTTCCAACACAGCTCCTTTGGCCTGGTATAACCCAATCCCAGTACTGGAAGCTTCATTTGGTGACAATATGTGGCCAGTTGGGGCTCTGTCTCCTCATTATTGGGAGATCTCAGCTAGATTTCCTTTATATCTTAATATAATTTATAAAGCTTCTACTATCTTAGGTTTCCATACCACCCATCAAATGTCCCTTGATTTTAGCTTCTCTACCTATATGCATCCTTGGGAAAATACAACCAAAATTATTATTATATACATATATGTAATATGTTATTGATTGTTTGAGAAATCCATACAGACATATGATGTATTTAGAACATACTCACCAACCATCATCCACCCTCTAACTCCTCCCCAACAATCCCTCCAACTTTGAAACATTTTGTTGATAGCTCACTCTCCATATACCCCTATGTGTGAGCCCATCCACTGGGGTCTTCCAGGAGTACATACCCCTAAAGAAAACTGAATCTCTCTTTCTCTTAAAAAAAAACATCAATTGTCATTAGTTCCTCAGCTAGCGGTGGGGGTTAGTGAGTGTCTCACAATTCTGAGGTAGAATGTGGACTGGCTTAATGCTGTGGGCAAGTGGTACTGCTGTGAGCTCATCTCCAGAAGACACTGTTTCTCTCCAGTCCTGCTTAAGCCCTGGCTTTTCAGGCTTTCTGACACCTCTTCTGTCATGGTCCCTGAATCTTGTAGAGAAGAATGTGATATAGATGTCCCATTTGTGGCTGAGCACTATTGAAGCCTTTTTTATAGGGAAATGGGTGCAAAAATATTAAAAAAAAATAGAAATTGACTATGAGTTATAAAGACTTAAAATGTAGTTAATATATTCAAAAGAATATTAATCTGGTACAATTACTAAAATCTGGTGGTGTGGACTAGATTTGAATTTGAATCCAGATAGCATTACCTTGATAACTTATTTTCTTCATCAGCCTATGGGTCTCATCTTGCACATTTAAAGGGACTATTATGAGAAATGCTTTATAGGTACTTTTCAGATTGCTGAAGAAATATTTCATCCATTAAAGTTAAATTAAAAATTTAAGGGGTCTGCTGAAATACCAAATAGAGATTGATGAAGGAATCTACAATCAATTGCTGCATAGCCAATTACCTAAAGCTTTGTGTCCTGAAACATTAATGGTAATGATGTCACTTTTGTAGTTTGAACAAGAAATGTCCTTGGAAGGTTAGTGTGTTGAATACTTGCTTCCAACTCAGTGTTCAGATATGAAGCCTTGGGAAACAATGGCTCTGACCAAAACAATAGATCAATCCATGGATGGATTCATCACTGGACAATTAGGAGTTGGTGGACCCTTTCTGGAGGTGTGCCTTTGAAGGATATATCCTCTCCCCAGCCCTTTACCTGTCTTAGGGCTTGCCTACTGCCCTGAGGCCCTGGGTCTCTGTGGGCCCAATACAGAGAGAATTGGCCATGAATCATGAACTGTAAGCAAAAAATAAATCTTTCCAACTATAAAGATATTTATCATGGCTGTTGGAAAAATAGAAAATCATTCCTGTTGTATACTATTCAAAGAAATGAGGTCATAAAGTACAAAACTAAATATAGAGTTATTTTTCAATTTTATAAAAATATGGAATAGTGAGTTCATTATTACAGGTCATTATGTAAGCATTAGACTTGATTAGATATTGATGTGGGACATCTTTACTAATTAAACCCAAATAACTGTTATATTGGGAGAAAATGCTCATGATTTTGTAATATGTGACAGACATACTTAATATAGTATATATAAGGGTATATTACCTTAATGTATATGTACACACATTTTATAAAAAGCATCACATCCTATAGCCTATTTCATAGTATATAGTATATCCTACAGGTAGATGGAGTTTTCCTGTTCCTCCTGCTAGTTCCCAAATAACCAACACAGGCTTAATATTACTTACAAATGCTTGGCTGATAACTTAGGTTTGTTACTAAGGTTAACTCTTACACTTAAACAATATTCTTATCTATGTTTTGCCATGTAGCTCATGGCTCATTTTCTCCCTGTCCTGTTTCCTTGAGGGCTTGGTGGCATCTCTTCTGGCTCTGCCTTTCTTCATTAGGTTAAGTTTATTTAACCACCTAACTTTATTCTGCCTTGCTACAGGCCAATCAGCTTCTTTATTAACCAATGAGAGTAATATATATTCACAGTATACAGAAGGATTATTCCATAGCATCTACATATACTTATAGTTTTAAATTAAATGACTTTATGAATGAAATGAAATAAAATAAATTACTTTTTTCAAATTTAATTATTCTTTATTTTAAAAATTTATTATATATACCAACCACTATTTCCCTTCCTTCCTTTCCTTTAGCTACTCACCCCACCTCCTCCCAGCCCCCATCCACTCCTTCTGCATTTCCACTCAGATGGCATAAGTCTTCTCACAAGAATTAACAAAGCATGGCATATCAAGCTGAGGCAAGACCAAGCTCTTCACTCCTGTGTCAAGGCTGAACAAGACATCCCACTATAGGGAATAGGGTTAAAAGAGCGAGCTGATGAATCAGGAACAGGTCCTGGTCCTACTGCTATGGGCTCCACCAAAGACAAAGCTACACAATTGTCACCTAGATGCATAGGGTCTAGGTTGGTCCCATGCCAGCTCCCTAGCTGTCTGTCCAGTCTGTGAGCTCCTACAAGCTCACCCCTACAAGCTGTCTCTGTGGGTTTTCCCATCATGATCTTGCTCATACATTCCTTCCCACCCTTTCTTCAACTGGACTCCAAGAGCTTGGGCCAGTGCTCTGTTGTGGATCTGTTTCCATGAGGTACTGGATAAAGGATCTATGATGACAACTAGGGCAGACACCAGCCTGATTACAGGGAGGGCCAGTACAGGCACCCTCTCCACTATTGCTAGGAATCTTAGCTAGTGTCATCCTTTGTGGTTTCTGGGAGGGGAGCCTCACTGGTAACAAGTTTCTCCTAAGCCCACAATGGTTCCCTCTATCAAGACACCTCCTCCATAACTCTACTTCAGCCCACAGATCCCTCATGTTCCCATCCCCCAAGCTCTTCCCCTCTATTTCCCCCTGCCCAAAGTTTACCTAGGAAGTTCCATCCACATCCTCTTCCCAGTAAGATCCATGCATCCTCTTATGGTCCTCCTTGTTATGTAGTTTCTCTGGGGTTGAGTACTGTAGCCTGATTATCCTTTGCTTTACATCTAATATCCACTTATGAGTGAGCACATACCATGTTTGTTTTTCTGAGTCTGGGTTACCTCACTCAGGATGATTTTTACCTGTTCTATCCATTGCCAGCAATTGGGAATCAATCTACCTCAAGACCTAGAGATACTACTTTTGGGAATATACACAAAATATGTCCAACCATACCACAAGGATACTTGCTCAACTATGTTCATAGCAGCATTATTCATAATAGTCAGAACTTGGATACAACCTAGATGCCTCTCAACCAAAGAATGGATAAAGAAAATGTGGTACATTTACACAATGTAATATCACTCAGTGGAATTACTTTTAATACATAGTGCCAATTTGTTTCCAAAGTGGTTGTAAGAACATTGATAGTTGTAGGTACTTCACAATCTTACTAATATTTATACTGTCAACCTGCCAATCTCTAAGTATAAAATAGTTTCTTGTGAGTTCAACCTATCTTTCTTAGTAACTTCTGAGATGAAACAAACTTTATATATTGATAGAAAATTTATAATTTATCAAATTTATAGTTATTTATTTTGATAATTTTTCTATTTTGTTACTTAACATCTTGTTGATCTACTGAGCTATGTTATACATTCTAGACAGTTATATATACTAGTATACTAGTATACTAGACAGTTATATATACTAATAAAATACTAGTATTTTATTGTGTGTGTGTGTTTGTGTGTGTGTGTGTGTGTGTGTTTGTGTGTGTGTGTGTGTGTGTGTGTGTGTGTGTGTGTGTAGTAATACTTACAACCAGCTTTTGTTCTAGTGGACTCCCACTGTATTCAATTATATGAAAACTTTATATAAGGGGTTATTGAGTACCACAATCTCAAAAGGGCTAAGATATGGAGAATTATCCTAAAGCAGTTTGGTTTTTCTCTTAGCCTTTTTTTCTGCTCTGAAAGTACCATAGGCTGAAAAAATTGTAATGAAGAAATTGTTGTGCATATAGTTGCTATGTGTAGATTGGTGTTCATCCACCACTGTCATTTAGGACAAGTTATGAAATTTTCCCAGATTGAAATTTGCCATTCTTATTTTTAAGAAATGTATACTATGCCTTCACTCTGTTACAGATATTCCTTTAGGCAATTTAGATAAATTAGCAAGCAAAAGATGCAACCACTCAGCTTCCATGGAGTATTTACTCTTATTAAAAAAACATCAGAAACACATGTAACTATAGGACTATATAAAATATATAAGCAACAGAGGGCATGCACCTAAGTATAAAGTAGCACATGGGAAAATGCCATATTGTTATCAGTGTTAGAAAAAAATTTCTGAAGATTTTGCCTGGGTAGTGAGCAAGTTTAATAACCTATGATGTGTTGTCTGAAGAATAGAAATATTGAGGCAGTAACATAGCTGATATGTCCAACGAATCATAAAGTCACTAAAGAGTGGTGACTTTATGAAAGGAGATTTTATTTTACCTCGGATTATATATTTTTAGTTTGGTTTTAAGAACCCATGATGGAAAAACACAAGAGACGTTTTGTTCAGCTTTTATTTGTTTGGTTTTAGAATCTCACTGTATAGCTCGGGGTTGTCTCAAACTCAAACTCCTCTTGCCTTCACTTCCCAAGTGTTGCAATTACTGTCATGCATCACTATGCAGCTCCTCATTGGAGAAGATTGAATTGGAAGAGTTCAAAGCAAGAGAGTGGGACCTGCTTTGTACTCTAAACATACCATCCTGCAGGCTCTATGAAGTGGATGGTAGATAGCAACATTAAGAATATATACATTTAGAAGGTAGTCACCATCATACAAGCAGGAGACGATGACTACTTCTACAGTGTTAATGGGTTATTATTCTGATGAAAAGTGTGAGAAACATAGGGCCAAGGAGGACTCCAAGGTTTTTTAACTGAGTCACTGGTAAATGCTGGAATCATGTCAGAAATGTAGAACCTTATCAAGAAGCATGTTAGGGAGTCATGGTGACTGACAGTTAAATTCAGAATGTTCTAACTTTGATATGCTTCTCAACAAGTAATAAAGATGTTGACCAAAATTAAATGTGTGTGTTCAGATTCCGGGAATGGAAGAGGCTGGGCATAAAATGTAGGATTCTTGATACTTTTATATATAGCATGTAAAGCCAAGCTTCTAGGAGCATACTCCCATTTAGAAATGGAGAAGTCCTGATGCAGAAGAAATGAAAAGGAAGGAGAGGTCATGTGTTGAAGAAAAACAGCAAAGTGTGGGATCCCAAAAGCAAAGGCAAGGAAGGAAACAATTATACCAAATATGGAGAGGTTGAGTGGGGAAATGACCACTGAATCCAGCACAGCAGAAACTGCTCACGACTGCAATACTCATAGAAGCTGCTTAGAGTGAGCTGTGGAAGTAATGTGCAGGAGAGGTTGACAACATGGAGGACACAGAATATACAACTATTTGGAGAAGCAGGAGGATGATGCCTTGTTAGAAAGTTGTTTGAACAATGAAACATACAGCATGTTGCTATGATAACAGGAATGATCGGGTGGTAAAGATTAGTGAAACAGAACAAAAGAATGGCTAGAGTGTTGGTCTTGAAAAGAGAAGGGGTCACAGAAGAAAGAGTTGACTTGGTGAAGGTCAGGAACGAGTCAGTGTCATTAAAAGTACAGGTAGATTTACAGAGTTGATAGCCAGTGCGTGAGCAAAATTTCTCTTCTGATAAGCCTATGGCCAAACATTGCTGGGAGACTCAAGATGCATGTACATTTCAAAACAAGCTTTCACTGTGCTCTCTGAAGTGGGTTATGCCGTATATTTGTCTTTAAAAACGGAAAGAGAAACTTCTGTGTATGTTTGGTGTTTAGCATCATCCATTTCTTCTGCAGATGCTGTCATGGGTAATGGACACACTTGCCATGTGCAAAGCTCAAGTACCTCACCACCTGTCTCCTACAGTGGGTATGCTACTTACCCACTGGCTCAGCACTGTGGACACCAGGAACTCTTCTCATTGAGGCTCAGCAAGAACTGCCATATAGTTTCAAAGTGGTACCTCATCTGAATTCCTTCTAGCTTCAGTAGGACATCCTGTGAGTAGAGTACACATTTCTGCCCTTCCTCAAATATACAAGCTCATCTTTTGATACAGGTTCAGGTCCCAGGAATATCCCTTTAGTGCACAACATTCCCCACCCTCTGTCCTATCTGGAATAGAGAAAAAAAAAAACACGCTTTGCTTTCCCTGGCTCAAAGAACAAAGCAATCTAAAAATCTACTTTAATGATACTCAATTTAAAAATATCTTCCTTTACCTTTGAAAACTGTGGCACAAGAAACAGATGGCTAAACCCAGGTGGGTGATTTGGATGATGAAGGAAGGGGCATGGCTGCCTCTGACCTTTAGTTTTTGGCAGTATATAGGACATAAGACTTCTTAGAGCTACATTGTTAAGTTAGGGCAGATTATATGTTTGGAATTTACATAAAACATTAGTTCCCACTAAGGCTCTAATGTGTTAGTCGTGCTGCCTCAATGAATCTGGGGAATGGAAATTATATTGTCACTGTCTTCCACATTCCAAGCAGTTGCCCATCCCTTCATTCCATATATTTGTTCTCAGCCTGGTGTTGTGTCCTGGATAATCAGTGCTCTCAAGAAACCCAAAGTATTTAAGTGTCTTTGATCAAGTCAGCAACATCATCAGCACTAAGGATGGAAACTGAGCCGTGTGCCTTACATTGCTTGGATATATCTCTAGAAATAGGCTCATTGGTAGCTTCTGATCAATTGTTTTTAGTATCAGATGCCACTAATACAACAATAGATGAGTGAATAAGGTCTTTGGACTAAAATAAGCAATAAAAATGCACTTTTTTCAATAGCACTAAAGACACAAACAAACAAAAAAATTAAACATTGACAGCATGAGGCAATTATAAAATTCTGATTTGAAAGGAAATAAAACAATATGAAAGTTAATGGTAAGAATATGCCACAGTTTTTGTTTGGTGGCTAAAGATGTTCAATTTACTATCTGAATTTTGAGTTATCCCCTTTCCTGCGAGGCCTCACATGTTCACACCCCTGAGCTATTTAGGTGTGTGAGTTATAGGGTAGTATAGCCTTCTTGATTTCAAGCTTCAATTCTTCACCTGTAGAAGTGCAAGATTTATAGCGCACAAACAGTAAGCGTCTCTCTGCATTTTGGTTTTGTTTTATAGCTCATATCTTGTGTGTCAATTTGAATTGCATTCACATTTTGTTTGACAGGGACATGTGCCAGGAAGAGGAATAAAGCCGGCACTTCTGGAAAGTTGAGGCTTTTCTAGTCTTCTTTGTCAATACAACAATGCCTTCAGAAGAATATCAATTTCGCCTTCCCACCTTTAGATTGGTGATCTCACACAGCTGCCTGTGGTACCCAGCAGGTCTGAGTTTGAACCTGTGTGTTACACCCATAATAAGTGTACGCATTTTACAGCAAAAGATAAACTGCCTCTTATTTTCTGGGAGGATTGAAGTAGGGAGTGTGCAGATAATTATAAATGTGAATATAAATGAATTTGATGCATATAAGCTACACATCTTGACTGCTTTTGAGGAAACCTTCCACTCTTCGATCCTTCATTTATTTCACTTCTTCTGTTTCTTTGCATTGAATCACTTTTTCTTCCCGAAATCCTTAGTTATACTTTTTTCAAATTCAGACTGCCAGGCTCTCACCTTTTCGGTTCTTTTGGCTCTTCCCATTCTGTTTTCAATTTACTGTTTCATAGTCTCTCTCTGCCTGTCTCTATTTTTGCTCCTCAAAAAAATCAAGGAATGAGTCTTACAAAAGGCAAAATTCAGGTAGGCAAAAGAAATGTTCTATTTAAAACGAAGGAAAGATGGATTACTACTTTACAAATATCTCTATCCAAACAAAAGCCGTAGTAAGAGAATTGTGAATGCTAGTTTTCTCATGGAAGCAAAAGAGACTGGTGCCTTTGGCTTCAAATAAAAGAAACAAATAGCTAGCAGTGGTAATGGTAATAGCAGTACTAACGATTGTCACCATCATCATAACAGCAGCAATTGTACGTTGAGCATTTCTGCCTCTGAACTGACACATTCACTTTCAATGCAGTGTAGTTTCACTTAAATTTTTATGACAAATTCGGTATGGAGGGAGTACAGCAGACAATTGTATCTATCAAGTAGATGAGAAAACACAGGTTCCAAGTGGTCATTACTAGCTCCAGTTTATGCGACCAAGAAGTAATAGAATATGTAATGTGATGGACCTGTGTACTGAAGTTTGTGTTCATTCTGCTGGATGGCACTAATTCCTAGGGAGGGATGACAGAACTGGCAATCATTGCTGTTGACGTGGTTTTTCAGCACAATTTCTCCTGGATCCTTTGCCATACTCCAGGTGGTAGTTTTGTCTGGCCAAAAGAAGGTTATTTGGCTCATGCCTGGCCTCTTATAGTAATATATACCCAATCACAAGATATAATTGGACCTATTATACTAAGTCATATTCTCTCTCTGTGTATCTGAAATTTCAGTTTTTATTAAACAAAACATTGAGACTACTGTTTGAAAAATGTAAGCAATGGAATTCCTCTCATTGTCCTGTTTTCTTTTGGGTAATTATTATTTTAATACTTTCTATTGTTCTGCCCTATTTTTTTTTTAACTGTATGTGATACTGGGTTGCATAATGACATTTTCATGAAAATTAACTTTGAGCATAATTCCTTCCATATCCCTTTGCCTTCTCCTTATTTGCCTCTCTCTTATTAGTCCCATTTTCCTCCAGACTGATTATCTTCTACTTTCATGTTATATGTACGAATATGATTTAATGTACCTGTTTAAGTGTAGGAGTGACACATGAAAGAAAATATGCAATATTTTCCTTCTATATTGATTTCATTTACTATTATTATCTGCTGTTGCTTTCATTTTCCTACAAATGATATAATTTCATCATTACTGATGGATAAAAATATTTCATATGAACTTTTTTCTATAAAATATGAAATATAAAACTGTGATACATGTACACATATATCACAATCTCTATATCAATTTTTCCATTGCTAAAGACCTAGGCTGGTTCCATCACTAGCTATTGCCAATATTTATGCAATAAACGCTAATGTCCAAGCACCTCCCTGATGTGCTGACTTAGTGTCCTTCGGGTGGATACCTAGAGATGATATAGCTTTGTCTCTTAGTTTTCCCTTGCTTTTGTCTGCATGCTTTATTAGCATTAGTTATTTCTTGTTTTCCTAGTAACAGAACTTTCTCATGTCTCATGCCTTATATCTCGTGTCTTGTGTGTCAATATAGTTTTAATTTGCATTTATCCAACTACAATCTTTTTTTTTTTTTTGGTTAGGAGCTTGTAATTTGAAGATACTGGAGGAGTGTATCATTTTAGGCTTAGGGGGCTAGAGTGATACAAACTTGGATCTGCTTACTGCTTTACTTTCATTGATAATCCTACCAAGTACAAAGAGGATTGTCTATAGAAGGACAGATGGGGTCATTGCAAAAAAAAAAAAAAAAACCCAAAAAAAACAAAAACAAAGAACCAAGAGAGTCACGAAGATAAGGAACAGAAGAAATCATTAAAGTCTTCAAACGCACTGAGCCAGGCATTGACTTTGCTTTACATATACTCAAAAGGGCTTGGTTACTACTTCATAAAATTGAGTCATAGTTAATGGCTACTAGCCTTAGAGAAGAAGACAGGTAGAGCAGTTGAGTAGTCAGGGATGACTGTGAGGAGAATACAGAGGAACGCTGGAGGCTATTCCAGAACCTGAAATCTCTGGATAGCAGAAGTGGAATTTGTTGACATGGTGACATTGAAGTGACACTCAATACAGAAGGAAGTGATGAAACATGGAAGGCCAAGTCAAGCTTTCATGTATACAGTTAGTTCTGTGTAAAAATCCAGGTTAAGGGTATGTGAAACCAAGAGGTGTCAGCAATATCAATGGAATTTAGCAGTTACCCCAGAGTTTGTCTGTGTTTATGAACTCATTTTCTTCTTTGTCTTGAAATATCTTCCTGAGACCCCAAATACTCCAGGTTGCTTCTGTGCTCTCTTTCCAATGTATGTCCATATGCAATCTCTGCTGTTGGGTTTTGGTGATTGCTTTGGTGATCCATATTAGCACACAGGTTTAGTGCTTATTTGTCCTTGTTATTTGCCTCATATATTTAATTTCTATCTGAGGTGATTGTCAACTCCTTAAAGGCAAAGGTTATTTCTTACAATTTTCTACCTCTTTCTGTAGTGTTCTGGATACTGTTGTATCACAAATACATTTAGCATTCTTAAAGATTCACTGTCTACCATTTAATCTAATTTATATATCAATTATGGGAAATATTTTTTACATTATTGTGTCTGGACATATTATTCAGTTACAATGGGAGAGTCAAATTTTGAATTAAATTGAGGGTTTCATTTATCAGAAAGATATAGACTGTTACAGTGAGCATGGGTGATTTCCAGCTAGTATAGGGTCCCCCTGTTCAGAAAATGGAACATTCTCAATTTCTGAGGATAAGAAGAACCTTAAAGTTGGAGTCAAAGTGGGGCATAACTCTATTCTCACTGCCTCTGCTCTATAATTAGTCTTTACAGCCAGCTGTTTAAAGAGAAGAAAGTGAGTTTTGATCTGGAAGGCTGTGTCTTCTGAGGATTCTCAGCCTTTTTGTGGAAGCTTTAGAAACTATGTCTTCTTAAATTCAAATTTTCTTTGAAATGGCAAATAATCATAAGCACAACATCTTCTAAATATGACTGAAAGTTTGATTCTAGAAGAAAAGGCACATTCAAGGGCACTTTGTTCTCTCGCGTTATTTCCCCTGGTCCTTCAGAGTTACTGATGGTTTAGGGTCTACCACAAAATATTCTTGGAAAAGTCTTTGCAGCTATAACAAAGTATCTGTAAATGAAATTAATTGCAATGGCCACCCCTTTCCAGTAGAACAGAGTCAGAGCTCATTCACCTCATTTTGAAACTGGTCTAAAATGGATAACTCCACTCAGTGGGAATATTTATAGTCTAAGTGACAAGGCTTCTTCATGGGAATTATATGTTGAAATTTGAGGCACCATTGTACTTGCTTGGAAAAGACATTTTTCATAAAACAACGGTTTTGTTGCATCTTCAAGAAGCACATGCCTTAGGGCATCACTCAAACAGATACATAACCCTGGGAATAGACAAAGATCCAGTAGGGCTCTGGGCCTGTGAAACGATCTTATTACTTTTTCGGGGGACCATGCAAAGGTATGCAGTTCCCACATGTCCTGCAGCAGCAACAGCTCCTAAGTCTGTAATACACTTTTTTCCATTAAAGTGTTTGCTCTTCCACATTCCAGATCTTTTAACAAGGACTGTCATTTCACACACCAGGCTCCCAGAAATGTGATAGGGTTGGCCCTGCATTTAGATGGAAAGAGCTAACAGCTCATAAGTCCATAATGGCTTCTTGTATTAAAACATTTGCTTCACCAGTCTGGTGATTTGGGTCTTTACCATCATTTCACACACCATTGTACTAGAAATGCATTGGTATTATAGAACTCCACTGAATCTACTCTGAAACCCGATTTTCTTCCCACCTAGTAGGACATGAGTAAGATATATATGTACTTTCCCTATGAAATGACTTATAAAGGAATTTTAAATATACTGCATGACTGCATTCTGAATTAAAGGCCTGCGATACATTGACAATCCTGGCATGTCTTATTTCCCTGTGTACTCTGAGGTCAAATGTAACCTGCACAAAACCCTTCAGAAGGTATTTTGGAAGTTAATGTGCTTCCTAAAATCTAGGATGGAAAGCATTCAGCTTTTGTTGGCTAGCATTCATAGTCTGATGTTCATCCATAATGAGGTGTCTTCCTAGACTCTTCCCATAACCACTTATATAGACAAGTTCCCACTCTATATGCCAAGCACTCCATGTTTATTTTTGTCAGCACATCCAGAGGGAAAATAATATTGCAGGTCTGTCCAGTTAGTAAGAACTAAAATTGAACCTACCACTGATTCAGAAGCCTTTGTACTGTGCTGCATTGTTTCTCGTGTTTTGCACTGCTTTTAAAGTACCATTTTCCTGAGAATAGCATCTAAAAGATAACACTTCTTAGAGAAGAAAGCTCCATTTAAATTCTTGCAGAGAAAATGGCATTAAGTTTTACTTGTCCTCAGAAGAATTGATTTTGCTCCTTTCTGGTCATATCATCTTGGACATGTCACGTAACTTCTTAAAATGACCTTCCCCAGCTGCACCTGATTTCTTCTCAAGTAAGATAAAGAAGAGAATTTAGATGCCATTTAAGTTTTATTCAACTTGGGTGATGGTTTGTCATTCCATGGAGTAATGTAATTTACTCTCTAAAGTATATCTTCAGCCTCACTGGGGCAAGGGGAGCCAGTTGGAAGAAGTTGTGCCAAGTTTAGTCTCATTTGGCTTAGTTTACCATAGTTCCACCATTCTAGTTTATCTTACTGGTAGAGAGCTTTACCTTTTGATTTTGAGGGGATCTACTTCAGGGACCGTGTATGTTGCAAATCAATGGATAAAGTCTGTACTTTGGAGACCCACCTTGTCATTATTCAATGCATCTAATTTTAGCTGTACAGCCTCCAAGTTCAGGATCAATGGGAGAAAAGAAAGGTCTGACCCAGTAGGTAGGATCTGCAACACAGACATTGGGCTGGCCCAGATATATCAGAATGGGTTCCTGCCTCTGCCCTCAGTACCCTGGCACTTCCTTATCCTTGAATTTCCTATTCTCATTGCCTATAATGATCTTTCCAGTTAAAAATAGATTAGTTCTCTCAGGTATAATCTGCTTTATAATGTGTGTGTGTGTGTGTGTGTGTGTGTGTGTGTGTGTGTGTGTGTGTGTGTTAGCATTCTTGCATACTTCATTCTAAGTATTTAGGCATTTTTCTGTTGCCTGTCTCTCCTGCAGATGTGTAGGATCTTGCACTAACATATAGGTTCTTGTATATTGTTCACCATCCTATCTATAGTACCCATGCAACATTTGGCACATAAGTACATCTTAAAATGGAATATTTGGTCGGATGATGCTATTGTGGAGTATGACTTATTCTGTCTTTTAAAAGTCCCAGCTTTCTTGAGACTTCCTAATCTTAATTAAGAATTGATCTTTTCTCACTATTATATATAACATGAAAAAAGCATCTCAGAATTTGGGAAGTTGAGACATGAACATCCAACCTTGGGTGACTTCAAATTCACACCTCATTTCTTTATGCCTAAGCTTCCCACCTGCTAAGATGCCACCATGCCCAGCTCTCTAATCACATTAGTGGGTTTTTTTTAATTTCCTTTACTTCTAACTCTAAAGTAATACTCATAACTAAGATAAAATACCTGAAAGAAACAACATAGAAAGAGGAAAGTTCTATTTTCTCTCACAGTTTCAGTTCATAATCACTTTATTTCATTGCCCTAGGCCTATGGCTGTGTAGTGCCATGTGGTGGGATCCATACTTACAATATGGGACCTGAGGAAAAAAAAAGCAGAAAGGAGGGTCACAGTGCTAGAATCTGCCCCCATTGTCTTGCCTTCTTCCCATTAGACTCCAGCTCTTAATGGTTTTTCCATCACCCAGTAGTGCTACTCTGGGGGGGCTAGGTAGGTTCTCACACATGCAGGCTTTCAGTTACCTGCCTTTGAATATACTTTGAGATCCAAGCCATGGCATTATCCTTGTGAAGCATCAAGGTCCCTAGTCCCCTGTACTGCAGCTTTTATGCCTTCATGCATAGATATTCTGGAGCATCTGCTGGAATATACTATTGATTTCCCCTTTGGAGTTGGCCTGACATAAAAAAATGGTAGTAGAGGTAGAGGGGATCTTACCTTGGCCACTTTCTATTCATTGTGGAGCAAACCAGCACATGAAGGTGGCTTCTTTTCTGTGGGTAATTTATTGAAAGAAAACTAATGTAAGTAAAAATCCTACCTTTTATTTTCCTTGTTTGTCTCTTGAAGTTGTTCACAAGGTCATTGCTACCTAACTTTGAAAAAGTATCTATATTCTCACACTGCTAAGTCCCTAGAATTCAATAAAAAATGATCTCTGTACACTCCTCATGGCGTAAGCTCCAAATCATGCCCGTTCCAGGTGAGAAATTATATTTTGAAAAAAATGAAAGCTAAGAGACTGTGGGTTTTGTAAATTTTACAAAAGCTTCTGAAAAATAATAAAAAGTGCACATCTTATATGTCTTCAGTATTAAATCCCTCTCTACAATTAAAAATAGAACACAATTTACTATACCAAGCCTTAGACCAAGTGTTAAGAATAATGCAAGCATGGCATTTTGGGGGTATGGTTGGGTTTTTTGTTCTTTTGGTTTTTTATTTTTATTTTTGTTTAGAAGCAGGATCTCTAGAACTCACTATGTAGACCAGGCTGGCCTTGAACTCACAGTCTTGTACCACCATACCTACCCAGCAATTGGTATTTTTAATGTTATTAAGTTTTTACACAGATTAGCAAGAAAATACAAGATCACTCACTGCAGCATCACATGGGAGAATAGTTAAACAAGTTAACAACAAATGCATTCTATGGAAAGCTCTTCAGATTTCCATATATAATATGATTTTAAAGGGATTTTGATATAAAAATGGTTGTCGACATGTACTGACATGCCCACGTGTACTGACATGCCCACATGTATGACACATGTTATTTACTGAGAAACAAAGAAGGTGCAGGCAATATATAGGAGATGATTGTGTTATGTCCACTTCTGCCTCTATATCTTCATACACATAGCTATGCATAGCCATCTGCCATGTTTGTGGATGTTTGTGCCTATGGGAAAAAACTCCTGGAAAAATCTGCTTCCTGAAGAATACATTTGGAAAGTGGCAATTTTGCGTTTTATTTTTTAAAGTAAACTTGTCACTTGCTTTTTTTTTATTTTATTTATATGAAGTATTACTTTGATTGTTTAAAATATCATTAGCATGCCTAAAAAGAGGTTGGCCACTCATCTATATTCTTTTATTTTTAAACACTAATGCTAATCAGAAAAGAAACATGAAAAATATTCCTCTATATTAGCAAGTATGGCATTTTATAATTCGATTGTTGAATTCTTCAGAAATGTCATTGTCATTCATGTTTTTTAACTAAGCAATTTATAAGAGTCTGCTATTGGAGCTGGAGAGATGGCTCAGCAGAAAAGAACACTTACTTCCCTTGTATAGACCTGGCTTTAGCTGCCAGTGCCATGTGATGGCTCTCAACTCTCTGTAACTCCAGTTGCAGCAGTTGCAATACCCTTTTCTGGCCTCCACACGGACTGTGTACACATGATACACAAGCATAGATGGATGCAAAACACATACGCAGACACTCCGAATAAATGAGATAAATTGATCTTCAAAGAAAATCTGCCCCCCAAAACTATATTTATTTGACCTAACCGATCTACAAAAGAATCTCTCTGATTCATAACTGACTTCAAAATCTCCTTATAGTCTACTCATGCTGCTATTCAGTGCAAAGAGCAGAAGAGCAGAGATATAGGCATTTGTAAACATATGTTCCCAAAGTTGCCATGGGAGATAGCAAAAAAGACCTATACTGACAGATTTTATGGTTCTCATCTGTAAAGGGACATTCTGTGGGCCCTTCCTCCACCTGTAAAGGCTGTGAAAGCGGTAGGTCACTGATCTGGACAGAGGAAGGTGAAACAGGAAGAGGACCCACTGGTAGACTCTGAGGAAGTGTGATCTCTGCTCTGTAGTTTGTTTTTAATTCACTTTAATTTTTAGTATTTTATTATTTAAGATTTTATTCATGTATACAATAAAATATGACCATATCCAATTTCTCTTGCTGTCTTTCAACTCCTTCCAGATCTTCCCCAACATATTCTCCTCCCAACTTCATGCCTTCTTCTTCTTCTTCTTCTTCTTCTTCTTCTTCTTCTTCTTCTTCTTTTAAATAACCCACTAAGTACTACTAGTACTTTCTATATATGTGTGTAGGTGTGCGGTCATCACTGGAACATGTGAAACCTACCTGTGGCCTCACCCTCTAAGAAAAATTCTTTCTCCTCCGGCAGTGACTCAGTAAGGGCTTGGGCCTTCAGAGCTCCTCACCCATCTATCAATACCAGAAGTTTGGCTGGCATTGTCAATTTTGGTAATCATAGCTGATATGATTTTGTGAGTACAATAGCTGTGAGTTTATGGGTGCAACAGCAATGTCATATGTAAAATAGAACATTTCACAGAACTTATGCTTCTTTCTCCTTAATGTTCCCTGAGACTTGATGGGAAGATTAGCAAAGTGACCCATTTAAGGCTCAGTATTCATAGTCAGTTATTCTCAGCACTCTTACCAACTATAATTCTCTGCATCAACTGTTTCCAGTTCACTGACAAAGGTTAAGGACATCTGGGGTCTATGGGTATAAACATAAATGTTTAGAAGGCATTTTAACAGCATGACCATTTAGCAAAATAACAATAACACATTCCTGCTATGCATTTCTAAAACTTTAAAAGCAGCTTTGCTGTAGAATTCC
Organism: Cricetiscus sungorus; assembly: GCA_030556225.1. Taxonomy (NCBI): domain Eukaryota; kingdom Metazoa; phylum Chordata; class Mammalia; order Rodentia; family Cricetidae; genus Cricetiscus; species Cricetiscus sungorus. Next base: position 19,642,573 of record JANBXA010000735.1, on the reverse strand, counting down.
ATAAAGCTGTCTCCCATGGTCTTTTTTAACTCTTCAACTGGCTGAACACTCAGATAAAAAAAAAAAAAGGCTGCATTAAATATTCTGTCACCTTAATGCAAGTCATGATGGGAGAAAGAAACAGAGGGGAGAAGATTTGATTAAGAACCAACTTTAGATTCTATCTTTTATTATGGGGGATAAAAGGGGCTGAACTACTTTGTATGTTCTGTCGCTCTGAAGAATCAATACTAGGGTGAGACAGTTACCAATTCCTTGGATGTAAAATAGTCTACTTCCACCTGACTGCATAGATTAGCTGGTTCACATTTTTTTATGATACTGTTCTAAATACTGGATAAAACAAAATACACCTCTGCTTATCCCTATACTCTCTCATGCGGAAATATCCAGAATGATGAGTAGAACCTGGCCACTTTCCAAGGACATTATGAGCCACAATCAATCTTCCCTCTAATTTTTTTGGCTGACTCTTTGAAGAGCTCTGAGTAGGTAGTTTCCCTACATGTCTCTGGTGACTATCACTCTACTGAGTTCTCAAGAGTACCTTTGTTGTTCTCTAGCATTATCGTTCTCTCTCTCTCTCTCTCTCTCTCTCTCTCTCTCTCTCTGTCTGTCTATCTGTCTGTCTGTCCATCTCATTCTTGGTATCTTTTTTTAGAACACCAAACACCAATCACCTCTATCTTTCTAGAGTCCCAGCTCTCCCCTCTTAATCTAAGGTTTCCAGCATTCTTTTCCTAGAAATCCTTCTTGAGTTGTTATCATTAAATTTTGATAGTTCTTCTATATTATGGTATGAATTATCACCCCAAAGACCTGTATATTAAAGGCTTAATCCTAAGCTCATAGCATGATGTTGGAATGTTTAAAAGATGGCAACTAGTAGTGAAAGACAGGTCATAAGGGCATGCTCTTGAAAGGGATACTGTGGCTGTGGCCCTTTTCTTTCTCTTTGCTTCCTGGATGCCATAACTTTATTATATTGCATGATCCCTACCATAATACACTGCCTAAACATAGCTCTCCCAACCAAATGATGGGGACAGCCAACAATGAACTAAACCCTCTGAGCCAGGACAAATGCCCATCCTTTCTAAGTTGTTTGTCTCAGGTATTTTGTTACAGTAACAGGCAGTTTAGGAACAAGCAGTTGGATTTCATCATCAAGGACTTCTTGTTCCCTGTCTTTCTGAGGTCATTAGCTGTCATATTGCCTGGAAGTTACCTTCACTGGTTTTATTCTTTTTCTCTCTTTTTTTTTTCTTTCACATTCATCTTGGGTAGAAAGGGAAGTCCAATTCCACTATTTACATGTGATGAGCAAACTATCCTTTAGGATTTGAATTCTGAAAAGTAGTGGTTCTATATAATGGATGTAAAATTATAGACCTGGATATATTACCTGTTTGACTTATTACTATAATTGACTTTTTCACTTAAGAAATCGTCTGTTTGAAATCATAATGTGTGAGAGGACTTATATTAAGAAAATTATTCTGTTACCTTAGGATCCACACATATTCTTCTAAAAATTAAATTGCTTTTGTTCAGTTCTTTTAGCAGCTGCCACAACTAGACTTCCCTCTTCCATTTTACTGTACACACTTAGATTATGTTTTATTTATTTTTGAACCTTGGAGGGTCTAACAGACTCTTCATAATTGTAGATATTAAGCATTGTTTAACTTACCATTAAAATAAATTTTATGAGTAAAACAATGAAAATCAACTGTTCAACTAACTTAATAATGGGCTAGGTTTTATTTATAACTATCCAACTAATGAAATAAGTTAGGATAGGCAATCTTTCATTTTTCTTCATTAATAATACAAAAACAACTTAATAACAAAACAACCCAAAAGTCTATAGAAAAATTCTTTGTATTCTATGAGTTTCAATTTCTACTTAATGACTTATATGGAATACTTTAACAAAAAAATGTAATTTATAAACCAAAAAGTTGTCTTTTATGAAGCAAAAACAATCATTTGTCAACCTTACTCTGAAAAAATAATACATCTTTTGAACAGACTTTTTCAGATAACCCAATAGTCATCTTGGCTTCCAAATTTGAGAAAAGGGAAAGAGGATGCATAAATTTCTCTTACTCAGGGAATCCATGTGTCCAAGTGCATTGGCCTCACATACTTATTTCCTTCTGTTCACTATCTGGACACTGAACAGAGCTCCAAAACATCCATGAAGGCTTTTTCTCAGCCAGGAAAAAGAAAAGAAAAGAAAAGAAAAGAAAAGAAAAGAAAAGAAAAGAAAAGAAAAAAAGCCAAGGCCAACTTGAGAATGCATTTATTGTGAGTGCTGCCTGCCTGTATTATCAGATGTTTGGCCTTATACCCCACAGAAAGGTGTTCTTGATGTAGACAGCCTGTCAGACACTTCACCTTGATCAAAGACCTTACTCACATCATTTGCAGTGACCAACTGAGAAGAGAGTCCCAGCTTCTCATGAGACACAGAATGCAGGTCCTAATGATTTTTAAATAATCCTTCAAAATACCATCTTTGCAAAAATATTTTAAAGGCACTTGCTTTTCTATTAAAATACTAAATATGGCCACTTAAACACCAAAGTCTTCTCACAGCAAAGTGCTATGGGAGGAGTAAATTGTATTTGTGTGGGAAACTGCTCGGGTATTAAGGGTCTTAGAGTGCCTTAGAGACATTCCCACCACAGACATTTAATTGCATAATGAATTTTACATGGACAGTATTCGGATGTTTACCGAAATCACCAACAAACAAACTACAAATAGCTCTAGAAATGTCAAATGTTTTAGCACATGTGTTTTTAAAAAACAGCATTTTCCCGAAATATTTCTCTCATCTACATAATGGTGCATTCATTAAATGCTGGATCTAAACCTTCATCTACCCAAGAGTATGCGACCCCATGTAGAGTAAGATAAAAAGAATGTAAACATCCAGTGTGCTGTGGAGCATATAAAAGTCTTCTCTAAGTGTTTGCCCAACAGACTTTCATAGTTTTCTATGAAAACAGCTCTTCTTCCCTAGTCAGGGATAAGACTAATCATCTGTCACATCCATCCCATAGTGCATGGTAATTGGCTTATATACAACATATGCCATAACCTAAGATTGCTAATAACATCTTTCTTCTGGTCTCTACTGAAACAAACTGTGAATAAGTAGTCTTTTTATTTCCTAAAAGAATTTTTTTCATGTTCTCACCTTGTAGATAAAGGGAACAAAGTGAATATATTGAGGGAAACTCTCATGCTTAAAGATATTTGGAACTATGAACCTCTTGACTATATATTAAAAGTCTTCAGTTTTGACTTTTTTTTAGTCTTTCCTTTTGCTTTTGGAGATATATAGTCCTCAAACTCATAATATAAATCAGGATGAACCTGAACTCCTGATTTTTCCTGCTTTCACCTCCTTTCTGGGAATATAGAAATGTCCCTCTATGTCAAGTATATAATGAAACAGAACTGTGAATTTAGTGTTGTATTTTCATAAAAGGCATCACTAATTAGTTTTAAATTCTGAGTGCAGAGAAATACTCAGACTTAAATTGCTTGGTTTTCTAAACAAGGGACATATTTAGATAGGTACTAGAATAATGTTGCCAGGAAAAAAATGATACACAAAATGAGTAAAATATAAATGGCTTATTAGCTGATGATATAATATAGAACAACATCAATTAAGTTATTTGGATGGAATGCATGCCATTATATTTCCTTTTGGCAAAGACCAAAAACTGTTAAAAGATGAGATCATCTTTTTGCCTAGGTCAAGAGAAAAAAAAAGTACAGTGAAGAGTTACAGGCAGTATTAATTCTGAATGTGAAAACGCAAGGCTTGTGACAACTGAAGGTCAAACCTTTGAGGTTTGGAAGCAGGTTCTTGCACTCATTTCTAAGTTAGGATTCTTCTTTACTTACATGGCCTTGCCATTCCTGCCAGATTTGTCACCTCCTGCTGTGTCTCTGCCCAGACGAAACTTTCCAGAACATTTTTGTTGCTCTTTCTTGACAAACCAGTGTGTAGTAATATATCATTTATGATTCATTAAAGCTTACCTGAGGATTCAGAAAGCAAAGTCAACCACAAGCCATATAAGCCAGGCACACAACTTCCTTTAATTCCAGCAGCCAGAAGTTAGAAGGTGGTGGTACACACATTTAATCCTAGGACTCAGGATTAAGAGGTAGCTGGATCTCTCTGAATTCAAGGCCACCCAGGGATTCATGAGAATGAATCAGTCTAATAGAGTAACAGATCACATGCCCTTAATACCAGCACTAGGAATTATAAAAGATAGAAGCAGGGTCTTCAATAGTCAGTATCAGGTATTCATTCTCCAGCCACACTGAGGAGAGGCAGCAGAATAAATCCATTCAGCCTGAGGTAGTGGTAAGAGCTGGGGGCCTGCTACTTTGCTTTTCTATTCTTCAGCTTGAAGTTTGAACCTCAATATCAGTCCCTGTGTATATCAGCATCTGTCTCCTTTATGCTCTGAACATTAAAGCATCTTTCCATATGTTACACTTAGTGTTTTATGCGAATATTTTGACTATAAAGTTTTGTTTACTTGTTATTGTTTATTTGTGTATATATACATGAACATGTTTATATGTATACAATAGTGTTTAGATGCGGTTGTATGTGCCATTTACATGTAGAGGTCAGAGAACAACTTCCTGCAGTTAAAAAGTGTCCTTCCACCTTTATGTGGCTTCTAAGGATCGAATTCAGAGGATCTAGCTTGCATGACAAGTGCTTTTGACTGATGAACCCTCTCACCAGCCCCACAATTATAGATTGTACACAGCCAATTAGTCATCTGTGTACAATACTTTTTTCTGGTAATAAATATAGCCCCTTAAACATTTGTGCAGTCATCAATCACATTGTCAGGGAAGGGAATGTAAGGTAGCCTCTCCACTATTGCTTAGATTGTTAGTTGGGTACATCCTTGTAGATCGCTGAACATTTCCCTAGTTCCAGATTTCTCTTTAGACCTATAATGGCTCCCTCTATTATGGTATCTCTTTTCTTGTGCTCCTCTATTCTTTTCCTGATTCAAATTTCCTGCTCCCTTATGCCTTCCTTTTCTCCCATTCTCTTTCTCTTAACTCCCTCTCCCCTTCCAATGCCCCCAATTTGCTCAGGAGATCTTGTCCCTTTTACCTTCTCTGGGGGACCATGTATGTCTCTCTCTTATGGTTCTTCTTGTTTCCTAACTTTTCTGGCAGCACCTTATATGCCATCCTGGAGCCCTCATCCAGAGGCAGAAACAGACACTCACAGCTAAACACTGACCTGAATTCCTGGAATCCAGATTCAGAGAGAGAGAGAGAGAGAGAGAGAGAGAGAGAGAGAGAGAGAGAGAGAGAGAGAGAGAGAGAGAGAGAGAGAGAGAGAGGGAGGGAGAGAGAGAGAGGGGGGGGAGAGAAAGAGAGAGAGAGAGAGAGAGACAGAGAGAGAGAGAGAGAGAGAGAGAGAGAGAGAGAGGATTGATGAGCAAAGGGGTCAAGACCAGCCTGCAGAAACCTACAGAAACAGCGGACATGAATGAACAAAGGGGAGCTCATTGACACCAGACACCAGTCTGATAGCTGGGAAACCAGAATAGGACTGACTCAGACTTCCTGAACCTGGGTGTTATTTAGGAGGACCGGGCAGTCTATAGGCCTCTGGTAGTGGATTAATATTTGTCCCTAGTATATGAATGGACTTTGGAAGCCCATTCCACCTACAGGGATACTCTCTCAGCCTAGACAAGAGGGGGAGGGCCTAGGCCCTACTCCAAATGATATGACAGACTTTGAAGATCCCCCATGGAAGGCCTCACCCTCCCTGGGGAGCAGAAAGGGGTTGGGATGGAGGTTGGGAGGGGAAAGAGAAGGAGGTCAGGGTTAGGGAACTGGGATTGACATGTAAAACAAGATTGTTTCGAATTTAAATTAAAATATTATCATAAAAAAGTTTATGTGTAAACTTTTTGAAATAGAATTAACATAGAAGAATGCTTTCTTACATCCAATGTTTTCTACTTGGTTGAAATTATGAAGAAAATAGAGTAGGTCATTGTATTTTAAAAAAATAATCAGAAGAAAAGATCTGAGTCTTAAAGGAGCCAGAACCTTTCAGAAACATGAACAAGTTTCCCAAGCACTAAATAAATGAGCATATTATTATCTAATAGAAATACTGAAATACAAACACTTAAAATTATTTTTAGAGACTGGAATAAGAGCAGTAGAGCACAGGGCCCTACCACTTGATGCTTGTTACACAACATTTCCAGTAACTCCTCAATAAATGATATTCATAGAACTAGATTTTATTTTAAATACATATGCAAAAATTGTAGAATCATCTCACATTTTCAGCTAAGTAATAGAAGATAGTCTGAAAATGTATTTTAGATTGCTGGAAAGGTACTGGCAGTGTAAGGAATGATTTATAATCTATGTCTAGAAGAAAGTTAAAATCCTCAATATATAATATGACTCTGCAAGTATATTATAAATGAAACATTGTCTCAAATGAAGAGTGGACAAAATTCAGGTACTGATATTTGAGACAGAAAACAAACCAAGAAAAATATGAATATATAAATGCAAGTAAATATTCTTTAAAACATGGCAAAATGGTCTTATCTTTTTATTAAATGCCTTTTAAAATCATATGCTTGAGGATTTTCCCAGGTATTAAAATGAGAAGTACATTTCAGTTTTTATTGACTGTGAGTCTGGACAATCTATAAGTGTAGCTACAACAACAGGTACTTACAAAACATGCAATAAAATAACAACATGGAGATTCTGAGGGAACTGATTATAGTCTGTACTTTTGATAGCATGTGATTTTATACAATCTTTGTAAAGGCCTGATTGGAAATATGTGTTTTAAAAAAATCTAAACACATTTCTCTTTCCCTCTCATCTACTTTTTAGAATTGTAAAACAATATTTAGTGTAGATTTATGAAAGATCTCTGATCATCTCAGGGGATATGTATTAATAGTATTTGTTGTGGTCAGTTTTTCATATTAGTATAAGCCTAGAAGTTCTACAGCTGTCTATTACAAGCCTGTGGGTATATTAATGCACGTTTGTTAAGTAGAGTACCAAGCCACCATATGACTGAAATAAATCTGTTGCATGAGTAATAGTGTAAAACAGTCAAGAGTTATTAAGTGTGGGCCTACATGAGTGTGTGTGTGTGTGTGTGTGTGTGTGTGTGAGAGAGAGAGACAGAGAGAGAGAGAGAGAGAGAGAGAGAGAAAAATGTTTGTATCTGAGTGTGTACAATGTATAGGCTGATCAAAGAATGAATGTATCTATAAAAATACATACACTCTAGAGAATTATACATAAAATATAATAATAGTTCCTATGATTTTGCATTTTATTTGATTGGATGCCACATATTTAAATTAATTTAAAAGTATATGTGGAGTGAGAGACAATTTTTTCATTTAAGTTCTGATTAAAAAGAAATTAGCTTCTAATTAACACCCATATTCAGGGGTTTGGGTTGGTCCTATGCTGGTTTCCTAGGCAGTCTATGGGGCTTCTGGTAATGGATCAATATTTATCCCTGGTATACAAATGGCCTTTGGGAGCCCATCCCACATAAAGAGATACTTTCTCAGCCTAGACACATTACTGTGGGCCTAGGCCCTTCCCCAAATGTTACAACAGACTTTGAAGACTTCCCATGGAAAGCCTCACCCTCCCTGGGAAGCAGAAAGGGGGTGGACTGGGGTTTGGTGTGGGTGCTAAGGGAGGATGGGAGGGTGAGGGAACTAAGATTAACTGGTAAAACAACCTTATTTCAAATTTAAATAATAAACAAAAGAAGGGTCTTACACAATGAGAACACAAAAGAAAAAAATGGAAATTAACTCTAAGACTGTTTACAATTGAAAATAACTGTTTGAGATGATTAAAGAGTTTGAAAATTTTGTCTTTAGTAAAAAAAAAAAAAAAAAAAAAAAAAAAAAAACAAGTTAGAAGTGGAAAGATAGCTCAGAGGTACAGGTAGGTACCTGCTGAGAGAAACCATATGATAGAAGAGAATGACTCACCAAGTTATCCTCTGACCTCTACATGCAACCTGGAATAAAGAGATGAAAATTTAAAAAGCAAGTTAAATTTATAAAGATTTAAAAGCTTGCTCCTGAGACCATAATTCAGTTGCACAAACTATTGTAAAAATGATGTTACACACAAATTAATATGATTGTTTTAGAGATAGGCTTCAATGGGAGGAATTTTATTGTTATTGTTACAGCATTTAGAGTATCTCTCCAGGAGAGAAATATGCAATGGACTAGAACTGTAAAGCTTAAGTCAAAGTTTGTCCAAGGTAAAATGAGAACATGTATTACCAGAAGTACCCATGCAGAAGAAAAACTTCCCGGTGACTCTCATAAAAAGAACATCATAATAAAGCAAAATTAAACATTGATAATCCTTTTCAAAAAAGATAGGCTACATAGTGAGATGTGGAAAATTTATTAAAATGAAAATGACTGCAGTAGATTTCATTAAGAGCTACAGCTCTAGGTTCAAGAGCAGAAAATGTCTTTAGCTTTTAAATTTTAATTTGGTTTATTACGAAAGAAATAATTAAAATGTAATTTAAAATTGCTAACTTTCATTTTCTTAAAGTCAAATAGAATCAAGATGGCTGGGGGAAATTTCAAGGCCAAGAAGCAAACACTGGATAAAAAATTATTCCTAAGGGCTTAGAAACACATAAAAATTAACCTTTCTTGGGTATTAATGGACTAATCCCATTACAGTGATGGTCAGTGTTGAACTTCAAATGTCAAAGACATATGGCAATGTGTTATTATCAGTGTATATTTCTATTCATTAAGGGTCTGTGCAGTAGAGTTTGGGTAAAATAAGATCTAATTTACTTGCAAACAAGAACCAATTCAATCCCACTTAATAAAATGAAGAGAAGAGAGCTGGAGAGATGGCTCAATGATTAAGAGCACTTAATGTTCTTGTGAAGGACCGAAGTTTGGTAGCCTGGTAGCCAGCACCCTCACAGGGAGACTTACAACTGCCTATAATTCTAGTTCCAGAGGATCTGATGCCTCTGGCACCTGACGGCATCTGCACTCACATGTCCATAGCCACATGTAGACATACACATACATAAAATTAAAGATAGTAAAAGTACTTTTAAGGAAAGGGAGTGAAGGGAAGAAAAATGTCCTGTCCCACGTAAGAAAACTCACATGAGAGAACTTACCACTGAGAGCAGAGCAGGTGAGCTCAGATACTGTCAGCAGCCCTGCATTCTTGCAGGTATTCACCTATGGATGCAACCAAGCATGCATTAGAAACATTTAGGAAAGAGTCTGCATGCTGGTAATGTAGACTGGTGGTGAGCCAGCTGCATAGCATGTTCATGGTCTGGGTTTGAAAACTAGCACCATGTAAAGAATATACCTGTGCTGAGCATCTAGACATCATCATCTTTCAAAGAATGTAATACACCACCTATTTACATAGCATCTATATTGTATTTGGTCTTACAATCTTGAGATAACCAAGCTTTAGCTTAGATGAAGAATTTGAAAACTCTCAAAGGTTTCTGCACACATGACAACCAAATATTCATTAAAAAATAAACTTCATAATGAATCTGGGGTACTTCTGGTAGATCTTTCATATGTTGCATCATGAGATTTCTCTGCAATGTTCGTTTTTAACACATAACACATATACTTTGTCCTGGTAATCACACCAGGCAACATCAAGGACCACTACTGAAAATACCACGGCTCAGACTTGAGACTATTGTCTGTATATTCAACATATTTTGCCTTTAGACAAGCATGAAGATTTGATTTAAGAAAACAATGATTTTCAATAATTTCCTCAATATATAGGTATCAAGTGAGAGTGCCTTAGTATATTTGGCTGGAATTTTGATTTCAAAAATTGCTGTTTGAGTTGCTGGCTTGACCTTGATAAGAAAAAGCATCAAATAATATTGAGTTTAAGACTAGGGCAGAATGTCCAACAGTTTCTGAAATAGTGCCAAACACAGAGTTACTCACACTTGTCAGTTGAGTTAGGGAATATTGCACATTAGCCCATCTTCTGAAAACCACAGGAAACCAGGAAGGTTTGGCTATTTGCACCTTATTGTTAAGTTTAACAAATGCAATCAAGAATGATGGAGGTAAGAAGTACAGTGTGTGAGGTGAGGCTTGAAGTAGATCTTGAAGCATGATTAGGCATGGTGAGATAAAGAAAGAGTAAACAACACTAAAAATATAAGGGGGAATGTTTGACCAACAGAGGGCTGATCATTGGGTTGCTCTTAGATGACACTGGCTTGTGACTAGATATTTTGAGGTCAATTTACTGCTAAGAACACTAAGGGGCAAACGTGTAATATGTGAAGATGTGCATTCTAAGAAGAGTAGGCATTGTACTGTGTTTTCATGTGTAAGAGTTTTTGTTTGGTGTGTGTGTGTGTGTGTGTGTGTGTGTGCGTGTGTGTGTGTGCGTGTGTGTGTGTGTGTGTGTGTGTGTATGTGTGTGTGTTTGCGCGTACATGCGCGTTTTTGTAAATTTACTTTTTAAAATAATTATTTCCTTTAACACAGTCATTCCACTCCAAAAAATATTCAAAATATCAGTGTGCATGTTTATTACAGTGTTGTTTTTAAACAATTAGAAAATCCAGAACAGCCAATAAAACGGAACCACATAGCTTTTATTACCTCTATATAATAATGCATGTATCTAATTATCTTGAATGTCTTCACTCACATGAACCTTTTGAATTGGTAAATTGCTCATTACCATGTTACCTACACAAATAGTATGTAAACTTTCAGTCTTTGATAAAGGCTAACCAAATGAATTGCTAGCATAACTGTTGGAAGAGCAGAGAAGGAAATGGAGAAATGAAAAAGGAGATGGAGGAAGAAAACAAATCAAGCAGGAAGACACTAACTGGCACTGACTCACTCTCACCACAGCCATTTGTCAAGTTTTTCAGACATGGTAAGCACTATGGTTGGCATTACTGTCAAAGACCACCACTTCTTTTTTTTTTTAATTATTTTTTCTTATTTTACATATTGATCCCAGTTTCCTCTCCCTCCTTCCCATGCCCCCGATCCTCCTCCTATTCCATCCCCATCTCCCCACCCCCACTGCACAGGGAAAGTGATGCCTCCAGGAGGGATCATCAAAATCTGTGAAGTCATTTGGAGGGTCTAGGCCCTCCTCCATGTCTCTACGCTAAGGGAGTATCCCTCCATGAGGAATGTGCTCCCAAAGTCTTTTTGTGCACCAGAGATACATCATGGTTCCACTGCCAGAGGTTCCTTAGACTGCACAGGCCTTCTGAGAGCCATGTTTAGGGGGGCCTGAGTCGGCCCAATCCTGGTTTCCCAGCTATCAGTCTGGGGGGTCCATTAGCTCCCTCTTGTTCAGGTCATCTGTCTCTATGGGTTTATGTAGCCTGGTCTTGACCCATTTTCTTATCACTCCTCCCTTACTCCCTCTCTGCAACCAGAATGCAGTTCGGCTCAGTGTTTATCTGTGGGTATCTGCTTCTGTTTCCATCAGCTACTAGATGAGGGCTCTATGATGGCATATAAGTTAGTTATCAATCTCATTATCAGGGAAGGCCATATAAGGTAGCCTTTCTACTGTTGCTCAGATTTTTAGTTAGGGTCACCCTTTTAGGTCTCTGAACATTTCTCTAGAATCAGTTTTCTCTTCAAACTTATAATGCCTCCCTCTACTATGGTATCTGTTTTTTGTTTGTTTGTTTTTGTTTTTTGTTGTTTTTCTCTCTTGTCTATTCGTCCCCCAACTCAATCTTCCTGGCCCCACGTGTTCTGCTCTCCTCCCCTCCTCTTTCTCCTAACTCCCTCTCCACTAACTGCCCCCCCTTCCACTCGCAATATGCCAAAGAGATCTTGTTACTTTTCCCTTCTGTGAGGAACCTTGTATGAATATCTTAGGTTCCTCCTTGTGTCCTAGTTTCTCTGGAGGTGTATATTATAGGATGGTGATCCTTTGCTCTATGTCTAAAATCCATATATGAGTGAGTACCTACCATGTTCCTCTTTTTGTGACTGGGTTATCTCACTTAGGAAGGTTTCTTCAAATTCCATCCATTTGCCTGCAAATTTCAAGATTCTATTGCCTCCCCTGCCCCCCACTGAGTAGTATTCCATTGTGTAAATGTGCCATATCTTCTTTATCTATTCTTCAGTTGAGGGGCATATAGGTTACTTCCAGGTTCTTGTTATTACAAATAATGCTGCTATGAACATACTTGAACAGATGTCTTTGTTGCATGGATGTGTGGATGTGGATCATTTGGGTATATGCCTAAGAGCAGAATTGCTGGGTCCTGTGGTAGACTAATTTCCATCTTCCTGAGGAACTGCCACAGTGATATCACCATTTCTTAAGAAGGCACAAGGAAATAACTCATCCGAAGGCTGATGTGTACAGAGCAGGAAGGCTTTACAGGCACTATTTATAAATGAATTGGTGATAAGACAGCTTTCTCCATGGAAAAGAGGATTCAACAAAGAGTCAAGACAGATGAAGTGGGCATGTGAAAGATGTAGGTTAGGAGTTAGTAGGACAAAGGTTAGAGTACCTGAAGTAGAAACATGAAAAAAAGCCAAAACCAGGCATGTGTGTCTAGAAACTTAGACAATGAACAAAATGGGACAAGTCTATTTTGTGTAATGTCCAATATAAGAATTGGTTATATTTCTGGGAAAGAGGAATAGTGTAGTAGTGATGTATGCCACTCAGGGCATTTTTTCATATTTATCAATATATGTTACAATTTGGCATTTATCATGTGTATTCCTATAATTAGGAGAAATGAATGGTCTTAAAGTTGCACATTTACATAAACAGGGCTAAGCAATTATTCAGTAGGCAGTGTTGGGACACCTTAATATGCTCAGTTTTGGACTCTAGACTATAGGGATGGATATAAATTTCCAAAGATCACTTTGAGTCTGTTGGCTTCTTGTCTTCTGAATGCCAGAATTAGCCAGGGTAGCAGGCACAGAGCCAGCCAGTGGCCAGGCCTACCTCTATCTTTAGTCTCTTTGCTTCCTAGACTGTGTGTTTTCTTCTAACAGGGTCTTCCTGATTCCACAGCTTCTTTGATCTGAGCAATGTTTGAGAAGTAGTTCCTGTTTAACTTTGTAGAGAATTAGCTAGCCAAGCAACTTCAGAATTTCTACATGGGGAGGGGAGAGAAATTCTATGACACAATGATATTTGGTAGATTTTATGTAGAGGACATTTTAGTTATTAAGATAATATTGGGGAATCCAACTATCTCTATTTGATAGTAACACATCGGACATTAAGTTAAAATATCATGTGGGATAAAGTCATAAATGAATAGTGACACAGACAAGGCCTGGAGGCACAGAGTCATAGACTTTAGGGTCAGAACTAAGTGTCTCACTCACTGCCAGCTTTTTAAATATTAATGCATCATAGCTTTTCTGAGTTCATATTTCTTCATTTAATGTCCCTCTCTCATGGATATGATAAAACCATATAACATAAACATATACCCCAAATTTCACTTTTAAAGTCTATTTTGTAAATGTCCATGCCCACTCCAAAGAAACTTCAGAAGGATCTGGAAAAAGAGCAGAAGGCAGGAAAGGGTTTTCTATACACCTTAAACTTCAATCAACACTTTAAAGTATAGATAAATCGTGTATGATATGTTTTCCTTGCCTTATTAAAGCAAATAATCAACTCAACAAAGAGGAGAGTGTTTTTCTTCATAGTTTTGAAAGTTTCAGATATGATGCTGCAATTCTGTGCATGTGGTACATAGAACCTCAAGGCAAAAGTCTATGCTGGACTAAACATGTTCCATTTGTGGATTGGATACAAAGAAAGGAAGAGCAAGAGAGCTAGGCCCCACATAACTAGTGACATGAGGACCTCCCACTAGGCCCCACTGTCTCCTCCTGAGGCACATAATTAGTGACCTAAGGACTTCTCATTAGGCTCTACTTCTTAAAGATTCTACTAGTAGTACCATGTTGAGGATACATCTTTAGCATACAAGCCTTTGGAAGACATTCAAGCTGCAAACTCTAGCAGGTGGATCTCAAGGTATAAGGAGGAAGCTGTCATTGATACAGAAGGGGATGAAAGAAAAAGACAAAGGTAGGAGAATCAGCAAATATTCAAATACCCTTTTATGATAGAAGCTGGTTCATGCTAAGCTTTCAGTTCTTTGGGATGTGGTAAGACATGAGATAAAGGCTGTACTTGATATTTGAATCACAAGCTTCTAGATGAGATGCCCTGTGTTGGGAGTCTATACCCCTTCTATACCAGTGATTTTCAACCTTCATAATACTGTGACCATTTAATACAGTGACCCTCAGCCATAAAATCATTTTTGTTGCTACCTTATAACTGTAATTTTGCCACTCTTGTGAATCATAATGTAAATATCTGGTATACAGGACATCTGGTATGCAACCCCTGTGAAAATGTCATTCAACTCCCAAAGGAGCAGTGGTGACCCAAAGGTTGAAAACCATTACTACTCAACTCATATTAATGAAGGACCTTGACTTTCCTCTTCTGACGAATAGCACCATGACTAATTGGCTGGTGCTGTCATGTAACTGAAGGCATTTTGACTTATTAATTCATTTAAACTGAAACCAAAGTGGAATTCATTTATAAATATTGCAAACTCATGTGAAGAACTCTGCAATATAGTGCTTTACTGCTTGGTGTTTGCAAACTCACATTAGAGATGTGATTGTGCAGTTAAACAAATAAGAATTGTGAAACATACTTAACCCCTTCTTTTCCAAGAGAGCCTTCCAGAATATATTAGGAAGAATTGAAAATATTTTCCTACTTTGTCTGGCATTGATTTTCTTTGAAGTAGCTTCTCCCTGTTGTGTCATGACATACATTTCATGAAATTCTTTCCTCCTCATCTCACTTGAGAATAAATCTGGTAAATGCAGAACATTCTTACACACATCTCCACATAATGAGACTGGATGTTTCAAGAGCATCACAGTGGGATAGCCTAGTAATTCATGGGTTGTTGTTGTTTCATTTGCTGTTTAGGTATTGTCAACCACATTGACCTAGCGATAGCATGAGAACCCAGCTGTGTGTGCAAGTGCCTCTGAAACACTGTAAGCCTTTAACATCTAGGAGTTTTTCAAATCCCCAAATCCTGAAACAAATCTCTATTTGTTCTGCTGTAGCAGGAGGAGCACTGGAAGCAGAAATGACTACCTTGCCCTCCTTTATTTTCTTTTCCTCTATAGAAGCTTGATTGAGCTGTAGGGTATGGGGTAAACACACATTAGTCCACTGCACAGAGGCTAGAGATGGGCTGGGATGGAGAACTCACAAAAATGTGAAACCATCATGGCCTTTTCAAACGCCTTTAGTGTAATATATCTCTGCTTCCTTCCTTTGCTCTATATTACCCTCTCTCCCATTTTAAGCATACCCACCTTTTTTCCTCTTCACCATTTACAGTGCCCATATCCTACCATCCTGCTCTGTAAAGCCCCTACCTTCTTATTTGAGTTTGCAGTACTGCACCAATATCCTGTTTCTTGACATATTAACCTAGCTTTTTGATCTTACCTCAGGAAAGCATCCTGAAATGTAAATGTCTTGTGACTGAATGAAAGTATTTTGAAATAATAACTACTGTTTAGAATGCTGTTGCTTTCTGTGATAGCTGCAAATGTGTTTCAGATTCTCTAAGAGCCAGATTTGATAACCACATCACATACATCAGCCCACTCATTCCTGTGTCCCTGGAGACTGAATGCTGACATCAGTAGTCATGAGATATCAAATAGGAGGTGACTGCCCTTGTTTAATAGAGGGCAGAGCTTCTCTTTCATGCATGTTTGCTAGGATACCCAGGATAATATCAACCTGCTGTCTTAGAGGTCCAGAGTGATTTAATTCTGAGTTAATGTACTCACTCAGCTTCCTTTGTTTTTCATAAAACTATGACCACTATGATTTTCTCCTGTCCCTTTGAATTTCTTTTGTCCTGGTGAGTGACATAATGTTTGGTGAACAAAAGGTATATTTGAAAGTCATGTGGAAAAGGTTTGATCTCCTGAACCATGTGATAAAAGTACGAAACTAAATCCCAAAAATTGTTCACTGGTATCCAGATGGATCACACTTTCTACTTATCACCTACTCGGGAAAATGTTGTGATATATTCATATATATATATATATATATATATATATATATATATATATATATATATATAAAGTTGTATGTGGCTATGCTAAACTCTCCTAGGTATCACCTACTGCACTCATTTGTCAGGTCCTGGCTCTAGATCTCCCTCATCCCTGTGAGCTTGCTGCATCATCACTCACCAAATGACCTCACTGTGCATCTCTCAGATATGAGATTCACATCACATGCTGGATATGTGATCAATACTAACCAACATTTGTTTAATAAACAATTGACCATGGCTAGACTCACAGATGCTTACCAGAGTTCACAGTCTCTTACTCACACAAATACTTGTATCTATTGGCTTGACTGAGCAACATTAATAGTTCACCATAATATACACATAAATGTTTACAGGTGATTTGCCTGAGGCCATCAATAACCCAAGACTGTTTGAATTATTTTATCCATATTTTTATAGGTTAAAAACTATTTAATCTGGGGCCACAGATACCTGGATTTGGATCCCAGCATCCACATAGAAAAGCCAAGCATACCAGGAATACTAGAGGCTTCATAGACTTCCCAGTCTTCCTAATAGCCACATTCAGGGGGTCTGGGTCAGTCCTATGCTGGTTTCTTGTTTCAAATTTAAATTAAAAAAAGAAAAAAAAAACAGAAAAAGAAGAGACAAGTGTAGTGAGATATTCACCTTGTCGCGCCTGTGGCATAGACCATGCCCATTGGGGGTGGAGACAGGGCCAGATGTTACCTGTGGGAACTAAGTCTGAGGAGGGGGCTCAGAGAGCTCTCTTGCTTGCAGCAAGGGGACAGGAGTACATCTGGAGGCATCCTTGAAACCAGGAACCTGCTGGTGTTCATCTGTCTATGTTGTGAGCTATTTCTCCCTTAATAAACATCTATTCTGCCTATTTGTTTCTCCTGATCCTTATTAAACATCAATAGACAAGCATGGTTGTACATGGTTGTAACCCTAGGGCAGTGTGTCCCCAGTCACTCTAGCCAATTGGTAAGCTCCGAACTAGTGAGAGGCAGTTCTCAAAAGGATAGTGTAGAGACTAATAGTAGAAGACACTGGAAATCCATCTCTGGCCTTTACATACATGTAAAAACATACAAACACACCTATGCATACCAAACAACAAATGTTTTATTTTATATAACTAGGAAGCAAACAAACAAAAAATGGCTATACATGGCATAAAACTACTTTCATAATACCACCTATGTTACTAGGTGTATTTTAAAAGCCAATTAAGTGTTATTACTGTGTTCTTAAGAAAAGCATTTGTAAAAAATACTTCATTACACCTTTCAGCCTAAATGTTTGGCTGGGCAAGGACTGAAACAAAAATCATGGCAAATTTTACTCTTATAAAATATATTAAAATGTATAATATGTTTTGCTTTAGGGTGGTCCCATGGAATATATTTGATTAGCACTAAAAAGTATTCAGTGTGCCAAAAAATAATATAGAAATCATAAGTCAATGACACTTCAAAAAAGTGTACTTTGCTTGTGATTGGTCCAATATGTATGTGTGTGCATGCATTTGTGTTTTCTGCCTTTGTCATTTTTTCCTCCATGATCCTCTGTACCTGTCTCATTAAAGAAACTATGAAGATCCCCATGTTACAGCACAGTGAATATAACAGGATGGTGCTCTCTTTAGAGATAAATTACAAAGAAAAACCTCCATGTTTCTAAAGCTGTGTTTCCTTGATGTTTCCAACTAAAATGTTATGAATTATTTTAAAATGTTACAAATTTACAAGAAGGTCAAAAATGGCAGTACAATTTCCCACTTGCTTTTATGTAGTTACAATGTACACAGAAGCAAATGTAGGTAAATGTGCATATCCAGGGTATTAAGTATGTGCACATTGTGCAGCTATCACCCCCTGACACCTCCTGAACTCTTCTCAGCATACAGAACTGAAGCTCTGTATTCATCAACCAGTAACTGCCCCTCACTCCTTCTTCCTAGTCCCTGGAAACCACTAGTCTAGTTTCTCCTCATGTGAGTTTTAACTATTTTGATTGCCTCATATAAATAGTATTTGTACAATACTTACCATTTGTGGTTTATGTCATTGTTCTTGGTGTTCTTTAAGTTCTTTAACACCATCACAGTAGTCTGTGAGATGTGAAATAGTGTATCTGCTTATCAGTTTACCTGTCAGTAGATGCTCAAGTAACATCCCCTTTTAGCTATTGTGGAATCTGCAGCCCTGAACATGAGCACACCAACATCTGTTCAACACTCTTCCTGCAGTTCTTTTGAGTATATCTAGGAGTGGAATGCTGTAATATGATAATTATATTTGGGGTTATTTTGAGAAGCTGCCATCTTGCTGTCCCACTAACTACACATTTCCACTACTCCCTGTTATTTTCTGTGGGTTTTTCTTTGTAAAGGAGATAATGTACAGAAAAAAAAAATACCTTCATGGTTATTTTTGTACTTATATTTCTAAATGGAAGTTTATTTTTAAATGGTGCATGTAAGCTAGTACCTATTTGTGAGATGCCATATGAAGTTTCAATATATGCCTGTGTTGCAGAATGCTAAAATCAATTAAATATACCCATTTTCTCCATTAGTATTGCTTTTATTCTGCGTGTCTAAGTATGTGGGGTTTGTATTTATGCATGCTCTTATGTGTGTGGGCACAGGTGTCTGTTTGGATACACATACATTGAACATCTTCAATTGCTTTCCACCTTTTCATTGAGGCAGGATTTCTTGGTTGAACCAACATCCCTCAGATAAGTTTGGTTTAGCAACTTCGCTTCTTCCAGGAATCTCCTGTCATTTTCTTTTGAGCACTGACAGTGTGTTGTGGCCATTGAGGACAACACAACCACTTGGAATTTCTATCAATTCTGGGGATTCAAACTCTGGTCCTATTGAGTGACAAGCACTTTATCCACTGGGCCATCTCTCCAGACCAATAATTTCTTAATGATTAAAAATACTCAAATGCCTTTCTTGTGGCTTTTTAAAGTACATGCAGATTACATTTATGTACCGTCACTGCATAGTCAGTAGCACACCAGAACTTGCTCCTATATAACTGTAACTTAGTAACCATTGATCAGCTTTACCCCATCTTTCCCTCTCCTGCCCTTCTCAGCCTCTAGGGAATCAACTCCTCTACCCAGTTTCTGTGAGATCACCTGTTACTTGATTCCACACCTGAGTGAGTTCATCAGCTTAATCTTTACGTACTGGGTGTATTTTATTTAGTGGAATAAATGTTGTTTATTTATTCCAGTTCCAGACATGTTGTAACCACTGTAATTTTAACCCTGTAATTGCCTAATAGTATCCTGTTGTACACATTACCTCATTTACCATTCTGTCAGTAAACTTTTTCCTTTTCTTTTTTTTATTATTTAATATTCTGTTCATATTTTACATATAATCCCAGTTCCCTCTCCCTCCCATCCTCCCATGACCCACCCCCAATTTCATCCTTCATCCACTCCCCAGGGAGGGTGAAGACTTCCATGAGAGATCATCAAAAATGAGTCAAGTCATTTGGTGTAGGGCCTAGGCCCTCCCTCATGTCTCTAGGTTAAGGGAGTAACCCTCCATGGCTTCCAAAGTCCATTTGTGCACTAGGGCTACATCCTGGTTTCACAGCCAGAGGCCCCATAGACTGTCCAGTCCTACAAGCAAATGCGTTCAGGGGGCCTGTTTTGGTATTATGTTTGATTCCCCATCTGTCAGACTGGGGTCCATGAGTTCCCACTTGCTCAGGTCAGCTATTTGTGTGGGTTTTCCCAGCATAGTCTTGACCCCTTTGTTCATCACTCATTCCTGTCTGAAACTGGATCCCAGGAGTTTGTAAACTTTTAAGTCATTCCAACTTTGTGTATTCTTTAGTATATTTCTTCCTGTATACTGTTTTTAGTGTTTAAAGACATTTTACCTCTTTAGCTAAATATCTCCAAAGTTGGTGTGTTGGTTATATATGCATGTCTCTCTATATGTATATATTTTGTTGCTATTTTGGATGTACTTGCTTTCTTGCTTTCAACCAAGTAATTTGCTAATGATATATATTAGATCACTAGTGGTTTGTGTGTGTGTGTGTGTGTGTGTGTGTGTGTGTGTTTCGTATGTTAGTGTTTTGTTTCAAAATTTGATGAATATGTTTGCCAGTACTGATAGTTTTTTTGAAGATCTAGATATTATTATGTACTTAAGATCACACCAGCTGGAAACAGTGGCTGCTTGACTTTTGCTTTTCCTGTTTGGTTCACTTTATTTCTTCTCTCACCCAATTGCTCTGTCTATTATCCAAATTCTGTTGAATAAGCTTGATGTAAGTAGGACTCCCCTTTCTTATTTGTAGTCTTACATCAAGTTATGTTTAATATTCCTTTTATCCACAGTGCCCATTTCTGCATTGATTCTGGAGGACTGTCTATTCAAGTATTTTCCTATTTTAATACACAATAAATGCACATATTTATTGGGAACAGTATAGTAATTCAATACTTGTATATGTAAATAGTATCAAGTAAAACTGTAATTATAATTCTCCTCATTTTCAATATTTGTCAACGCTCTGTGCGAAACATTTAGACTTCTAATTTTTTTATAAAATATAAAGAATGGTAGGCTATGGTAACTATTCAAACCTATACAATAACAGAATTTGATTCCTCCAGTTGGATTTTGTGTTTATTGTTGTTGAGTTTTAGGAGTGCTTTATATATTATGACTATGAGTCCTTTATCAGATATAGATAGCAATGCTTGGGAATTTTTCTGATGTCATTTTGTGGCCAAGGAAATGAAGCCTGTGGCCTCATGTGTGATACACAAGCATTGTATCACTGTGAATCCTGAATCTCAGTAATGTCAGAGATTCGGTTTTACAAGTCGCTATTACATTGAGAACTTTAAACACCACTCTCCTTGAGATATATTTCTGAATTTTCTTTCATTGAAGAATATTTACAAAGCACAAACTCTTTGCCATGGAGATTTCAAAATTATTTCACATACAGATAGTGACATTTCTATTAAAAATTCTGGCAGATTTCTATTTCTTCAGAGTATGTCATGTTCTCCTTACCAGTTCTGTGACTAGAGTATTATATTGTGATTTGCTATTTGTTTTTCTGTTTACTGTTTTAGTGAGGTGTTTTCAAGTCCTAACAGTCAAACATAGGATCTATTTCAGTCCTCAGTTAATTAAGCAGGGTCGACTAAGTAACTCAGGAATGCCAAAGTACTCTTGCCTCAGCCTTCTGAACGCTGGAGTTTCAGAAGTGTATCATACAGGCTAGGGCTGCATACTTTAGTTTTGTTTGTTTGGTAGGTTGGTTTTGTTTGTGTTGTTGTTATTGTTTTGATTTTGTCTTTCTCCACCATTATCTATTATTTCAGTTTTTGATATTAAAATATAATTACACAATTTCTCTCCTCTTTCCTTCCTCCAATCTCTCCCATATAGCTCGCTTTGTTTTTTCTCAAATTCTTAGCTTCTTATTTTTGTTATATATTAATAAATACAACCTACTAGGTTCATATATGTTACCAGTAGTCCTACCCAACTGTGATGCTTATGAACTACAACAATGATCTGCATGGCATGGTAATTTATAAGGGTGCAATATTGGAACTCACATTTTGTCAGGAACCAACAGTATCTAATTGGACTTAAGGCCTGCTCAACTAAGGGAAAGCATGCCTGATACTAGAAACCTAACAAACTAGTCAGACCTAGTAAGGTCATGGATCTTTGTGGAAAACCTACTTCTGTCACTTTACTAGGCAAGTATAATCCCTAACTGCATTATAAATACTTATTCTTAAAACTCACATCTGAGTGTAGCTTCCACTCCTCATTAAAGAAACTTTTCAGAAAATGGAGACCATAACAGAAACCATAATGGAACAAGACATAGAGAACAATTCAGTTTGTGATGGCCAGCCCCAGCTGATATATCTGTAATACAGCTCTTGCACCTATGGCTCACAAGAGAGGTGGAAATATTGTAAGAGTCATAGGGAGAGGAAGTCTGTTGTGTGATAGTGTCTTCTAGGAATTAGAGGACAGCTTCACCCATGATACTTTAACTACATGGCTCCATGAACAAAACCTCACCAAGGAGGACACCAACAGACATGCTAACATAGAAGGGCAGATCTCACCAGGCCCTAAACCTAAACAAAGAATTGTAGGTAACTAGGATAGGCTGAGAGTGGGAGATGTTGCATTGCTGGTGGACGCTGGAAGGCTTAGGATCCTGTGGAACCCGCTGCGTTCATCTGCCTATGTTGTGAGTTACTTCTCCCTGAATAAACATCTGTTTGCCCTAATTGTTTATCCTGATCCTTATTAAACCACAATATCTCAAGACTTGTCCATATTCCATAATCAACTTGGGACAAAGCAAGGAAAGGATCCATATGTAGTGATTTCCAGGTCACTGTTCCCAGCTGTGGATGTCACCTAGACAAACACCGTTGAGCAAATAAAGAATGCCAGACTATGTAAATGTAAATACTCCACCAATTGTGACAAAGGAACAAAGAAAACTGCCCTCTAATTTCAACGTATTTCAGAACATTTGTCAAGTGAACAGGGAACTTAGTTGGAATCTATGTTATTCTGCTTATTAAGGAAGGATTCATGTCAGAAATTATTAACCTAGTAACATAATGTACATATATATATATATATGCTTATATTATATTATATAAATATGTATGAGCAGATTTGATCCTGTCAAAATTTCTTTTAAAAGTACTTATTTTTCCACGTCTTTTTATTCTGGAACACTGTACTTCCAAGAGATGTGTCAATCCATAGAGCGTTGTATCTGTCAGATAGTGTGCAGAGTGCCTCACTTGGCTTGGCCATTTATTGACATTAAGAAGTCAGTGGACATAAGAATAAGGTGAAGCCAAATGAATCAATCAGGCAATAGGGAAAAGTAGTGGACTGAAAAATAAGAGATTCTTAGAAAAGCTGAGTTACAGCCTGGTCACTGGGCTGAGACTCCCGGCTCACCTTTAGATTCAGTAATAGTTTCATAATGGTTACTACCAGAAGCAAAGCAGAAATGCTCCAGCCTGGAGGCTGTTGGTAGTTTACAAAATTATGATTTTTGTGGGTGAGAATAGACAGAAATTTAACTTTCTCAAGATTGAATGTGTCTCTTCAAAAAGGATAAATTGGGATCCTAGTCCCCAGAACAATAGAATGTGGGTTTAATAGAAATTAAAGTGATTATAGTATTGTCAAATTAGCTCAGGTCATTAGGGTTGGCCTAAGTGAATGTGACCGATGCCTTTATAGAAAGGAAAAATTGTACACAAATACCACTTGCCTATAGGAGAAATCTCATGTTCATAGCTCTTCACCAAAAAATGATGTATCTAAAGTGTGTCATTCCCCCATAGCTTCAGACGGTATTAATCTTGGTTTCAATTTCCTATCTTTCTCATATAAGACGTCAAATTCGTTTGTGTAAACCATCAAATCTATGAATCCTTGTTACAACATCCATGAAAAGTAATGCAGACTCAGCCTTTCTCCAGAACTCCTCTTTGCCTTTCTCCATCAGCCTTCAGGAAGCTTTCTTTGAATGCACTCCTATGAGGTACCTAGCCCTGGGGCAGTGCCTGGTATATACTGAAGAAATAAAAATATCAGCCCTTCTTGCTTGAGCAATTCCAGTCTAGATGGAGCCAAAGGACAGAGTGCTAGAGAATACACAGTAACAACACAAATCAGTATTTAATAAAGTCAGTGAAGTCTAACTAGACCAGCTTCCCTCAAAGCCGAGTGATTTAGAAGTAGCTCTTTTTGGTAGATTTTCTTACACATTTGTTGGATACAATTCAATTTGCATACTATAAAATTAGCCCACTGAAAGTAAAGAGGTTGATTATTTTTTACTATACTCACAGCTTTAGGTAACTGTCAACTATAGTTTCAGAACATATCAATCACTACAAAAGGAAGCTCTGCCATTCATACTGACCATGCACGCCTGTTCGTGGCAACCATTAGTCTACTTTTTATCTGTAAGTGTTGGCATCAGCATTTCACATAGATGGATCCAATAAGATGGGTTTTCATATCTACCTTTCATGGACTGTTTTAAAGGTTTATCCATATTCTAGTATTAGAATGCTGCTCCTTTTTCCTACTATAGGGGAGATAAATTCTTATATCTATCATCTCAGTGGTTTTGACCAAGCTTGCTGATTAAATTGACAGAGAAAACAGAAAATCATACAAATTAATACATGTTTTC
Organism: Cricetiscus sungorus; assembly: GCA_030556225.1. Classification (NCBI taxonomy): domain Eukaryota; kingdom Metazoa; phylum Chordata; class Mammalia; order Rodentia; family Cricetidae; genus Cricetiscus; species Cricetiscus sungorus. The sequence goes on along the minus strand of JANBXA010000735.1, from coordinate 19,618,015 downwards.
TTTGTGCCCAAGAACCTTTCTTTATAAGGATATAAAGCCTTTATGTTACGCTGAGCAAACACAAATCATTGTGAAAACATAGCTAAGCTGAATGTCGAAGCTGGAAGAATGTAAAAATTATGTTAGCATGGCTTGTTTGCACAGAATTCTCTCAGTTCTGGCTCCCCATCAAAACATCTCCTTTCTCCTGGTATAGGGAGGGTCATCCTTTACTCAGGAGATGCAAGTTGGTAAAACAAAGAATGAAACAGTAAGCCCTTTCTTATATCTACTAGTTTTTAAGTAACTTTACCTCAAAATAATCCTTATATCAAAGTAGTGTGGTCTGGGTTGGCCTATACTGTTACTGTTCATTGCCAGGCAATACTTAGTCATCTAGGCACACCTCCTTTTGATTTATCTTAAAGACTTTAAGCTTGTGTACTTATGTTCCTGTTGCTTCTTGGCATATTTGTGGACATATTATTGTCTTCAGTTGTCTGGGTTATGTAACTGGGAATGGGGCTGATCCCTCTGAGGGCCACCTACAGGTTCAGAATTTTAGAGGGCATCTATTAAAATAAAGCACTAGTACCTTTATTCCTGTTGCTGCTTCATTTTATTTTAACTCTACTTCCTACTTAAGTACACTCATACACTGGGTCCTCCTGGCTCTACAACACTACAGCTGAACATTCACTGTGGCACATAACCTTCATATATACACATAAATAAACATAACACCTGGCTGTTATGATGACCCTGGTAGTTTGGGGTTCTAATTTGAAAATATCTTACGTGTTTATGTACTCCTTTATGATGTCCACCAAAAGTAAGGGCCAGGGAGGAAAGGAGGTTTTTGAACCATCAGCCTTATCAAGTAGAGAATTATTTCAAATACTAAGGGAAATGTGACCCAAAGTTAAAGGTGCTGGAATCCATCTGGACTTGTCAGACTTTGACTACTATATAATTTTCACAAAATAGGAAAAACATGAATTATTGAATAGACCTTATTATATGCAAGTCATAGTCTATAACGCAAATTCATTTGCATGAAAGACCATGGCCTAGACAAAGATATCTTAGATGGCTAGGATGACTACAGATACAGGTGTAACTGGAAGATGCCTAGGTGATGCTTTGGAGCTCCAATAGCCTCTCCTTTGCTCAACTTTGCTCACCTATATGTCTCAGTTCTTTGCCTAGCAAGTTATTTCTGCCTGTGCCAGACCTTGCTATCCTGTTGGTCCCAATTCTAACAGTTCATTCATGATTATTCAAAGGAAGAAACAGTCTCTCTCCCACATATCATGGAACAAATGCAGTTTACAACTGGAACTTTGTAAATCACTAACCCCAGCTACCACAAGGTGATGCAATGTAATTGGCTCACTGAATAGGAAGGGACTCAACTTCCTGTCACCTTGCAGGGAAGTGTTAGCTTCACCCAAACCAGGTAGGACCAGTTTCTTCTTGTGAAAGGAACATCTCTGCTCATGATGAATGATGCCTGCAGGTCAATAAAATAACTTTCAAGACAGCAATAGAAAAATTCTCCATTAAAACAAATACACAGCACTTCTCTGGGCTGGAAAAACTACATATATTAGTTTTAAAAGCAAAGTAAATGAAATTTATATGCATGATGACTGGGCTAAATAGTTTTCTTTTATTACATTTATTTATTTATTTATTGATTGATTGATTGATTGATTGATTGATTGATTGTGTGTCTGTGTATGATGGCTGTGGAGGTCAGAGAACAATGTATAGGAATCAGTTCTCCATCAGATCCCAGGAGTGAGAGTCAGGTCTCCTGAGTTGGTGGCAAGTGCCTTTACCTCATGAACCATGGATGCAAGATTACTTTTTTAAAAACAAGGGCATTCCTAACACCCAGCAGCCACATGCCGTTGCCATTGCACTCAAACAACTGCAGCCTGTGTTACCTGCTAAGACTAACAAGAGACTGGGCCTATTCACCATTTTATCAATCGCAGGGCAGAGGCTCATGAGGCTCACCTTTCACTAACGATATATGGGCCTTAATGGTTGATGTCAGGAGTTGTTGTTTTCCTCAGTGGTGTAGCCATCAGCAAGTTCTCTATGTTTCAGAAAATAATCCACCCACTTATATAAACAGCCATTATTGAACACACACACACACACACACACACACACACACACACACACACACGCACACACACACACCACTTCTTTTAGGATGAGGAACTTGAAATATGAGTTGCATATTCTTGACTATTTCTATGTAGATTTGGGAGGGGATTCCATGTTCCATTTCTTCTACACATTAAAAAATAGATATGAGTCTCCTTATATGGAATAGGTTTTATTCCCTGATTTCCATCACACACAAAGACATTTGCTTCTCATGGAAAGCATTCACAATTGCTTCTCTGTCATTGTATCCATCTGAGCATCGCTCCCTGCAGGGAAGAGGCATCTGAGGATCTAGACAGCTTTCCACTGTGCCTGTCTATTTTAGATTGTTTGTTTGTCTTTAAGACCCCAAAACAAGAAACACCATTAGTGGGAGCACCAATTATGAAGCTCCAGCTAGCAAAGTGTCAAGCTTAAATAAAACCATACCCACTCTGGAGCTTCCTTCCCTTAACACACCAGCTTTGTCTTACCAGCTTTGTTCTTTAATGAGGGCTAAATTTTAAAAAGGCCTATTGAGCAACATTGATAAAAATAGTAAATTAAAAAGACCTGAATCCTAAAGTTTTGCGGGTGGTCCCAGATTTATTGGTAAGTAGGGGAAATAGTTTTTCAGTTATGAATCTGCTCCCTTGATTAAAATATGCTTTAATTAATTCTTATACACAGGACATGGATGCCACTCTTATGCTAAGGGATTACCACTGTGTATATGAAATGATGGGGACACAATGAATTCAAGTGCAGAGCAGAATTGCTAACAGTGATGTGAGTGAGTGATACATGCAACAGGGGGTAGAGGCAAAGGAACATAGATTCCTCTTCTTTTGCCTGCTCTCCCCTCCTCTCCATTTCCCCTTTCTCTTCTGTTCATTTTCTCTCCCCCTCCTCCTTTATCTATATTCCTATACTTTAGCCCTCCTGCCTTACTTCCTGAGTAGATGAGATTACAGGTATTGGCCATCATGCCCAGTGTGTTAGGTGCAAACCCTTGAAGATTTTTCTTTTAATTGCTAGCAAACCAGTTTTAGTTTTTAAGAAATACCTGCCAAAACACTTAGTGTTTGTTCTCTGTACAGATACAAGTTCATGGTCAACTTCTTACAGCCTTTGGACATTCGGAGAATCTTGGCTTACAATACCTCTCATAGTAGGTCCCTCTACAGTCCAGCCTCTGTGAATAGTAATGAATTAGGGAGTTTTTAATCACTCTCTAAGTAGGTTATTATTTGTAATCATACTATAGATGATTGTGACTATCCAATGACATCTGAGTGTTCTGATAGTCACAGGGTTAACTCTTGGCTTTAATGAAATTAACCACACCTGTGGAACATGCATGCTTGCTTGTCTGTTACCTCCAAAACTAGAAATAAGTTGAACTAGGTATTCAGAACCATCAGCAAGTGTCTAGACTATTTATAAATAATCAGTTAAAGCTAGGCATGGTGAATCATACTTGTAACCCCAGTACTTAGAAGGCTAGAAGGCAGGAGGATAACTGGGAGTTTGAGGACAGCCTGGGCTATATAGTAAGTTTCAAGCCAGCTTGGATTATGATATGACACCCTGTCTGAGGTGATAAAAATTATTCCAGTAAGGTTCTTATGAAAGTTTGGATTGTTTTGCATATCCAAGGTTTATGTATGTGTTCTTCATAGTAGTAGTACTCAGGTTGGGCAGCGGGGTGTGGGGTGGGGGGTTCGGGTGACTTAAGTAGTTGGTCTTAGTAGGGAGTAGTTGGTCATTAGGGCACTTACCTCAACAGGGATTAATTCATATCTTAAAGGACACCTCAGTAGTTTTTCTGAGTGATCATGAGAAGACCAAGGCCAGCCCCACCCAGTTCTGTCTTCCTATTTGGCATCTTGGTTCCTTACTGCTCCACTCAGTTGCTCCTCTGTGCTCCTTTACCGAGCTGAGCCACTATCTGCACCATTCTGTTGAGCTTCCAAAACAATGAAACAAATAAACTCTTCTTCAGAAGTAGCCTGCCTATTGTAGTTAATTGTAGTAATTACAGGCTAATCCAGTTTTCTTTCTTGTTTTATTAATAAGACAATTATTGGGTGGAAGGGTGGTGGAGTGAATTTGAGGCAGTTTATGACTTCACACAAATATCCTTATGACCAAGAACAATGTTAATCTTAGTTGGGGTTTCTATTGCTGTGAATAGACACCATGACCCTGGCAACCTATACATTTTATTGGGATTGATTTATAGTTTCAGAGGTTTAGTCCATTATCATCATGGTGGGAAGCAAGGCAGCCTTCAGGCAGAGGTGGTGCTGGAGAGGCAGCTGAGAGTTCTACATTTTGTTCCTCAGGCAGTAGAAGCAACTATGTAACACAGTAGCTTGAGTGTAGCTTGGGCATAGGAGATTTCAAAGCCTACCCCTCTGCAGTGACACACTTCCTCTAACAAGGCCACAGCAACTCTAACAAGATCACACCTCACTCATCATGGGGGACATTTTCTTTCAAATCACCATAATGTTCATTAAAGTAGATTTCCATCGTGGGAATCCTGCTCATTGCTGCTCCTGCTTTTTGTCGTCACTGTGGCTAGGAACTCTACACTAATGTATCACTCTTACTAGAAATGTATACAGCAACTATACATAAAGCAGCCTTCTTCTCCTCTATCTTCTTGGCTCCTTAGCCCTGTCTTCATAGGATGTTCTCTCCTGATTATCTGGAATGACTTAGGTCTGCATACAACATGTCTTCTGGTTTCGTCCATATTTTCTTGTACACCTCATAGTTAAATTGCCTGTATGTTCACCGTGGAGTCCACTGCATTTCTGAGGCCAGCCTAAGTGGCAGGTGGAAGACTCCACATTATCGAATTTGAGGAAGGATCTGGCTCTCTTCAATCTTGCTGGAGCAATGAGAAAGCAAATTGTATTTCAACTGATAGTCTGATAGACACCAACAACAAAACCATCAAAGTGTTATTTTTAGCTGGCATGCACAGTTTCCTTCTGAAAATGTAATTCTCTTGGTGGTCTTCCTTTCCAAAAGGGAGTTCATTTTCCTTTCCAGAAATGATTTCTGCACGTTTTCTAGATGCTCCATTGTGGGCAATCACTGTACCCAGTAATGGGTGGGCTCAGTCTCCAGCAACTTATCCCTGCCTTCAATCTGTGGACCTACACAATCTGGCCAAGGCTTGCTGATCTATAGGACACATGGAGACCCAATGCTGATATCTGATATATATATATATGTCCAGGAAAGGTGAATTCAAACCAGTTACATAGCTTTTCTTTGTGCTGGATTCTGGAACTGTAAGGATGCATGAGACAAAGTCCTTTCCATTGTACAGAAACTTTAATCAAGGAAGAATAAAAATAAGAAATATTTTCTGATTTATTGCTATATTTCTTTTGTTTATATTATTTATTCATATCTCCTTAGTTACTACCAGAAAAAAAGGAACTTTATTAGTTTCTAAAGCTAGCATACTAAGTGCTATATTTTATAAGGATATTTCATACTACATGTCAATATAAATTTTTACTGATCCCCATGTTTAAATGTCCTCTTTCCTCTTATACTGTTCTTATGGTCCCCTACATACCCTCAAATAAACCCATTTCTTTTGTGTTTCATTATCCCTTTTCTTTCTTTCTCTCTCTGTTGAGTTTTCTTTATTTATAACCTTTATTGGTTATAAATAAATAGATGTTATAGAATCATATTTATTCTGATTTATTCAAAGTATATAGGCATATATATTCTGCATATGGTTGAAAATGAAAGATATTATCTTTCTGAACTTGGTTTTTACATCTAACATAATAATTTCCAATTTTTTCCATTTTTCTAAAAATGCAGTGATTTCATTTCTCTTTATGGCTGGGTAAAATATGAAATTCCATTTGTTGATGGACTTATAGGCTGGTTTCATTTTCTGGCTATTGTGAATGTTGTAGTAATAAATATGGGTATGCAAATATCCCTACAGTACATTAATTTATAGTCCCATGTATATGCAGGAGTGGTACAGCTTGTGCCTAAAATATCTGTAGTTTTCCCAGCCTCCTCCACATTCCACAGTGACTAGAACAGTCCACATACCCAACAGTGAGTAAGGGCTCCTCTTTTCCCTTATCTATGCCAACATGTGTTATCTTTTGTGAAAAGTGAACTTTGAACTTAGAAGAGGTTGGATGAACCAGATAATATAGAATAATGCCCTAGTTTGAGAGCTAAAAGATAAAGCAGGAGTTCATGGGTACAAAGGATTTTTGATGAGGAGACTGAGGCTGATTGTGGTACTCTAGTACTGTTGATCGGCACCCAAATTCATGCCAAGTCATGCCACCCCCAGGCTAGTTCCAACTGAAGGATGTGTAAGGAGATGTATTCCTCTGAATGGGCTTGCTCTCACAGTTATGTGACTCCATGCCTCCTTAATGTACTAGACTAAATTTTCAGAGAGCCCAGTTGTGTCCTTATTCTCTCCCATCCTTTTGGAGGTGTCAAATATGCATTGCAATCTAAAAGTTCCTCTCTATTCTGTCCTGTAACCTTCATAGGCATTTCCCCATAAATCTCTCGCCTGATTAACCTCATCTTGATGTCTGGTTTTTGGATGGCAGAAGCCAGCACACCAAGCACGGTAATCTCACACTTGAACACACTCATGCAGCTGGTCCTTGCCATAGCAGACACCCAGATCCATCTTGCTATATACCCAATGTGATGTTTGGTCCATTACACCTCAGTTCTGCCTTGACCCCACACAGAGACTGTCCTGAGTGGAAACAATGGCACTGAAGGCAGAAGGAAGATGCCTAAGATGGAAGAAGTTGTTTGCAGGAGAAGACAAAAGCAGATCTTGGGGAAAAGCCTGGACTAGACAAGTCTCCCAGATTTTGAGCTAAGCATATGTTCCAAGTATTTCCCCATTGTGTCCTGTGTCCCTGACCAGCAAGAACAAGGCTCCCAAACATTGAGGTATCAAGCAGGAAAACTAGAGATGAGAAATAAAGAAAATAAAAATTAAAAAAGACAAAAGCAATATCTGGGACAAGGAGGTCTTGTATAAGCTAATGACTTAGGCCAAGCAAGTTCATTAAGGACAAGCCAGACATGGTGGTTCATGTCTTTATTACCAATATCCTGCTTACATGCAGGGGTTGGGAGAGTAGTGATGGTGGTGGTGGCAATAACATCCACCAGCAGAGAGTTAGGTAAGATAATGTTGTAGCATGTCTGTTTTCCACCAGCCTGCCCACCGCTGGTCTGGCGTGGCGGCCCCAAATAATACACTGAGTCTCTGTATTTGGTACAATCCTGTGGGCCAGTGGCTATCAGTGTTAATGGGCTAGCTCTGTCTTAATTATTAACCCATTTCTACTTATCTAAGTATTTCTACGTGGTCATCTTATCGAAGAGCGGCAGCAGTGTCTTCCTTCCTCTCGGGTCTACCTCCTGACTCCTCCTAACTACTTCCTCTTTCCTCCTTCTAGTCTCCTATCTCCGCCTATCTAGTTTCCTATTGGCCAACAGGGCTTTATTAATTAACCAGTATGAGAAACATATTTACAAAATAACATCTCCCATCATAATGTTGGCAAAGAGAACACAGTATACCTCAGACATGGCAGCCTTAATGCTGATACTCACAGCCCAGGGGATGAGTCAGGGCCCCAGAAACCACAACCTTGATTCCTACAAGTTACTGCTTCAGTGTCACACAGACCTTGCTGAGTCTGCTCCTTGACAAGGATGCAGAACTAAAGTTTGCCTTGTTCTTTCCTTGGGGTCTCTGAGAGGCTTGGGTTGGTCTGGCTCCCTACAGTCCCATTCTTCTCTGTGAGGCTAGAATTTGTGTCAATGAATCTAGATTCAAAGTCAAACTCTACTATTTATTAGTGATAGTAAAGAAAATAATTAACGTAAAGGAATTAAGCAATTAAGGACCAGAGATGCAAACCATGTGACAGGTCTCTGGGTTGGGTAGGTAGAATGGTCATTCCTGCAGGAAACCCAGAGGCCCTGGCAGCTGCAGTCTAGGCTGAAATGGTAAGAGCAACATAAGGTGGGAACAGAAAGCAGGCAGGAGGAACATATGCAGGGCCTGGACTGTGGATTCATGTTAGAATAAAAACAGGTGTGATTTGTGCTCTGGCTCTCTTAACAATTCCAGATAATTACAGTCAGGTGTGAAGGGGTTTAAATAAAAGGAAAGAAAAAGCATGGTCCCATACTTGCTCAGTTTAGGCTCAATTAAAAAAAAAAATTTAAAAAAGCAAATGACCAGCATGGATGCAGAACACCATTTAAAATACAAAGGCAAAGAAGGAAGAAATGCTGTTTTGACATGGGTGTTGGTGTCTGGTTGAGTACAGGAGTGGTAACACAAACTTCTAGATTCATAATATGGATAAGACCTGTTGCACTGTGTCGTGTGCTGTGCCTTCAATAATACATCAAATGCTTGCTGCTTGATGGAGAGTAGATTCAGGCATAAGAAGCTAGTGACTTGCATCCCACCCACCCCAGAAAAAAAAGAGAAATTGCAATTTAGCTTACCTCACAAAGCTGGCAGAGAAGGAGAGAGCAGGTGTGTGCCCCTGAGCAGAAGTGATATTTTGGCAAGGGAAGACATTAAATTGGAGCTCCAGATCTATCTTGCTGACCTTGTACAATATGTTCTTCTGAGCAGAGGGGAAGGAATAAGGTCATTGGATAAAGGCCAGAGATGATGTAATGAAAAATCTCTTCAGATACCACCTCCATTCTTTCTAACTGACAGTAATCAGAAAACAAATTTGAACTATTTCTACTTTATTGCATTGTCATGACTAAAAGCAGGCTTAGCTACAAGCCTCCATCTTATCTTCTGAATCCTACGGTATGATGCAGTTACTGTGGCTTTAGGGAACCGACTGGTTCTTGAGATAAAAACATCAAATCTTCACAAAAAAAAACAATAGATAATTGCACACTGATTAGTGCTAGAAAAAGAAGCTGCATGGCACTGTAACCACATGTAAGGGAATTCTTGACTCAGACTGTAGGGTAGGAAATTAGAGTCCTGAATTTGGCATAGACTTGATGGAAGGGCTAGAGGATGCTGCAGGGAAAATCGATTGAACCGAAGAGAACCACTTGAGACTGCATGGAATGGTGTATTAGGATTTGCTTTTCTAGTGTGCTTCCCATTGAGGCTCCCACTATAAAGTCAACCCAGCAAGGGTGGCGTAGCCCCAGAGAGCTGTAACTGAATGACAGAATAAGATCAAACCTTTGTGTTCTGACAATTGTGTGTTCCATCAAGTGTGCCCATGCTAGCCTTGAACTGGAAATCCTCTTGACTCATCCTCCTGAGTCTGGGAGTTTAGGTACACACCATGATGCTCATCTGCTTCCTATCTTAAAAGGACACGTCACACTTACATAAATGTTAATGGAGCATAGCAGCCTTGTGCAGCCTTGGGTGAGCAACTTCTAGAGGAATTCCATGGCTGTCTCTGTCCTTGTGGATCTCAGGACCTTAGTACAGGTCTGAGATATAGCTGGCATTTTTTCAACGTTTGTAAATATTGGTGAGGTGGTTTGAATGAGAAATCTTCCTGTAGTCTTGGATATTTGGACAGTTGGTGAGCTCTTGGTGGTGCTATTTGTAGACCTTGCTAGAGGAAGTGTGTCACTTGGGGGTGGGCTTTTGAGATATTTTTCATACTACTTCCAGGTCACTCTCTGTGCTGTGTTTGAGGTTAGTGTTGTGAGACCTCAGATTCCTGCTCCAGACACCGTGCCTCCCACTTCCTAACATGCCTCCCTGGCATGATCACCCATCTGGAACCCTGAGCCAAAATTAGCTTTTCTTTCTGTAAGTTGCTCTTAGTTGGGGAGTTTTATCATAGCAGCAGGAAGTAACTGGTATTTTGAATTTGTATTGCTGCCTGAGCACCTATGAAACTAGTTGGAAAATACATCTCAGCTCACTTAAAAGTCACTTCTCACCTGTTCACTTTGTGACGATATAAACATCAAGTGTTCTGGTGTTGAATTGTTCATTCAGTGTATTTATCCAGGTCTTAACATACTACACATAGTATGCAGGCATGTGGATACAAGTAACAACTAAAAGGAAATATACATGAGAGTACAATAAAATCAGTAGATTTTATCTCACAAAGAAATCAGAAGGCAGGGGTCTGTGTGTGTGTGTGTGTGTGTGTGTGTGTGTGTGTGTGTGTGTGTGTGTGTGTGTAGGCCACAGGGCTATGTTGGATATCTTTGTTGATTGTTTCCCATCTTATTATTATTTGAAATATGTTTTCTCACTGATTGGCTAGACTGACAGATCAGTGAGACCTTAGGATACTCCTGTCTCCACTGTATAATGCTGGAAATACAAGCCTATGCTGCCATAGCTGGTTTTTACATAGATATTGGTAATCTAAAATCTAATGCTTTACCCACTAAGCCAACCCTGCTAACATGTCAGCTAGTTTTAGCTTGGTGTGGCTCTGATATGCCTGAATGTAGGTTACCAGGGCTTAATTCATAACATGAACCATTTAGCAGGATTTCTACAATTCCAGTCACTGCAGTATGTGAACTGTGGCTGATTGGAGAAGATATAAGCTTCACTGTAGCTCCTCAGTCCTTAACATGAAAGCCAGGTATACAGTATCATCAGAGAAGATCATGTTACCTTCTCATAGCCTGTTACCTTTTGTCTTTATGAAAAGCTGTTCTGGAGTATCTGCTGTGCAGGTTTTGCAAAGACAGCAAAGGATGTAGCATTGTTGCCTCTGTGTCTCCAAGCAGCAAGCCCTTGTGACAATACAAACGGTTGATTTCATGGGGACTAGCCAGCAGAAATGGAAATGCATCAAATCCATTCAACTGGAAATAAAAACAAAAATACTAAAGTAAAAGAAAAGTAAAATAAGTAGAAATGCAACTAGGAAAGAATTAGCAAAGAATGTAAAATGTTACTATAAGTAAGTGTGTTTAGTTCAGGGCCCCTGAGTGACAGCAAATGGTTATAACTTCCTAAATGAGGAAAAGTATCATATTGGAAAAAGCAACAGATGTTCTAAAGTAAGGTTACAAAAAAATGCCTCACAGAACTTCACATGAAAGGAGTTTTCAAAAATATTCTGCAATAGGGGGCTGGAGAGATGGCTGAGCAATAAGCACATAGAGCTATGGCAAAGGACCTGGGTTCAAATTTCAGCACCCATGTCAGGCAGCTGACAACACCTGGAAATGCAGCTTTGATACCCTCTTCTGGTGTTCTCTGCCATTTGTATGCCATTGCACAGATTCATACATGGACACATAATTAAAACTAAAATCTAGGGAACTGGGATTGACATATAAAACAAGATTGGATGGACACATAATTAAAACTAAAATCTAGGGAACTGGGATTGACATCTAAAACAAGATTGTTTCTAATTTAAATTTAAAAATCATAAATATTAAAACAATGAAAAAAGTAAAAGAAAAGCCAAAACCATATATTCCCCAACATATTTAGAAGTTGGCCCAAAAAAGGTATATGAACATTCAACAAGCCATGGAGGAGACCTAAGTTTGAAACCTGCATGTATCAATACTTAGCACAAACTTAAAAGTGTCATCTGATGTATCTTCCAAAGAACTACAACACTTTAATACTTTAGATCACCATGAAGGAAACAGATGTTCATGTTTCTGTTGTGTTTCTACCAGCAGGGAGCATTTAACATTTTAAAAATCATGCATAGGACAACTGTGATTTTTTACCATTGATTGATGTGCATTAGCAGAACTACCTATATTTTTGTTGGGTGTATATGCATATTTGTATGTGTGTACATATTCGGGTGTTCAGATTCATGTGGTATGCACATCAGCAGAGAACAGGGATTGACATTGGATATCTTCCTTGATCACTTTCCACCTTAGTTTTTGACACAAAGCCTGAAGCTTGCTAATCTGGCTGAAGTGACTGGCCATGAAGCTCCAGGAACTCATCTATCTCTGCAATCCCACCCCATGATGGGATTAGATATGCACAACCACGCTTGGCTTTTAGTATGCCACCATGCCTGGGGTTTATGTGAGCTCTGATAATTCCAAGTTAGATCCTTATGCATACATAGCAAGCATGTTAGCAACCAGGCCATCTTCCCAGCCTTGTTTTGTGTTTTAATAAGCTCTTGTAGCCATGTACATCATAGGGAGAAAAATCACCAACCCTGAATATGCACCTTGAAATGTCAATGCAAAGCATATGCTTTTATTGAGCTGCACCAAGATCAGAAAGGAAACAATGTGTTACCCAGAAGTCTCCCATATGTCACTCCCATCCCCACTGACAAGTCAGAATGTAACTTTTAATGGAATGGTTTTTGAACACTTCAGCAACATGAGTGCTCAGTCAGATACTCTAGTTTGTCCTGCTCTCTTCATAATAATCATGTCATTGGTGTTGTTTTTCTCTGGCAACACTTCATTCATTTTTATGACTATAAAGAATTCATTGTACAAATATATATCAATTTGAAGAGGCCATTGTTTTACTGTTGATGAACATGGGTGCTGGTCTCAATTTGAGGGATAGTATAACTAATGCTTCAATAAATACTCTAGGGTATGTGTTTGGTGTACACATTCACTATTTCCATTAGGTGTGCACTGTAGAATAGAAAACATTTGGAATAGGTTATGCACAGGGTTCTGCTTTTATTAAATATGTCCCCCCGACTTTCCAAAGTAATTCATTTCAACTTGCTTCCACCTAAAACACAATGTCATACCACCTTTATATAGGCATTTAATAAAGTTATTTCAGTCTTAAAAGTCATTCTGGTGCTTTCATTCTGACAAGCCATTGCGGTTTTATTTACATTTCTTAATGACTAATGAAACTGAGCACTTTCTAATATGCCTTGGACTATTTGAATATATCTTCCTGTGAAGCAGATTTCCTGTGTATTTTAAAATGAGATTATCTAAAGGCTGGGGAAGAGGCTCAGTGGTAGAAAGCTGCTGGCCCTGGGTTCAGTCTTTAACATGGGGAGTAAAATTGTATTACTTGGGTTTTACACATATTTACTCGAATTCTGACATTGTATGGATTTCAGTCCTGTATTGCCTATTTTATCTCAATTAGTCTTTGCAAGTTTCTGTGTATAAAAACTTTCAAAGAACATAGGCATTTTTTTTTGTTTATTGTGTTGTGATTTATGTCTGTGCACTTCTTTATCACTTCTTTCTCCATGAGAGTGTCAACTTGCTGTATCCTATATAAAACTTAAGTTTCATTCTTTTTTCTTTTGGGGGATGGCATTTTGAGACAGGATTTCACAAAGTCCAGGCTGACTTCAAACTCACTACCTGGATGATATTTACTTTAAACTTAGAATCCTTCTGTCTCTATCTCCCAAGTGCTGGTATTACAGGCACACACCATCATATCTAGTTTCATGTAGTATGGGGCTCGAACTCGGAGCTTCATGCATGGCAGGCAAACACTCTGCTAACTGATCATCATCCCCAGGTGTATTTGATACTCCTGTTTCAATCCTCCCTAACATAATTATACTTTATTTCACTCCGTTTATGACTTTTAACTCCATTTTTATCCTTATAGTTTTAATTTTTGTTTTGTTGTTAGCATTTAGCCTAGACTATTTTCTATTTTCTACCATGGCCTTTCATTTTACCATTGCTACTAAATAAACATCTGGGGAGTTCCTTTCTGTATCACTAATGGCTAGTTTAATTCTCCAGTCAGAAGGAATATGCTGTGTGGTTTTAATATTCTGAATTTGGTTAATTCTTGATTTTGGGTCAACCCTACTGATAGTTTGAACATATGTATATTTAATACATTAAAATCATATGTATCCTATTGGGCTTTTATATATGGTTCTTAAGTATCATTTTTATTCTTTCTGAGTATTTGTAGTTATGTGTACATGAGAGCTATTGCCCACAAAGGCCAGAGAAATTGTGGGATCTCCTGGAGTTATGAATGATTGTAAGCCAAGAAGTGATAGTGTGAGGAATCAAACTCAGGTCCTCTGAAAAGTGGTACACTGTCTTAACCACTGAGCAATCTCTCCAGACCCTTGTAGTTGCTGTTCTTATCAGCAATGCATGTGGCATATGGGTCTTCTTTTTCTCCTGTTCTGTCCGTTTCCTCCTTTCACTGAGGCTGTTTTCCTTCATGCCTACAAATTTTAGTTCCTTTTTAAAGACTTATTTTTATGTGTATAAGTGCTTGACTGCATATATGTATTCCTAACTGTGTACAGATTTGATGTCACAGAGCCCAGAAGAGGGCATCAAGTCCTCTGAAACTGGAGTCAAAGGCAATTACAAGCTGCTTTGTGGGTGCTAGGAAATGAACATGGCTCCCCTATAAGAACAGCAAACTCTTCACTGTTAAGACATACTCTCCAGTCCTCAGATCTATAATGTTTCCAAAGCAGCCACACAAGTTTGCATTTCCACAAGCAATGGAGGAGTGTTCCTCTCTTGTCACATCCTATCCAGTACAGACTATCATTGGTCTTTTTTATTTTAGCCATTCTGGCCAGTGTAAGGTGGTATCTCAGAATTGTTTTGATTTGCAGTTCCCTGATAGCTAAAGAACATTTTCTCAAGTGTCTTTCAGCCATTTCAGATTCCTCTATTCCTCTATTGAGAATTCTCTATTTAGTTCTATACCCCACTTTTTTTATTATTATTTTCTCTTATTTTACATATTGATCCCAGTTCCCTCTCCCTCCCTCCCATGCTCCATGACCCCCCTTCAATCCTATTTCTATACCCACACACACACACTCCACAGGGAAGCTGATGCCTTCCCGGAGGGATCAACAAAATCTGTCAAATCATTTGGAGTAGGGACTAGGCCCTCCCTCCTGCCTCTAGGTTAAGGGAATATCACTCCATGGGGAATGTGCTCCTAAAGTCCTTTTCTGAACTTTTTAATGGAATTGTTTGGTGTTTTGATGACTAGGTTCTTGAGTTCTTTGTATATTTTGGAAATCAGCCTTCTGTCAGATGTGAGATTTGTGAAGATCTTTTCCTATTCTGTGGCCTGCCATTTTGTCTTGTTGACTATGTCCTTTACCTTACAGAAGCTTCTCAGTTTCAGGAGGTCCCATTTATTAATTGTTGATCTCAGTGTCTGTGCTAGTGGATTTATGTTCAGTAAGTGGTCTCCTCTACCAATTCATTCAAGGGCACCTCTCACTTTGTCTTCTAAGAGGTTTAGTGTGGCTGGATTTATGTTGAGGTCTTTGATCCATTTGGACTTACCATGTTTTATGCATGACAATAGACATGGATCTATCTACAATCTTCTACATTTCCAAGGGAAGAATAGAGGATAGTAAGAAAAGGGATACCTAAATAGAGGGAGTCAGTATAGCTTAAAAGAGAAATCTGGCACTAGAAAAATGTTCAGAGTTCCACAAAGATGACTCCAACTAAGAATCTAGGCACTAGTGGAAAGGCTACCTTTCATACCCTTCCCCTATAATGAGAATGATGACTACCTTAATTGTCATCCTATAGCCTTCATCCAGTAGCTGATGGAAGTAGAAACAGGCATCCACAGCTAATCACTGAGCCAAATTCCTGGACTCCAGTTGTACAGAGGAAGGAGGGATGAGCAATGGAGTCAAGACTAACTGGAGAATCCCACACAACCAGCTGACCTGATCTAGTAGAGCACATGGACCCCAGTTGTAAAGCTGGGAACCAGCATTGGACTGAAACAAGCACTCTGAATATTGGTGCCACTTAGGAGGTCTGGGCAATGTATGAGACTTATAACAGTGGAACCAGTGTATGTATGTATATATATATATATATATATATATATATATATATATATATAATACTTAGAGCACAAATGGACTTCGGGAGCCCATTTCCTGTGGAGAGATACTATTTCAGCTCAGATACATGGAGGAGGACATAGGCCCTTTCCGAAATGTTGTGACAGACTTTGATGATCCCCTATGGAAGACTTCACAATCCTTGAGGAGTGGGTTGGGGGCTTGGTAGAGGGCATGGGAGGACGGGAAGGAGGGTGAGTGGGGGATTATTATTGTTTCCAAATAAAATAAAAATAAGAAATAAAACAAAAAACAAAAACAAAAACAAAACGGGAGTTTCTAGGAACATGCAGGGTGAGGGTATCTGCTGAATTGTGAACCCACCCTTTCCTGTGGGTTATCTTGCGTCGCTCCTGTGTTGGTCAGGTGTCTGATGTTTGTATGGTGGTCTTTACTTAATAGCTCTCCTTCTTTGTATATCACTTAGCTATGTTTTCTGTGAGCAGGGCTAACTCTCATTTTCTAGAAACACCATTACTTTTGAGAAGGCAAATGACTAAAGAGGTAAATCCACCTACTTACCTCAGGTTTAAGACTCTCAAACTCCAGAGTTACTATCATTTGATGAGATCTGGTATGACTGAGCATCTTTTGGGTATATGCCAAGAGTAGAATTGTAGTGTCTTGAAGTAGACTGATTCCAATTTTCCTGATAAACTGCCACACTGATTTCCAAAGAGGCTGTACAAGTTTGTACTCTCACCATAAGTGGAAGAGTGTTCCCCCTTCTTCACATCCATAAGCCCTGTTCCTAGTCACCAAGAGTGAGGCTATCTTTTGTGCCCTTCAGTGCCTTTGCTGAACTTCCTGTTACCTGAGCTATCTGTTTTATCAGCATCTAGCCTTCTAGTTCTGTGCAATAGCCTTCCAAATGTGCCTCTCACCTTGGAGCTGTGCAAGGTTAAACCCAACTCTGTAGATGTGGTTATAATGTTCCCCATTCACAGGTTTCCCAGCATAGCTGAGTTTTAAAATAACAGGAACCCTGTCAAGATGGCACCTGGCCACTACCTTCTGAGTCACATAGAGTGACAAATAAGATTCTTCACCACTACAGACCCACCTGCCTGAAGAACCAGTGCAAATGGATTGCAGGCCTGGCTCCAGGGGCTACCTGGCTCACATATGGGATGAGGCCACTGCTTCCCCTCCCTGGGGCTGGAGACATGAACATCTGCATCTTATTCCTTTAACCCACTGCTCTGTAATGGGCTACCATCTTGTCTTCACATTATTCAGCCATTCTCTTGCTGCCAATGTGACAGTCTGGATCTGTTTGACTGACACTTTATCTCTTCAGAATCTTCTTTCCTGATTATTCTTCTTTCCAGATGCAGCTTCTGAGAAGTCTTTGTTTATTTATTAGAATAAAATATAATATGATAAAAATAATAGACTGTTCCCTGTTTTCTTATACAGGGGAGATTTCATAAGTGTTATCCATATATTTGTCTTTCTGCTGCTTCTCATTCCCTCCTGTCTTGTTTGTGGTTCCACTTGAGATCATGTTTCCTAAACACTGTCTGTACTGTTCATTCTTAGAGAGTAAAATTTGCTTTGTCCTGCTCACCAAATGGCTCCTTTTACTCTTTTTATTTTATCTTATTTTGTCAGCCTTGTAATCATATGCCAATGTAATAATTGTCCTTTGGTTCCCAGCAGTTTTTGAACCTAGTGTGGCTTGATGTGTTTTCTCTGTGTTGGTGCATTCTCCATCTCTATATTCTTAATGTTGTTTCTGCCTCATTTTCTCCCATACTAGAATCTTATAAGCACAAAACAGGCATTTTAGCTGGGTTGATTACATTTCTCAAGCTGGTTTGTTTTTTTCTTCTCTGGTCTTTACCTCTCTGTCTGGTAGTCTAGGCATGCTCAGCATTAATATATATTCTATATCGCTAACACTTAAGCTCTTGGATATAATAGTTATTAAATATTAAACTTGAGTTCGTAATCTTTGAATCTTATAATTGGTCAATTTTTCTTTAGCTTTCTTTTCAAATCGCTCTTCTTTTAATATATAAACAAGTCTTCACCCTAGTATGAGTCATGATTTTGAGTAAATATTGAATCATCCATGTGAAAAAAATAGTTATTTGAGGCACTGATATATATTTCTCATAGAAGTAAATAGTATCAAAGACTCCAAACTAGAGGACTTTCAGGAAAGTATTACAGTAAAAATTAAAGATAAATTGTGATAACAAAATAAATTTTAAAAGGAACTATTCAAAACCAAAACCACTTTTAAACTAAATATCTTTAAAGATATTGAATTAAATCTCCACAGACACTTTCTGTGAACTGATAGGCCTCCCATGGCTTCAATGTTATCTCAGGTTAGTCCCACAAGGAACAAGAGTTAGAGCTATTTTTTCCTAAGACAGGTGCAACTAAGTCTTTTGCTTAATGGAATAGCTCATGAACTCATAAATAGGAAAGCCACAGTGCTTTTAAACTCTATCAGGATTTTTTGTTTTGTTTTGTTTTGTTTCATTTTATTTTGTTTTTGTTTTGTTTTCAAAAAAGGACAAGATAGCACAAAATGGGTAGAGGCAGATGCTAGCAAGTAGCCTTTATTTCTACACAATAAATATGCCATTTTCAAAGAAAGGGATGACTAGGGTGGTGCAGCAAGAATTCTGCAGATGAATGAATGTCACAAGTGAACAATAAAACCTTACTTGGGAATCTAGAAATATATGTGGTTGGATTTCAGTCTTGCTTATGGACTAGAAACTGCTTCTATTTCCTGTAGTCTCCTCTTCAAAACAGGAATACCTACCTGCACTTCTCCGTGTGTGTGTGTGTGTGTGTGTGTGTGTGTGTGTGTGTGTGTGTGTGTGTGCATGTAACAGGGTGACAATGATTTGTTCCCTTATTTGTTTAGTCCTCAGCAAGGCATCATGCCCAAGGACTGTCATGTATGTGGAGCAAAGGAAGCCACAAGTGTGTGAAATCCTGAATGGATGTGTTTCATTGACAGGGGTACAGACATGTCAAGAACCATAGTCTCAGACATACAGGAAAATTTCTGAGTCCTCTGCCCCAGGGGTAAGGCTCAGAAAGATGTCAATGCCTTTCTCTGACTCATCTGCAAATGTTCCAGTGTTTGAAGAAAATGTCCATCATAGCTTTCTCACCCAAATATTTACATCCTGAAGACTGCCCCTCCCCAAAGACTGCTCCTGGTGAGATTAGCTAATTATGCCTTCTTTTCTAGCTGTACACCATAAACCCTGCCTTTTGTTTCTCGATGGGTAATAACTCTGCCTCCTTGATTCAACTGTAGGCAATAGCCCCACCTCCTTCTCCAACTATATATAATAAATAAGGTGAGATTTTGGAGTGCTAGGGTTTCTTCATCAGAGAGCTAGTCCACCAATCCCAGCTCTTTGTATCTGTATGTTTATGTTCATGTGTGTATGTTCATTCTATTACTGACCCAGTTAGGCTGATCCTTAGAACCATGCTAGATATAGCACTCACCTACTCTAGACATAATTTAGATGGCAAGGTCCAGAATATGACACTAGAAGAGGATATGTTAGAAGATTATAGAGAAGTAGTATTCTCTGACACTATTCCTAGAAAAACATGAATAGATGTTTACTCATCCCAGATAGAGAACTGATGATAGACAATAGTGTGGATACCTCCAAAGTTGAATTTGGTGAACCAATGAGTTCTAGAGAGGTTATTTACAGGAACAGAAACAACCCCAAGACAGCTGTATCACTAAATCCCATCACAGCCTGGGAGACAGTTCATGAAAACTGGAAACCTGGAGTACGTAATGTCACTTGCAAGCAAATTAACAGATGGTAGAATACACTTTCTAGGTAGTTCATCTGAACTAAGAGTCTTGATAACTCAGCTTGCCTGAGAGAATCTCTAAATATCCCTTACTATGTATATATACTTAGGGAGGGAGGACTTGTTCAGTTTGGGAATTTCTTGAAGACTGAGTTGTTTACTTTCTGAGCTTAATGAGCTTCCTGGCAAGATGGAGTGTGTCCCCTTCCTTTAGAACAACCTGTGTCTTAACTAGCTTTCCTCCAAGATGGAAGTTTTATTGCTACAGAACTTACTATATATGAAGAGGTGAGGTAATTATTGCAAGTGGGAGGTATAGAAATTATTTGCAACCAGAAGGCACTTTCTTTTTCTTTAATGTAACATATTTTGATAATGCTTCCATCGAATTGATACTGGATGTCCTTGTGTATGCTGTGAATATGTTGATGAATAAAGCTGTTCAGATCGATGGCCAGGGAAAATATAGCTAGGCAGGAAATACAAACAAAGATGCCAAGAGAAAGAAGATGGAGTCAGGGAGATGTCATGTAGCTACCGAAGGAGTAACATGTCAGAACATTGCCCTTAAGCCACAGCCTTGTGGTAATAATTTGTAAGAAAGAGCTAGCCAATAATATGTCTGGGTCATTGGCCAAACAATTATAATTGATATGTTAGCCTACGAGTTATTATTTCATAAGTGGTTGTGGGGACCTGGTGATCAAGAGAAAAACTGGTCCATTGGGACAGGGTGAGACAGAGAAAAACTTCCAACTACATCCAATAGTGTGGTTGACTGTGCCTCCTTCTTTTGATTTCTGGCTAGTTTGTATCTACTTTTTAAAAAATAGGTAATGGTAGAGATAATGCTATGTGACTTTTATCGATAAACTGGAAAAGGGGGCATGCTGTCCCTACATGGTTCTGTTAGGTTGCTTGTGGGGGAAGTTTGATGATTCTGTTATCACCAGACTGGAGGAGGCCCATCCAGGTGCTATGAAACTATCTATCAATAGTCCTATTTGTGTAGATATGTCATCTTAGAAATCTAATCCAACTGATCCTTCATGTGAAGGTGGCTTTAGCAAATATCTGATTCCAACCATGAGAGACTGACTTCCTGACTCAAAAAACAATAACCAATTTTTTAAAGGATGTTTGTAACTGATTAAGATTTGAGAGAGATTTGTTGTGTGTCCATAGTAACCTAAAACCACCTTATATAAGAGACTTAAAAATCTATATTTCAACAAATTTGATTTGAATTAAAGGTGTGGAGTGTCTTGTTTATTGACTGTTTTCCTTTTTTTCCATTTCTCCTTAACATGCTAGTAAAGATGTCCAGGGTGCAAAGAGATTATACGAAATTCTGTCTCTCACAAAGAAACACACACAATCCAGTATGTGGACATGCAATCATATCATGGTCATTAGAAAAGGTAGCTCAAGACTTGTCTACACCCCTTAAGTCAGTGTTCTGGGAAGACATGATTTTCTCTTACAGTCTTCACCTCATGCAGTTAACTCAGAATATCTGGAGCATTAAGATTCTACTTCATTCCTTTCTCACTCCTGCTGCTTTCTTGGGCCAATGAGAGCAAGGGAAGTGGGATTTGAAACATTCATTATCTGAAAGTACTGCTGTGCCTGTCTCTAAGGAGTCAGATTACTGAAAGCAATTTATCAGTGAACCGCTCGTCCAGACCCACAAGAAGGTCTCTTTGCTTTTACATGCAGAAATTCCAGTATATTTCTGCTGCCTTGTAATCATGTGTTGGTTGTTTACAATCATGCAGATTGTGTGCTACAATCATTCATTAGTTCTTTATAATGAATGTGCACACCTGGTAACTCTCAGCCCCAATCCTCTGCTTTTATTGGCTTTCTGTCAGTCATTAGGACAGTGCAGACACAGAGGATAAAGAGAATGTGTTTGTCAAAGGCAGAGACCTTGTGCAGGTGTTGGCAGGATTTGAGTTTTGCACCTGGACTCATTTAGTGTTTTCCTTTCTGACTTTAAGTTTTGAATAAAAGGTCACACCTCTCAAGTGATAGAAGAGTTTTCTCTCTGTGTGGCCATCCTGCCTGCCAGAAAATATCATTATGGCTCATAGTTTCATTGAAATTTGAATTCATTCTGGTGGGGAAATCATGGCGTGTCAACATCTCTACCTTTGGCTGTCTAAGTTTGAGGAGGTGGCTTTTCTCATGGTTTGAATCAAGATAGAAAGTTACTTCAAAGACCCACCCTAGCCACTTATTTCTGTCCACCCTATGCAAGCCCATAGCAGCCTTTAAAATAATGCTATAAGCTAAGGACAAAGTATGCCAAATGTAAGCCCAGGAGAGGCATTTCACTGAAGTAAGGAAGTAAGGTGTGTGGAGCTGGGAGTGTTGGAGTATCTACTGTCTTCCATAAGATGCTCTTTCAATAAATACTGGTTTATTCAACATTGTAGCTCAAAGGCTGTATAAGTCTATCTGTGAGGCCACAGAAGGACTAAGCAAAGAGCTGATGTTTCTTTCATAGTATTGATCATTTAGTTCAGGAAGTAAAATGGGGTTTTGTGGGCTTTCTTTTTTTCTTTTGGAGTTTATTCCTCTCTAGGCCCAAAATACTTAGTTATAATAATTATGTATGTTTGTGTGTGTATAGGATATATAACAATTCTACTTAAAGGCTATATAATTGGATGCATAAAATAAAAAATAGACACTGACATAATAAAGGTTTAATCAACTATAGTTTTAGATAAAACTCTTTACTATCTGCCTTAAGTTGAATTAATCCACATTCAGGGATACCATTTCACTTTCTCACTTTCTACTTTACTACCTTTAATTAAAAACTCATTAAAAATAACTACTTATATCACAATAAGTTAAATATACAGTCCAAAGTTAGTATAACTGGTCCAAATAAGAGATTGGCAAGCAATGTCAGATGTAAATAATTTGACAATCTCTTTTGTTACTGTGAATCCTAAATATTTAAAATATGAAGACTAAAGGGAATATTTCAGCTTTGGAGAAATCTTTCTTCACTAGAGATATTTGTCTAGGGTTTTACAGGTTTTAGAGCTATTTAGTTAACTTAATATATTCCAAATAACAGCAGGATCTGCGCATATGTGTGGAGGCATTTTGAAAAAAAAAATGCAGTATTTCCCAACTGAGTCTAATGGTCTGCACCTGTAAATATCTGCTTAAGTCATATACAAAAATAGAAAGAGAAACTAGAAAGTAATTATGTTTTACATATCCTAATTAAAATATTAGTAAAAAGCCAGGTGTGGGTGGCTTCTGCCTGGAGTGTCATTGGTGGATGAGGTCTGGGTCAGGCATTTTCAGATTCTTGGGCTTTAATTCAAGTAATTGAAATAAAGGCAAAACAGTTCACTAGGTAGAAAGGCAAATTTGCTCAAAAGCAAAAATTTAGTTGTAGTATAGATCAGAAAGAAATATGCTATCAAAAGTGGCAATGATTTATTTTTGTGAATGTACTTGATGATGCTAGATTACTGCGTATATCATTTTTTCATAGTCTGAAGGAAGAGTTGATTACAAAACATGCAGATTTTCTATTTTGTTTCTCTATTTTTTATTGACAATTTTCAAGTTATCAAACCTTTTACTCACATGTCCCTTTCTATACTCTGATTTTAATTTTATAAATACCCTATTATTCCATAGGTACAAGATGATAAATAGGATATTATACATAGCAATTAATATAGAGAACACAGTTTGCATAATGGTACATGCATCCACAACCAGTCTAGGCTAGGTACCATCCCCTTGTACCTGGATGTGACTGGAATATGATTGAAAAGAATCTGTATACTTTTGAAGGAGAGGAGAAACATTCCATTATTCAGAGTAGGGTGTGCAAGGAGCTTGATGTAGGTATTGGAGGGTCCTAGGTTGCTAAATAGTTGTGGTACATTGTTCCGAGTTGGATATGTATACATAGTATGTCTCAGGCTTCCAAGTGCATTATTAAAAGAGAGATGTGTGTTAAGCTGTATGTTGATAAGCCATTCCTTGTGCTTGCCTGCTTCAGGAGGATTACCATGAGTGTCAGGCAGGCCTAGGCCACAAAATAAAACCCTATCTCAAAGTGAATAAATAATACATGAATATATAAGCTATTAGAAGAAAAATTATAACCCCACAGAAGGGGTTTAATATATGAGAAGTGACCATAATGAAAAAGCAATGGACTGAATAATACATAATAACCCTGATTCTAAAGTATTGGTGCATGGTAGCAAACTATAGAACAGAGCCATGGATTAAGATTCAGGACACCTGCCTTCCTTGGACCAACATAAAGACCCTGAACAAAGTTCTTCAGGTGCAGAATCAGCAAATAAACTATCTCTTTTAAAAGCATAATTCTTTTGTGAATTCTTGTGACATAGATCACAAGAAAATTTGGCATTCATAACTATTTTATGTGTATATTTTACATCTGTATTCAGTTTATTTGTAGAAGAGTTTATAAATAATTACAGAAAGCAAAGTAACCACTCCAATTTAGATGTTGAGATTGAGGCCAGCTGAACACAAAGCTCAAAGGAAGTGACTAAAGAATGGATTATAATGGTCAGTCATTATCTATTCATCTCTTGATTAGTTTTGGATCGATGCTGCCAAGACTGAGATAGAGACACATGGCAAGCAGGTTATTGTGGGAATTTCTACAGTTGTTGGTCTCATTAACTTATATAATAAAACTACCCATTTCAGCTCCATTATTTTTAGAACATTAGAAAGTGGGTTTTCATACTGTGACTGGTGCTTTGCTTCAAATGAAAATAATCTTGCTATAGGTATTAATAGAATAACAAATATACAAGTGAATTTACACAGTAAAGAAGCAGAATTTTATGTACTTGCAAACATATCTTTGCTCAACTATTCTGATCCCTAAACAAGATTTTAATTGGCTTGTACAACTACAGTGAAAAGAATACTGAGATATACACCACAACCTTTTGTTCTTTGGTATGTACTCAGTACCTAGAAAATGATTGAAGTGAATAGATGTATTATAATTTCCTGAAAAAGAACATTGATACATTTTTATTCCAAATTATGTTTTGTTAAAGTTCTTAAAATAATGATAAATATGGAAAAAACAAATGAGCATTAGTGTCCCTCATTATCATTTATGATGAATGCAGAATAGTTCCACTGGCACTTTTGTGGGTCCTGTATTAGTCAGTACCCAGCAGAGACATAGAAATAGTAAAATATGCACACACACACACACACACACACACACACACACACACACAGACAGAGAGAGAGAGAGGCATTTGTTGGAACTGGTTCCTATAAATAGAGTTTATTTGGTCCTACATTCACAATGTATACAATAAAGAGCTAGAGAACAAAAGTCAGTGTAAGAAATCTGGAAGCACTGAGCAAGGGGACCAAAGATGTATCACCAGTTTAAGGATGAAGGCCAAGAAACTCCCTGGAGAGGAACTGGCATGACTCAATATTTACTATTTACTAAATGGCCAAAGAATCTGGAATACAGTGTTCATAGACGATGATGGGACTGGGGATGGTGTGTATGTATGTGTGTGTGTGTGTGTGTGTGTGTGTGTGTGTGTGTGTGTGTGTGTAACATTAATAAAATAGAACAGGTCATTAATTTCAGATGGGGTGGGAGAGAGGGGAAAGTTCAAGGGGGAATGGAAAGGGTGGAAATGATGTGAGCATAGTACACATGTAGAAAAATTCTAAAATTTTTTGAATAAAAATAAAAACTACATACACAAAGCTAAATATGTATTTATTACTCGGCAAATTTCTGAATCAACAATACTGGAAATAACATCATTCTAAACATGTCTACACATTTATCATAATCATGAATCAAATGCCTAACAGTGGGTTATTCAAGTAAAATGGATATATACATTTGATGATGTATTAAAGATTGCTATGTTTCCATGCAGGAACATCTCACCAGGCAGTAGTAACTGAGGATGCTTCTTTCTCTTAGTGTATTTTAGGATATATCAAACTTTTGAAATGCTTCTACCCAAAAAAAAAAAAGAAAATGTTCTGTTAGGGTGGAAAAATATAGTCTAATTCTCAAGTGATCCCAGGAAGCTTGGAGTCTTAAGTCCCAAGCTGAGGGTCACCTACTTTAATGTTTATGGTAGCCTGTGAGTGAATGGACACAGGAAATGAGCCATGTCGCCAAACCCAGAAGCCTGTGCGAAAGCAGACTTCCTGGTCTAAGAGCGGGCTTGGATGCTTTAAATTAATTGGTCCATACTGGATGCTACGAGGTGATTGGTTCACGATGCGCAGGCATTGTTGTAACCCTATAAAGGTTGTCTCAATTCTGTGCTAGGGTCGTTGCTGAGCCCTCTACCCTGCATAGTGTATGGCTGACGGCCCCAGTATACTGGAATATAAAGAACCTTATGCTTTGCATCAAGACCACTTCTCATGAATGATTTGGGGGGGGGCGCCTTTCCTGAGTGGAAGCACAAGGGACCACGCTCTCATGGGTCTTACAGTTCTAATCTTGCATTGAAAAAGTAACTTGCTGAGATTCCATAGCTGTAGCATCCTTGTCACTTCTAGAACCTATCTAACAAATCTATCCTGGCCTTTTGCTTCTTGCAATCTTTCTGCCTCCTCTTCTACAGTGTACCCTGAGCTTTAGGTATAGGATTTTCATTGTAGATGTACTGATTGGGTTGATATCTTAGTTAGGGTTTCTATTGCTGTGAAAAGATACCACAACACATGAAGAGACGTGACAACTTTTATAAAGGAAAACATTTAATTGCGACTGGCTTACAGTTTCAGGGGTTTAGTCCATTATTCTCATGTTGGGGAGCATGGCAGAATGCAGGCAGACATGGCATTGGAGGAGCTGAGAGTTCTACACCTTGATCCGCAGACAAAAGAAAATAAATTATCACACTGGGCGTGGCTTGAGCATCTATGAAACTTCAAAACCCAGCTCCACAGTGACACACTTTTTCCAAGGAGGTCACACCTACCCCAACAAGGTCACACCATCTAATAATATCCTCCCCCAATGGCGAAGCTTTCAAATACATGAGTCTATGGGAGCCACACCTATTCAAGCCACCACAGTGGGGAAACCTGTGGTTATTTATCCTCTGCATTTTGTTCAATTGTGTCAGTCAATAACAGCCTCCATCTGCTGCAAAATGGTGCTTCTTTGATAGAGTATGAGAGCTACACTTACAGACAATCAATTGCTGCTGAGAGGTAAAGAATCTGTTTTCTCCAGGGACGAGCTCTCAGATAGGTTATCCAGTTCTGAGTAGTCAGTTCTAAACGTGTGTACATATAAGCAATACTAAGTGACTTTGTAACACACACACACACACACACACACACAGACACACATACAACAATAATAATTATAAAAGAAGAGGTTAAAAATTTGGGAGGAGCATAAAAGGAACTGGAGGGGAAAAAGGAAGGAGTGGAAATTGTGTAATTGCACAAGTCATATATGAAACTCTCAAGGTAGTAAGCTTAAAACATGCAAACCTATGAAATTATTGTGAATTCATCCTCATGACTTTTTTTCCTTGTTTGTGGACTAAAATGCAATGACCCACTCCTCAGAGGTTCTATGTTTGTTTCTACCAGATGCCTATCAGAACTCACCACTGACTGTGTTTATTTAGATTCCACTTAAGGTCCAGAGGACCACATGGGCAATAAAGGTATTTCTCCATATTAATTTGCTTGACATTTGTATCCTTAAATGACTTGGGAAATGGTTTCCATGCTGTACCCCTGTCTCAGCCCTGTTTAAGAATTTTTTCTTGTAATGAGCAAAGATAGGCTTTCCAGATTCAGTGTTCCTCTAGAAAATCAAATGCATTGTGCTGACATGTTCCACTCTGTCTTAAATCCCAAGATTGTCAAAATCTAATCATGACAGCTCAGACTTGGAACAAACCGCTAGTTTTGGCTGTGTGGCTCGTCTCACCTTCTGAATTCTTGTCATTGCTTAGATTTAGGTCTGATAATTCATTTTGGTCTTTAACTAGAATTTTTATAGAGTAGAAAACTGATCTGAATATCTATTTTTCAAATGAACAAGATAATTATTTCCTGTGTCTTTTAAAAATTCTTTTATGTCCCAATCTTCTGGCACTTTCTTTGCTTCATGATGTGTGATTTATTCTGATCCAGTTGCATGCTTTTATGCCCTGCCCTGGCTTGCTGTGTCATGGCCTGTGTCTACACTGACATGCACTCTACTTCTCAGAGCACAGTTTGGGCTCTCTGCCTCCATGGCATTTCTTTTTATGTGCAGTGGTTTTTCTCGTGCTACTTTGCTTTTAAAAGGAATATTTGTTTATTTATTTTATGTGTGTGTTTATGTATGAATTTATATGTAGCATATGCGTGCAGATGCCCATAGGAACCAGAGGGCATCAAATATCCTGGAACTGCGGTGACAGGTGGTTGTGAAGGTCCTGATGTGGGAAGGGAACCTGGATCCTTTGCAAGAGCAATAAACGCTCTTAAACCATTGAGTCATCTCTACAGCCCCTTTGGTAGTTTTCTTAATAATCCTTTCCCACTTTGCCCCTTCTTTTGTAAAGATTGTTATTTAATTTAATTTTATGTGTGTGAGTGTTTTGCTTCCATGTATGTCTGTTCCCTATGTGAGTGAAGTGTCCAAGGAGACCATAAGATGGCATTACATTCCCTGGAACTGGAGTTGCAGATGGTTGTGAGCTGCCATGCAGGTGCTGGGAATCAAATTTGTATTCTCTGCAAAAGCAACAAGTGCTCTTCATTGTAGATCTATTTTGCCAGCCCCCTACTTTTGCCATTTTCACTAAACATTTAAATACTTGAGTTTTAGTTGTAATTTTATTATATAGGACATCTGATAGTTAAAAAAAAATGTTGCTTTTTCCTTCTGAAGAAAAGTATCACACATAATTGAGTTATTTTCCATTTCTGTTATTGCAAATGACTTTGACCATGTTTTATGGACCCATTAGCCATTTGTATTCTTTCTGTGAGAGTCTCTTTTTCTCAAATCTGAACTATAGTCAGTGATGACTCTAGTGTGACCTACACTATCTCTGTTGTTCTTACTCGTATTGTGGGGAAGTGGATCATTTGCCTTTGTTGGACATTTTAAAGCTCATTTTGTTGTGTTATTTAAAGTACACTGATGGGAGATGTTATCCTGTATATATGTTTCTCATACTGGTTAATAAAACCCTGTTGGCCAATAGAAAACTAGATAGGTGGGGCTAGGAGACTAGAAGGAGGAAAGAGGAAGTAGTAGAGAGGAGTCAAGATGTAGCCCTGGGAGGAAGGAAGACACCCGCCGTGGCTCCCCAATAAGACGACCACGTGGAAATACTTAGATAAGTAGAAATGGGTTAATAATTAAGACAGAGCTAGCCCATTAACAATAATGGTAACTGGCCAACAGGATTGTATCAAATACAGAGTCTCTGAGTGTTATTTGGGACTCAAGTGGCGGCGGGACCATGGCGGCTGCAGCCGGCAGGAAGAACCTGCTGTAACAGTACACAGCACGATATTTTGATAAACACATTAAACTATTATTGTTCTCACAGAAGTTAGCATACCCATCTGTTTGGTGAGTGTATGTCCCTCTATGTGAATGGACATTTGTGATGAGCATAGCCTGTCAAGAACTATAATACATCAAACTCCTTGGAATGATAAGGCTTTCTATGAGTCAGGCTCAGGGGACTGGCAAGTACTTCTGCTGGCCTGAGTGTGGGTGTTGACTGCATTTACAGAGGGTATCAACCACAGCCTCCTAGTCCTGAATGACTGCAGCATGACACTACTCCCTACAGAGACCCCCCTACAAAATTAGCTAACTTTCACCTTCCTCCAACTGTATATAATAAATGGCCTTCCTCATTCACCTCTCATATAATAGATGTATTGAGTTTCTGAACTGCTGATGCATTGCTGTGACAATGAATGGCACACCAAAGCACAGATATGTTTGTATTTGTGTCATTCTTTATCTCCCTAGTCAATTCAGTCACAAAGCATTGCAAAATGCCCATCCTGTCACATTACTGTCATTTTGCATGTAGTAAGAGCACCTAAAACCTATTCTCTTAGCAAATTTCACTATTCAATTATGTTATTTACTATAGTCATACTGCTTCAATTAGATCTTTAGTTTTTTCCCCTGTGGGGCATAGCCATAACTTTTTATGCTTTTATACTTACACATGCCTATTCCCCAGTTTACTTCCCCTAGTGACCACCTTTCTGCCTTTCTGCTCATTGTGGGGAAAGTGAAGACTGAGCTTGCCTCATCTGGCATCTTGCCCTCATTTTCTTGTTAATTTATAAAAGGTCTTTGTGTGATTAATCAACAATCAGAAAGTGAAGACCAGAGATGTACCTCTGTTGGTAGAGTATTTGCTAGTATGAACTAGGTTGGAGTTCATCCCAGCCTTGCATGGCGACCCATGTCTGTCATCTCAGCACTGATGTCCTTCACCTTTCCCAGAATTTGTCACTTGTCTTTTGAATCTTTCATATTTTCAGTCATAAAAATATAATTATTTTATAAGTAAAAAAATCAGCAGATAGTCTGCCATTAGAATTAATCCATTAATGCTACATTTTTTTGTGTGTGTCAGGTAATATTCTAGTTGCTTAGGCTACAGCAGCCAGCCAAAGGGACAGATATTCCTGATCCCAGTGGACCTTGTGTTCAAAAGAAGGAGAGGGAAGCCATGGCATGGATAATCTATACTCATAAATAGTTGCATAGTAAAACCCAAAACAAATATATGGAGAGCAGGAAAGATGGAGTGTTGTCATGGGAATTGGGATACATGAAAATGGTCATGGCAGAGGCAGGTGTACTACTACATTAGGCTAAAGTAGTAACTAAGAAAGTGAGACCAAGGACAGTGGAGATAAATCAGTGCATTCTAGTTACATTGCAAATATTTGACTATAGTGTGGTGGTAGGAATGTGGATTATATACGTGCATATTCCCATGGAGGTCAATAGAAGGTGTTGGATTCCCTACCATTAGAGTTAGAGGTGGCTGTAAGATGCCCATTTTGGGTGCTGGGAACTAAATTTGGGTCCTCTGCAAGAGCAATAAGCACTCTTAACCACTGTACCTCCTCTAGCGTTTCTTAACAGTGGGTTCTGGGAGAAAGAGAGAGAGAGAGAGAGAGGGAGAGAGAGAGAAAGAGAGAGAGAGAGAGAGAGAGAGAGAGAGAGAGAGAGAGAGAGAGAGAGAGAGAGAGATCAAGTAAAAGATGACTTCATGGATGTTGTCAACAGTCCCTGTCAGCTAAGATGATGAAGGGTCGGATGCCACACATTCTAAAGCAATTCTAAGGAATTCAGGAAGTCAGTTTTGGGTATGTTGAGTTTTAGCTGTCTGATAGACAATGGTTATGTCCAGGTCAAATTATATTTTTTCAGGGCTTACAAGAATGATTTGAGTCAAAAAAGTAAATATTGAAATGTTGTGTGAAACACAGCATTTAAACTAGTGAACTGGCTGGCGTTGAATATTAATAATAGGTTGAAAACTGGATCCCAGTGCTCCAACACTGGGAAGCTAAAGAGAAGGTGAGGAAATAGTGAAGAAGCCTGAGGAAAAGCTTCTAGGGTATCAGTATGAAGATCACAAACATGTCCTGTTTAGTACTGAAGCACAGGATATGGCGTGGGCATGGACAGCTTTGTCCAAAGCTGACAACACACTGAGTATTGGTCATTAGCTCAAATATTGTGAATGTCATTGGTGACTTTGCCAAAAAGAGCCTATGCTGAGTGGTAAAGGCAAAAGTTTGGTTGGACCAGATTCAGTAGACAGCACAAGAAATGGAAGTGGCAGGTACAGATAGATGAGCCTTTCAAGAGGCTGTGATGGAGAACAGACAGAGGATGAGAGATGCCTCTGTGCATGAAGTGGAGTCAAGAGGATTTGGTTGGGTTTGAAGGCTGGAAAGTTAACAGGATTTTAAGATGTTTGTGGGAAATATTTAACAAGCAAAGGAAATGATAATATGTAAAATATGGAAAAGTTGTTGAGGAATCTCTAATGAGGTCATTGAAGAAGTTATGTTGAAGATGACTAGAAAATATGGGTGGTTCATGTCAGTGTATGTGCAGACAGAGGCTTGAAGGTGGGAAGTCAAGAATTCCTCTTCTGATCTTTCCTTTTCTGTCAGGGGAAAAAAGAAGAATGGTCTCCTTTTCTGAAATTTATGGAGCTAAGGACTCAGAAAGAGAGAAGATACGAAGTAGCACTCCAGAGACTCGCATGCCACCAAGGAATCCTACTCTCAAAAATGGTGGGCAGAAACCACAGGAAGCTATGAAAACTCTATCAAAAATAAGAACATGTCATATAAGTATTTTAATAACCTAAGACCAAGCATACTGAAGGTGAAGTAGCACATTAGCTGCTGGGGTTTTTTATTCCTATTTTTAATTATGTGGATGCTTGTCTATGTGTGGGAATGTGTGTGTTAGAGTGCAGCTACCCACAGAGGCCAGAATAGTGCATAAGATCCTTGAGCTAGAGTTAGCAAACCACCAGACATGAATGCTGTGAATTCAAGTTCTCTGCAAGAGCAGTATGTTCTCTTAACCACGATCGACTTCTCTAGCCTCCATATACTATGATTATTTTTTAATGAATCACAGGAGTAACATGATAATGTAGTGTTAGATGACTTAAATCATAGCTGAAGGGTTTATGGAAATGTCCAGAGACCTACAAGGATGACCCCAACTAAGAATCTAAGCAAGAGAGGAGAGGCTATCTAAAATGCTCTTTCCCTATGTGAGATGGATGATTACCTATATGTCATCCTACAGCCTTCATCCAATAGCTGATGGAAGCAGAAGAGACCCACAGGTAAGCACAGAGCCAAACTCCAGTTGTAGAAGGGAGAAGTGATGAGCAAAGGGGTCAAGACCAGGCTGGGGAAACCCACAGAAACAGCTGGCCTGAACAAGGGGGAGCTCATGGACTCCAGGCTGACAGCTGGGAAACCAGCATAAGACCGAACCAGGCCCCCTGAATGTGGGTGTCAGTTAGGAAACCTGTGTAGTCTATGGGGCCTCTGGTAGTAAACAGTGTTTATCCCTAGTATACAAATGGACTTTGGAGCCCATTCCCCATAGAGATACTCTCTCAGCCTAGACACATGGGGGAGGGCCTGGGCCCACCCTGAATGGAATGACAGACTTTGATGATTCCTTTATGGAAGGCCTCACCCTCCCTGGGGAGCAGAAGAGTGATGGAATGGGGGGGTTAGTGGGAGCATTGGAAGATGGGAGGGAGAGGGAACTGGGATTTATGTGTTAAATATGATTGTTTCTAATTTAAATGAAAAAAAAACTTTAAAAAAAGAATTAACTTAGTCTCCCCATCTTTAACACACCCTTCAGACTCCTCTTCCTGGTGTTCTTTGCTTCACAATAACCCATGGTTATCAAGGGTCAGGGGGCACAACCTCAGCAACAACTTTATTTCACCTTCTAGAGTATTTGGCCAGTGTTCTGGGTGGCAGACCAATTGACCAACCTCAGAGGAGATGAGATGGCTACTGCCAGGGGAAGGAGCTAGGCTAGGCATGCTTTAATGAATAGCACTCTGACTGGTGAAATAAATCTATTATGGCATTTAAGGTAGTCTCTCCATTATTGCTTAGATTATTAGTTGGGGTCCTTGTTTCCTAGCCTTTCTAGCAGTGTGGTTTGTAGGCTGGTAATCCTTTGCTCTATGTCTAAAAACCATATATGAGTGAATACATACCATGTTTGTCTTTTTGTGACTAGGTTACCTCACTCAGAATGGTTTCTTCTAGTTTCATCCATTTGCCTGTGAATTTCAAGATTCCATTGTTTTGTTTTGTTTTGTTTTCCACTGAGTAGTACTCCATTGTGTGAATGTACCACATCTTCTCCATCCATTCTTCAGTTGAGGGGCCTTTAAGTTGCTTCCAGGTTCTGAGTATTACAAATAATGCTGCTATGAACATAGGTGAACAGATGTCCTTGTTTTATGAATGTGCATCTTTTGTATGTATGCCTCTCCATCGCCTCTTCATTCATCTTAGTGGCATGCATAAGGAGCTACAGTGTATCACACAGTATATTCTTTTGACCATTCAGCTATACTTTCAAATGTTCATTACAATGAATGGACTGATTCAAGGCTTCTGGCTTCTGGTACACTGTCAATGCTGAACCCTCACTGCAACTCCTCTTAGATATCGTGCTGTTGCCTGAGTCATAGAGATCCTTTGTCTATGTTTCTTCAGGACTAGTCCCTTTACAAACTTCCGTGGGTCATAGATGGGGTAGATGTTGGGGTGGGCCAATTCAAAGCCCTGGGTGGTAACTGAGTTGATCAGTCTGTTCTTGCACCTGGACTACCCATCTAAGGCAAGGGGTGGAACCAGCTCTTCCACAGTTAATGGTGATTGGGAGAATTCTCCCTGGACAATCAAGGGTCAAGGCCAGCTCTTCCATGCCCAGGTCACTGAGGCCAGTTCTCCTGGGATGATGGGGAGACAGCTCTCCCATGGTTCCCTCCCAGTGGTAACATTGGCCATGGAAATCATTGTAGACCCAGGCTGTGGTAGGGCCATGGACCCAAACATGGCCCTCAGCTCCAGCTTGGGCACAGGCATCACTACGGCCTTCAGTGGTAGCACAGGCCACTCTGATTACTATGGTCCTAGTGGTAGCAAGGCCCTCAGGTGAGAGACCAAACAATGAGCATTGTTATGGCCTTCTGTAGTGATATCTTGTTTATACTCTAACAAATAAAGCTTGCCTGAAGATCAGAGGGAAGACTTAGATACTAGTTAACTACAGAGGTCTGGAGGTCTGTTGAGACAGACAGAAAGTGACATGGCTGGGAAAAGAGAGGAAGTGATAAGGAGGGAGTAAACAGGAGTCGAGTCTCTTTTTGACTGGGAAACTGAGTAGGTGAATTGCCTGTGGTTTCTCTCTTTCATCTCTCTGATCTCTCAGCATTTTCCCCAGGCTTTTATTATTATTACCTATTAGAACCCATGTTACAGCCTTTGATGGTAACACAGCCATGGACATCAACACAGACCCCTGCTGCTACAGTAGACATGGCCCTGGTCTATAGCTTGTGCCTGGACATCACATGGCCCTGGGTGACAGAATAGGCCACCCATGTCAGCCTGTTCCTCACAACCAGTCTTCAGATCTCTCCATAGCACACAAACAGCTCCACTTCTCTCCCATTCTCTACTACATAGTGTTCATTCTAGTGCCCCCATACTCCCATACCCCCACCCCCCATTCCATGCCCACCCAGATTGCAGGGCACATAGTTATCCTGTAGCTGGTTTCCCCCTACATGGGCCCATATTTTTCTTTAATCATGAAATCCCAAAAGATTGAGGTATTGAAGGTAGAATAAAAAAGTCTATTTTAACTTTGAGAAAATTGAAAATTACATATAAAAAAGGAAAATCCATGCAACTTCTGAAAATGTTTCAAGCATTTACTTGCATGCGTCTGAAGGCTTAATGAAGTTGCAAGCTAGCCTTATTGTTCCAGTAAAACATCTAGCTGAGCAGCATCCTACGTTTGGGCTTCCACTACAAGTAGAAATGTTTGTAAGATTGTCTTCTACCCTGAGAGTATTACATGGTTTCTTACACTTGAAATTGCAAGATTTATATTTAAAACTATGGAAGTTTCATATGTTAAGGCACTCTTGAGTCTAAATATTACTTGAAGACCTTGTTTGTGAGCATCAAGTAAAAGTTTGACAATAATCTAAACTATGCCTGATTAATTAATATACTAACAACATTAAGATAAATCAAGAAACTTCTGAAAGATGTAGGTGCTTGAATTTATAAATGAATTAAATTAAAATTTTAAATTAAATTAGTTTGACTCCCTAGTAACTTCCAGGCCATCTCAAAAGTAATATTGTCATTTTTATTTATGGCTTGTGAGTTTTTCTCTAATAACTTTTGGTTCCATGAATTTATTTTCAAATTAAGTCTAGTGGGGTCACAATATAAATATTTACCTGTCAATAAGTGATCACACTACCATTTTCACAAACAGCTCAAACTTCTACTGTGATTGTGTAATAAATTGACAGATATTATCATCAGTTTATTGTGTATTTGTTTTCCTGCCCCATTTATACTATTTATGATCTTATTTGCTAGTATAATTAAGCACATTATTTTCTCTGTCTTATACCATTTCTGGACACTGTGATTTATCTTGTACGTGGTCTTTAATATGACTTAGAGAAGACAAAATATGTAACTATTACTTTAATATGAAGACCATAGGCTGGCTTCAACCAGCATTTGCTACTTTGATATTTAATAAGATTTAATAAGATGATTGTGTTGTTCCTCCTTTGATGAATCCCTATCAGTGATCATATTTATTAATTTCCTTACCTGGAGATAGCGTTGTGTTCAAGACATTAGGCTCTATTTGATCAAGGATCATCATTCTTTATACATCATGTTGGACTTTATTAATAGTTTAAATTTTAAAGTCTTTGATACTTTTGTACATTGTGTTTTTTGTAGATATGTGAAACTTACCTCTCTTGAGTCCATTTTTATGTTGTGCTTTACAAAATGTATTTTATCTTACGTGGATTGTTTTTGCATGGAGGTTTCTAAAAAGTCATATCCTTTTGTTTATACTGTGTTTCTCCTCTCTTCAATTATGATTACTGATGTTTCCTCCTCCTTTATTTTATGATTTTCACATTTTATTGTGTTTTTATTTATCAGTTGCACATGAGCATGTGGTGGGGTAGAGGCATCACACAGCATGCACATTCCATTTGGAGGTCAGAGGACAACAAGCAGGAGTCATGTCTCTCCTTTCACCATGGGTGTCTCAGGACCTTAGGCCTTCAGGCTTAATAGTAGGTGCCTTTACCCACTTCCTGGTCCATTTTCCCTTACTGCAACTTAGAAAAGTATACAGTGGTTTAACATTTAGCTCATCATTATTCCTTAGCTCATTACTGATTTTTGTTATGGTTTAAAATTATTCTTAGATCTTTTATTATAGCATTTTTGGTTGTCTTCCTCTTTAGTTTCTTCTTTGTACTATGTTAATTTATAATCCCATTGTATTGCCTTTCATTATGTTTAGGAGGATGTGGTATTTTTCTGTTTTTAACTGTAAAAACAAATTTATTTATTTTATTACTTGGTATGATATGGTATTTGTCCATAACTTTTCCCTCTTTAAGCATAGCTTCATTTGCTCTTGTAGATTTTATTTTTCCTTTTGTTATTTTCTAAATACCCTTTAATTGTCTTTCAGTTTCTACATAGAACCAAAATTTAAATATAAATTCTTCCCATTTCACCAGGGGTTGCCTCATTACATTATTTGAAATAAAACATCAATAATTAAATATTTACTTATGTATGTTTTGGAATACAATTGATGGATGCATAGCATCATCACATGTCTAAAATCGACAGCATACACTTTTTTGTGTGTGTGTCTGCATGATGCCCACTTGAATATGAGGTGAAGAAAAAGTATGGAAGTAAGCATATGTTTCCATCTAAGCAATATATCCCCTGTTAAAACTCGTACATGCAAGTTAGATATTCGTCTTTAAAGTGTGTAAATGTGCATGCAATGCATATATGTGTGGAGATGTGCACCTGTGTGTGTGTGTGTGTGTGTGTGTGTGTGAGAGAGAGAGAGAGAGAGAGAGAGAGAGAGATAAAGAGAGAGAGAGACAGAGAGAGAGAGAGAGAGAGAGAGAGAGAGAGAGAGAGAGAGAGAGAGAGAGAGAGAGAGGAGTGAAGTCTAGAGGACAATCTCAGGTGTCCCTCTTCAGGTGTCATCTTTAGGTACTGTGAGATCTTTCACTGTTCTGGAATAGCCAAGTAGATGAGGCTATCTGGCCAGTGATCTACTAGTCTTCTTTACCCAGCACTGGAATGTGTGCCAGTCACACTTTTTTTTTTTTTTGTATGTTTTCGCATGAGGTCTGGAGATAGAACTGAGTTCCTTGTGTTTACAAGGCAAGCACTTTACCTACTGAACTAAAGTCTAAGCCTCCAAGTTTTAAAAAATAAGACTATAATGTGCAGATCTAATATCTCTGGAAAAACCTATTATTGATTAGAGGTAAGTCTAGAGATTATTCCTAGCAGAAGCTTGGACCACTACTTCAGAGAGACCATATTAACTTCAAACCTTCAAACCATATGTTACCAGACCTTCAAAAGAGTGGAAAATTAGTCTGGTGGCCTGAATCTTATTAATAGTATTAATAGTTTCTAGGCTCATTTCCAAGTCTGTGTTTTTGCTCAATATTCATCTATGTCATAGATTAGTAGTTTAGATCATAGAAAGTTAGAAGAAAGAGAAATAAATTTATTTTTTAAATCACTGTCAGGTAATATTTTAAAAATTCGAAGATTCAATTCTTATTGAATGTGTATAACTCTCAGTGAAGAGCAGTAACCTAAAACAAATTACAGTTTATGGTTCAATTACATTTATCTTCATTCTGGATTTTCATAGTCTTCCCCAATTAGAAAAATAAAATACTTTTCAGTGTTTTCGTTACCTTGAGACTTTCGAAGATACAATGTAAGTCGTGATTTTTTATTCTACAGGAGGATAGAATGAGAAAACCTATGCTTTATGATTGACAGTTCTGTTTCTCATATTTTGTTCTTGGGGGTTTAGAAAGGCAATGTTCACCTGTTAAGAGGGAAGCCACAGAAGAAGGTATAGAAAATATGAAAACACTAAAATATTTTCACATAGATTATTTCATTTCAAAAAATTGTCATTTTGACACTTTTATCTAAACTTTAGTATCTCTTCAGACATGACTGAAACAGATGACAAAATTAGAAGCCAATTTCAGTAACTAACTGAGCAATATCCTTGCACAGCCAGAAAAATACAGATATTCTATAGTGCCAAGTTGTCCAAAAGAATTGTGTGACTCTTAAGAAATTAGAGTGTACACACACACACACACACACACACACACAATTCTTTCTAACCAAGGTGAATTGCAGCAAGATCCTATTCTGTGTCCAGACTATATGGCTTTCTATAAACATAAATTTTGAGCAGTTTTCCTGAAAGAACTTAGATTTAAAAAGCAATCCATATTTGGCCTTGGCTGTATCTGATCAATGAATCAAAGAAATAACAAAGCTGTTCACAAAGGCAGGAACATTTTGTAACATCAGCTATTATTTAGTAAAATCACAAACTCAATCAGAAATGGAAACAATATCTTTTTGGAAGCCAGGCAATTAACTAAGTAAAGCCCTTTTTGTACCTAGTTCTGCTATTTAAAAGAGGGTAGCGGCTTTGGAGAGAAAGCGATGATAGGGATGATAATGGTGTTCTTGATGATGAAGGTGATAACTCATACTTACCAATTCTTACTAGGGGCACACCATAGCTAAGTTCATCTTAATATCTCTTCAATTGTGCAGCACTGTTTGGCAGGATATACCCTGGAAGTAAAACAGATACTGTCTAAATCAGGATCACCTAAAAGAAATGTGTGATATATTGACTAGAAAAATTAATCTCTACTTTCAGATATATAAGTTAGAAGAGATGTACATTTTTTTTACTTGACCCCCATATGCAGTCACTAATCTAGTTAGTTATACCACCCACTATATGTGTCAAGTGGTGCATTTTTATGGCTACCATTAGAACCAAATACAGACATGAACTTCAGCTAGGTACTTACTGCAACTTAAAAGGCACCAAAACCTACTCACAATCTATCCACTCACTCACTGGTTCATTCAACAAACATTTATTGTGTGAGTCTACGCCCATGCATAGGAGACTCAAATATAAATCAAGTGACAACATAAATAAATATCAAAGTGTACCTTGAGTCATTCAAGGAGAGATTTTAAATTTGGTATTGGAATGTTCAGAGACTAAATGTAACTTTGGAAATCATCCATATATTGAATTAAAGCTGATTTCATGAACCAAAGTCCATTGCATACCTATAAACCTACAGATAGGTACATGCCCATAGACATCCAGCTATATACATCTTTTCTCTTTGGGTAAAAGCAACTCCAAACTTTCCATTTTCTACATTTTAGGTTTAAAAATATATTTTTTAGCTATTTTTTTTTACAGCTCAGACCATCACATACCTCTTGGTCACATACATCTTTGAATATTTTTTTGTGTGTGGTGTATGTATGTGTTCCTGTGGGTGTGTGCTCATGTGTGAAAGTGTGTAAAGAACAGAGGTCAAGGTCTGGTGTCCTTCTCAGATGTTCTCTGCTGTGGAATAATCCTTCTGTACACCGTGAAGATGTGTTGTACTCATTGTCAATAAAAAGCTGTTGACCAATGGCTAGGCAGGATTTTCGGGGCAGAGAGAATTCTGGTGAAAAGAATGGTGGAGTCAGAGGATATGCCATGAGATGCAAAGAGGACAGGATGGGAAGTATGTATATAAGGTAAACTAGCCTCCGGACAGCACAAAGACTAATAGAAATTAGTTCATTTATAAGACCTAGCTGAAAACGAGCCTAAGCTATCAGCCAAACATTTATAGTTAAAAACAAGTCTCTGTGGGTTATTGGGCTGGTGGGACAGAAAAGTTCACCTACAGTTCCTCACCTTACTTTTTTGAGGCATGCTCTCTCATTGAATTAGAGCTCATGGATTCAGCTATGTTTGCTGGCCAGTGACCTCCAGGGTTGCACCTATCTCTACCTCCCTATTCCTGGGATTAGAGACACACACCACCATACTTGACTTTTTATGTGGGTCGTGAGGGACTGTCCTCAAGCCCTGATGTATGCAAAGGAACTAAGACATCTCTTTATCTCCCATTTTATGAGCACGATTCATGAATAACAAACAAACTTAATGTTCCTCACCAATCTCTATGTTATTAACATAGGATAATTTATATCTTTAGGTCTTACATAGTCAATGCGAATAATGACTGGAAACTACAGTGTAGATGGAAAAATAGTTAATATTATATTCCAAAGTTTATAATAAAACGGTTAGTGCAGAATCTTAGTGGGGTGGTTTGAATGAGGATGTCCTCCATAGGCTCTGCCATTTAAGCACTTAGTTTCCTGCTGGTGGCACTCTATGGGGAGGTCAAACAGATGTGGATTGACTGGATAAATTATGCCACTGGGGGCTGATTTGGGAATTTCAAAACTTTATATCATTCCAAGTTCACTCTCTGCTTCATGATTGGGGTCCAAGTGTTGAGCCTCCTGCTCCCTGCTCCTACCATCATGCCTTCATTTCACTATCAAGGACTCTTAACTCTTTGAAATTGTAGACTCAATTAAATGCTTTCTTCTATAAATTGCCTTGGCCATGCCATGGTGTTTTACCACAGAAATAGAGATGTAACCAATACACTTGGTTTTCCAAAACTTGGATTTTTTTCTTTAAAATGCCCTTTAGTGAGCTCAAATGCTGAAAACTATCCTGTTGGCTAAATGAAGTGTGGATCACAGTCGCTCAGCACTGTGATAAATCATGTCTGTCTGGAGGTTTCCTAATGAAAGCCACTCGTA
The DNA here is from genome assembly GCA_030556225.1 of Cricetiscus sungorus. Lineage (NCBI taxonomy): Eukaryota > Metazoa > Chordata > Mammalia > Rodentia > Cricetidae > Cricetiscus > Cricetiscus sungorus. Next base: position 19,576,529 of record JANBXA010000735.1, on the reverse strand, counting down.
ATACCTCAGTGGATTCAGACATAGTACACAATCATTTTCTGAGTGTACAGGAAATGGGGCTAAGTTGAGTCTTGATTTAATGATTCTTATTGAAATGAAATAAGCATTTGATCTTTGGATTTGATCACCCTCTATCTGCAGCTGCGTCTCAACTGGCAATTACTTCCTCACTGGGCTCCCTGCCCAGGCAAATGGGGTTCATTCTTGTTTCATGTCTCGCTGCATTCTCTGATAATGGAGGAAGTAACTGAACTAAGGCTTCATCTCCAAATCTCTGAGGTCTAAATATGAGTGGAAGGGGACTTTTCCTCCTATCAGGTTTTGCCACCACAATAAAATGCTTTCTTATAATGCACTCTTAAGGCTGCTTAATTTTTTAACCATAAAACCTTGGGAGCAACCTTGCCGCCACTGTTCTAGAGTAGGCTACATTCTAATGTCACAGTTTTATGGAATAAGACAAATGCCAGAACAAAATATTTTTTATTCACTGTTGCTGATTTAGTTCCATAAACTTGCTGTATGTGGTTGAGATAAGCTACCTGCCATGCATACGTTAGAAACAAAAGGAATTTTTTCTTTTTATTCTTCCCATGGTTCTTCCTCTGTGTTAACTGCTCTGTAATTAAGGGTATGATTCTGTTTTCCAATGTGCTACTGTATTATCCTGTTGTGTTCGGAGTAATTACAAATTAAATAGGTCCAGGACTCAACACTGTGCATGGGTATTTGGGTGTTTCTGATTTCAAATGTAACACATTAAATAGGTTTTATCTCTGCAGATGGAAAAGTTAATAAAATCCATGCAGGACTCACCTCTCCATATTTTCAAAATATCTTTTTATTCTGAGTAGCATAATTCCCACACCACCCTCATTAAAAATATGTCACCATTAAAAATGGTAATTGCCAAATAATAACAGGTAAATTTTGTTGCCAGGTTTAATCTCATATGTAGCTATCCAGTCAAATGGCTCTATTTACCAAATCTTATTAGTTACCTGATAAAATAACTCTGTCTGCCTTCACCATATCTACATGTTTAGTAGATTAAAGCCTGAAATCTTTAATCCAAGAAAATTAAACCTGCCCCTGGTTGTCATTTTAGTGCACCATCTGTTGCTCCAGGTGCTTGCCTGGTTTTTAAGGGCTGTGAAGTGAGCTGTGGCACAACAAGCCTACACGGATGGATGTCCTCCCAGACGCTACATCTCAGTCTCCATCTCGATGTACTTGCCAGGCTTACAGGGAAGCTAGGAGCTGTGCTGTTTCCTCCACATAAGAACTCTGCGTGTTTTGAATGTGTAGATTGTAAGATATAGCTGTCACCAGTTTCAACGAAGTGACAATTTGAATATCCAAACTGACAAAGGAAGGAATCTGGAGAAACAATTTGTGGATCAAGAAAGTTAAAGTTCTGATCAACAAATATAAGATTATCACTGATAGGTTTTGTCTTACAAAAAGCTAGCTGGAGGATATTTTATTGAAGTCTTAAGTTTAAGAAAAAATTCTAGGTAGGGCTGGAGGGGTAGCTCAGCCGTTAAAGGCCAGGCTCACAACCAAAAATATAAGAAAAAATCCTAGGTAGTGTTTTGTTTGGGGGTCTTTGGGATAAAAGTTTAGAGTTAAATAATCGAATACACCATTGTTTTAATAAAGCATATATTGAGTTGGGTAGAAACTGAACTACAAAAAACTACACTTACATGTATCTCAATTAATCTTCACAAAGTGAGCATATTTACAGGATGCAGGTCTCCCCACCAGCACTCCATGTATTTCTAGTTGCTCCTGCCTGCCATAATATGAACTCTTATTTGGGCTTCTAATAATTGATTCATCAGGTAGGCTGTAAGTTTTCACTACCATTTTATTGATTCATAATATTCATAAGATTAATATATAAAGTAGGGCAGATGATAATTGTACATCTTCAGAAACCCATGGCTTCAGATCAAGTAGCAGACTACCGCCTGCACCCCCACTCCCTGAAGCCTTTTACGGTACCCCATACCACCGCTCCCCAAGCAGGGCATCACTCCTAACACACAGCAATCTAGTTTGCCTGTTTCTGAACTTTATATTAACTGAATCACATGATGAATACTTCTTTCAGGCTACATTACACAGAGAGATTATATTGTTGAGTGCAATTGTAACACACTCAGATCATTTGTATTTTGTGGCCTGGATGTGCCAGACAGCAGGCTACTGGCGAGCTGGTGTGCATTTTTACAGGCACTTAGGGTTTCTATCATGGATCCTTCCATGGGTGCTAGAAATCTCAACCCATCCCGATGTCCTCACAGCAAGCACATCACCACCTAAGCCATCTCTTCAACCCCAATGAGATTTTTTTCAAGGCAAAAGAGATAAGATTTGACCTTTCCTCATAAAATGCTCTCGGCACCGAGGAACTGAATTATCCTCCATGAAGCATAGCACACCCTTTGCTTGTCAAATGCAGGAAATCATGGTCCTTGAATTTAGGACTTAATGTATTTCTCTGGAGTTATAAGTGATTAACTGTCACAAGATTATAACTTTGTAGAGCAGCTGTCTATAATTCATTTTCAGGGTGGACTGAATTTATTGGGATATAATCAGAAATTATCTTGAACTTCTCAAATACTGCTCTCAATAACTGAATCTTTGCCTCCCATCTTGAACCTCATGGGGTTTACCATGACCAGATATTTAGAAGCCTGGTCTGCTTTAAAGCATAATGTCAATATGACCAATATGACAGACAGTTACACTCTCCTCTTTTCCTACCTCTATCTCCATTTCTTTGCTCAGGGAAGCATGGAAAGACAGTATAAGCTGTATGTCAAGTTCCTTACTTTACAACGTTTTCTCTTATGGCTCTGGGTCTTGAAAAGCTTTTTTAATGGCAAGTTTGGAAAGCAGAGTGAAGGAGGCAAGGATACAAAGAATGAAACCTGAAGAAATAAATGTGTTTTAGCTAAAACTATTTCTTTCATAGTTGCCAAATTTTGACATAGAAATCACTTAAATTCTGATATTCATGGAATTTCAAAACAATTATATTGTCTTTTTAAAAGATTTAATTTGTATGACTTTCAAAATATACACATATATATGTGTGTATATATACATATATTAAAATATGCATATGAATGCAGGTGTGTGTAGCCCATAATAGGGCATCATATCCTCTAGAACTGTTATTAAAGTAGTTATAAGCTACTCAACATGGGTGCAGGGAACTGAACTTGGCTCCTCTGCAAGAGTAGTAATAGTTTTTATAATAGTCGAGCCATCATCTCTACAGTCACTATATAAACCTATTCTTGAACAATCTGATGGGGATTTCTCATTCAAGTAGCATGTTTCCTTGCTGACCTTTGGAAAGGTAGTGGTAGTTTATATACTGCTGGCTTCCCTTCCTTAGTAGTCTGTGTTATGAGCAGGTTTTTCCCGCCGGCCACCTGACCCACTCTTTGTTCCTCCCCGCCGGCCACCCGGTCCCCAATAACACTCAGAGACTCTGTATTTGATACAATCCTGTTAGCCATTTACTATTATTGTTTATGGGCTAGCTCTGTCTTAATTATTTCTACTTATTATTTCTACCCATTTCTACTTATCTAAGTATTTCCACGTGGTCATCTTATCCGAGCAGTGGGCCGGATTCTTGCTTCCTCCACGTTCTACATGCTGACTCCTCCTTCCTACTTCCTCTTTCCTCCTCCTAGTCTCCTAGCCCCGCCTATCTTGCTTTCCTATTGGCCACAGTACTTTATTAATTAACCAGTATGAGAAACATATTTACAGAATAACATCTCCCATCAAAGTCTGCTCTAAGTTAACATCTTTCAGTATGATGGAGTACACTTAATGTTCAACAACTCACTCCTTTTCTGCCTCTCTGAACCATAGAAATATACATGCTGACTTCTTTTCTTTCTTTCATATGTTGAGCGGCACTGACAAAAGGTTAAGGTGGCTTTCTTCCTGGTTCAACTGCTAGTAAAAGGAAATAGTAACATGTTGCCTTATCTTCTCCTCACCCTGGCTGTTTATTTCTGAAATTCCCTCCCACCACCTACAGTCCTCTTTGTTTTTTATTGTTTGAATAGACCTGTGCTTTCTAGACTACTAATATCTCTTTAAACACCTTCATAAAATGACTATGTGTCCTCTAGTCTAATTTTGGAAGCCTTGGATGACCAAGTTCTTTAAGAAAGAGACCTAGTTAGTATCCTATTATGTAAGACAAAAGACTATTGGGCTTATTTATGGAATTTTTATATTAACTGAAACCCCCTGGGTACATTTTTGGAAAATTAAAGGGGGGAAATCCAGCTAATGAGATATAAAAGTTCCTCAAACAGCATTGTTGCAGGCTACATGAGGAGCATACAATATTCTGTAATGGGAAGCAATGGGCTTGTATTTGTTACTTTTTTATTCCTTTTATAAAGCATCATGACCCCAGAAACTTACAGATGAAAGGTTTTATTTGAACCTATGGTTCCAGAGAGATAAAAATCTGTCATGGCAGGGAGGCATAGCAGCAAGCAGCAGGCAAGATGGCTGAAGCAGCATGATTAGAGCTCACATTCTTTACTATGAGAAAGAAGTAGAAAGAGGAATTGGAAGTAGTCCATTTCCAAAGCCAGACCCCGGTAACATACTTACTCCAGCTTCCCCAAACAGCACCATCACACTGGGGACCAACTACTCAAATGCTGAGACTGTGGGACACCTTTCTTGTTCAAACCACCACAGGGCTTTCCTCTTGGTAAGTGCAAAGCCAGTAATAAAACCAGGAAATCAAAACACCATTCTGACAGGACTAAGATGGTATCTCAGAGTGAAGTAAAATAGAGAAAAAACTGACATTAATTGTATTTCCAAGAGTTTACATAAGTTTGTTACAAGTTTGTGTGTGTGTGTGTGTGTGTGTGTGTGTGTGTGTGTGTGTGCATGTGAGCACACACGCGTAATCATGTGTGCATGCAGGCAATAATGGGAGATGTTTGTATATCAATGACACAATAAATAATGAAAAGAAACTACCTTGTGGTATTTTGCGCTGTGCATTTTGTCTTGGTTAGCTTTATCTGTCACCTTGACACCTTAGAATTATCTAGGAAGAGAATCAAAATTGAGGCACATTGCCTAGATCCTATGGGCCTTTGAGCATCTATGTTGAGAATTGTCTTGATTCTTAATTGCTGTACAAGAGCCTTTCCCATTGTGAGTGGCATCATTTCCTAGGTTTTGAACTATGTAAAAAAGCTAACTGAATATAACCCAGCCTTCTAGATAGCTTATGGTTTGTGCTGTACTTCTTTGGCTCTGAAGTGAGCTCTTTACTTAGATATAATGCTGTCTGGAACAACAAGCAGGCCTGCCTTTAGGGTTCCTGCCTTGTCAGCCTCAGTGATAGACTATGACCCATATTTACTAGCTAAAGTAAACCCTTTCTTCCCTAGGTTGATTTTAGTCAGGGTATTTGTCACAGCAATAGGTAAAAAACAATGAAGGATACTTCTCTTAGAAAGAACTAGAGTTTCAATCCAAATATCTGACTGCAGGGACCTCTGTTGAGCTACCATGTGATATGCCCTATGGCATGAAATCACATGCACTAACTAATGCTGATGTTTTAAATATATTAAGGATAAACTGTAACATATATCATCCAAATATATTCAAATACAACTACTATTATGTATATTTAATGAACTCCTCTAAAGGCAAACTCATGTACTCACCACCCACATCAAAGCTTCTACACCAGTCTGTCCTCATTTTTGCTTTCTCCAATGATAGCCAATTTCTTGACTTTTTAGTACCTGTTCAAAATGTTTGCCTATATTCAATATGACATATACCTGTTTGTGAACTTTATATAAATGGGGTCCTTTGATATACAGTATTTTGTCTGGATTCTTCTGATCATTTTTTTTCCTCAGATTTTGTTCCTGTTTCAGTCATTGAAACTATTTTGTTCACTTCCTATGCTATATGTTGATTCTCCAAATGCATCCCCATTTATTTATCTGCCATATTGTGACTGCTTATTTGGATTGCTTCCAGTTAGGGTTACTGTAAAAATATCTTCTGGTATATATTTTAGTTTCTTTTGGTAAACTTATACATGCAATTCTGCTAAATATGTAGTTATAAGTGAAATAACTGAGCCAGTGGATATGAAAAGGTCGACTTTGGTTCTTATCACCTAACCATTTCCATGAGCCAATGGCAATGTGTATCTTCTATGTGAAGTGTGAGTTTTCTGTTAATACATCTCTGTTGGTACTGCTTTCTCAAGATTCATTTTTACAGAAACAGACATCCACAACTAAACACTGAGCCCAACTGGAATCCAGATGTAGAGAAGGAAGACAAGACCAGGCTACAGAAACCCACAGAGACAGCTGACCTGAACAAGGAGGAGCTAATGGACCTCCAGACTAATAGCTGGGAATCCCCTGAACCCCCTGAACATGGGTCTCAGTTAGAAGGCCTGGGAAGCCTAAGGGACCTCTGACAGTGGAACCAGGATGTATCCTGGTGTACAAAAGGACTTTGGGAGCACATCCCCCATGGAGGGATACTCCCTTAACCTAGAGGCAAGAAGGAGGGCCTAGTCCCTACTCCAAATGACTTGACAGATTTAGATGACCCCTCCAGGAAGACATCACCCCCACATATGCAGTGGGTGGGGGAGGGTGGTCAGGGGGCATTAGAGGGTAGAAGAGAGGGAGGGAGAGAGGGAACTAGGATCAATATGTAAAATAAGAAAGATTTTTAAAAAGGTTCATTTTTAACTTTTACTTTTGTGTATTTCTGAACATGTATGTGAAATTGTGAGGGAAGGAGCATGAAGAGGCTAGAAAAGGGCATTGGATACTCTAGCTATAGATTAGCTGACTGTGAGCTACCATATATGAGTGCTGGGAACTGAACTCAGGTGCTTTGCAAGAACACTAAGTGTTCTCTCTCCAGACCAGTGGGTATTGTTTAACTGAATTTTAACTGCTCTGGTAAAATGTAATAGCTCATTGTGGTCTTAGTTGATAATAAATGATTTATGCTGGAAGCTGAGTGCCATTTCATGTTAAGAGTCTTGTAGTTACTCTTCTTGGTCAATTGCCTGCTGAGGTATCTTGTATATTACTTTTATTGATTTATCTTATGTCTAGTAGTTTTCATATTAAGAATTTTTCAGTGTGTGTGTGTGTGTGGTGGGGAGCATATGTACATTTGCATGCAAGTACACAAGAGAGTCTCAGATCCCCTGGGGCTACGGTTACACACAGTTGTGAGCATCCCAGGGTGCGTGTGTTGTGAACTGAACTCCAGTCATGTGCTGGAGTAGTATGTTTTCCACAGCTGAGCCATCTCTCCAGTCCTGTACTGGAGTATGTATGAAGGAATCTTACTCATGTATGGCTCTTTTTACTGCTATATGTCTTACAAATACCCTCTCCTGCTCTGTGAAGTTAAAATGTTCTTAATTGTTTCCTTTGAACAATACAATTTCATTATTTAACATAATAGAATTTATCTTATCAATATTTCCCTTTTTGGTTAATGATTTTTATACTCTTGTTTTAAAATGGTCTCCTTTGTGCAATCATGAAGATATTTACTTAAATTGTATTCTAAAAGCATGATTGCTTTTCCTTTTATGTTTGTATAAGAATTGAGCATGTTGTTTTATGTATGAGCCAGAGGTTAAGTTTTGTTTATCTTCCATTCTTTCATGTGCAGCACTACAAACTGGAAAGGTTATCTTTCCTTACTATTCAACCATGTCCTTTTAAATGTACTTGTGTATTTCTGAGTGATTTTTTTGTCCTATTTGTCTGTGTGTCTATCCTTGTACTGATATTCTTATTTAAACTGTTGTGGGTTTATAGGCAGTACTGGACTTCTTCAAGATTATATTGGTTCATGTTAGTTCTTTGCATTTTTGCATTGATTTTTAAATAAAGTTAAGTTCCACAATAAACATATTTGGAATTTTAATTAGGATTACAGAAAAGTCTAGAGATCAATTGGAAAATAATTAACATTTTTACAAAATTGGATATTAGAGTCTATGGGGACTATGTCTCTTTCCATCTATCAAACAAGAAAAGGGGAGGAAGATTTCCTTTCCTTTTTGTCAGTCATGTTTTTTGGTTTTCTACTTTGACCTCATTCTTAATAACTCATGCACTTTGAAGTATTTTTACATCTTTCATTCCTTCTCATTAATATGCTTTCTTTGATCATTTACTATTTTTTATCAACTGTTTTAACTCTCACATAAGACAATATTTAAGTAGTAAATATTTATTTGGATTTGTCCATGTTTTAAATAGCTTTTCTTTTTTAAATTATTATTATTATTATTATTAATTTCCAGTCTATTAGGGTTCTCTAGAGTAAGAGAACTTATAGAAGAGATCATAGATAGATAGATAGATAGATAGATAGATAGATAGATAGATAGATAGATGATTTATTAGGTGACTTACAGACTATAGTCCAGGTAACTCACAATGGCTAGGTATAAACAAAAGTCCATGAATTCAGTAGTTGTCATTCCACAAGGCTGGATATCTCAGCTGGTCTTCAATATTTGCTGGAATCCCGAAGAAGTAGGGTCATCTAATGCCAGTGACAGTATGGATTTGCTAAGGATGCAAGAGCAAGCAGGCAAAACCAACAAGCTTCCTTTTTCCATGTCCTTCTGTAGGCTTCCAGCATATGGTGTGGCCCAGCTTAGAAGTGGGTTTTCTTAGCTCAAAAAATCCAGATTAAAACTGTGTGTTCTGTTCCAACCTCAAAGACCCAGATTAGAAGTAGATCTTTTCAGATCAAATTAAGCAAAATTTCTTCACAGTTGTGTTGCTCCATTTTGAGGTTTTAGTTAATTCTAGATGTAGTCAAGTTGACAAAAAAAAATCCATCACAATCTATGTGCATCTGTATATGTGTGTGCAACACTGTGTACTTGTGGAGGTCAGAGACTATCCCTCGGAAGTGATTCCTCTTCTTCCACTTTGCTGAGGCTTGCTATGTCTTGCTCTCATGATGAATACTCTAGGCTAGCTGGCTTATTATGCTTCTCCCAATTTTCCTGCTTCTGTTTCTCATCTCACATAGGAGTGGTGGGTTTACAGGTGTCTAATAATAAACTGCCGTGCTTGCTGATGTGCTTTCTAGGAATCAGTTTTGTGTGGCTAGTAGCTTCATGCTCAGAACCATCTCACCAGCTTTCAAAAGCTTTCTTAGACTTCATTTTGTCTCTTTCATGTCCTAGTCTGTCAGAAAAGGACTCTCATGTAATTCACTTACTAAAGATGTATCAATAACAAATTATATCAGTTTTTGTTCTCTAATATGTTTTTTGTGAACCGTGGTACTTTGTTAAATCATTTGGATTCATCTTCCTTTTTATTTATTTTTATTTTGAGAATTTTATAAAAGTATATGATGTATTATTATACTTACCCTCAGTTTTACTTCTTCAATTCCCTCATATGATAACAACACATCCTACCTCCCAAATTCAGTCCTCATTCTCTTTTTAAAGCATGCAGTTACAGCTAATTAGTGTTACCTGTATGTACATGGGTGTGGGGTCATCTACTAGAGCATGGTCAACCACACCTCCAATGAGTAATGACTGTCTTTCCATGTGTCACTATACTTTCAGCATATTTTCAGTTCTGTCTTACAGAGTCTTACTCATCCAGAATGACAAACCCCAAACACTGTATCTCTTGAATCCCACATTTCAGGGCTTAGCAGGGTACTTGTTCCCTTTCTGTTGTCATTCTGGTGCATTTATTTTTCTACACCCCCCACACACACACAAGCTGAAAATGTTGTCTGTTGTCCTTATCAAAAGTTTTAATACATATCCTATCAACAATTGCAATTCCCACTCCCTCCTCTCCACCTGCTAACCCTTTCTTCCCCCCACTCCCACCCACTCCTCAGAGAGGGTAATGCTTTCCATGGGGAGTCAATGAAGTCTGGAACATCTCTTTGAGGCAGGACCAAGGCCCTCCCCACTATATCTAGGCTGAGAGAATATCCCTTCATAAGGAATGGGCTCCAAAAAGCCAGTTCAAGCAGTAGGAATAAATCCTGGTCACATTGCCAGTGGCCCCACAGACTACTGTCACCCACATTCAATTGGCCTAGTTTGGTCCTATGCAGGTTCTCAGACTCTCAGTCCAGAGTCAATGAACTCCCACTAGGTCAGGTCAGCTGTTTCTGTGGGTATCCCCAGGTGGTCATGCTCCTCCCTCTTGTCAACTGGACTCTGGGAGCTCAGCCCAGTGCTTAGCTCTGGATCTCTGCAGCTGCTTCCATCAGTTACTGGATGAAGATTCTATGATGATAATAAAGCTAGTCACCAATCTGATTACAGAGAAAGGCAAGTTCAGATCCCCTCTCCACTGATGCTCTAGATTCTTTGCTGGGGTCATCCTTATGGATTTCTAGGAAATATCCCTAGTGCCAGGTTTCTCACTAGCCTTGCAATGGCTACCTCAATTGAAATATCCTTCCTTGCTCTCCCTCACTGTTCTTCCTTCACCTCAACTATCCTGTTCCCTCATGTTCTCCTCTCCCTTCCCCTTCTACCTCTCCTCCCCATGTTTCCAGTTTTCTCAGGAAATAATGTCTATTTCCCATTCCTAGGGGCATCCATGTATGTCTCTCTTAGGGCTCTCCTTGTTACCTAGCTTCTCTGGCATTTGGAATATAGACTGAATCCTAGAAATCCTAATAATATCTTGTTGGGTCATTAAGTCTTTATGAATAAGTCTTCATTGCATGGAGGATGAGATGCTGAGCCCTGCCATGCCAGCATGAACTTCTCCAGCACTGAAAATGGACATGGAACCCAAAAAAAGAATCACACAACTCTGAAAGTTGCACAGGAGTTGTTTGCTCTAAAACACCAATGACTACTGAAACCCAGCAGCTCTTCTGGGTGGAAGGGGAGTGAATTTGCAACAAAATAAAACAAATGCTCATTATACCAGACCAATAGAAAAGAATACATAGCCTTCCTCTAAGACCTGCTTGTTTTCTGTAGCTCTGACAACACTTTTTGCTTTTCTTTGCTTCATTTATTATGTTATTGTCAGTGTGCAGAAGTTTCCCTTTGCATGTCCATGTGCCTGGTGCCAATCTCTTTTGCCTATTAGTTCCGAAAGGTCCTTAAGACTGTTGTGCACTCAGGCAGTGGAAAAGAGCAATAGTCTGCCAGAAGTTGATTTCCAGTGAAGTGGCTTAATCTAAACACAATATGCCACTGTGATGAGGCTCCCATGGGCTTTAAAAGCCTAGACTGGAAAGCAAGGAAAGGTGGTCAGTTTAGGATCATGTCTCTGAAAGAGGCCTGGTGTTATCTGTCCTGAAACTCAATGAAAATGAATTGATGAGCAAACAATAGCCAGTGTGCACAGCTGATTGATCTGTGCAGCAGGGACATCCCCAAGCTGTTTGGCAGCAAGCCGTCTTTCTTCTGTTCTTTCCTTATTAATGCAGGCGATGATAAATGGCCGTGCTGACAGCCCACTACAATGAAAATAAAATCGTTGTCAGAGAGTCTTCCATCTTCTTAGGAGCAAAGAAAAACGTGCCCCATAACCCTCCTGCAGGGTTTTCATCACACAATCTTAGCAGCAGTGTGTGTGTGTGTGTGTGTGTGTGTGTGTGTTGTGCATGTGTGCGCGCACACACATACACACACACACACACACACACACACACACACACACACACACACATGTTAGAAGATGAGCTTTAGTGAACAGAAAACACCAGGCTACAGTATATGTGTTATGAGAAAATGTAACTCTCAGAATCACCTTAAGTTTAGGTAACTCAGGGAGAAGAACATTCATTAATTCTTTCCCCATATAAGTGAAAAAGAAAGCAGCCACTGTGAATGGAGAAAGGGAGAAGGGCTTAGTTGTCTTTGGTCCATTGAAATTATATAACAACTTACCCTTCCCTCACTTCTCAAAACCCTTCCCCCCATCCTCAGAGTGTGGTGCTTTTTCACCCACTGGAGTCAGGAAGTTGGCATGTACCTGATGATGCCCATCATCAACAAGGCTTCACATGTCCTCATGCTGCCGAAAACATAACGTTCTACAAAAAAAAAAAAAAAAAAAAAAAAAAGCTAAGCTGGGCCGCCTAAAGAAGGTCCCTGGAAGTTGTCAGGTGAAGAGAACAAGCAAACCCCTTGGCAGGTGCTGATTGCAGACAATCACCACTCAGACATATTCACGCATGAGTCCAAGAGGAAGCATGTTTCCCTGTTGGCTTGCTTTCAATAGCAAAACCTTGGAAGCAAATGGCTAGCAGTGAGTAGAATGAATAAGATAGCTCTATTCAGAGAAATGACTGCCAGAACAATGACTGCCCTCTAAATGTATCAAAAGTAACAGTTTCAGGGAATGGAGAGATGGCTCAGTGGTTAAGAACAATTACTGTTCTTGCAGAGGACCTAGTTTATTTCCCAGTACCCATGTGTAACTCCAGTTCCAGGACATCTAATATCCTCTTCTGACATCTGCAGGCATTGGGCATATGTGTGCATTTATACATTGCTGCAAGAACTCAACACATGAAATCAATATTTCTAATCCTCAGTTTCCAAGAAAAAGAGACAGAAGTGTGTCTTAGAAGAAGGTTTCTATTTTGTGAGAAAACACCAGAGGAAGCCAAGACAGGAGCTCAAGGAAGAAACCTGAAGGCAGTAACTAGAGCAGAAACCATGGAACAATGCATATCACTGACTTTCTCATTCTTGGTTTATTCAGTCTACTCTCTTTTACAACCCACAACCATCTGCTCACAGGCAGAAAAGCCCACATCAATCATTATTCAAGAAAATACCCCACAAATTTCCCACAGACCAATCTGTTGGGGCATTTTCTTAATTGAGATTATCTGTTCTCAAGTTAGCTTATGTCAAGTTAACAAAAAAAAATTAATCAAGACAGAGAATATCTGATCTATTTATAGTTAAAAACACATTAATTTTATATATATACATATATACATATACATATATATATATATATCCTATACACACACACACACAGATATTGTTAATGCTTTTATATTCAAAGATTTCTAAGGAAACACAATGTTACCCTTGCAATCACTGAAAAATTGCTTATGGGTATTTTGTATAGATTAAATTTTGGTTTTGCTACTATATGTATTACATTTTCATATTAATCCAATACATTTTTAAAAAACATATTCTTGTTCCCAGCCAAGTTATTTAGGTAGCTGGTATGTTTTATGCTTATTAGCAAAACCCATTGGAAGAGTTATCCAGATTATGCCATCCTGATAATTTTTCAGGTGGTGTTGGAGTAGAAGGTGGCCCCCAACCTCTCACTAATGATGATCTAATGTATGCCATGGTGTATTCCACTGACTCCCAAGGAAAGGAGCACCACCTAACTACACATATTTATGACTGATCCCCACCTGAAGAACTCATCATTTCAGATTTAACTGGGTATCCATTGGGTTTGTGTTTTGGTAAACTTCCAGGCTAGGGTGAGGCTGCCTATTTCCAAATTACATGCTCAGGTTATCAGGTATATTATCTACATGTCATTCAAATGTTTCAAAAATGTGTTCTTCCCTCAGAAAAAAATTTCTAAAATCTACATGAGGGTGTAGCATACCATTGGCTGGATGAGAATACCACAGACAATGCTGATGAGACTGGATGTAAATTTCTTGGATGATCATAGTATAGACCTTTCATAAACATGAAAATATAGACAGGAAATAAATATTCTGAGCTGGACCTAAAGGAACTCCATCACATAGGGGTCTTAGGATGAATTAGCCAAGAACAGTCAGGAGGGAAGGGTGGGTGATGGGAGATGTTATTCTGTATATATGTTTCTCATACTGGTTAATAAAGCCCTGTGGCCAATAGGAAACAAGATAGGCGGGGCTAGAAGACCAGGAGGAGGAAAGAGGTAGTAGGGGGCAGGAGTCGAGATGTAGCCCTGGAAGGAAGGAAGACGCCCCCCCCCCGCGGCTCCCCGATAAGACGACCACGTGGAAATACTTAGATAAGTAGAAATGGGTTGATAGTTAAGGCAGAGCTAGCCCATAAACAATAATGGTAATTGACCAACAGGATTGTATCAAATACAGAGTCTCTGAGTGTTATTTGGGGCTGATGTGGCTGAGGGCACAGACTGGCGGGTTGGCGGGCTGGTGGAAACATACACGCTACAGATGGCGCCCAATGTGGCTATAAGAACTTTCACTTAAAACTAATAAGAGCTTAAGAAATGTTTTAGAAACAAGGGAACAGAGACTAGCAAGACTTCTTAGTAGTAGCATTTTCTCGGTTGGATTTGTTTTGCTGTAGACAGAGATTTGCGTGGCTCCTTTAAGGGAGGTTTCCAAAATTAGCATAAGAGGCAAAAAAGCCGCCTTGCTTTTAAAGAGCTCTGCTAACAATTCATTGGTGTGTACAAGAGCTGCAATGAAGGTTTACACTGTGTTTTAAAAAAAATACACTGGCTTGGGAGAGAAAAAGAAACAGGATACTATGGTTTAAAAAAGAAAAAAAGGAATTAAATGGATGGCTATGGTGGCACACACCATTAATCCCAGCACTCGGGAGACAGATGCAAGCAGATCTCTGTGATTTCAAAGCAAACCAGGTATGCACTGAATTCCAGGACAGATAAAAGTTACACAGAGAAGCCCTGTCTCAAAATATGTAAAAATAGAAGTAGAATAAATAAAATAATAAAAAAAGCCTTGTAAAGATGAAAAACACAGAGAGATTTTGGATATTATACGTGCTTCTGTGGTCTTTAAATTATTTGATTGCTGAGAAAATAACTACTGATAAAAGAAATGCTGCTGGATTAATTCAATTTATATATTTTAAAAATGCTTTGACTCCAAAATTTAAGCCTAAGGACAAGTTACTGGGGAAAAGGATTTCTATTTTTGTTTCCACAGAAAATGAAAAGCTATGGATTCTTTCCAGACTTATGTGGTTTGATCAAGCCAGACCCCCTGAAACAATGCCCCAGATGATCCAACATTCAAAGCAGTTGAAACAAAGCCTTGCAGACTACTGCCAAGATTTCTGTGTCTTCTTTGGACCCCCATGACAGCGCCCTCTACCAGCAGGAAGTAGTTTGGAAAGAACGACACCCAAATTCCCAAATATTGTTTATAAATATTCGTTTTTATTTAAATGGGCTTGGTTATAAATGGCTATAACCACAAGCAATCTTTTTAAAGGTAAAAAGGGGAATTATGGTATAGAAATGAATACTTTGCTTTGGAATGGATTTTCTTTTATTGATACAATTTAAGGTCAATTTTGTGATATGTATATTTCTCCTCTTGTTTAGGTATTGTGTTTATATAGCTCATTTAGAAATGTAATGTATAATTTAGTACAGATTATTGAGAGTTTCCTATGATAATTAAAACTTGGTGTTAAGTTAGTTAGGATTTCTAGATATACAGAGATGTATTTGAGATGGATAGGCATTCTTCAAACCTTTCAAAGACCTACAGAATATGGCATTTAAAATGGTTTAGGGTTTTTCTTGACAGGGAGGCACAACTGCTCCTGGTAACACCACCTGCATCAGAAAGGAAGATGGATATTGAAGAAACGTGTTATGGAGTTTGCTTCTAATATGGCAAGACTAGCCATTTGGACAAGGTACTGCTCTTCTGGACTGTTTGACTTTATGTTGTAGAAACTGGACATGCAGGACCCACAAAAAGGTGACTGCTGATGCAAGATGGACATTGCTACAGGATTCCTGCTTCATGGAAGAGGCTGCCAGACAGCCAGATAGACTACAGGACACAGAGAAAATGACTGATAAACTGGCAATACAGGTGGACAGTTTAAAGTTTCCTGCTTGGTTGAGGAGTCTGGAGACACATTATGGCCTATGGGCTGAAGATGGAACATTACAGAAGAACTTCGGGTGACTGACCAGGCAATGAGTTGTCCCTGTCATTTCTAGAGTTTATATATTATCCTTCTATGGTCTTTGAAGGAGTTGAAGACAGATAGTTTTGGTTATAGTTTTCCTTAGTTAGGATTAAAGATAAGTTACATATAGGACTTTAGACTCACAAAGATAGGATAGATGATATTTTCTTTAAGTCTTACAAAATGTTAATGGACTAAATATTGTTTACTGTGATTCTTATTTGATAACTGTTATATGATATATTTTGCTATGTTAAGGTTAAACCCCTTCTTTTACTTTAGACAGAAAAGAGGAGATGATGGGAGATGTTATTCTGTATATATGTTTCTCATACTGGTTAATAAAGCCCTGTGGCCAATAGGAAACAAGATAGGCGGGGCTAGAAGACCAGGAGGAGGAAAGAGGTAGTAGGGGGCAGGAGTCGAGATGTAGCCCTGGGAGGAAGGAAGACGCCCCCCCGCGGCTCCCCGATAAGACGACCACGTGGAAATACTTAGATAAGTAGAAATGGGTTAATAGTTAAGGCAGAGCTAGCCCATAAACAATAATGGTAATTGACCAACAGGATTGTATCAAATACAGAGTCTCTGAGTGTTATTTGGGGCTGATGCGGCTGAGGGCACAGACTGGCGGGTTGGCAGGCTGGCGGAAACATACACGCTACAGGTGGGGAGTACAGACAACACTGGATGGATCCCAAGCTGATAGCAGCCAAGAGAGGAGATGTGTGGAACTGAACATCGTGGACTCATTTGGTTGCTACTGTGAGATAACACAGAGAAACATGGAAGTCCTGATGCCCTTGGGAGATGACATTTCTTTAGGAAAGGTTATTCATCTGAAACAGTGGTAATATATTCCACCATCTTAAGTAAAAAGTTCCTGTAGAGTGATAAAATACATGGCATTTGAAGAAAGAAGGAACAAATGGAAAAGAAGATAAAGGAGAAATAAAGAGAAGGAAACAGGAAATAAATGTTAAATAAGAAAAGGGAAGAGAAGGACAAAAGCAGGAGGAAGGGATGGAGGTTTGGGGATGATAACAGGGTGCAGTGCTAAAAAAAAAAAAAAAAAAAAAAAAAAAAAGACAGAAGGGGAGCGCCTGAGTCCGAGCCAAGACTGGGAGAGTCCTGTTTTGGAAGAATGTGATGTGAGAAGGGAAGAGAAGCCTTCATAACTGGCATGTGGTGTGATATATCAGAATAGCATAATTGAGAACATGTTTTGGGGTGCAGGCACAGGGAGGAATGCAAAAGTAGGGTGAAGGGTGTACAGAAAAATACATTCAGGGATGAAAAGACAGTAGGCATCTGGGTATTATAGTGACAAGTAATTGGAAAGTCATCAATAGAAATCCCTCCAAGTGGATGCAGCAAGCTGGGTAGATCTGTGTTGTTTTCTTGCTTGCTGTCTAGTTTTCTTCACATACCTCCAGAATATTCACCTTGCCTGGAAAGTTTGCATGAAACACAAATTGTGGATTATTCACTTTGTGTTTCTTTGGATGCTATAAAACAGTTTCTTGACATAATTTTGAACTCATGATTTTTCTTCCTCAGCCTCCAGAGTGCTGGAATGACAGGCATGCACTACCATAGCTGACAAATACTTTGTTTTACTTTGTATTTTTTAATGTGGAAAAAAATGGAGGTAGTATCTATTCCAGATGGTTGTACTAAAGACTATGTAAAACATTAACAGGTATTGAAAACCACCTTCTGCATTCATGAACAGCTTTCACAAAGGTTAACTATTCATTTTACTCACTTTTAAAAAAACTTGGTCTGTTTAACATCAATGTCTGTGAACTCCATCGTGTACAAAATGAGGACTTTACACCATTCTTCAATATAGTTTTCAAAATAGTTCAAAAAGTGAATGGGAATGGTATGTCCACTATGTATGTTCATTAACCCACTTTCAGTCAACATGCTATATGTGCCAAACAAGTCATAATATTTTCGTGGTACATTTTAGTGGTAACATTTAGTGAACACAACAGTGATCACATCTAGACTCTGCTCTTAGAAAAAGAATAGGGAACTGGGGCAGAAGAGATGGCTCAGCAGTTGGGAACACATCCTATGCATTTATGGAAACCACAGTTAGGATCCAACATTTACATAGCAAGATGACATTCCCTCTTTTGGCCTTTGCATCACCAGTACACATCTGCATCTGCACTCTCTCTCTCTCTCTCTCTCTCTCTCTCTCTCTCTCTCTCTCTCTCTCTCTCTCCTCTCTGTCTCTCTCTCTCTGTCTGTCTCTCTCTCTCTCTCTGTCTCTCTCATTGTCTTTCTCTCTTATGTATGCACACACACATACACACACACACACACACACACACACACACACACACACACACACACACACACACAAAATTACTTAAAAAGGAACACAATCATTAAAGAAACTCTCCAGGTTTCAGGAAGTCACATACATCCAGGAGCAGATTCCTGGTTCAGTGCTCTTTCCACTAGCTTATCCACATGTGTCTTGTCATACTGCGGCTTGGAACACATAACTGTGTTTATTCAGATGTGTCCTAGCCCACTCTGAGAGATTTACATGATTTCTTTTGAAAAGAACAAAGCTGTTTAAGGTAAACAGTATAAAAGAAAACCAATATAAATAGTACAGGATGTACCAGATGCTAGTGGCACATTAAAAAGGCTTTAATCAGCTCGAATGCATACTCATGGGAAACAACTCAGGGGCTTAGTACATCCTAGCAGATGGGCTGCAATAACTACACCCAGTCCTGTCAGAGTCGCAGTGGGTCCATCACTGAGTTCCTGGGGTGCCCTCTGAGAGACTCATGTGTCTGTCCTATAGCTCTGACTCTCTTTCTTCCCACTGATATCAACTCAGAAAAGCCACTAGTTTTTGTTTTCTTGATTGTTTCTTGTTTTGTTTTTGTTTGCAGTTACTCCATCTTAGGTATGATGCTAAGATAGCTCTGTACAGACCTCATTTTACAGGGAAGGACCTGAGACATTAAGAGGGTTGCACAGCCAGGAACCAGCAGCAGCAGGGTTGAGATGCAATTCTCCTTGATCCCAATACTTAGGTTTTCAGTCACTATGCTATATGACCTTCCCAAACCACTTAACATGGAAGAGTGCTTATAAATTTTTGTGTTATTATTATTGTGTTCGTGATATATGTGGGGGGGGGGTGTAGCATGCTCATGAAGATCAGAGAATGTTATGTAGTCAATTATGTCCTTCTACTTGCATGTACATTCGAGAGTGGTTAGCGTGCATCTCTACCTATGATTAGACTTACTAGCCCAACAGTTCTTAAAACTATACATTTGAATCTGGTAAGTCTAGGCCCAAATATATAATTAATTTTCTTTTGAAGATCTATAGTTGTGCTTTGCAAGCCAGTAATCTAAAAGGACACAATACATACCCAGTATTCATGAACCAAAACAATGACCCACGGATCAAAATTAAGAGAGCTGACTTTCAGTGCAAATTTTCTGAATCTATCAGCTATATAAACTTGGGCCACTTCTTATCACAGGGATATGGGATTTTTTTTAAAAAACGTATGCTATGTGCTAAATATGTTCAGACTTCATAAGTGTTGTCTCCTGCAGTTGTTAGGTTTGAGTCTGGGACTACTCAGGCCCCTTGCAGCAGCCTTTTTCTTCCAGCTGCTATAGAGGAAATGAAATGACAAGCTCCCTGACTAGAGCCAGTCTGTGAATATTTAACCTCCTAAAAAAAACTCTACAGGTGCCCAGATTCCGAGAGTAACCTGGACCAGCAAGTCATTCTTCAGTGGGAGAGCTAGAAGAATGAGAAGATGAAAAAAAAGATAGAAAATCTGGTGGGAGGTCTTGCACAAGCTATATCTTATGCCAAGCAAGTTTACTATGAAGTACGGTGTCTTATATACAGGCTGTCCTGAAAGCTGAGGGAGTTAGTGGGAAGCTAATCAAACAATGTTACACAGTGTATCTCAAGAACATCTCAGACTAAGCACACAAGAGTCTTGGACAGACACAAACTTCTGTGCAATGAGAATAGCTTGGCTCCCAGATATGAAGCTACAGCTCGCCCAGTGCCCAGGCCCCAGGCTCCAGGCCATTACTGACTCTGCCAAGCATTTTCCTGGTTTTAGACAAGGAACTATGTTTCTATCCATACATAGAGGCCTCAAGGAAGTTCTTGGATGAGCCCAGACTTAAACACAGAAAAATGATGGTGCCCATTCTTCCTAAAGTCCTTCCCTCCCTAAGGATGCTTGTAGACCTTAGGCTTCCAAAGTCAGGGCATCAGAGGACTACAGAGACATGGCCACACATCCCCAAACATGTACTGAGTACACTTTAACTAAAAGTTAAAGCTCCTCCTCCACATTCTCACAGTAGCATCTTCTGCTCTGTAATCCCCTCACCTCCCACTGCTACCCAGGAATCAGAGACAGGAAGCCTACCATTTCTTTAAGACCTATAAAAAGAGATCCTACTCTGCCTCCTGGGTCTGAATTATCCTGAACATCCCCTGTCTGTTTATCTACCTATGGCATTAACATCCCTTCTAATGAATTTTTATACATTAGGCTCAGTCTGAATTCAAGCCTGTGCCTATTGATTTTGTAGCCATTGGCTAAATGAGTTGCCATCTGCTTCCCTAGAGTCTATCAAATATAATCACTAGCCCTTTCAAGAGAATTCCTCTTAATACACATTTGACCGTTTGGGTCCATTGTAACTAGGCCACATTTATAATCTACTTTTACATTTATTTTTTTCAAATAATATTCCTCAGAACTGGAAATTGTTTCTAGAAATATATGTGTGTGTATGTATATATATATATATATATATATATATATATAATTTGCATATATATGTATATGTGCATATACATACATACATACATACTTGAAAATTAACTGCAAAATTTAAGATTTGGCTCCATAAGGCTCAGAAGTTGAAGAGAAAAAAGTCAAAACAAAACAAGGACTGTCATTTTAGGCTTGGAGCTCAAGATTATCTAAAGAGCCTCCACAGATTCATACTAACAAGGGAACAGCCAGTGCTGCCCCCACTTGGTGTAATGGAGGATGCCCAGAATGCAGGGAGAGCCAGGGATAATGAGCAAGCTCATCCTGTTAAGTTCCCTGTTTCCCTGTTTTACAGTCTCTGTAAGGCAGGCTAGGAACTGAAGATCTTGGAATAGTATACTTCCTGCCTGTACCCTAAACACACGCACACACCTCTTTGTTTGCTGTATATTTAGCTGTAAAACCAGGTGTCCTATTTCATGCCTCTGTATTTGATAGGAAAGAGATTGTTAGGGGGTAACAGAGAAGGTGATTTGGTTTGCAGGAAGTGGTTGCAGGCTCTTGAGGAAGCATTCACAAACAAGGAGAAACTCCATGTAGCTTACCTTGAGGCTTTGGGGACTGTTTACAGAGATAAAAACATTGTACCACAGCTCGCTAGTGGGGTTTCTGAATCAAAACAGAGGTGCTCATCTTGGAGCAGCATATGCAGAACCTGGCTCTTCCACTTTTCACTTGAGACACAACTCAATTTATGTGCAGCCAGATGCTGTGTAAAGCCTACACCATGACTCCTAACCCAGAGCAATAAGACGACCAACAGAGTTTTGCCTCTCACAAGAAGACTACAATTTTTCGTACTGCTCTTCTCATCTCAGACAATCAACAGAGTTTAAACGCAGGCTCTGACTTGCTCCTAGTGATGCTAATTCCTAGACATGCAGAAATGGTGGCGGTGGTACTTGGTACCTAGCAAAGAGAAACAGAGACTTGTAACCAAGGAAAAGGCACTATTGAAATACATTAGAGGGGGTGATCTTCCGAATCACTAAGGTTATTTAGGTATGAGAATCATCAAAGATTCATTGCTGTTTTACCTGTTTGGGTTGCAAAATTAACTTCTGGTCAGTCTTATGTCAGGGACATAGAAACTGAAGTTTGAGTGTCCTTGTGGAAGTGAAGCTGTGATTTATGTTTTAAAACGGTCCTCGTAGAAATAATGGTGTTCTAAAGAAATTCTTTTGTCAGTCTCTCAGACCAATGAAACAATGGGCTCCAAAGATAAGGGTATTTTGTCAGGTATCTCATGTTAGGGGAAGTTAAATGCCCAACTAACCAGGGATCTTGTCTCCCTCAAAGAGATTTCACACCGTTCTAACAACTTGTCAGACCACCAGTCAGGATGAGACTGAAACACAGAAACGGGTGGATCTGTGTTCCACCTAGACTGGAACAGCTGAGATGTACAAGTCCTTGGCCCTCTGTTTACACTTTGAAGCTACTTCAAGTCTCCAAAACAGACTAGAGGATTCAGTGGATCTCTGTCCCTCTCCCCAATGTGGCCACATTGAGTAAAATCTCAGCTTCTTTTCACTTTCAATTTGGCTCCTTTAGTTGGAAGATGGGTGGCTGGGCCTAGATTGGGTAAAGATTGCTATCTCCAAACTCAGTAGTAGTCTCAGGCCTTTTCCCAAGTCCTTGTCAGATCATGTGTATACGTAGCTCTTCCCAGACAGCAGGGCAGCCCTAAAAGCTGTGAGTTGAGGTGATTCCAGCTGTCTGTTCCTTCTAGAACTTGTGACATTTCCCCTCCTCCACTGCCTCTTTCCTTTTTGCTTTGCCCAGGGATTATATGGATCCTCTTTTGAGCCTTCAAACCACAAAGCCTGCAACCTACATGCCTTCCTGAGAAAGAGTACCAGCCCCTCTGTATCTGGACTTAGAGGGCATTTGCTTGTGTAAGTCGCTTCTGTCCTTTCCAAGAGGGATTACCATTGACTCTAGAGTGAGATTGATATTAGTGTTCTCTGTGTCTCCAGCTACTTCCCAATGAAGTGACAAGGAAATAAAGAAAACAAAAGAGTACCTTCTAAAAGCCAGATTCTAGGCAGGCTCCTGAAAACAGATGAGAAAGAGGAAGGCACAGCTAGCACTACAGGCAAAAGAGCTGTCCTCATTCATGGTCCCTATCTCATTGTCTAGGAAATTTACACAGCCATCATATTTTCCCCAAATCTCAGTTTCCTGTTATAAGAAATGATATTTATACATATAAAAAAACACTCCCCATCTGCTAATGTAATGATAGAAGAGTAGAAAGCAATTAATTATTTTGCATGCCCCCCACCCCCACTCATTTATTTTAGGACTTAGAGTGCAGGTGGTAGAGAGAAAGAAGCATATTACTTCTTGGCTTCAGCTAAGGAATGCTTTAATGTATGGTCAGAATTAAGGATCTCTGTTGGTATGGATGAACAGAATCCCTATGTGTCCCCAGCTACATGTTTCTACTCCTGAACTGAGGGTGCTTGCATTTCTTGGTGAGTATTAATCTCTCACAAGGAAGCACTGTCTGCTGATAGCAACAGTTACTATGGTGCTAACGCATTTCATGAACTGATGGGAGCAATGACAGTGTCAGCAATGATGATACTAACAATAAAGGCTTTCATAATAAAGGAAGCAAGAAGACTGTTCTCACATCCAGCCGCTCTCAACTGAGCTCTTACAGTGTGTGTGTGTGTGTGTGTGTGTGTGTGTGTGTGTGTGTGTGTGTAACTGGCACTAGAATTTGTGTGCAATATATTTTATGTGTGCACATTTGTGTGAGTACATAGGTATGTGCAGGTGCCCACATGCACGTGTATGTGTGTGTGTGCATGTGGATGGCAGAAGTTATCCTTAGATGTTATTCCTTCTCTGCCTGTCCTTACATTACCACTGGTATTAAAAGTGTGACCACTACCCTTGTTTTTTTATGTGGACTGTGGGCATCTGACCTCAGGTCCCCATGCTTGCAGGACAATTGCATTACTACCAAGTTGTCTTACCTGTGTGCAATATTGTACTTTGAAACATCACAAGATAGATATTACTACAACATTCCTCAAGACATATCCCAATAATTCCACAGTGATGCCTATTGATGACCATCTTTGATAATGCATCAGGGTTGCTGTCCGTGGCCACTGGATAATGAAAGAAATGATGCTGTATGACTTTGAAGATTATAAAAAATACTGTGATGGTGGGGGGACGTGCAATAGCCCCCTTGAAAGATTCACATGATGGAGGGTTGAGACTGTGTGAGCCAGTGAAAAGTCCTCCAATCCCACTCAAACTATGGCTGCTGCCCCAATCTGTAGAACCTGGAACTGGAAGCAGCTAGCTAAGCTGAC
The DNA here is from genome assembly GCA_030556225.1 of Cricetiscus sungorus. Lineage (NCBI taxonomy): Eukaryota > Metazoa > Chordata > Mammalia > Rodentia > Cricetidae > Cricetiscus > Cricetiscus sungorus. The sequence goes on along the minus strand of JANBXA010000735.1, from coordinate 19,552,306 downwards.
ACATGCTCCTTGTTCTCTGAAACTGTATAGGATAATGATGGTGGTTAGTTTCAGCTGAGATGGGGATCATTTGTTATTCAAACAATAAATCTCCATTACAGAATATTTTACAGTGATTGAAACACAAACTCAGAGAGGTGAAGTGCACTGTTGAAAACTACAATTTCATGAAATGACAAGTCAAAGCACAGACTCAGGAAATCTGACTCCAGTGCCCATTCTCACTGCCTGTATGCTCTTACCAGTGACTGTATGTGGCAATGACAAAATATCATACTCTAGGTAAATTAGAAACAAGGGACGCTGGGTTCAGGTCAGGTTCTGGAGGGTGGGAAGTATGCACCCTCCAGAAGGACTTTTTGTCACATCCTAAAATGACTGAAGTCAAATGGGGACAGAAAAAAGAGGAGGAGGAGAAGAAAGATGGGACGAGGAGGGGATGATGAAAAGATTACTGTCAGAGTTCATATCAATTTAGCAGGACCTAGCATCACCTAGGAGACAAAGCCTCCTGGTACTCCCTGAGGGAGTATCTACGTTAGGTTAATCTGTTGGCATGCTTATAAGGAATTATCTTTAATAGGTTTGTTGGTACAGGAAGACCTATCTTGAGTGACAGCACTCTCTATGCTTGGCTCCTGGCCTGCATCAAAAGGTGGAAGCTAGCCGAACACCAACATTCATTCCCCTTTGCTTCCTGACTATCCATTCAATATGGCCAGTTACCTCAAGCTGTGAGGCAACCAGTACAGGTACTTTAATCCCTCAGAGTAGCACATTTCAACTTGAGTTTGTGACAACATATTTAAAACCCAGAACCATCTCATTTGCCTAGCTTTTGCTTGAATAATTTCACCATATTGAGAGACTAGACCAGGAAACCACAATTAACTACTAGTTAAAAATAACTTCCTTATATGTACCATATATGTGATGTAGTATTCTCCTGACAGAATGACACATTTTCTAAATAATACTGAATGAATTTATTGTGAGTTTTGCCCTTTTTCAAATAAAATTTGGAGGAAGTGTGAGGCCAGTGGCTCATTGCAGGTCTATCTATTCACTAAGCTAAGTCTTCTGTCAATTTCTTTAGTACCATCCTGCCTTTTGGGGGAGTTATTTCTACCTCCTTCCCAGTCTCTGTCTTAAAATAAAATATAGATGGACAAATTTGGTTGAGAATAAATGATATAGAATCATTTAGCTGCAAAGGTAGTTTTTTGAGCACAGTCACAAGGCCAGTACTAAACAACTTGAGAATCAGTGTTCCAGTTCAAGGAAAACATAACCCACATAACACATGTCATGCTCTCTGGGAGAAGGTAATGTCGTTTGCATATGTTTCTGTTAATTTTTAAGTGGGTATAATTTTCTTTTAGTTGAAGAAAGGATGAGAGGATTCAATGAGTTTAAGTTAATTTCCTTGGCTCAGGCTAGTTGACATTAAAGGGCAAAGCCAGGATTTAAATTGGGTTTTCTCTGTGTCTATAACTCACGTTCCGTCTTGGAGTGAGAGGAAAGCCGGGCAGGTCACTAGCTTCACAATCTCACTACCCATGGCACTGAGATAGAAATATCCACCTCTTCTCTTAAAAAGACTTATTTATTACTATTTTATGTGTATGGCTGTGTTACTCAATTTATGTCTGTGCACCCCGTGAGTGCCTGGTGCCTACAGAGGACACTGAATCCCCCTGAAACTACAGTTACAGCAGTTGTACGTCATTGTGTAGGTGCTGGGAGCTGAAGCCCATTCTTTGAAAGAGCAGTCAGTATCCTTAATCATTTTGCTATCTCTCCAGCCCAGGTGTTACTGCTTCTTGAAAGCACAGTGTCAAAGCAAGTTTTCCACCTGACATTCTGACCATACTTTGGGAAAGTCTATTTTGAAAGGTGAGGAAGAAAGAAAAATTGGAACCCTTTGTGTCAGCAAAACAGTGCTGTAGCTGAATCGTCGTCTATTCCTTCACAGGAAAACTGAATGTTTTGCCAGTAACGTTTGACTTTTGCACAATGACAATGAGAGCCCTTTACACTGCTTGGACAGAAGATGTCTTTTCTAAAGTTTTCAGTTATAGGATTCAGGCCTTCACCACAAATCTTTTGCCGTGAAGAGCTTCTGATCTTAGAACCAGACACAGATCCTCACAATCTGAAACCATTGAATAGATCTGCATGGAACTTCAAAGAAAGGAGTAGTGGCAAAGTTGAGGATTATTTTATTCATTAAACTATGGAAATTAGAAAAAAGAATAGGGTGTCTTGCTGAGCAACTGAGTCTACTTGAGAAGGAGTGGGTCTTTTCATGAAATGATCACCAGCAACTCTCTGATTATGTCAGTAGTTCAGAAAGGTGCAAACAGAATTGAATTTTATTCACCATAAGTCACATGTTCATTGTTCAGCCAATCAGACTGGAGTTGGGTTGTTCTGATTGTCTAGGCTATGGATGCAAATTTCTCAGAAGGTGTAGCTTGGAGAATCACCACCAAGAGTGGACCAAGAGTGGAAAAAGAAACTGAAAGACTTGAAGAGTGTGGACCCTCATGCCCCAACTCAGGAAAGGCACCCCCCACAAATCCCTCACCAGAAGCGGTCTTGATGCAAAAGCATGAGGTCTTTTATATTCCAAGTGCACTGGTGTCCACAGCCATACACCATGCAGGGGTAGAGGACTGAGGACCCTGAATACAGAATTGAGACAGATTTTATAGGGTTACAACAAAGCCTATGCATCTTAAACCAATCATCTCATAGCATCCAGAGCCCACGAGGTGCAGACCAATCAATTTAAACTATCCAAGCCCGCACTTTATAGACCAATCAGTTTCCTATAGTCCTGGAGATCTGCATTTGTGTGGGCTCCTAGGTGGGGTGACAAATGGCAGTTAGGTTAGGTTACTGGGGCGTGGGTTTCACAAACAGTTTACAAAGTCATGTAAGCAGCAAGGAATGTCTGGCTGAGGGCAAGATCTGGAATTTAAACCTCTGGCTTCCTAGGGTCAGTGGGGCCTGGTTTGGTCTATGCTGGTTCCCCAGCTGTCAGACTAGGGTCCACTTATTCAGGTCAACTGTTTCTGTGGGTTTCCCCAGCATGGTCTTGACCCCCTTGCTCATCACTCCTCCCTCTCTAGAACTGGATTCCAGGAGCTCAGCTCAATGCCTAGCTGTGAATCTCTGCTTCAGCTTCCATCAGCTGGATGGACTCTATGATAACATTTAAGGTAGTCATCAATCTCATTACAAGGGAAAAGCATTTAAAATATCCTCTCCATTATTGCTTAAATTCTTAGTTGGGATCATCCTTTTGGGGCGCTGGAGGTTTCCCTAATGCCAGGTTTCTTATTAAGGCCATAATGGCTCCCTCTATCAAGGTATCTCTTTCCTTGCTCTCCTTCTCTGTTCTTCCCCCAACTCGACCTCTGTGATCCCTGTTTCCCTCTCCCCCTCCCCTTCTCCCTTTTTCTTTCTCCTACCTCTCTCTCCCATCCCTCCATGCTCCCAATTTACTCAGGAGATCTTGTCCCTTTCCCCTTCTCAGGGGGGTTCATGTACATCTCTCTTAGGTTCCTCCTTGTTTCCTAGCTTCTCTGGGGTTGTGAATTATAGGCTGGTTATCCTTTGCTATAACCACTTATGAGTGGGTTACCTCACTCAGGATTTTTTCTAGTTCCATCCATTTGCCTACAAATTTCAAGAGTTCATTGTTTTTTCTTTGTTTGTTTGTTTGTTTGTTTGTTTGTTTGTTCTTTCCACCAACTAGTACTACATTGTGTAAATGTACCACATTTTCTCCATCCATTCTTCCATTGAGGGTCATCTAGGTTGCTTCCTTGTTCTGGATGTTATAAATAATTCTGCTATGAACATAGTTGAACAGATGTTCTTGTAGTATGAATGTGCATCCTTTGGGTGTATGCTTAAGAGTGGAATATCTGGATCTTGAAGTAGACTGATTTCTATTTTCCTGAGAAACCATCATACTGATTTCCAAACTGGCTGTACAAGTTTGCACTCCCCAACAGCAATGGGGGAGTGTTCCCCTTTGTCCACATCCAACATAAAGTGTCATTGGTGTTTCTGATTTTAGCCATTCTGACAGGTATAAGATGGTATCTCAGAGTTGTTTTGATTTGCATTTCTCTGATGGCTAAGGATGTTTAAGAATTCTTTAAGTGCTTTTTGGCCATTTGAGATTTCTTTATTGAGAATTCACTATTTAGATCTGTACCCCACTTTTTAATTGGATTATTTGGTGTTTTGGTGACTAGCTTCTTGAGTTCTTTGTATATTTTGGAACTCAGCCCTCTGTCAGATGTGGGATTGGTGAAGATCTTTTCACATTCTGTGCACTGCCATTTTGCCTTGTTGACTGTGTCCTTTGCCTTACAGCAGTTGTTCAGTTTCAGGAGGTCTCATTGTACTAATTGTTGGTCTCAGTGTCTGTGCTACTGGTTGCTCAGGAAGTGGTCTCCTGTACCAATTCATTCAAGGATCCTTCACATTTTGTCTTCTAAGAGGTTCAGTGTGGCTGAATTTATGTTGAGGTCTTTGGACTTAAGTTTTGTGCATAGTGATAGGTGTCTTTATCCAGTCCTGAAAGTGGAAGGTGAAGATTCGAGTCACATTCTAGTCTAAACCAGTTTAAGAGCAAGATTTATTTCAAGGGCTAGATTAGTCATGGTGATGAGAAAATAATGTAAAAATGTTAAACAAAAGCAAATCTTTAACACCATTTGAGTTTTGGTATATTTATTCCCTCCACCTCCAAAGCAGCTCACTCCTGAAACATCTGCTTCTGAAGTTTGTAGCAGGGTATGTTTAAGAAGCGAGTGTAGCTGCAGCTAGCAAATGACAGAATAATGACTAAGTGGAGAAACAGTAGAGTGCTATAATTTATAGATGATGTGACCATATCAAGCCCAGGGAAATGAGCTTGCTCTCCCTTTAATACTCCCCAGACAGCCATCTCTGGAGTCCATTCTCCTGACTTTGCAAGCTAGCTCTGTTGTGCTCAACTCCACCCACAAAAATGGGGAAGGTGGAAAGGACTCTGTATTTATACATAAATGGTATTCTGAACTCCCAAACTTTTCCACTGGGGAGCAAACTCAATACTAGTATGTCCACATGGAAAATGGCTTTTCTGCCAACACTGTGTCGCCAGAAAAATTATGAATGGTTAATTGGCAATAATCTAATTGCTAGAGAAGTAAACTGTAATAATCAAAAACTGACAGCCTTTGAAAACCAGAGACATGTGTTCTTCCTTGTAAATATGTAGGTGTTATTTTGTCATCCTGAAAGCTTTACTTTGCTACACTCCATCACATGCTTCTGGCCACAGCATAGGTTTTGTATTTAATAGTGGAAAGTGCTTTGCTAGTTAGTACTTTGTTAAAGCTAAGAAGCTGCCCCAAATTATATTTGCACTCACTCTCATTTGAAGAGTAAGTACTTTCTCTTTGTCCTTAATATTGAATTCTAGACAGAGGTAACCGTAATAGTTTCTGGTCATATTAAAATGAAACTGGCCAGCCTGGGTGATTCTCTTTGGTGAGCCAAGTATGGTGCTAAATTTGTAGTTTGTGCTTGCCTTAAAAAACACTGCCGGTTTTCTTCACAAGTTTGGAAACATCGTGATGAAACTGCACAAATGCCACTTGTAATTCTGATGAAATTATGTCATCACAGCCTCCCCTTAGCAGGTAAGCTCAATTTTATATCTCTTGGGGGTTCTTATTGTCATTGTTACTTGGAATTTTATGTGTTTGTCTATTTGTGACAAGGTCTCTGTAGCCCTGGTTGATTATGATTGACCGTGTACATCAGGCTGGCTTCAAAATTGCAGAGACCTCTCTGCTTCTGGCTACCGCATGTTGGTATTACTGACTAACCATCTTGCCCAGCTGTTTGGGAGGAAAGCAAGGCTTCTGGAGTTTAGATAATCTTTGCTGAGAGAGGTTAGGTAGCTGGTTCTCCTTCTGTTCCATTGGTGACAAAACCTATACCACTTCCTATCTGGCCCCATTTTTACCTATGAAAGTCCTGAATACTTGCAAATTATTTCCATTTGGTTCTCAGGCAACTGTGTTACTTTGTTATGTCATACAAGTCAGGAAGGCAGTTATGACTTAGGAATCTTTAAAAGGGACACATTCTCTCATACATGTTTTCATATTTCAGTCTCTGGCACAGGATTCCAACACAGCAGCATTGCTGTGACTGAAGAGCAATCCCTGGGCTTCTTTTTGGTAGAAGAGGTGTATTTCAACCCCACAAGTTTCCTAACACAGAAAGCTAGAAGATGCTCAATTTTTAAAAGTCCAAAATTGACTGTGACATCTAGCCAGGTTAGAGAATCAATCACTGTAAAGGGATCAGGTTTCAGCAATAGCATCCAAACAACAGAAAAGTTGACTCCGTACAGTTCTGAAGGCCAGAAAGTCAAAGATGGAGACTGTCTGGTGAGGGTCCTGCATCTCAGCTCATCAGTGGTAACTTCTTGCTCTGTTGGCACATAGTGAAAAAGGCAATCAGCTTCCTCAAGCCTCTGTTTTGATTTTTTGTGAGGCCAACTAAGTTCCATTTGGGTTGTTCACAGGAACACGTGCACCTTGCCAGGAGCTACACCACTGGTGAAAATGTCTCCTCCTCCCCACATCAAATATCCATGTATGGCCCTCCATCTTTTATGGCAAGGTGGTGGTGGGCCCAGTTTTTTAGAGATCTTATGCAGGTAATCACAACTGCTGTTCGTTCGAGAATGCCCAGAATTCAGCTTTCCCCTCCACTTCCGGCACTTCCTCCAGCTCCTACATACTCCCTGCCACCGCTTCCTCCAAGTCTCAGAGAGAGTGATTTAGGTGCCTCATTCAGGACTAGCCATTTTCTGAAGCCACAGCTGACCACTGTAGAGCTCTCACCAAAGCTTACAACATCACTACTCTAATTTATGGGCATAAATATAGTTATTTAGCCATGCATGCTTAGAAGTACAACAGCAAAAGCTTAAGCATTAGGGCCCATGACCTCCCAGTCACAGACTTTTGACCAAGTTGACTGAACCTGGTATGAATTCTTTCCTGTGGATAATACCTTATTAGGTCAACTCAGAAAGCAGCTGGTTACAATTGGGCGTCTTTTAGGGAGGCCTATTCCTACAAAACCAGTTTCTCCTTTTTTTAAGGCACAAAGATTATTATCTAAGTTTATCCAGAAGATTAATTGTCAGAGAGAACATGCTTTGCTTGCTTCTTTATAGATGGGAGCAAGCCCAGGCCCTAGTACATGCTAGGCAAGCAGTCCACCACTGCACCCCAGATCATACTCTGTTAATATGAGTACCAACACAGGACCCTTAAAAAGTACCCTTCATTTCTTTTTGTGTCTTAGGTTGCAGGTTTCAAGGATTGGGATAGAGATATTCTAGGGAAGGCTATTCTTCTCTCTCCCACATCAGCATACAAACTAATTCACACTGTAGAGGTAGAATGAAATTCCCCAGGATATGAGTGAGGAGATGAAAGACAAGCCTAGGGTGAAGGGATGGGTTGGAGAGAGTGGACAAAGCAGACTGAGGAAGTGCAGATAAAGGAGAAACAAGAAACAATAGAAATGTGTCCACCATAGGTAACTCTGTCCAGAGCCAATTAGGTGGAGAATATTTTAAACACAGGTCTGTTTCTCTACCTCTGATCATTTTCTGTGCTTCCCACACACTCAAATGTAGTAAAATTATCTCTTACTATGACTAGGGTCATCTGTATTTAAAATATTTTTCTGTTCCTTACCCAGTGAGACCTTCAAAGATTCATAACGATCTTACCTTTCTAGTCTCTCTTGCAGCCTTTTCCATCAAGCCTTTACTTTTAGAATTTATTTTTGTTTTGGTGTGTGTGTGTGTGTGTGTGTGTGTGTGTGTGTGTGTGTGTGTGTGTATACACTTGCACCTGTGTAGTAGTTTGTGTATGTGTGTGCACCCTCTAGAAAAGGTTATCACATCCTCTGCAGCTTGGGTGATTGTGAGCTACCAGATGTGGGTGTTGGGAAACTAAACTGAGGCCCCTAAAAAAGAACAGCAAGAACACTTAACTCTATCATTTGCTCAACCCCTCCATCAAGCCTTTGTACCCATTTCTCCTCACAAAATTAAATCTAGAGAAGTGGAGAGTTGTAAAGTGTTGCTGGATGTGACAGAACACTCTACTAAAAATGAGAATGTGGCTGTGCCAAGCTGTAAAGTGCTGCCTCTTGGATGTGTCAAAGTGTAGACTTTATCCTGACAGAGACACAGAGAACAATGCAAACTAACCAGGAGGTGTTGGGGTTTCTTGATGATGTCCTTGCATTGCAGCCTCTGTGCCTTGTCTTGTTAAAGCCGAGTAGAGGAGTTGAAGCAGTGGAAGCAGATTTTATAAGGACAGAGATGATAAACAGACAGAAACAGAGCTTCTATGTGATTCAGGATTTTCTTGCTGGAGTGACTTGAGCTACTATCTGCTAAGACAGAAGCAAGTGTCCGGGGGTTGGCTTTGATGCCAAGAGCAAAAGTCTTGAGCCATGATAAACTCCAGGGAGTACACCCTGTAGTGTGCCTCATGGTTTGCTTGGCTGAATTTTCTGATATTTAAAATAGTTTTTGAAATAATCAGAGGGAAACACCATGGCACATCTCTCCAGGGCCATTGCTTCCTCAAATGATATTAGTCATTGAACTTTTAACCCCTGTGCTCTCAGCTTTTGATGACCATAATAAATACCTGGGATGAGTACCTTATGAAATTGGAAGGATTATAAGGCTCACTGTTTTGGAAGATCTGGTCTATGATCAATTGGTCCGTTGCTGTGGTAGCACATCACAGTGTGTACACATATTGAAACAAATTGTATACATCCATCTCATGGTCACAATGCTAGGTAAGGAAAGGGCTAGGGCCCCAGAGTACCCTTCAATAAACAACCCCCAATGGCCTAAGGATGTCCTATAAGCTTTTAACACCTCCCAGTAGCACACAAAGAATGACACTTTAGTATATGGGCCTTTGGAGACATTTATATTCTAAACTATAGAAACTCCTATTTAGGCAGAAGGAGGAAAAGGCCTAAGATATTGTCACTGCTCAGTGCCTGTTCTGAGAGGTTCACAATACTGCTTTTCAACCTGAAACTAAAATTGAAAAAATAAATAATGGTGCTTGTTTTTTTCTGTCAATGTTTGAAGGAAGATAATTGAAAAGAGACAGAGGGCTACATGGTAACACATGCCTGAAATCCCAGCACTTGACTCATGAGGCTGAAGCTGGAGGATGATCAGAAGACTTCACACTAGCCTGGGCTATACACTGGAGAGAAAGAGAAAGGGAAGAAGGGAGTACAAGAAATAAAATATCATTAATTAATACCATTGCCTCTAAGGCTCATGGGACATTAAGTTGATGGGGCAGAAATAACATAAGAATTTAAGACTTGGGTAAACGTCATAGCTCACTACCTTCTGGACCTGACACAGCCATTGCAACCATGAATGCAAGCAGCTGCAGATGTCCATACTTACCCACACAAGATGAGACCTGGGGCAGCTCATTCCACTCTACTCTTCCCTGGATAGTGTTGGCTATTGATGGACATTGTGGGAAAGGAAACATTGTCTTCCATTGTAAAGATGGTGATCCCAGCAGGCTGCAAGGTTAGTTCCACATCCATGGGCATGCAGATAGCCCTGGTTACACTTGGTATATCCCATGCAAAACAACAAACACACAAACAAAAAATAGACTTGTAGGAAGGACGGTGAGTTGGCAAGGGTGAGAGATAGGAAAGAGGGGGTTGGGATAGGCAAGTAAATTTGGAACACATTATGTATGTATGTATGTGTACGCGCCTGCCCTCGCCAGCAAGGAAGACGTGACTCCAGGTAGATCTTCTTCATGCAGTTTTAATCAGGATCCTTTAAACATGTTGCTTCTGGCCCGCAGGTAGAGAGAGAGGGGACCCCTGCACAGGCTTAAATACCCTTGAGCTAACCAACCCCAGTGAGCCACGTGGACCCTGCAGATAGGCTACTCTAATGCAGGAGCAGACAGGCTGAACAGACTTAACCAATTAAGGGCTTGTTTACCCAGAGAGTCTTTACCAGCGGGAAGGTGTAAGGTAGAAGCCAGTGCCACTTTAAGGCTTAGCACTACACGGCTCTCTACATGTATTTATGTATGTATGTATGTATGTATGTATGTATGTATGTATGTATGTAGTTGTTAAAGGTAAATTAAACCTTTATAAAAGAAAAATCATTTGGCTGGAAGAAGATGACAGCCACAGAGTCCTACAGAACTGAACTGGAAAACTCTTCATATCAGGTAACCATGCTCGCCATAATTCTTATACTCTGAGCATCTGAATAATTCTGAACTGCAAACATTTTGGCCTTGATTTCATCTATAATTTTTAAAGTAAGTCAGTTTTGATGACTGACATAAATATAAATTGTGAAGTTATAGTTTCTAGAACAAAATAAAAGAAAGTTCTTTCTAACTTGTCATTAGAAGGAGTTTTAGATTTAGGAGATTTGTGGTTACTATTGAGTATTTTGTTTTGTTTTGTTTATCTGTTGAAAAACACTCAAATGTCTAAAAACTGAATAATATATGTAAACTTGGTAATATTATATGTTGGGAGAAAATATTTGCCAAAGACATATATACCATATGTGTGTGTGCATGTGCGTGTGCGTGTGTGTGTGCGCACGCACGCACACACACACGCACATATATATATATATATATATATATATATATATATATATGATAAATATATACACATATATGGTGATGAACTTCAATCTACACTATCTGGTGTACTGGTAAAATAAATAAGAAGAAAGAAAACTTAAAAATATGGAAAATATTTGATTCAATGTTGTTGAGAGTAGATGTAGGGGTTAAATGAAACTAAATCTGATGGGAGATGTTATTCTGTATATATGTTTCTTATACCGGTTAATAAAGCTCTGTGGACAATGAGATAGCAAGATAGGCAAGGCTAGGAGACAAGGAGGAAAGAGGAAGTAGTAGGGAGAAGTCGAGATGTAGCCCAGGGAAGAAGCAGGACGCCTGCCGCTGCTCCCCGATAAGACGGCCACGTGAAAATACTTAGATAAGTAGAAATGGGTTAATAATTAAGACAGAGCTAGCTCATAAACAGTAATGGTAACTGACCAACGGGATTGTATCAAATACAGAGTCTCTGAGTGTTATTTGGGGCACACGTGGTTGTGGGACCATGGCGGCAGGATCAGCTGCGGCCGGCAGGAACAACCTGCTGTAACACTAAATCAATACCATTTGTCCTTAGTCAGAGCCAAATTGAACAGAGACATGCTGGTTCCAAAATGAGTGACAGGTGAGGTGAAAATGGGCACAAAGCATGGGAAGTCAGTTTGGTCGTTGCTGAAAAAGTACAACATATACTTCACATGTGAAGAGTACCTCCACGCCTAAGCATTTATTCAATAGAAATGAAAGTATAAGGTTAGAAGAAAACATATAATAATAAAACATAATAATCCATAATTGCTCATGATAACAACATCTATAAAAATATATTAATGGTAAATAGCTTAAGAGTGTGGTACATCTACACAAGGGTAATATTATTCAACAAAGAAAAGGGAGAAACTACAAATATGAACAATACTTTGGAAAAGTTAAAAAAAATAGCAACCAAAATGATTAGCAAAGCCCAAAACTGTGGACACTGTAGTGGTGTGGGTAAATAACTGTGAAAAGAACCAAGGAGTATGAGGGAGGGGATTCTCTGTGTATATCTTAAACCTAGGGGTAGTTATAGAACTATATGATAAAAATCGTCAGCTTATACATTAAATTATACTGAATTTTGCTCCACACAATTAGTAACAATAACGACAACTGAGAGACTTGTGATTTAATACTACAGCAGTGTTTGCCTGTGTTTTTTGCATGTACTTCTGTATCTTCTACAGCAAAAACCATCTCCCTCATGGCTAAAACATCATCTTACAGCGTGGGTGTTGGCATCAGGGCCCCTGTAGATGGCAGTAGTGACAGCTAGCACAGAGTGGTGAACCTGATATGCCTATAGAGATTACCAGCCACATAGCAGTAGCACTTGAAGACAAGTAAGGAGCAGACATCACTTTGCCTGATCTCGTGTCTCCTTTACAATATCTCCCTCCGGGGCTAAAATGTCAGTTAGGCCTTATACTTTCCTTTGAGTCTCAAGTCGATATAGCTCTGTGAGAATGAGGTCTCTATAGATATAATGGACTAATGTTTGGGGGAAGATGTACCCATAGCCTTTGTTGCCTCTGATTCTGGAGTCTAGAGTTTAATGACTTTTTTTTATGCGGTGCAGGAGTTGCTTATGGATTAAAAAGTCAACCTCATATCTAGCTTGATAAACACAAAGGAGGAAATGGCATCCTACAATGCAAATTGTGTTTTCTCCTTAAACCCTCAGATTGTCCCACAGAGCCTACACTCCCCTCGAGTACCACAAAGTAGTATTATTTTCAATAACTGAGTTATTTTCAATAGACAGACTCAGATGCTCATAATTCAGACTATCTGTTTTTTATTATCTCTCTGACACAGCACCGAGTCTCCAGGCTTCACACAAAGATAAATGCTTATATGAGGCTTGCAATTATTCCTCCATCTACCAGCCTTTTATTTATGCTTGTATACAGAGTGCAGTATAATTCAAATCTGTCAAATAATGCCGAGAGTCATTGTAAACCCATGAGGTAGATGGCAACAGGAGGGTTTTCTGAGATTTGTAGCTGAGCTGCCTTCTGGTTCACAGAAGTCACTGGCCTTCTGAGTGGATGGAAAGCCACCAACACTAAGAATGATGACTCGCTTTAAAAGGTCAGATGACAAAGCTGTTCCCCACAGAATCTGTTTGAGCGATTTAATAAACGACTCAAAATGAGAGAGTCCAGGGGACTTGCTTCCAGAGTGAGAAAGGTTTAGGGAATGAAATGGCATTTAAGAGACAGAAAATCCCAGCAAATTAGTGCCATGTCCACAGAGAACACATATTTTGTGAGGATCTGTTTCTGCTTTATTCAATGATACATCTAGAATGCACCAGGTAAAGAATTCAGACTAGGATGGCTATTACTTATGACCAGTAGTAAGAGACTGGGTGTAGTAATGTTCCCCACCAGCCTGTGTCCAGAGATGTCCAGAGTGGATGTACCAGCCAGAGCCAGGAGTCTGTAGGCCTCTTTTAAACACCACATCAGTTGTTTGTATTTGTTTTGTTTTGGTTTTTTGTTCTTTTTTCCTGTCACCTTCTTTGGCCTCTATGCTTTGACTGAGAACTTTGATTCCTTTGAAATATCTCATTCATGCTTTATAATCTAAGCATATACAGAGCTATTATGGTTATTTTAATGCTATTAATTATGTAGACTCTAGCGGGAGGAGGGGGTGATGGTGTTTTGGCATTTTTGGAGAGGTTCAACTTGGGAGGAAAGAGCTGTCCTGAATGTGGGTCTCATCATCCTGTGGGCTGGGTTAGCATCTAAATAGAAAAAGATGAAGGACAAATGCAGGTGTCCTAGTTAGGTTTTTCTGTTGTTGTGATAAAACAAAGTAGGGGCAGAAAGGGTTTGTTTCAGCTCCCAATTCCCAAATCACAGGCCATCACTGTGAGAATTCAGGGCAGGAACACAAGGCAGACACCTGGAGACAGACACTGCTGTAGGAGTCAAGGGAGAGCACCGCTTTTGCTACCTACTGGCTTGATCCCCACAGCTTGTTCATCCTGCTTCCTGATAGCTGCTAGGATGACCTGCCCTAGAGCAGCACTGCCCACAATGGTTGCCCCCTCCCACATCAATCATCAGACAAGGAAATGACCCACATATTTGTCCACAGGCCAATCTGATGGAAATAACTCTTCAACTGAGGCTTCCTCCTCCTGGATGACTCCAACTTGTGTCAAGTTGACAAATCCAACTAACTAACAGACACAGATTGAAACCGCACATTCACTGAGCATTGGCATTTTCTTTTGTCTGTTTCCTGGTATGCAGCTGGGACCATCAGGTATGAGTGGTGCCACCTCTAGGCAAGTAGCCCTAGGAGCTATCAGGAAGCAGGATGAGTAAGCCATGCAAATCAAGTCCGTAAGTAGAAATAAGCCCTTCCACTGCCCTGTGTTCACCATCAAGACTTCTTTCCCATGATGGACTGTGTTGCTCTAAACTGTGAGCCAAAATACATCCTTCTTAGGTTATTATCCCAGTATTTGATCATATGAAGAGTAACTAACACATAAGCCTTGTTAGTTCTGAGTTTTCCTTGCAGCTTGTGTTCTGGACTCCAGTGGCACCTAATCTCCTTATTTTTATCAAGCTATACCACAATCATTAGTCAACTTATCTGCCTCCACCACAATAATACAGGATCCTCTAAGACAGAGATCATCATGAGCCATCTGACATTGAAACTAGACCTTGGTACAAGACACAAAGCACATGGTCTAGAGAACAGAAGAACAAAGCACAAGCTACTTCAGCAGAACACATAGGCTTTGGTTTTCCTGTTTCAATCCTATTGATGAAGATGCCAAAGGCAGTAAATGTGTTTTGTTTTGTTTTCCTTTCACATCATTATGCCTCAGTCATATCCACATTGAGTACTTGATGTTACATTGACATTAGTACAGTTTGCCTACTTTCATGTTCCCATTGCCAAAATTTAAACTCAAACACAAATGGAAACATCTCATAGGAGATAGGTAGCTTGCAGAGTCTATGTTTTGATGTTTGAAAAATGTGGCACGTAACTACTTTGAAACTGTCATTTTTCCACTAAGCTGGAAACATAATTATATTCCTGAATAGCAGATCAATAGTTCTTGAATAAAAGCAAAGATGAAACTGCTCTTCTGTCTTTATACTCTCAGCATCTGGTCTAATAAGCCCAACTACTATTAGGACACACAGAGAGAAGAGGGGACTTTGGAGCCTTTTAAGCTCATTATTGCCCAATTATTAAGGACAAGGGATGGTGAGGAAAGGGTCTCCTGATAGCCTTGTTCTTAGTCTGCTCCTAAGATGAAAGAGCTATGCACAAAGGCCTGAAACATTTTTAAAAAGTAAACATGATGGTAAAGTAATATGCGCTTCTTCAATGAATCATATACAAGTTTTGATTGTTCCACCAACACTCAGGTAACAAATAATGATAGCTTGGTAAAAAAAAAATCACATAAAGTGAGGGTTTTAGCCATATGAATGTTGAGAGTTGCTGGACCTGAATTAATGAGTGAGACAGTTTTTTCATCTCTAAAATGAAGTCAGGATGTCTTAAATGAGTTTATTTTTAGTTATGAAACTATATAGTGTGGTTCTAAACCATCCATTCTGCAGAATAGGAAGTGATAGTCATATGTTTAACTAATGAGGTTAGGGAAGACCTTCATATCCTTTCTGAGAAGGACTGGGATTTATTTCTTGAATAACATTTAAATGAAACTTTGTCATTCATTCATTTATTCATTCTATTAATGGCTCATTGGTTTCTATGTCATTCAGTCATGCAAGTATCCATTCCAAGAATGACTCAACAGTTTCAATATTAAATCTATCAATCATTTATTCTTATGTGTGGTGATATATTATTTATGATTTATCAAAGCTTGCTTGAGGATTCAGAAAACAAAGTCAGTCACAAGCTATTTAAGCCAGGCAATCCTAACAGCAGAAGCTAGGAGGTGGTGAAGGTGATGATACACACCTTTAATCTAAAACTCAGGATTAAGAGATAGAAGGATCTCTTTAAGTCCAAGGCCACCCATATCTACACAAGATAGATCAGTCCTAAAGAGAAACATCTCACATAAAGATGATCTCAGCATCTGGGATCACACATCTTTAATCCCAGCATTAGGGAGATATATAAGACAGGAGCAAGGTCTCTATATCAGGCATTCATTCTCCAGACACATTGAGTATAGGAGAGATTCATTCTCCAGACATACTGAAGGAAGGAAGACATTCAGTCTCAAGATTCTACAGCCACACTGAGTAGAGACAGCAGGATCAGCCCATTCGGCCTGAGGTAGAGGTAAGAGCTAGTGTCTCACTACTTTGCTTTTCTAATCTTCAGATTGAAGTTTGTACCCTGATATTAGTCTCTGGGTCTTTTCTTCTACACTTATGTTTAATACAGAAATATTTAATGTTTTCTAGTATACACTATCCAATGGTACTAAGCACTTATAAAACAATGGTGAACATGATGTAGGCTCTGTTTATGAAGAGCACAGTCTAACAGGAGGAGCAGATATGAAGTAGGATGTATATAGGAAGATCACTATTTCTGAAACTCTACTTTCCTATGTACTTGTGTTAGTCACAGTGGCAAAATACCTGGGAAGATAAATTTACTCCCATCAAACCTCCTGTTGTTACTTTTATGCATTGTGTTAAAATAGATGTGGCATAGAAATGGTCATTGCATGTATGAAATCTGCAGAGAAATTTTCTCAAAGATCTCTATTACTTCATGTTATTGGCATGAATGTTTTCTTTCTTCTTTAATATTGTGGTAAAATACACATAAATTCAACCATCTTAACTTAAATGCATGGTCCAGTGACATTAAATACATTCCTGCTCTTCTGCAACTGTTACCATCATCCCTTTCCAAAAATCTCCACCTTGAGCTACCTCCTCATTCCCCACTACCCAAGCACCTGAAAACCACCACATTACTCTCTACTTTTATGGCTTTGATCAATTGCCTCATAGAAAAGGGAGTGTTTTTCATGACTGCTTTGTGCTCATGTTTCATCCATGTTGTAGAATGTGTTGGAATTTCCTTTCTTTAAAAGGCTAAGGAATATTCCAAATAGTTTAATACCAAGCTTTGCCTCATCCATTCAATTATCAATGGCCAAAGCTATTGCCATAATTCATGTCACTTCATTTATAAGTGACCTAATTACACACTCCCATCCATCTGCCAATAGATACTTGCTAAACAGTTAGTATGTGAAATTTTGTGATATGAATGAACCATCAACTGCTCTTAAAATTAGTGACTTTTAATATTTTGCTATATTCTTCTATAGCAAGTCAAAATGCCCAAGTTGGGCACTGTCTGAGCCAGTTTTATTTTGCATTTTATTTGAGTTGTTCAGAAACACTACAATGTTTGTAGAATTGAATTAGATTACACTACTTATCAAGCAATTTCTCAGCATGAAAGTCAAATTCTGTTTCCCTTGGTATGCTTTTATAAAATGGCTGAAGCAATGCAAACATAATTTTAAAAACATACACATGTATAGTGAATATCATATTTGAGGTGAATTGCTTACATTTATCCTTCCTTTTTATGGGAAGAGGAGGTGTAAAGAATGTGTTAGATAAGCAAATTCTATCTAAGAGAAATGATTCCATTGCCCCACAAATAAAATTTACTGTAAAATTATACATGAGAAATTGTCAGAGAAGCATTCACAAAGGAAGCCTCACTATGGACATCTATTAGGAAGAAACACTAGCTGGAATCCCAATTTGCTTATACAATAACCACAAAGGCAGCATGCATTTCTAATAAGCAATGTCGCAGGGCTGCCGCATGCCATATTTTGGTTCATGAACACAAATGCAGTGTGTATGTTTTCAAATGCAATGACTGCCCCAGACACAAAGAGAACTGTTTTAAGCAATTTAGTGCATGAGGAGATATTTTATTTGTGAGAGGGGAATGTGAGTCTTGGAATAAGCAGCCATGAAAAGATGTTAAATCATTGTGGTAACTCCAGAGAATTGTATTTACTATGCAATTTTTCTTCTTTCTTGAGAATTCATATTCAAAATATTTTTTGCTGAAACACTATTTTATACTAGAAAAATCCTTACTCACTCCTTCCTACAGTGAGTGAGCATCTTCTGATGATATTTCTTTAAAAATCACTTTGAGTCAGAAGAATGTTACTCACACTATCCTGCTTACTCACATGTCATAAGCTAGTTAATCCCAAATAAAGAACTCAGTGGCTTCATTGCTGGTGACATTGCCTAGTTGATTTCTCCACATGGTTATAAATCCTTGGCCCTATATAAGTACTTAGGATGCTCTGAAAGAAATGTGATAATTCTCAGCTCTTCTTTCTGGATTTTTACAGTACATCAAACAAAGACACTGGCAAGTCAGGTCATCTGTATCAGATTGGCTTTTGGTTTTCCTTCCCTTCAGAGAGTCAATGAAATAGAATCTGCTTGGCCAGCACTCATAGTAAAAATTATTCCTGATATAGTAACTAAAGGGAAAGGTCCTTAAATGATGAGTCACATTGTTGGTTACAGCATGCATTTGAAGAAAAAATTAATTTTTTAATGCTAAAGGAGTCACCATTATATACTTTGAGTTTAATTAATGGAACTCAGTAATATTGTGAAATGTCCCCAAGAGAGGGTCCAAGAGTAAAAGGAATTATGATAAGGTTACCAACATGAATCATCTTTGATCTTTGTCACAGACCATGGTCATCCTTACCCTTGGGACTGTGCTACCTCATTGCTCAGAAGGATGTTCTATAAGAATTGACAATGGAGACAATTTAACTGGAGTTTTAAAAGTAACATGTAACATGAATTTATGTGTATAATGTGATGTCACTGTACATACACACTATGTAAAAATCTACATGTAACATACATGTATAATGCCCTCACTTTCTAGTTTTACTTCTCTTTGTGTTTATTTAATCTTAGGCAATAAAAATCCCAAGACCAGGGAGTTGTGAGTGAGGGCTGTAGTGTTCTGGGCAGTTGCAATTTCCACTGAAGCCCTGAGGATGTGTTTTCTTCACCTTGGCAACTGTCTTCCAATGCACTTGACAATTCCATCAGTGTTTTCTCCATCACTGGTCCATTTATTAAATCTTTCACTAACACAAAAAGCTTTATATATCTAGGGCTTAAGGAGATTTTCCTGAATGGAGCATCAAATGCACCCCCTGTATACAATAGAAGAGTGGGGTCTCTATGGTTACACCTAATGCCAGTCTTCTGCTTATGTAAATTGTCTTCTTTGCGAATGTGCAAAATAAATTGGCCCTAAGGACCCTTAACCAGCATCCTCCAAAGACTTCATTCAGAATCAAATTTGCAGCTGAATAAAGCCATGCCTCCTTTCTCTTCTTCTCTAGTTATCACCAAGACACTTTGTTTATATTTGGACATTCTGTTCTTCCTCTCTTGGTCTCCCCTGTGAACTGGCAGGATGGGTGCAATTGGAAGTCTGTTTGTATTTGGTAAATTGTGTCACCAGAGTTCACTGACAGTTTATCATTGCTGAGAAGTTGGAATAGACAGGTGCTGTGTATGGAATCAGTACCCAGGAGGCTGAGCACATAATTAATGAAGAATAATATGGTCATCCAAAAGGTAAATTAAAGAACATTAATCTCAGCACTCTGGTTTTCAGAGTCCTACCTTTCAATTTGTTCATTCTCATTGAATAAATTGTTTCTATATGTTTTCAAGAATTGTAGAAGAGAGGTTACTCTGGAGTTTCTAGGGAAAGACCTCTCCAGCAGGAAAAGAACAGTTTGTAAGAAGAGACTGAGTAGAGCAAGCCAGGACACAGAAGGTACATAGACAAGTAAGGAGGCAGACATAACTGACAGAGAGTCCAGAATACATAAGGAATTCATACAAATCAGTAAGAAAGTAGGACAAGTAAATTTAAACCAAGAATATTAAAGAGAGATGCTCAAATGCAGAACATATATTGGAAGGCATTAATCTCATTAATTATCAGGGAAATATAAACTAAAATCATAGTTACTGCTTTATATATGCCAGTATGCTTTAATGAAAAAAAAGTAGCAGGTGTTTTCATGAGTGTGAAACAGAAGTAGCTCTGCTCTTATATACTGCTTCTGGGAGCACAAATTGATATTGTTGGACAATTGTCTGTCAGAGCCAACCCTAGCATGTTCTGTGACCCAGCAAACCCACACTTAAGTATATACCCTACATATTGACTAATGCTCATGCACAAGAATAATCAAAACAGTATTATTACTCATAGCCCCAAACTAGGGCTTGCCCAACAGTCTATCAGGTATTAAATGGATAAATAAATGAAGATATACCACACAATGTTGTACTATAGAGAAATAAAAGTTAATACACATTGTGTGCATGCATGTGTGTGGGAGGGGTGGTCAGGAGACAATTTTCTGAAGTCAGGTCTCTCTTACTATGTGGGTCCTGAGGTTCAAACTTGAATAATGAACCTTGGCATTAAGCATCTTCATTCACTGAACAATCTTCCCAGCCCACTGCTGATACTTTTATAAATATATCTTATCTGTATAAAAGCCACCATGTGCAAGTAAAGTTTGTAATTTGCAGAAATTCCTAACATAAGCAAATGAATCTGTACTGTTAGAAGTAAGGACAGACAAACACTGTACATATTAGTAGTCCCTGGGTAGAAGTAATTTAAAAACATAATTTCTTTATTGATTATTTGGGAATTTCACATCATTCACCCCAATTCAGACACACCACAGTACCTGATAGATATCTTCCCCTCACCTCTGAAGCATACCCCCAAAAGAAAATTAAAAACAAACAAACAAACAAAAGACAAAACATAGCAAACAAACACATAAAAATAAGAATAAAACAAGCACACACATGCAAAAACACCCTCTTCCCTTCTTCATCTTTCCTGCCTCCCAAACTTCTCAAACATCTCTTCATTCACCCTGGTGGCAATGGAAATGGTGTGTCACATAGTACACACTTTTGCCCAATTATCTTTTCTAGCAAATGTTCTTTGCAATGAGTCATTGGTCTTGTTCAAGGCCTTTGGTTTCTGACATGGGATATCCACAGCCGCCCTGAGTCATGGGGATCCTGCAGGTATTATTCCACAGAACCAGTACCTTCACAAGCTTCAGCCTGTCATAGATTGCAGAGATTTTAGGATGGGCTAACCCCAGGCCTGGCTGTGTGCCTGGATGGTAGCTAAGCTAGTGGAACTGCCTACTTCAGGGGAGAGGTGGAGCCCCTTCTCCTATGCCCATGCCATCAGCATCAGTTCTCCCTCACCCATAGTGAGGAGTGGGGACATCTTTCCTGAGCTCCACATTAGGGGTGGGGTGTGAAGCTCTCACATGAGAGTCAGAGTCAGCTCTCTTACAGTAAGAGGCAGGGCCAGCTTTCCCAAGGCAACAGCCTGGCCTCTGATTTCTTTATGAATGGTTCTTATGGCCCCTGGAGATGACACAGGCAACAGGATGATGCTTTCACCATAGGTCATATGAAAGCCCAGGGTTGAGGATGCAACCTGTGGCCTTGTTGGTGTCCAGGGACCATGCTGTCACCAGAGTCATCCTCATCTGCATGGCCAATGCTTCCACCTGGGGCGAAGATGTTGTTCAGACCCAAGCTGTACCAAGGTCCGTGTCTGGGTCTGTGTTCTGGCTGCAGCTGGGGTCTGTGTTGATGACACCATTGCCCCAGATGGCAGTGTAGGCCATTCAGATCAGTCCAGCTCCTGTGGCAGTGTGGCCCTTAGACACTAACATAGTCCCAGACCTCCTCAGGCATCCACATAGCAAGTAATGCTTTTAAAAATTAGAAATAAACTCTGCTTATCTGTTTATAATTTTTTGTTATTACAAAATAGTTGTGGAGTCAGTTTTGTCTCATATACATATTCAACTCTGATATGTTTGTAAGTATTAGAAATGTAGTTTATCTTCTACCACCAATCCAAAGAAAAAGGCATAAATTGTCTGAGAGGCTAATAGTGTGCTAGAGCTACTTCTGGGTACTAGCTAGTGGGTATTAAGTACTTCTCTTTAAATATTTGCACTATCATTGCATTAAAGAGCCTACTAGAGGAGTCATAATGTTCTTGTCTTACTGAAAGATTATATATGAGAAGCTGATCCAAGACCACAGTAGAGCCTGTAAGTTAAAGACCTGTCCAGATGTGTGACATAGAACAGATACTTAGAGCAACCAGAAGCAGCTGAAAAGCAAAGTATGTTCTCATTGCCCCAATCTCTTGTTTTTGCATGACCAGATAGCACAATACTCCACTGTTGCCATTTGATCTTCAAATCCAACCTTGAGAAGTGTCTGAAGATTTCCTGATGTTGCTCCAGACAAGATTTCCCTTCTCTCCTTTCTCACCTTGCTACAAGGTCTCTGTCAGAAACAACTCTGTTTACATATCATACAGCATATTCAAAATTCAATAGTTCTCAGCCACCTTTACCAGCTTGACAGTTCTGGGAGTAATGATTTTGCTAAGTGAATTTGGAAACAAAAATAATCTGATTGATATGGGGCTACTTTGCAACTTGCCAAAGGTGCCAAAATAAATTTGCCTTAGTGGTAAAATAGGATCTATATGTTTGGAAACTGACTGTGCCCATTAAAAGCAGGAGTCTAAAGCGGCACTAACTAGGAGATCAAATGAGGAGATAGTAATAAGTGATGTCCTATAACTGAGAAATCCTACCACTAAGTGAGCTCTACTAAGTGAGACTGAAAGAAGATGCTTTAAAAAAAAGAGAGAGAGAGAGAGAGAGAGAGAGAGAGAGAGAGAGAGAGAGAGAGAGAAAGAAACATGATTCCTTCATTTCCTCTAAGTAAGGGTTTCCAAAGGAGAGACCCAAAGCTCCATACACTTGGGGTCTTGTTCTAGATGTAAATTTTTATCACTTGCCCTCCATCAGATAAATTATATACCCTAGAGATGACACCCGGCCATCTGTAGGTTTCAGAAACCCTCCAGGTTGGTCTAGGCATATAAAATTTGAGGACCCTCATTGTATCAAGTCTACCCTTCAGTGCATTTGTGGAAGGACTAGTCATATGGTTTATACTGTATATTCTTCAGTTTCAGCCTTAGATTAAAAAAAAATCTAATAAAGAAAATTAATGAATATGTTTCAAAAATCTTCAAGGCTGGGCTGAAAGGGCTGAAAGATGGAGTCATTACAGTAAAATGTTAAAAGCACTGTTCAGCTGTGTTCCCAGACATTCTGACTTAATTGGTCTTTGTAAGGTATCCAGAGTTGGTTTTGTTTACAGTAGTATTGTCTTTATATATAAAGGCTATTATTGACAGAATGTCAAAGATAGTGATGCTAATAAAAAATGGAAATGCATTCTTCACAGTTCAAGCATCTGAATAACCAAGATTGTGGGTCAGCAAAGTTGAACTCCAGCATTGTGGTTCATAGACAGCATCTTTTTACTGTATCTACTTGGATCAGAATGGACAGATATCTCTCGCACCTGTTTTATTATTTTTTATTTAAATTTGAAACAAGCTTGTTTTACGTATCAATCCAAGTTCCTTCACCCTCCTATCCTCCCTGTTCCCCCGACCAATCCCCATCCCATCCCCTCTTTGCTCCCCAGGGAGAGTAAGGCCTTCCATGAGGAGTCTTTAAAGTCTGTCATATCATTTGCAGAAGGGCTCAGGCCCTCCCCAATGTGTCCAGACTGGGGGAGTATCCCTCTATGTGGAATGGGTTCCCAAAGTCCATTCCTATACTAGGATAAATACTGATCTACTACCAGAGGCCCCATAGACTTCCCAGCCCTCCCAACTAACACCATATTCAGGGAATCTGATTCTGTCCTATGCTGATTTCCCAGCTATCAGATTGGAGTCCATGAGCTCCCCCTTGTTCAGGTCAGCTGTTTCTGTGGGTTTCTCCAGCCTGGTTTTGACCCCTTTGCCCATCACTCCTCCCTCTCTGCAACTGCATTCCATGAGTTTAGGTCAGCATTTAGCTGTGGGTGTCTGCTTCTTCTTGCATCAGTTACTAGATGAAGGCTCTAGGATGGCATATAAGGTAGTCATCAATATCATTATCATGGAAGGCTATTTAAGGGAGCCTCTCCACTATTGCTTAAATTGTTAGTTGGGGTCATCTGTGTAGGTCTTTGGACATTTCCCTAATATCTGGCACCTCTTTTATAAAGGCAGTAATACCATTCACAAGGACTCTGCTCTTACAATTTGTCCACCTCCCCTAGGCCCCACCTCCTAATAGCATAACAATTGGACTTAGATTCAGTCTGTAAGAGCATCCATACTTTACTCTTAATTCTAACAACCTACATCTAGGGTTGTGAAATTACAGTTCAGACCACAGAACCCTTCACATCTGCTGATGTAATTACTCCTATTTGGAATTGTTGTTCTCCAGTCTACCTGTGTTCAGCCTCCTATTCAGCTACCTATCTAATCATAGTTTTTTAGTGCATGGTTTAACCCTTGTGAATGAACTTTAAAAAACTTGTTGATTACCATTACTGTAAACGGAGGTTTTTCTGCATCATCCAGTCACTCAGCTACTTTTAAAATAATCATGCAGAGACTTAATATTAATTACAAACTGTTTGGCCTATTGCTCAGGCTAATTACTAACTAGCTCTAACAACTTAAATGAACACATTTCTATTAATCTATATTTTGCCGTGTGGCTTCACGTCATTACCTATTCTCTAATACCTCTTGTAGCTCCAGCAGCTCGCTGTCTTCTGCTCAGAATCCACCCTTCTTCTCCTGTATCTCTGTTTGGATTTCCTTCTGACTCTGTCCTGCCTTGCCATAGGCCAAATCAGCTATTTTATTAAACAATGGTAATAAAACATATTCACAGCATTCAAAGGATTTATCTGACAGCATATTAATGTATCCAGTGTGAGATATAAAAATACAGAATAACAATTGTCCCATAGAGAGCTCAGGTCATTCTCTTCTCATCTTGTTCTTCAAACATCAAGTAACTTTCTCGTGAGGTGAATAATTAGGACTCTGGGGTCACAACATTATGAGCTTGAATGACAGTCACATCGTCCATGAATGAAGTCATCCTGAGTATCCAAGTCCGCTTCTGGGTGCCTCTTGATTCTATGTAGTTTAGATGAGGGTACAGAGGAGATGCTGAACAGTGCCCAAACCCCAGTGAGCCCTCTCTATATAGCTTTTTATTAATTACTTTTTGTTGCTATGACTAAATACCAGACAAGAAGCAACCTATTGAGAGAAGGGATTGTTTTGTCTTACATGTTGAGGCGGTTGAGAGGATAAAGTCCATCATGGAGTGGAAAGTAAAGCAGCGGGCCTCCCTATGGTGGTAGGAATATACAGCTGAGGTTCATCACTTCCTCACATCATGACAAAACAGTAAGCATAGATAGGAAGTGAAACTGGACTATAAAATATTAAATCCTGTCATCCATTCCTTGCAGTGAGATTCCACCTCTTAATGTTTGCATGGCCTTGTAAAAGAGCATCACCAGCAAGAAACCAAGTCTTTAAACACATGAGCCTGGGTTTAAAGCAGGTACTCAAATGAAAGCAGGTACTGATGCCTTTGCAATGTCCTTGACAAGACTTCAGTTGACCTATGATTTCAATATCAGCTAACTTAGCCCCCCAGCTACACGTTTAGTAGCTGTATTGCGTAAAGACTTTTTAAAATGATCCTTTATTTTAAGATTCTCAATTAATGCAAGAATTTGATAACATAAGCCCTAGATATCTGTAGGAATTTCCTCAGGTTTGATACCTATACATCTGGCCTTATATTAAGTCAATAGTTGACTTGTAACTGAAGTTGAGAAGAAAGTTGGATTAGTAAAGTATTACTTTGGACATGATGTCTAAAGGAAACAGTCTTTGCTTGCCTCTTGCCCATATTTCCAGCCTTCTCTGATGACTGGCTGTATTAATTAAATAACTCTGTGTCACTGACCAGAAAAGCAACTTGAAAGGAGGAATGATTTATTCAAGCTCATGGTTTTAGAGTATTGCTTGTCTCTAAACTTAATGGATTGTGGCAGCTGAAGCATGTGGTGGGGTCAGTTTATTTCATGGTGAACAGGAAACAGAGAATAGGGAGGGACTAAGCAGCAGGAAGAGCCCTCAAAAGCATGTATGTTAGTGTACTTGTCTTTTCACAAAAGAAACTTATGAAGGAGGTTTATTTTGGCTGACAAATCACAAGATACACTCTGTAATGGTGGGGAAGGTTTAAGGGCAGAAACAAAAGGCTACTGATCACTACTTGTACAGAATCAGGATTAGGTTAATTAAAGGTGGAAGATATATCTTAAATGTGGGTGGCCCCATCCATGGCTTTTGGTTCAGGACTGAACAAAATAGAAATGGAAAGAAAGCTGAGTGTGAGCCTTTCACAGTCTGCTTCCTGATGCTGAGATGCTCATGAGATCATCATCATCACAAGCTAATAGGGGGCATTTTGTAGTAAAAACCAAACACCAGCTTCTCTCTGGATCCTCTCTGCCCACTTCTTTCCAGGGTCCTCCTGTTTTTCATCACTTACATTGCTCTCAGGAGTTGAATCCAAGATGTTTGCCCTTGAAAAAAATACCTGTGCTTCCTTCAATCCAAGGCAAACTTGAGTCTCAGTCTGATAGCAATCTCCTTTCCTCCTCTCACCAAACTAAATCCTCCTGATTGATGTTCAGAAAACATATCACTTCCCTTCAAAAGTGTGTTAACTCTAGCAAAACCCTTTAACATCCTCCCCCTCCTTAATGTCTTCTAATCTGAGAACCAATAGCAGTCATTCTTTTGTCTCCAGTGCTTGAAAACTGAAATATCTGTTAAGCCCATCTGTGCAACAACCAATTTAATTAAATTTTGAGATAAGTGCAGAAGAGGCGTAATTGAGGGGGGAAAAACAAGCAGGAGAAGCTTGCCTTAAGAAATCATAAGGAATTCTCAGTGGTGATGATTCTGTGCACTCCCAATGTGCCTGTTATTCCTGAGCCCCACCATCTTATTCCAGGATGATTTTCCCGTATTTGTGATAGACAGCTAATGGGCAGTGCATGTGTTTGATGGCTGGAAAAGTACTGAGGGAAGAATTAAAGGGATTATACTAAATGCATCCACTAAGAATGTTTGAATGGCATCTAAAGACTTGTGTGACTCAAAGGAAAGCCAACATTGTTCTTGTTTCCCAAAGCTCACTAGAAATGTATGATGAAACGTGTCACAGTTACTTAACAAGTAATTAGTCAGGTGTGTGTTGTTAATGACCTCCCTAGACCTCCTAGATAAGTTAGTTGTGTTTTCTACATAGGAAGGAATTTAGAAGGCCATACTCTTGTTAAAGTATGAATTCACTCTGTGGTATCTTTCACAGTGACTATTAGGGAAACCTGCTTCTGTCAGTTCTATTTGAAGTAATAGTAACTAGTCTGAAGAGACTCTTACTGAAGAAATGTAGTGGCTCTCCCACACTTAACATTTTGTTCTGACACTGTAGTGATGAAACACTGACCAGCTTCACTCCAGCCACAACTCTCAGTTGGACTCCTCATGTCAAAACCTCCACCTCCTGCTAGCTATCCCTACCCCTATGGAGGAAGTGTCAGAACTATTGGCATTATGCCTGGTCCTTGTTAGGAGAATCAGTCACATGATACCCAGCAGGTCACCTCTCACTTTTCCAGGTAAAGGAAATTTATGCCTGTGGGTCAGCCAGTGACATATTCCAGATTCTCGGTGATTAAAAACACCAAGCTATGCCTCTGTAGTGCCATAAAAAATAAACCAGAATAATTAAGTTCAGGGACTTGAAAGGCATGTTGACCCAGGTTCTCATCATTGATGTTACCACCCAGTTCAAAATTCCTGTTTTATAGTCTGGAAAGTGAAAATAGAAGTGAGAAAAACTCTTATAGAGGTGTGGCTACAATTGAAGACAGAGGAGGAAAAAGGGACACCAAGGACAATATATTCAAGAGGACCATAGGAAAGTGCTGTCTTGCAAGCATAAGGACCTTAGTCCAATCTAAGGATCCATATTAAAAAATATCATCACGGCTGGCTCTGAATGGTGGCTGCCTATGTCCAAGCATGGTCTCATAAACCTTTTGAATATCACAGACAGTGCAGCGATTCTTTGTCTCTCCATTTCCAGTTTCTCAACCAGTGTTCTTTCCTTCTGGGTGACAAGAGCATTATAGATGCATTGTTCCACTTACTCATCACAATCCCATTGTGATATAATCAGAAAGAATGGGATTATGGTTTAAGGGTGACTAGTTGGAAGTTGGAAGAGATTGCATTCAGCAAGGAGAAAGTGTCACAAAGAAAAACAACATACAAAAAAGATAGATAGATAGATAGATAGATAGATAGATAGATAGATAGATAGATAGGTAGATAGTGGTGGTATTTGAGACTGTGTGATTACTTAATTGTATTTTTATTGTTTTAAGTAAACTAGATCATAGAATTAATATACTTAGCATTTCCTTATGTGATAGCTGCCTATACACAGTGAACTACATTCAGTTGTATTTTAATTTGCCACCTGAAAACAGCATTGAGTAACAGATAATCAAGACAAATACTGCCCACTGAAGGGAACCTACCATATCTGAGAAGAATTCTAAGCTAACATGGAAAAGATCATAGAGGTACAGTTTCTTCTGTAAGCATGACCTCTCTCCTCAACTTTTATTCCTAGAGGAGCCCCATACATATCGAACAGCTGGGTCTCTAGGGGGGAGCCTATGCCTGCTTTTATTGGCTCTGAGATTTTCTTACAATGTGTTTTGATCACATTCACCCCCTCTCATGCAACTCCTCACAAATCCACTCCATTTTCTTAACTTTGTGTTCTCTCTCTGTTTCATAACTTGTCAAGTCCAATTTGTGCTGCTTATATATTCTTGAATCCATGGCCTTCAATGGGAGTGTGGTCCACTCACCAGGAACTACTCTAAGTAGAAACTTATTCTCTAATTCTCTGAACAACTATCAATAGCTACTAGCTTATCAGCTAGGGTGAAACTTCAAGCCTACCTCCCCTCTCCAAAACAGGATTTAGTCTGTTTTGAACTCTTACAGGTTTTATGTATCTTATCACTACTGCTGTGAGTTCATATGTGCAGCCATCTAGCTGAGTCTGGAAGACACAGTTTCCTTTAAGTCATCCAATGCCTCTGGCTTTTAAACTCTTCTACAATGATTCTTGAATGTTGGGACGAGGAGCTGTGGTATAGATAATCCATTTAGAAATAAAAACTCTACAGTCTGTTTTTCTTTATACTTTGACCAATGTGAGTTGCTGTGTTAATCACTGTTTTCTGCAAATAAAAGTTCCTCTGGTGGAGGTTCAATGGCATACAATCTAAGTCTATAATACTAGTTATTAGGAGTTACTTTAATACTTTGTCCACTTAGCAGAATAATAGTAGTATGTTCTCTCCTCAAGGCCTATAACCTGTCTAGACACAGATTCTTGGACAAACAATGGTGCAGTTATGGATTTCAATGTGTAGAGAAGGTGTTAAATCCAATAAAGAAGTGGCTGGTTACTCCAATAATGTTCATACCACTATTTTATCAGTGGTCAGGATAGCCATTATTGTATAACACAGGGTTCACAGCTGGATAGATTGATTACTTTTCTCTCCTCCAGTAGGCTTAACCTGATCTAACTTATGACTATTTTAATGATGTGTATGTTCCCATTAATTATTAACTAGCTCACTCATACAGCTCTTGAAATTTTTTCAGTTTGTTCTCACAAGCTGAAACAGGCAGGCACTGACATACCACTGTATACAGTAAAAGTATAACAGACTTTTAATCTATGCCCATATTTTATTATCACTACAAATTTCATAAACTCAAAGCTGAGGCCTCAATATTCTCCCCTCCCAGCCCTTCATATTCCTCCTACACCTGCAATCTTCCCTGTCTCATTTAAGGATAATTTCATATATTCAAACCAAAATCCTCTTCAGCATCCTTGCTGTTTTTACTCATACCTCTTTCCAAATCAGTCAGAAAATTTCACGAGTGGTACCTTTAAAATTTATTCAATAGCCAATAATATTTCATTCCTGCAAATACCCAGATAAAACACATTAAAGGTTTTGCTATCGTACTACATATTGTACTAGCCTCATGCATTTGTGATATGTAGCTCTCCAGAGTAATAACAAAAGTTGTAAGAGGCATCGCCAGCTCCTGGTAGCCTACCTAACACCATAAAGGTTTATTTTTCACTTGGATCCCTATTTGATGCAGGTCCAGGGGTGCACTGTGAAGCTCATCTTTGAATGAAGACAACATCACTCATGCAGCCCACATTATAGCTCCCTGTCATTCAAGATTTCTTAGCTTTCACAGAAAGAAAGGGGGTGTATAAAGGTGTAGAGCTAGGTCTGGGTGTAATGTTTCTCTGTTCCATTCAAATTCTACTGTCCATTGTCAAGACAAACAGTTCTGCCAAGAAAAAGAGGGCTAAAGGCTAAAACTGTAGCCTTCCTGTGGCCCTGGGAAGAGAGCCTAGCACTGTTTGGTCAATATGTAGCATGTTCTGTGACACATCTGACAGTTGTCTTTGTTCCCTGTCTTGCCTCTTTAAGTCTATTCTCTTGAGGACTGTTTCGTGTCAAGTGAACTATAAAATGGTACATACTATGTCGTTCCTCACTACCTAGTATCTTCATTATTTATGAAAAATAAACAAAGTGATATTCACACAAATGTTAGGAAGGTCTGCCTCCTGTTCCTTGCACACCCTCCCTACCCACTCTTCTTCCTACACTCATTTATAACTAACCACATTGCACTCTCTGTCCCTGTCTGCTTGTCAGGTCTGCTATAGCCTATGTGTTGTGATTCCTTACTCTTCCCACTGTTAGACAATATTCACCCACATATCTACCTGAATAATACCCTTCCTTAAAATAGTTCTTAAATGTCACCCTTCTTGGCTACCTATTTAAAATACCAACACTTTTGGCCAGTTCTTTTCACCTGTATTGTCTTCATTATTCCTTTCCTAGCTTCATTCCTCCACATAGCACTCAGCACTATTTAGTTTACATACAACCACTCATCATGTGATTATTGTCTTCTAAGCCTACTAGAATTTAAAGGAGTCCATTATATTTTGTCAGATTTGTCTCTGAACCTACATCAATGCCTACATGTCAGGGTACTCAAAATTATTGATTAGTGACGGAATAAATAATAAGTAAAAATCAAGTTTTTTTTTAAACTTGATATGTTCGGACATTATTAAGTTATTAATAAGTTTTCACAGATTTTGTTTTATAAATGAGTCACAAATGAAGACATGATGTAATTCAAACTAATAATAATATAGTTCCAGGCACTGATCCAAATTTCTCTCCTTGGATTATGTTATTAAATCATTACAAAACCTTAATAACATAGGTGCTATTATTCTCTTACCTCTATTGGGCCAAAAAGTAATTCACCATAGGTTTCATATCTGTTAAGAAAGTAAGCAAGGTTTCAACCGAGGAAGTCTGAGCCAAGTATAAAGACAACCAGTCTTCATAGTCAAAATTCTGGAAGGTAAAGGCTTATAGACAAAGAGACAGGGAGACAGAGACAGAGGTAGAGAGGGAGAACAGGACTGCTCTCAGGAGTTGGTTCTCTCCTGCTACACTGTGGGATCCAGAGATCAAACTCAAGTCATAGGCTTGTACACAAGTGTCTCTCTACTTGAACCATCATACTGGCCCAAGCCTGACTTAAACAAGAATATATTCCCTTAGACTGCCCAGGCCTTCTAACTGAGACCCATGTTCGGGGTGGGGGGGGGGAGGGGAGGTGAGTCTAAGGGACCTCTGACAGTGGAAGCAGGATGTATCCCTGGTGCAAAAAAAAGACTTTGGGAGCACATTCTCCAAGGATACTCCCTTAACCTGGAGGTAGGAGGGAGGGCCTGGTCCCTACTCCAAATGACTTGACAGATTTTGTTGATTCCTCCTGGAAGGCACCACCCTCCTTGTGGAGTATGGGGTGGGGGATGGGATGGGAGAGTGGTGGGGGGCATGGGAGAGAGGAAGAGAGGGAGTGAGGGAGAGGGAACTGGGATCAATATGTAAAATAAGAAAAAATAAATAAATAAAACTTTAAAAACGGAGAGAGAGAATATATTCCACCAGCAATGAGCTACAGGACCTTTAACACACTTGAGCCCCTTTGGGTCCTATTGTTTTCATCTGCAAAGGTGATACTGATAGCAGGTCACTTTGAAAATGGCTTCTGCCTTTAAAAGTGATGAAGAAACAATTTGCCTGGGGCAAAACAAGCAGTAACTAGAAGAGCCACTACTCCTAGCCTCATTTCCTCAGCCCTTTCAGGGGCTTCTCCTACATCCAGCATGATCTGTCATGAGGAATGTCTGAGATAGGCAGAGGCATGGAATGGCTTAGTAGAACCATGAGTATATGACTGATGCATTATAAGACTGGTACATATGAAGGCAACAGGACTTTTGTAGCCTGACCACAGTCACTGATAGTGATACCAGGGTGAAAGTCTCTCACCCCTTGCAGGCCATGCAGATCAGGATGGCAACCCTTTATGAACTAGAGCCTCTAATAAGACACTCCACTGGGAGTTAGGCAAGGACAAAATTAATTGCCTAACACTTTACATGTCCCAAGTTCCCAACCTTTTCTCTGAGTGTAAAGACATGGAAAAACCCTTAAATGGCAGAGGCCAGGAATGGCAAAGAGGCTATCCTCTTTGATCAAAAAGCAAACCTTTAAGGAAACAAGATGAAGAAGGCTTAAGGTTCTTAATATTTACAAACCTGTTGAACCAGAATTTTTAATAAACACACTCTACAATTAAGGAAATTGAGGAAACAGAAACATGAAGTATTTTGCCTGCAGTTATCAGTTGAACCAAGATTTGAGTGAATCCTATAAGTACTTCATCATGTCTCACCACATAATCCAGTGTGAATATGTCCATGTGCAGTTGGACAGGATGGAAAAGAATAATGAAAGAAAATAGCATTATTGAATGTTACCACATGACATGCTTCTACACATAACAATTCTTGTCTGTTGCTTTATTTATTAGATGCCCTAAAACTGACCTTGTTTGAAAGTAGGTCAGTAACTAAATCAACTAATAAATAAAAGAACAACAGCAAACAACAACAAAAACACAAGGATCCTGATGACATCTGACATTTTGCAAACAGAGTCCAGCATATTTATTATTCTTTGGTGATTTTAATAACTCCCTTCTCTAGATACTGAGCATTTTATTTCAGAAAACTAAGATACAGGTAAATGTGAGTTCTGAAACCTAAATGAAAACACAAAATTGTAACATTGGGAACTACTTATGACAGATAACCATACACCAAGAGTCATCTTTCTATGTATTCCTAACACCTGGTATATAGCTATATATTGAGTTACAGGGAGGAAGCAACAGAATCTCTTCCAGTGTTATGATGGAATGATTTTCCTTAGTATAATATTCACAATTAATGTATAAATTTTAGATGAATTCTTAAATAGATAAATGATGAATAGATGAATGAATGAATGATAAATGAAAGAATGGGTAGATTATGGATCCATGGATAGACACATGAGTTAAGGAACATACAAATGGATGGGTGTATCACTGAATAAGAGGATATATACAACAACCAAAGAATATGTAAGTGGATGAGAAGTGGTTTAGAATGAATATTAGAACGCTGAACAACCAGTTCTACTGCACTCTCTTCTTAGCATGTCCCCCTTTTTAAATAGCAGATAATGCTTCTCATTTCTAGCCTCCAGTTTCTCACTTGTAAGATGCCATGATTCCATTAGATACAAAATACAAAACCATACAACCATGGTGACACACCCATTAATGCCCTTCTTAACTTGTTATCAATAACTGATATTTATTAAATTAATATTACCTAGTGGTTGACTACAGAGATTTCCTGGTGGAAAGATGATGTTTTCGCCGTCTTTTGCAAAAAGCAGTTGACAGCTGATGGTTTGTTTCAATATTAGAAGTTGGCTTTCAGAAGCAGGAAGAGACAAGAGTTGATGAAAGAGTGAACACTTGCTTCTTGGAGAGGTGCCTTTGGCTGTCACCCTTGAGTAAAGTGACATTGAAGAGCAGGAGCTGTGTTTATATCTGAAAGTATTTAAACTCTGTCTCAGACACTAGTAACAGTTGCTGAGGCAGTGAGGACAGAATGAAGATAACAATCAGAGCTGCCCCTCAAATGGAACAACCCATGTAAAGAAGTGAACATGATACCTGACTCACAGTAAGTCTAATGCTATGGGCATCATTGCCAACATCATTTGTCGTAAGAAATTTGGAAGAATATGTGCTACAGTTTGGATGTAGACTATCTAAACTGTCCACATGTTAAAGGCCCACATGTTAAAGGCCTAGTCTTGAGGGTGGTAGTGGTAGTCTAAACAAAAATATATGTGTATATATTTTTTACATTCTTTTTTTTTTATTTTTACATATTAATCCCAGTTCCTTCTCCCTCCTTCCCATTCCCCCGAGCACCCCATCCCATTCCCCTCACTCCACAGGGAGGGTGATGTCTTCCAAGAGGGATAAACAAAATCTGTCAAGTCATTTGAATTAGGGACTAGGCCCTCCCTCCTGCCTCTAGGTTAGGGGAGTATTCTTACATGGGGAATGTACTCCCAAAGTCCTTTTGTGCACCAGGGATACATCCTGGTTCCACTGTCAGAGGTCCCTTAGACTGCCCAGGCCTTCTAACTGAGACCCATGTTCAGGAGGTCTGAGCCATTTTATAGTATTTGCTTTATATGTGTGTGTGTTTTATAGTATAAGTATAGGGTGTGTGTGTGTGTGTGTGTGTGTGTGTTTGTGTGTGTGTGTGTCTGTGTGTCTGTGTGTGTGTGTGTCTGTGTGTGTGACTGTGTGTGTGTGTGTGTGTGTGTGTGTGTGTGTGTGTGTGTGTGTGTGTTAGAAACTTCATGGTGGGGACTGGTAGAGTTTGGGTTCTTGGATGCATACCCTGGAAGGTGCATCTCTTCTTGTCTTTCACATTTTAGCTAGAACTGGACAGCTTTGCTATATTACATACTTCTAGACGTATATATCCAAAATACTAAATATATTAGAATTTTCTCTTTAAAGGTTGATTTATTTATTGCAGCATTACAGTATTGCAGGTATTTGTTACAGTAATGTAATTATTATCACAACTGACAAATTGTGTACTATCTTCTAGCACTATGATCACAGATTCCTATAGACTGGCTAGTTTCAAACAACATGAATGCATTTACTCACAAGTCTGGGCCTTGAAGTCAAATATCAAGTATTGTCATGGCCAGGCTTCCTTGGAAAGCGTCAAAGAAGAATTCTAACATGTTTTCTCCTGGCTTTTATCAATTACTATAAATCTGTGATATCCCTCAGTTTGTGCCAGCATCATTCCAATTCCTGCCTCTGGGTTTACACAGTATTGTCTATCTCACTCTGTGTCTGTCTAACTTTCTTGCTGGATTTCCTACAAAGAAAGAAGCCATTGGAAGATGATTGGAAGATGATCAATTACATTTGAAAAAAACTACTTCCAGATAAGGACATGCTTCATATTCTCATGTTCTAGGTGGACAGGAGATTGGCTATCTGGACACTATTCTACTCAGGACAGGGCATTCTAGCTCTTGCTGAACCTACTTATCTCCTCCCACTGTTCTACACATGACTTTCATAGTAGCTCATCTCCCCCTAGAAATTTCTTGGAATGTTTAGAGTTCAGACATTCACACCAGTCTTCTAACTGTAGAGTTTTAATTTTTAGAAAAAAGGAGCTAAAAACTAATCCTGAGATCTCTTCCAACTACCTGACTCTGAAGTGATTGTTTCCTCACCCCAAGTATCTGTGAGTATTATAGGGACATTCATGTGTGGAGTGTTGATAGCACATGAAACAAACAAAGTTGCAAATATTAGGTAAGCATTTTCAGTGGGTTGATAAATGCGTGAAACTGCAATGGCAGGTGCAGAAGGAAGTGCCAATTAAAAATTAGCTGTCGTGTACATTTACAGATTGTGTTGTTGACTGCAGCATTTTGCTGTTGCTTATTAAGGCAAGAGTTGGCAGGTAAATGTCCTCTTCTGGATTCATCTACAGGTCAGAAAATAATTGTACACAGCTATTGGAATCCATCCAAGCTGTTTAATGAGTTTCATAGCTTATATGGATGCTGTAAGTCAACCTGTTGGGTTAGTAAGAAAATAAAAATACAATAAAATAACCTTTTCATTTGGGTTATGACTTCTGATAGTCATCAAAAATCATAAAAATGTAAGCTTTTTACTAAAAGAGAAGCTACAGTTTGCCTGGTGACTTTGGTCGTGTTTAAATCAGCTGTTTCCACAATGACTCTGTGCGCCTATGCAATGTGTAGCTGGAGCTCATTTCTCTAAAGATAGCTGTGGCTATCAGAAGTCTCTTTCTGTTCATTGTTAGACTGGGAAATATGTGATTGATCACATGAACATCAGGATACATTTCTGAACATTTGAGCATCATTTAAAAATATATATTTCAGACCATGGTGGACACGCCTTTAATCCCAGCACTCGGGAAGCAGAGGCAGGTAGATTTCTGTGAGTTTTAGTCTACAAAGTAAGTTCCAGGACAGTCTGGGTGGTTACACAGAGAAAACCTATCTAGAAAAACAAAACAAACAGAAATAAGAACTCTTGGATCTTATTTGCCTCCTCTCAGAAGAAGTAACCTCGTAAATGACTCTTCTCACAGAGGAGAAATGCTGAGTTAGAGCTTGAGGAGAAGGGTTGTACCTGTAGTGGGATCCCCTTATTCTCCTGCCTCATGCTCTCAATACAGTATTTGACCTCACAGTAGACCAGAATGTTCCATTGACTTTTGAAAGCAAGCAGCAAATGCCCACTGCATACTCTTTCAGAGCTGAGATTCACCAACAAGATGCTCAGGAATCACCTGAGATCTTGATAAATTGCAAATCTTGATTCTAAATATTAGACCACAAACTCTACTTTTATAACAAGCTTTTGCCAAGTGCTAATGCATTTTGATGGTGAATTTTATGGGACCTGGCATAATTTCAGTTTTTTTCATGACTAGATACAAAATCCCATAGTTGAATTTGTTTCTTACAATATCTTTAATCAATTATAACACATTCATTGGTGTGAAACAACAGAAAATTATCACTTATAGTTTTGGAGACCAGAAATCTCACCACGCCCAAATTAACATGCTCTGAGGACATGCTACCTACAGAGGCCAGGCATAAGAATTTCTTCTTGGCAATTTCAGCTTTTAGTGGCTGCCTACATTCTTCAGTTTACTGTCTCAACACTCTACTCTCTAATGCCATGCCTTCTCCTTCACCTACTTTCTCTGACATTTGTTTTCTTCTCTCCTAAAAGGACTCTCAAATATAGGTCCCAGGCAGCTTATCCAGTGGCATTTTCCATACAGATTCATCTTCACAGGCTGTAGGGATTAGGATTGATGCATTCGGGAGCCATTGTTAGCCTACTATAATATTCCTTGGAACCTAGGTTATGGGACCCTGTCTTAGTTGGGGTTTCTATTGCTGTGAAGAGACAGCATGGCCATGGAAACTCCTGTAAAGGAAAAAGTTTTAATTGGGGTGGCTTACATTTTCAGACATTTACTTCATTATCTCTATGGTGTGACATGGCTGTGTGCCCGTAGACACGGTGCTGAAGAAGTGGCTGAGAGTCCTTAAATCTTAACTTACAGGCAACAGGAACTGGTCTGAGACACTAGAAAATATCCTGGGCATACAAGAGACCCCCATGGCACACTTCCTCCAACATGACCACACCTGCTGCAGCAAAGCTATACGTCTTAATAGTGTCACTCCCTTTGGGAGCCATCTTCTTTCAAACCACCACAGACACGAAATTCAAGTAGGTTCATGATAGACCTTGAACCCTGTTTCTTTGTTACATGTGTTGCTTATCTTAACTCATCATGCATGGAGTTGATATAGTGCTTTAATTGGACACCTTACGTATAGATGTTGCTTTTTCTTCATTTTTTCGGCCTGGGTTTTGTCATCACTGTTGTTTTTTGTTTGGTTGTTTGTTTGTTTCTCTAAGGTGTGATCTATATAATCAAGAGGAAACTGTATAGACCATGAGTGTGTATGTGTAGAGAGAGAGAGGGAGACAGACAGACACAAACACACACACACACAGAGAGAGAGAGAGAGAGAGAGAGAGAGAGAGAGAGAGAGAGAGAGAGAGAGAGAGCATATATAGGATCTATCCTTCTGCCTTTCCTTCATAAGTGCCAAGGTTTCAGGCATGCACCACCACCATGATCAGCATGGACAAGATATTTAAAAGAAAACACCTCTCATCTGTCTTAGCTTATTTTAATTCAAGTGAAAGTATAAAAAGGCACTGCTGCTCAAGCAAATCCTGTCATGAAGTCAATGGGTTATACACACCAGGAACAATGTAGCTTCTTACTGACCAACCCCATTGATAACAAAAATATTGTTATCAATATTGTTAACAAAAGATTGTTAACAAAAATATTCAGGAAGGAAGAAGTCCATTTCTAAATTTAGTATTGAAGCAGAAGAGCTCAGGGATTATGAAACCAGATAGCGGTTCTTTCTTCTTCTTCTTCTTCTTCTTCTTCTTCTTCTTCTTCTTCTTCTTCTTCTTCTTCTTCTTCTTCTTCTTCTTCTTCTTCTCTTCTCCTTCTCCTCCTCCTCCTCCTCCTCCTCCTCCTCCTCCTCCTCCTCCTCCTCCTCCTCCTCCTTCTTCTTCTTCTTCTTCTTCTTCTTCTTCTTCTTCTTCTTATTTTATATATCGTCCCCTCTCCCTCCCTCCCTCCAGATAGCAGTTCTTACATTGAGTGCCATTCTTTTACATTGACAACGTTGCTTGATATTCACTTATTCATTTATTTGTGCATTCATGTATGGGCTCAGCTGCAACACAAACTGTGGGAAAATTAGTGAAAACAAGGAAAATAACAAAATATACAAACAGGTATGATAGCACATACCTGTAATCCCAATACTAGAGAGGCTGAGGCGGGGGGGGGGATTGCAAGTTCAAGACTGGACTGAGCTACATAAGGAGGCTTTGTCTCAAAACATAGTAAATACATGAAGAAATAAGCAAGGAAAAGAAAGAGAAATGTGCTTAGCATGTCCATGGAGCACACAGATGAAGCAAACCCAAGCAAAAGAACTAAGTCGGCCATATGAATACATTGTGATATTTACAAGGACATTGCTTGGTTACATTGTTTCATTCTCAAAGAACAACTGCTGGAATTTATGAGAAGTTTAGAAAACTATAATGAATCCCTCAAAAGAGGGCCACATGCAAGGAAAATGACCGTTTGCATTACTCCCCCACCATAAATCTTAAAACTCTACCTGCTGATTCAGAATGTCTAAATTTCAGAAGACATCGATGTTCTTTAGTTACCAATTATTTTGAATAAGGACAAGACATGGTCTAGTGATACATATATTGTCTATGAAACATAGAACAGAAATATTCTTTTCATCAAGCCCTGAGTATAAGCTTGTACGCGTGCATGTGTTTTCACCAAATTGACAATGTACCCCTTGCACCTTTGCTTGACTCAGGTCATTCTTTAAGGTCTGCTGAACTCCAGTTCATCTTGGAAACATAGAAAGTATAATCTAATCACCTTGTAGTAGCAAGTAGAACTCCATACATTTAGGGTTTCACAGTTCAAGTGCACACAGTGGATAGTTGTAACAATTAACTTCTTATACCTTCCTCTATTTCTTAATGAGAGATCCCTGCTTTCATCAGCACAGCCTTGGTTTAGCAGATTCCAGCCAACAGTAAAAGTGGAGGTTGACATATGTTTTTAATTAAAAATGACTATTTTCCCCTCGATGGTACTCACAGGCTAAGAGATGGCATTCTTCATGCACAAAATGTTTCTAGATACCATAGTAGCTCAAAATTTGGTCTTACCATAGAAACAAGCATCTTTCAGCAGAGGCTTGTCTGTATAATAAACCAACATCTATGACACCATGGTGAGAAGACGAGCACTTAGAAATCCGGTTCTGGCAATTTTGTTTGTTTATGCCTGTGTTTAGAGAAATAAAATAGTGTTGGTGAAGAAAAACAAATTGGATTTTAACTTTTAGTAGGCTTTTACAGTAAAACTCAGTTGCAAGGTTTCTAGTGTCTTCATTTGATAATGATGATCATTGATAACCAGAATGATGCATATATTATTTATTGTGCTATTATCTTTTTATACTTACAAAAAGATTATTATGAAATACATTATTTTCAATTTGAAGATTAAAAACTAACAAAATTTAGATGGTATATTTTACCAAAGAGTGAGTAGCTAAAGTGCTGGAATTTAGATGTAAGCTATGAGTCTCCTAAAGCCAGTTTTTATTCATTTATTTCAACATTTATTTTGCTCAGTGTTCACTGGGCACCTAGTATGTGTTTAGGGCAGTGGTAGGCTATGGAGAACAGTACCAAACAGGAAAATAGACAGGGTCTTAGAAATCCTAATATATTGGAAAGGAAGAAACCAATACTGAGACATAGCACGAAGGTGGGTATGAAAATTGCTTGCATAAATAGAGCAAAACTCTCTGAGCAGGTGACATCATAGCTGAGATGATGCAGGATTAGCTACAGTGAAAAATATCCTAAGCAGAGTGAATCACTTATATAGAACACAGGGACCTGAGGGAGCTTCCTAAAGGAGAAGG
Source organism: Cricetiscus sungorus (assembly GCA_030556225.1). Lineage (NCBI taxonomy): Eukaryota > Metazoa > Chordata > Mammalia > Rodentia > Cricetidae > Cricetiscus > Cricetiscus sungorus. Next base: position 19,511,634 of record JANBXA010000735.1, on the reverse strand, counting down.
AGAAAGAAATTACCCAAGTTTGCAAGACTTTTTTAAAACTCAGAGAGCTGTTTTCAGATCAGTAGAGAGAGTGAAACATGGAAAGACGAAGGACATAGAGGTCTATCTTCACTCTCAGCATGGTGCTTGGGTCCCTTCTGCTGAGCAGAAGTCCATGTATAAGATCTCAAATGCCCATTTAAAGTTTTCACATTGCATTTATTTTGTGCTTTTTTCTGTCTGTGCTCAAATGCAAAGAGCCCTACATAAAGCTTAAATACAAGGAAGACATTTTTCTCAGCACCCATTTAGTGCATTTTGCTGGTGGATGTAGGGATTTCAGTGGCTCACCTAAATCAGCTTCTACATAGCCCAGACATAGGGTTAGTTTCAAGATGTGTACAGATGGGAAGTCTCCCAAGGAGCACGTTTTAAAAACTCAAAGAGACAGTCTTAAAGTCCACAAAGTATAGTAAAGATGTGGCCAAACTACAGCAAATTTTAGGATATATCCAGAATGATGTCCATTTTGGAAAAGTTGGCATCTACTAAAGGAAAAACAAACAAAACAAAATCTGGTGGAACAATTCTGGGATACCCATTCAGAGGCTGTGACAAGAAGATTGCAAGTTCTAGTCATGGAATGACTTCAAGAATACCCTGACCAACATAGTGAGGTTGTGCCTCAAAATTAAGAAACAGTAAAAAGGGGAGTACTTTAAAAACAAAGGGAGAGGGGACAGGTGGTAGAAAGAAAAAAAGAAGAAGAAAGGAAGAAAACAAAAGAACATTCTGGAGCAAGAAAGTCTGTTACTTTCCATTGCTTACACTATCAAGATAAAGACTCTAAAAAAGAAACCAGCTTCCCAGTATCAGAATGCAGAAAATGAAGAATACTCACTATATACAACATTGTAGGTACAGTGTAGCAAACCCTGGTCCTTTGGATTATCTTGTGCTTTAACTACTGAACTATCTCTTCAGCCCCAACTACTAGAACTTTTTAAATGATGTTATAATTTCATTGTGCTTATTATACCTTTAAAAAACATGTATTGGTTTGGGGGAGGTTCACACATGTGTACAGGTCAAAAAAAAAGAAAAAAACACAAGAGTCAGTTTTCTCCCTCTGCAATGCGGGTCTTGAAAACTGAATTCAGACCTCCATGCTTTGCCACAAGCATCTTTACTCAGGAGACCATGTTGCTGGCCCACTGAGTATCCACTTTGTGGTAATTAACATTATTGTTAAATGTAACTCCCCTCTCTCTAACTCCTCTAAACACAGTATTTTTTCTCTAACGTGTCTATTTGGGGATTGGCCATGTATTTACTTTGGCCAATGTATGTAGACAAGGCTGCTCAAGTTCCTTATATAGGCCCTGCTCCTAAAGTCTGTCATGGTTCCATCTCTCTCCACAGCACATGAACCACTCTGACTCTCCCATCTCTCCATCACATATTCATCATAGTGGCTTTTGCCCTGGGTTGTGAAGTACAGAAAGGACACTTAGGTGCTCTTGGTCATGGTAGCCCTCCTCTTCCACTCTTAAACATCCCCATTATTCACAGTGGTACTCATTTTAAGTCAGAGTTCCAAGACTCTTTTGGAGGCTTCATGTGCAGGTCAGAGAACTCAGTGATCTTAGGCCACCAAGTCTTTCAGAGTTGACTTTCCCAGAATCTGAATTCCTCTCTTCAGGTGGAAGCTGGGTAATGGGCTTCTGCCCAAGGAAAGTAACAGTCCCTGTTAACAAATCAGCAGTGCATAGGCCATGTCTGAGTAATCCTGGAAATATCAAAGGAAACAGCAACAGATCTTTATCCTCACCCTGGTGTTGTAAGCAGTCACTGGCAAAGTAAACTCAGAAGAAATCTTCCAGCATCAGCAAGAGTGAAAACAAATAGAGATTAGCAAAATTAAAAGCTGGTTATTAGAAAATGGCAATGAGTTGCAGCTAGATATATGGCACAGTTAAGAGTGTTAAGAGCACTTGATGATCTTGTGAAGGATCGGCATTTGTTCCTCATAGACATGTGGTACCTTGCAACCATATATAACTCTAGCTCCAGAAGGTCTGACACCGTCCTCTGGCCTCCGTGTGCGCCAGACATGTATATAATTACACACATGCAGGCAAAATGATCACACATATAAAAATAAAAATAAATGAATACTTTTTACAAAGAAAAAGAAAATGGCAATAGAGGGCTGGGAAGATGGCTCAGAGAGTAAAAGTATTTGCTGCAGGAACCTGTTGACCAGAATTTAATCCCTGAAATTAACATGAAGATAGAAAGTTCTTCTGACCTCTATATGTACAAAACACCTACATGTACATGTATGTATGTGCACACACATACATACACAAACTTACAAATGATAATTTATATAAAATTATTGTTATTAATTGAAATTAGCATTGCAAGTAGGCAAACTGCAGAGGACAATCTAGATATAGTGAACCTATAGAGACAGAGAAAATATGAATATAAGAACTTGGAGGGCACTACTAAATAACAGCAACTGGATAATGATGATAGTTGTGTAAATTTATACAAATTCCAGAGTTTATAATTAAGACAAGTGAACTTTATGACCTACAAACTGTATCTCTATAAAGCTATTAAGAAATATTTTAAAGAAATGGCAATAGAGACCATTGGTTTGCTACTGAAGATACTAATGATAGATATGATAAATACTGGAGATGACCTGTACCATTTTCACAGAGGACTAGAATTCCATTGCCAGCAATTATGTAGGCCAGCTTAAAACTGCTTCTAACTCCTATGTTATGGAATCTAATGTCCTTTTCTGAATCCCCCGGGCACTGCACTCACATGTCCTTCACAGAACTACACATATACATATAAATAAAAATCTCTTGAAAAGTTTCATCACCCCAATGTTTGGGCTACTGAGAAGCAGGAATGCCTGCATCCCCACTTCTGTAACACTGTTGGGTCATATATCATTGAGGATTCTCATTGGGACGTGGTCCAGCAGAAACAATATGAAAGTAGAGAGTAAGATAAACAATACATCCTTGAAGGCCTCACCCTCTCTGTGGAGTGGGAGGGGAATAGGATGGGAGGGGGGGTCAGGGGACATGGGGGAATGAGAGGGAGAGAGAACTGAAATCATATGTAAAATAAGAAAAAATAATAATAAATTCAGCTTCAAAAAAGATAAACAATACAGCTTGTTTGTTTAAACAACAAACATAAATTAAAAATATGTGCTCATAGAACAAGTATGTTTGGAAATGATACATAAACACAATATGCATATTAACATTTTGAGGGGAAAAAGACATGGGGATTTAGTTTGCACAGACTTAATGAGTCAGTAAATCAAGCCAACAGCCAAGGGACTTGATGATCCTTAACAGGAACTGAAGAGTCTGATTAACCTACCCCTGCATGCATTTTACAGACCCTGGCATCTCCATGAAATGAATTCTGGGCCTGAGATAACACTCTCCCTTTGCTCTAAGATCAAGCACTTTGTTTAATATTTGATAAGACTTATTATATACATGAACAGAGTTGCCCATTACTTAAAATTAGGATTCTCAGGTTTTAGCATTTCTTTCTTTTTTTCTGAATTTTTTCATTTTAAAAATAAGATTTTAATAACACTTATTTAACCTGGATAGCCATGGGATTACCTAGTACTTAATTCACTAAAGAAAAGATTATCTTCAAATAAAGTCCAAGTCTGTGTTCCCCCTACCCCTCTTCAAAGTCCTGTTAACAAAATCAAATAGGACAGGGGATCCCTGTAAGTAAGCTAATAGCTAAACTAATAGCTAATAGCTAAGCTAAAGCTAAGCTCTGTTCATATAACAGAAAAAGTAACTAAGAATGATTCCTAACAATAATCTCAAGTTTTCATCCATGTGCAACCACATACATATATGAGCATGCATATACACACACATGTACCCCACAACATACACAAGTGAAAAATAACTACACAGACTATCTGATGAGAACAAATGTCTGCTAGGCATTAAGAACAATTTAAAGTTGACTCAGACACACGCATGTCTCATAGATCTCTGACAGCCCTGATGAGATAGAGAACCTGACAGATTGTGGATGTGGGAAGGACAAGGTGGTTTATGAAGGCTAAGGGTAGGCAGACCCATCCAAAGTGTGAGATTTGAATGTAACTCTATCATCAGTGGTTCTTGGTACTCCCTCTTTCATTAAATGACACATTCTGCAAACATTTATTGAGATTTTTCTGTGTGCCAGGCATGGAAATAAGGGCTTATGTAGAAAGTCAAAGTAGTTGGTCTTTACCCTCAAGACAACACTTTGCCCAAGGAGATGGACAACATCCAGAAATTGCTAACATGCAGCAGAAAGAGAACACCTATATTTTGCCAGTCACTGACACCCTGTCCCTGGGTCTTTCACTCCAGGATGAAGTTTTATTTTCTTTTGGCTGCTGTGGCTATCAGGCACACAGTAATGAGTTGGGCAAACTGTGTAGTAATCCATATCTCTTGCAACTCTCTGACGGTACTTAGTATCATTTGTCACACAGCTGAACAATGAGCTTGCAGCCACAGCAAGGTGGCAATTAAGAAAATCCAAGCATATCTTCATTTACCCCAATGGAGCTCTTTGGTCCTGACAGTTCCTGAAATTACAGTGTTAAATAAAGTCATCACCAGAATGTTCTTAGCTCATTTCAAAACTCATTAAGTAGGAAATAATGAACTCAATGTACACACCTAAATGTTATTTATAATTACAGGTAGGATTTGGAGGATTTAATTTTTCGGTTTTTATTTCTTTCTGTCTTTGCATCGTTCTGACTTACTTTTTGCTTGCTACCCACCAAACTTCTTTTTCTTTATTTTTTTGGTGTAAATTATTTTACAAGGTTTATAGCCAGGTGAGATCATAACTACCTCTTCCTGATTTAAAAATACAAGTTGAAGAAAATTCTGTAAGGGTATTCTAGGTTTTACTGAGACACTCTATGTTTAATTACCCCAAAGTTAAACTGATCCATGCTATAGGTAATGCTCAAGTCATGTCTAATTAATTCTGGAATACCAAACTAAATAAAAGAACATAAAACCAAGACTATTGTGCTGAAATAAGAATGAGATTCTTCTTGAAGCTCATTGTAATTGAAACACTTTTTCTTTAGCATGGAATATTAGAAGGAATGAAAATTATAGCAGCTTTAGTGTTAACTTTTTAGGTGACGATGTTCGTATAGTGTCTTTCTTGCTGCTGTAACAAATAGCCTCAAGTCAATAACAACATGGGTAGCTCACCCTACCAAAGTGTTGTCTGTCATTTATTTGCTGCTAGTTAACTGTAGCTCTCCTGCCTTCATGCCTGCTGAACCAAAGATGAAGAAATGATCCCTATCTGAGAGAGTGCTTATCACATAGACAAACATGGTGGAACTATTTGATGGTTCCTAAAGTTACTCACTGAAAATTTTGCACATCATTTTTGCTTCTACATCTTTCACTAAAGAAAATAACAATCAAGTCCATTGACAGAAGAGTGAAGAAACAAAATCATTCCACAAAGGGAACTGCAAATAATATGAGGAGGTCATAGTCTGCCAAAGTGCCCTTGGACAAGACAGTGACTTTGATTTCCTTGTGTGTGAATTGGTGAGATAGGACTGAGTGTTTGTAGGACTGTGCTTCTCTCATCACAGTGTGTAATGTTAGAGAAATGGGAGGCAATGCTCATTGGGAAATTTAGGTTGAAATTCATTACTGGCTCTAGAACAAATATATGGAATAGGATGCTTGTCTGGACAATATGTTACAATTTCTGTGTCCCAGGGAATTAACTAGTAGCAATGATTCTTTTATTTTGAGAAAGAGTTTCACAGAGTAGTGAAATAAACTGAGAAAATGTCATAATTTGTAGGGATGCTAAAATTCTCTGTGCCAAACCTGCCACAAGAACAGAGATTCCCTATAGTTAAAGGCACCCCATTGTCTCTCTCTGTCTCCGTGTGTGTGTGTGTGTGTGTGTGTGTGTGTGTGTGTGTGTGTGTGTGTGTGTGTGTGTGCATGTGAAAGCGAGGATACAAGTACTACTGAGCACATATGCAGAAGCTTGAGTAGGAAGTCTGGTGTCTTTCTTTATCACTCTCTGCCTTGTAGCCTTGAGACAAGTCTTATCTAGGCTGTCTGACATAAGACATAGCCATAAGTCTCCAGCCCTGAATGCTGGAGTTACAAGCATGCATAACCATCTTCAGCTTTGAGATGGGTAGTAGAGATCCCAATTCAAGTCTTCATGCTTTCACAGCAAGTGTTCTTACATACTGAACCATTACCCATCATAAGGTACTCCTTTCTAGTTTTTTAGAAAGCTCCCATAATGTGAGTTATGGAACAATCCTTTTCTGTTACATTCATAAACACACAGAAGTCTCTCTGTGTACAGGAGAAGGGGAAGTTGTGTGTATGCTTGTTTTTGTAGATTGGGATTGTGGTCATTTCCATAAGAAAAGCCCCTCATAAGCTCATCTGCTTGCATGCTTGGTCACCAGATAGTGGACTCCATGAGAGGTGGAAAACCCCACCCCTCCACCCCACCCCACTTTGCTTCCAACTTTTGAAAAGGGATTAAAGAAAAGCTTAAGCAATAAAGGAAACCAACACTAGACGATTAAAGAGTGTGGTCTTAGAGTGGGTGTGACCTTGTTGGACAAAGTATGTCACTGGGAGTAAACTTTGAAGTTTGAAAAGCCCATGCCCATTCCATTCTCTCTCTCTCTCTCTCTCTCTCTCTCTCTCTCTCTCTCTCTCTCTCTCTCTCTGTCTGTCTGCCTAGAGATAAGTATATAGGTCTCAGATACTGCTCCAGTGCTATGCATGTAACCATATTACCCATTTTGATAATGGTAATGGACTTTGAAATTGTAAGCCAGTCCCCAGCTGTTTTCTCTTATAAGAGATGCCTAGCTCATAGTGTCTCTTCACAGCAATAGAACACTAAGACAGCTTTTAGATTTTTTTAATTCATTGAGAACATCATACATATAATGAAATATAACCTTATCTACACACAATTTTCATACTCCAACACCTACACATCCACCTCTGAACATAATGTCCTCTTTTGTTAAACAACTCAGTTCATGTAGTGCTGTCTGTGTGTTCATGAGTGTGAGACCATCTACCAAAGCATGGGAAGCCTACCAATGGCCATGCCCTAAAAGAAGAAGTATTTTCCTCCTTCAGTAGCTTTCAATTGCAAAATAGCTCCACAGAGCTGGATCCACATATGCTGGAATTTGGGCAGGCTTGATCTTGTAAGGGTGACCACAGCCATGTCCAGAAGATAGCAATTCATAACATTCCCCAGCTCTTACATTCTTTCTACCTCTGCCTCCACGATGGTTCCTGAGCTGTGACTGGTATGGGGAGTGTTTTTAAGGCTATCCCATTTAAGATACACAACATTAAACTGTACCTTCAATGTCTATCTGTAGACCTGTAGTTTAGGTCACTCTCAATCTTCCAGGAAACTTTTTTCCAGTAGATGGTGATAAATGTGTACATTCACAATTGGTTAAAATGTAGAGAACAGGAAACTGAAGCATCCAACCCTAAATGGGATAGCTCTGTTGTTACACCTGTCCATAAGGTTCAGTGATCATCATGGAGGATTTCTGTACATCAATATTTTCTGGCTATGACAGTAACATTACAGAGATGAACTCACATTGGCTGTGACTACACATAGCCAAGCCAGTGAAAGTTCCAGTATGGGTAAGAAGGGGGCTCAGACAGATATGGTGGAATGAGATTCTAATGCACTATTAGCAAAAGTATAAACTAGTGCAGTCATTTTGGTTGCTTGAAATTTTGAGATAGACTCTCAATATTTGTGCATAGATGGTCTAGAACTGCTATGTAGCCAAGTTTGCCTTGAACTCTTGACTCCCCTGTCCAAGCATCACCAATGCAAAGATGACAGGTGTGAGGCACCATGCCTGGCCCCAAATCTATATTTCTAAAGGAAGGGGGAAGGAGACAATAGGAAAGATTTCAGAGGTTTGCAGCAGGTTAATCTACCACTGAAACACTGTGGGATCTCTTCTTGGCCTTCAGGTGCTCTGGGCTTTAAAGTAGTAACAAACTGCTGAGATTGGGACAGCAGAGAAAAGGAATCTATGTTGCGAATTGAACTGTTTTTATGTGTATACCTAAAGACGCTGATTTGGGTAACGTAATCTCCAACTTGACCTTTCTCTATTATGATAAAAATGGAGTTTTCTAGTACTGTGAAAACTGACCAAATGTCTAATAGAGATAGGGCCAAGATAGCAGAAGAAAGTTAACATTATTTTCAGGTTTTGTGTATCTGATGATGGATTTAGGAAGAACTTTCAACTTTTATTTGTGATGCAGAATAGTCACCATCTCCCTAGAATAAAATAAAGCAAATTATTCACAAGGCTGCTGCAGGTAAACTTGAGCAATGTTTAGACATGGAAAACAGACTTTTTTACACATTACTTCTGTGATTTCATGCCTTCATATACACCTGTACAGTTTGCCATCTGGAAAATGGCTTAGTAAATATTTGCAATTACAAATGCCAGGTTACTTCCAAGCAACCATGAGTTGGGGCCTTGGAGACAAAATCCAGATTAAATTTCCCAGTTGGTCATCATTTTTTTCAGCTTTGTCTGGAGTAGTCCTTTCTTTGATACATGAGGCTCTTTGTTTTGTGCAGGTGCATCGTTGAGGCAGTAGACAGGTGGCTATGATAGATGCCCCTGCACTAGAGAGCAAGCAGAGCTAACTGAAAGGATTTACCAAGGCCTTTGTACAGAATAGAGACCTCAACCAATGGAGTCAGGAGGTTCAGTCATTCTTCTTGGACTGATCCTTGCTGTTCCTTTCCTGAGTGTTCTAATGACCTGCATTTTGAGCTTTGCCCAGGACAGTGTATGAATCTAAATTGGAATCAGGGCTGAAGGCCAGGATTTCTCAACCTTGTCACTATTAACATTAGAGTTAGATTATTCTGTCATGGGGGATATGTATTATTTATTCTATGTGTGGTAGATGGTGTGCTTGTATCCCTGGTTTCCACTTACCAGATGCTAATGGCAAGTACCCCCTAAGATTAAACAACCAAAAGATGTTTGCTACCATTGTCATGGCCCCTTGAGGACAGAGTCTCATTCAGATGAGAACCACTGATCTAGAAAATGTGATTTTAGAGACACCTGAGCCAGTCAATTGCCGGCTGTAGGAAGCAGGCATGCAGCTTTATAGTGATGAATGTGTGTGTACTTCATGTTTAAAAGTCTGTGAGAGTGATCAAAAGTCTGCTGCTCCCAGGTTAGTAATTACCTCTGTTGTTATTAATTTTCCGAAGCAACCCATAAGAATGCGTCATTCCTATCTCAATCCTTCTGCCATGGCTGATTGATTCCATTCCCCTATTGTTTCTAATTTCATGTAATGTCTGATTACATAGAGAAGTATTCAATAGGATCCTCATGTAGGAGTCCTTAAAAATAGGCTTATGCTTCAGCTATAAGTAGGAGTGAATGGGGGCTTTTATATTACTTCATTTAAATAAGCATTTCATTGGAAGTAAAATACTTGAACAAGTCCACAAATGATAGCAAGGGATGGAAAGTCAGAATAAATCAATACTGGACTGAATGATTTGTAAATATGCTAAAGATGTGTATTTGTGGTAGCCATTCATTTCTGTCATATGGACTAGAACATCTATTCAATTAAAAAATTAAAAAGGAAGAAAGAAAGAAAGACTACCTGGGAGTAAAGTATATGTTTCTTCTCTCTGAAATTCTCTGAGAGTATCTTGTGGGGGGGAGGGGGACATAGATAGCATTTGCTCTTCTCTGAAGTGTATCAAGAGCTCCCTACCATCTTGGGTACAAAATTTGATACATACATAGTGCAAAAGTGAGTAGCCTTTGAGCCCCATGAATGTCTGACTGCTTGTCAATCAATTAGGTAGGTGAGTGTCATAGGATACACCTCTGGGATTCACTCCAGGATGAATGATGATGGTCAATAAGATGGGCTTGTTATTAAAGGCACTTTCCATTTCTTTTTTCTTTTCTTTTTCTTTATTTTCTCATACAGTGTGTCTGGACTATAGACTCCCATCCTTTTACACCTCCCTGTTCCTCCAACCTCCTCTCTCCCTGAGAGCCACTATTCTCAATTCCCTTCAGAAAAGAGCAGACCTCTGATGGGAGATGTTATTCTGTAAATACGTTTCTCATACTGGTTAATTAATAAAGTCTGTGGCCAATAGGAAACAAGATAGGTGCAGGATTGTATCAAATACAGAGTCTCTGAGTGTTATTTGGGGCTGGTGTGGCTGTGGGCCCAGACCGGCGGCCAGTGGGCGGTGGGCTGGCGGCCAGCAGGAAAATCCTGCCGTAACAGACCTCCGGGTGGTATCAAACAAACACAGCATAATAAGATGCAATAAGACTAGGCATAAACCATTATATCAAGACTGGACAAGGCAACCAAGTAGGAGGAAAAGGGTCCTATGAGTAAGCAAAAGAGTCAAAGATACCCCTACTCTCACTGTTAGGAGTCCATTTTGCCCACTAAGCTATGCCTCCAGCCTGTCACTGAAAGATACTTTAATGTCAAATAAAAAAGTAATTTTTACTGTAAATATGTCCTTTATAATACTGGGGGAATACTTCTAGTTAAAAAAGCATTCACAGATGTTACTTTGGTCTGTGTCTTCTATTTATTGACATTTTAAATATCATATAATGGTATGTTCTTCATGAATTTGACATTGTTTTCTGGCTCACAAGGATAAATTCCCTCTCTCTATCATGAACAAACGTGAAACTCTTGAAATATTTTCCAAACAGGTAGAGACTTCCAATCTTTTATTTAACATCAGAGTGATGCTTAACTCATCCAGTGAATGTTCTGTTCAATAACTCCATGCAAATGTTTTTTTCTCTTGCCTTACACCCCTTACTATACTATTATACTTATCTCTTTAATTAGATAGTTAAGTATGTTCATGAGAATGTTTTCTTGATGTTCCTCTTGGATTGCCATGTGGGTGACTCTATAACATGATACACACACTGTCCTCTGTATTTTTATCAACTCTGCGTATAATAACTATTGAAATGTGTTTGATGGAACACTTGCCATGTTAATCCCATGATAATTTGCTTCTGTTGCAATTATGTTGGACTGAAGGGTTTTCAGAGGTGGCAGAAAACGGATTAACAGTTGGATTGTAAGCCAACTGTTAATGTTAAAAAGAAACATTTTAGATGTGTTTCATTGGCATGCATGGTGCACATAAAGTTATCTTTCTCTTGAGTCAGGTTTGCTTAGGGAAAATATGATTGCATCTATAATTTACAGTTTAACTCTTGGGCACATTATTCTGGCTGATGCCCAAGGTTTATGATAAAAATGACAGCATCATTTCTCTAGAGAAGCTAGCAATAAAATAAAGTAGGTCCCTTTAAATGCTTCAGTATGGCTTGTACTCCTATCCAATCAGACCTGTTTGTAACATTGGAAAGTACATTTTTTTCTCTATATTTCTTCTGTGTTATCTTCAAAGTGTCTAATATAACCTAGAATGTCTTTTCTCAAATATTCCTTACCAACAGACAGTAGTATCAGATCTCAATATGTTGTGTCACAAATCCCTGTGGCTACGATGCTAATTATTTTTCATTATATCTCCCAGTCTTATTGACTGTTAGATCTAAAACCCTTGCCTCACCTCCTGTGCCTGTTGGAACACCTAAATCTGACACTCTAAAAAATGTTGTATTTTCCCAGGGTTATATATTTTGAAAATATATGTGTGCTCCACTCCCTTACCAGAGCAGGACATAGACAAAAGAAATGCACATTAGATTTGGTGCCTGCCTTATGAGAAATTGCCATAGAAATGGAAGCATTCTGGGTAACAGCATTTCCTCTGCTGTCTTGTCAGTGGTGTATGGGCTCATAATTCACAATTTTTTTCTATATGGTGGTGTGGGAGAACCCAGCTGCCTTTAATTGGGTATTTATAAAAAAAAATAGCACAGCCCATTAAGACTTTTCAGGAGACAGTCTCAAGAGGACATGTATCAGAGCCCTCAGCATCCTTGATGGCAGAATCTAACTTGGTTTAAGTACAAAGGCCAAATGTTTTCCCAAGAAGAAATTCCAATTGTACAATTCAGGCACATCTGTCCTTTGTACTCCACTTCTTTGGATGTGCATTCAAAATCATTCTCAGAGAGGCCCTGTCAGATGACAAGAGCCACCAGAGTTTATGCAACTCTCATGATTCCATAGAGGTGGTGTTTCCTAGCAGCACTGGCAGAGTTGCTAGAGAAGATTGTTATTAGCCTACAGTGACTCCATTATATGTTCCTTGACCAGTCCTCAGTGAGTGGAGGAGACTAATCCAATCAGCCAAAAGTGAATCATATAACCACTATGGACCTAAGATGATGAGGAATTTTCATATATATATATATATTGAGAAGAAATTTAGAAATTTGCCATTTTATATCAAAGAAGTTTTGTTTATGATATATATGTATTTACTGATTTATACATGTGTTCACATCTATCTATGAATATCTCCTAATCTGAATTTTTATCTATATTAACCAAATTGTGAAGAAAATTGATACTTTAGCTCTAATTATTTCCGTATTTATCTCTACAATTTCCTGATTTCCATAGTTGTATGAAATACTTAAGGATAATGGTATTGTTAATGGCAATACCACTGACCTAAAGAGTGTGGTAGTGTTCAAAGCCTGAGATCCTACCAGGATAGTATGAATTTTAAGAGAATCTCATAGGTTCCTTAATTTGTGTATCAAGTATTTGGGTCGAACTAGATGCTTCATGGGGGATTTGGTGGTAAACAAGATAAAAAATGGGCCTAATATGCATCCTAAAACTGTGAAGAAAATAAGCAATAAATGTAGCCTATAAGAAGAGGACTATAGAAAAATTTTGAAGTGACTGTTTAGGTTATTGGGTGGGAAATAGATTTTATACCACGGTGGTTTCCAAAGTATACCCCCAGGCTAGCACCATCAATATTCCCTGGAGACGTGTTAAAATGACAAACTCTTAATCACATCCCCAGACCTAGTGAAATATAATCCTGCTGTGAGAGTTGAGCCCAGAAATCAATATTTTAACAAGTCCTCCAGGGGATTTCTACACAGACAAGTTGGGCTCCAGAGATGTTGGGGTATAACAAGAGAAGGACTCCAGTTGAGGGGCATCTAGGTTGTTTACAATTTCTGGCTATTATGAATAAAATAGAGATGAAATATTTGAACAAATGGTCTTGTGATAGGATGGAGCACCATTTGGGTGCATGTGCAAAAATTGGTATACCTTAGTCTTGAGGTAGAACCATTTTTATTCCCACAGTGACTGTACAAGTTTGCACTCCCACAAGCAGTGGAGGAATGTTCCCTTTCCTTCACATCATCTCTAGCATGAGCTGACACTTGTGTTTTTGATCTTAGCCATTCTGACAGGTATAAGATGGAATCTCATAATAGTTTTTACTTTCGTTTCTTTTGTGGCTAAGGATGTTGCACACTTCTTTTAAGGGTCTCTCAGTCATTTGAGATTTCTCTATTAAGAAGTCTCTTTAGGTCTGTACCCCAATAATTAGATTATTTGGTTTGTTGATGACTAGTTTCTTGAGTTCTTTATTTTGGATATGTGCACTCTTTGGGATGTGAAGTTGGTGAAAATCTTTTTCCTCTCTGTGTGTTGTAGTTTGGTCCTATTGAAGGTGTCTTCTGCCTTACAGAAGCTTTTCAGTTTCCTGAAGTCCCATTTATTTACTGTTGATCTTAGTGCCTATGCTAACTGTGTTCTTTTCAGGAAGTTTTCTCCTGTGCTGAAGATTTAAGGATATTTTCCACTTTCTCGTCTATTGGATTCCATGTATCTGGCTTTCTTTGATATATTTGAACATGAGCTTTATACAGGATGATAAATATGGATCTATTTGCATTCTAGTACATGCAGATATTTTGTTAGACCAGCCAGCACCATTTGTTAAAGATGCTTTCTTTTTTCCATTGTGGCTTTATGGCCTCTTTATCAAAAATCAGGTGTCCAAAGGTGTATGGATTTATGTCTGGGTCTTTGATTCAATATTATTGATCGATGTGTCTATATTTGTTACTATAGCTGTGTAGCACAGCTAGAAATCAGGGATGATGATACCTCTGGGAGTTCTTTTATTCTTTAGGATTGTTTTAGCCACCCTGGATTTTTGTTTTTCAATATGAAGTTGAGTATTTTTCTTTCAAGATCTGCAAAGAATTGTGTTGAATTTTGATGAGTTACATTCAATCTGTCAATTGCTTTTAGAAGGATGGCCATTTTTACTATGTTGATCCTCTCAATCCATGAGGATGGGAAATCTTTCCCTCTTCTAATATCTTCTCCAATTTCTTTCTTCAAAGACTTGAAGTTTTTAACATACAAGTTTTTCACTTGCTTGCATAGTGTTACCCCCACCAAGATATTCTATATTATTTGAATGATATTGTTTACCTGATTTCCTCCTCAGTCCACTTGTCATTTGTATATAGTAGGGGCACTACTTTTTTTAGTTAATCTTGTCTCCAGGCACATTGTGGAAGGTGGACATCAGTTATAGGAGTTTCCTGATATAATTGTTGGAGTCGCATATATATATATATATATATATATATATATATATATATATAATCATATCATCTGCAAATAGCAATACTTTGACTTCTTACTTTCCAATTTGTATCCCCTTGATCTTCTCTAATTATCTTACTGCTCTAGCTAGTACTTTGAGTAGTATATTGGACAGATATGAAGAGTGGATAGCCTTGCCTTTTCCTAATTTTAGTAGGATTGCTTTGAGTTTCTCTTCATTTAATTTAATGTTGGCCATTGGCTTGCTGTCAATTGTCTTTATTATGTTTTAGTATGCCCATTGTATTCTTGATCTCTCTAAGACTTTTATAATGAAGGATGTTAGAGTTTTTCAAAGACTTTTATTAGCACCTAATGAAATGACCATGTGAGCTTTATTTCTTTGTTTATAGCATGGACTACATTGACTGATTTCCATATGTTGAACCATCCCTGCATCACAAGGATGAAGCCTACTTGGTCATGGTAGATGAGCTTTTTGGTGTATTCTTGGCTTCAGTTTGTATTTTATTATTATTTTTAGATCTATGAACTTAAAAAATTGTCTGTAATTCTCTTTGTTGTATCTTTATGTGGTTTGGGTGGCCTCTAATTATTCCACAAAAAAAGAAGCAGATGAAACATTGTCAAATTCATTTTGTGACACCCAAGTCTGAATTTTAAAGAGGAAAACAGTATGCTCAACATGACTCTATCTCAGGCAATACTTCTAGCACTGGGTATCAAATTTTATCAAAAGTAAGGCTGAAAGTTTCTTTTCACAAGGAAAGTTGGCCTGAGAAATTTGCTATAGATTTACTTAAATCCACAAGAAAATACTTGTAGGTGAAACGAGGCTGTTTTCCACAAATTAATTACACCTGGTGAGTATTTGATTCACAGCCAAAACCTTAAGGTCAGCTGGAAGGCCAAAAGGGTATACCAACCTTTGAGAATAGGAAAGTGTATGTTTTTGCTTATTGAGAATTCTACATCACTCTAAGGAGAAAACCACTACAGTCCCTATGAAGAATTCTGGGAGACATGGGACATATAGAGCATACTAATTACTTCCCATTTTGAGTAGTCACTCTAAACAGACAAACTTCCTTATGCTTCACAATTACAGAAACATTAGAGCTCCTTCCCAGAACAATCCTGTTTTAATTTTCCTGAGTCTCCTGCTTTACAATTACATGTATGCATGTATGCTTATTTTTGGAGCAATTGAAAAAGAAATAAGTACTTGACTGTTGTGCCAAACTAATTATATTTTCTCTTTTGAAAAGGGTTTACAAAAGAGAAGGTAAATGTAAGGAAAATAGTGTGCAGTTGGCCCTCTTATGCATTGGCTCTGTATGCACAGATACAATCTACCACGGTCTCCATTTGTCATGCACACGTACACGTGTGCATGCACTTACGTGAGCACACTCACACACACAATCTGACCATGGTCAAGATAGATAAAATTTTTCTCTGAGTATTTCACATCTACAATTTGTAGTAGCACTATCCACCCTTTCCCCTTGTACCCCACTGCTGAACTTTGCAAATTAGGCTTGCTAGCAGAGGAGCCCCAATGATGTTTGCCTCTACCTCTTCAGCACTGGAATGCCTGCTTTGCTTTTTAAAAAGCATTGCTTCTAGGGCTCAAACTTAGGTGATCGTGTGCATGGATCAATGGTTTGACCAACTGAGTTCTCACTGAAGCCCAGTAGTAGACTCTTTCTTTGCTGCTTCCTAATCCAGTACATCTTAAATTTTTCCCACTAGCACTTAGTACATTGCACATAACTCCAGGTATAAAATAGGGATAGAAATAAAACATTTACTGATGATAACTCATAAAGAACTTTATTTTAAAATAATTCTTTGATGTGCTCGATGTAAATTGAATTTGATGTGCTTATTTATTTTTACATAAAAATGAAAACTTTGCTGGATATTTAATACTACAGAACATAGAACATCTTCAGTGTTTTTTCAGAATTGATCTACATTTTGATTTTTATGGTCAAGGTGAAAATAGGATGTTGCATAAATGTGTAGTATAAAAAGGCAGAAGTTATAATTAGGACATTTCAGAAATATTTTCAAATGCTGTATTAATCCTGAGCCAAAAATTATTGATCGTGTGTGTGTGTGTGTGTGAGAGAGAGAGAGAGAGAGAGAGAGAGAGAGAGAGATGAGTGAAAATCAAGTAAGCAATTCAGACAGTAATTTTAAAGATCAAGCATTCTTATATAATACAATATAAAAGTTCATTAGTTTAATATACTACTGAAGAATGACAGTGGGAAAATATCAAGGCTTTGATTTCTGTAATTAAATTATTTACATCTATAGAAGAAAACTGTGTAGAGTCAAAACACTACAGTGTATGAAATGCAAGTCTCAAATCTGTGAAGGTGTTTCGGGCAGCATTTATTGGCATTGTGTGTGACATGATGTGCATGGAGCAATGTGTGCATGGTGTGTGTTCATAAACAAGGCAGCACTAAAGTTGTTTAATGCAAACTGGATGAATACTGCCAGAATCACCCCAGATATCTGGCACATTGAATTTTTAATGACACTTTCATTGCTGTGAATTTGCAAAGCTTTCACTATTTCATGTTGCTTTGGATGGAACACTATAAGGTAAGCACGGTGCTTTCAAGGGGGCTAAAACACACTAAAATCTGTAAGGCATATGGAAGAGGGGAACATTTGTTTCATGGAGGCCAGGAAGCAAAGAGGAAGAAAGGAAAAGTCCAGAGTTCCAGTACTTGTCTTCATAGGCAAGCATCTAGTAGCTTACTTAGCTTCCTTTCAGTAGGTCCCAGCCCTGAAGTTACACTGCTACCCTACAGTACCATAGGATGAGAGGCAAAGCTATACAGGTGAGCCTAGCAGGGACATGCCAAAATCACCAATAGGTCAGATACAGTGCTACACATGAGACAAAGGTACAATCTGAGAATATTAAGGACAAAATATATTCTGTTTACAAGTTTGTCTTATAGTTTGGAGGAAGATTGTCTCAGAACAGTATTGGAATACATGCAGAATCAGCATAAGGGAATCCCCGGTGGGTATCAGTTCAACTCCATCTGTGGTGAAGGAGCCAGTGCTTTTATAAAGCTAATCCTGAATCATCCCAAATCTGCATGACCAGGGCAGAGCACTGGAGGCACCAGGTCATTATCAGAGAGGGAGGTTTCACATCATCTGGCCCAGTTTTCAGTTTGATCATAAATATCCCTAAAGTTGCTAACACTTCAGTTTTCAATTGGACTCAAGCCATGTACTATATTTGATTTGTTTCATATAGGGTCATCTTAACTCTGCAGGCTACCAAAAGAGGAATGTGCACACCAATCCAGCCACAAAACTTTTTACTCTACAATCTGTGCTACCTGCAAAATTAGTTGGAGCAATGGTGGTGTAGAACTTGTGGGAGTGGCCAACCAATACCTGATTTAACTTGAGGCCCATGAGAGGGAGCACATGACCAACACTGCTTATATGACCAGGAACCAGAGACCAGATAGCCCAGAGACCTAGGGGAGAGCCAATTAGTCTTAAAAAAAATCAATGAAATTATTCCTAATGATAGTCTGCTATACTCAACTCAAATTGGCACTTTGTCCAATCGCCATCAGAAAGGGTTTCTTCAGCAGCAGTAGAAAGGAATGGTGACTAAATTGGAGTTTCCATTGGGTCCCTCCTCCAGGAGCTCTCAGAATCCCCAGGAAAAGCAGGTGGAAAGATTGTAAGAGTCAGGTGGGATGGAAGATACCAGGAGAATATGAGCCACTGAATTAAGTAAGCAGGGCTCACATGGGCTCATGGAGACTGAAGTGACAAGCACAGGGCCTACACCGGGCCCTCTGCATATATGTTATGGCTATCAACTTGGTAGTTTTGGGGACTCCTAACTGCAGAAGTGTATGTTATTTGACTCATTTACCTGCTCTTGGGACTCTTTTCCTCTTGTTGGATTGCCTTGTTCAGCCTCAGTGTGAAAGCTTTTGCCTTGTCTTATTTTATCTCCTTGTGTCATGTTTGGTTGTTGTCTCTTCAGGGCCTGCTCTTTTCTGAAGGGAGATAGAATGGGAGTGGATCCTGCTGAGAGGGGAAGTAGGGGTTCTGGTAGGAGTAGAGGGAGGAGAAACTGAGGGCCAGATGTATTTCTAGAGAGAAAAAATCTATTTCCAATTAATAATAATAATAAAATTTAAAAGGTGCTTAGACTTTGACTTTAAAATGTTTTTAAACATTTCATTTATTTATCTATTTATTTTGTGCAGGGATTGGTTTTTCAAAACAGGGTTTCTCTATGCAACAGCCCTGACTGTCCTGAAATTCACTTATAGACTGGACTAGACTGGAACTCAGAGAGCTCCCTGCCTCTGCCACCTGAGTTCTGAGCTTAAAGGCGTGCACCACCACTCTCTCTGTCTCTGTCTCTCTGTCTCTCTCTCTTCTCTGTCTCTGTCTCTCTGTCTCTCTCTCTTCTTTGTCTCGCTCTCTCTGTCTCTCTCTCTCTGTCTCTGTCTCTGTCTCTCTCTGTGTGTGTGTGTGTGTGTGTGTGTGTGTGTGTGTGTGTGTGTGTGTTATTGTTCATGCCATAGCATACAGGTGGAAGTCACTCCTGTATGCAGGAGTCACTTCTCTCTTCCTACCATGAGTGTTCTAGGAATCGAATTTGTGTCATCAAGCTTGGTGGTAAGCACCTTTGTCACCTGGCCGAGCCTTCTCACTAGTGCTAACTTAGAATTTCAAGGATAAGACTCACTGGTCACTTTATTAGTGAAGAGGTGCAAGCCCACAATGTGTTAGGACATATTGAAGTTTATTTTATAAGAAATGTGCTCATCATAGTACAGGCATAACAAGAATTTGCTAAGCTCTAGTGTTCACCATTCTTCCAAGCACTTTAGATTAAGATCCTCATTTCATCTTCAAAACCAACCCATAAATAGGTATAATTATTTTCCCCATTTTTCATGACTAGGAAAGAAAATGCTTACAATACTTTAATTGTTGCCATTGACAGGTCTAATGAGAGGTAGAACCCCAAATTGAACCTGAGCAGCTGGATTCCATCACCTGCCATCTTCAGACCTTCAGAAGATTCTGGGGTGAGGGAATGGATTGCTGCTTCAACACTTAAAGGACTATTCAGGGGAAAGCCCGGGCTTGCTTTATGGTGATGAGAAGCATATTCAGTCATTATCCTAAGAAATAGGATAATGAATTTCTGAACTTCCAAGAATAGAAGAGTCTGTTCTAGAAAATAGGCATTCTCTAAACTCAGTAAGAATCTAAAGAGAATGGAAGCTCAAATAATTGGTCTAATCTTTAACACCCTCTAACTGTGTGATTTTTTTTTCAGCTTATTTCTCCAGCATGCTCTAAATTAAGAAAGGGCTGTACCATGACTTACAAAATTAACATTAAGAACACACTGGAAAGGCAACTTATTTTATTTTACAATAAAGCTCATGATTTATCACAAATCCCCATGCCTTTTGAGTAAATGCTAGTATAACATATGCCCCCTCCAGTTCATATTTGAGTGTAAATTATAAAAAGTCCATAATCCAAATAACTTTATGCCTTTTTATGATCACAGAAGGCTGCCTTGCCTTCCATTCATGATTAATTTCTTTTGATGGCTCCCTCTAGATCTTAGAAAATAATTAAAACTAATGAACAATCTGTAATGGCAGTAATGCAAGGAGCATATTGTTTCTTGTCTGGGTTCCAAGTTTGATCAAAGCGAAGATACACTAAGACACTATGACATTGATGCTTGTACTTCCCTTCCTGGCCACCCACTGAGGCCAACTGACAGCTTCAGGGAAGAATTGTGAGTTAAGTTTTATTATTATTATTATTATTATTATTATTATTATTATTATCACTTTATTGGACAGAGTGTGCAGAAGTACAGTTAGTGTAACCACTGTTTCCACAACAGAGATGGCTCCTAAGCTGTGCAGTGTTTTTTTTTTTTTTGTGTGTGTGTGTGTGTGTGTGTGTGTGTATTTCTCTTACTACATTTCAGTATTGCAAGTGAAATAATGTTTTCATTAAATCCATATGCCTCCTCATACATATCATCTAAACTGATGCGACTGCTGTGGGGGGCAGAAGCATTCACAAACGACCATTTTACCACATTTCCCACACTTGATGCTGTATTGTCAACAGATACTGTAAAAAAATTGTTTTATTCCGAGTTCTGCATTCAAAACAAGGAAGGACTGCTCAGCTTGAAGTTAAGTTAATTATTTGCAGAGTATGGAGACTGAATTGTGGGGTGTTTCTATAATAGTAACATCCAAGTGAATTTTATGAGACTGACTGTTCAGTCATCCAGATTTTCTTATGGTTTTTTCTACAGAAATTGCTTGACTTCTTTGTTGTTGGTGTTGTTGGACTTGAACCTCAACTCAATTTAACTTGACCAGCCAATTCATCAATACAATGCAGATAATCAAAGTAGAAGTTTTACCTGTTTTTTCTTCCTCAAATTAAAAAAAAAAAAACATGCATTTAAATTACAGCAAAAAAAAATGAACTTAGTTTCTTAGTTGGGCTACATATGAGAGTTAGATGAGCATGTGTGTGTGTGTGTGTGTGTGTGTGTGTGTGTGTGTGTGTGTGTGTGTAGACAAGGAGGGAGTGAGTCATTGCTTTCTTTTCTATGGTTTTGGTTTTGCAAAGCAAGGTTTGTCTGTGTTGCTTTGGAACCTGTTCCATAACTCTCTTTGTACTAGGCTAGCCTTGAACTCAGAGTTCCACCTATCTCTGCCTCCCAAGTGCTGGGATTAAAGGTGTACACCACCACCGAACCCCGTCCCCCAGCTGTGAGTCACTTCTTAATTGCTCTTATACTTGGATCCTTTCATGGAACCTTGAATTTCTTCCCTATATCAGCTCCACTTTATTCTGTTTAATGACTCCAAGTGGAAAGAAACCCAATATGGTCCACAAGAACTTGCTCAATGAGTGTTGAGTTTTGAGATGTTGTCAGAGTTCAATCATCCAAGTTGGCTTCGATTGTTCACTGATGGTTGAAAGCCCCAAGTTAGAAATGACCTCTATGTTAGATTTGTAATCACCATGGGCCCAAGACAAATGAATGAACTTCTTTCTCCAAAATTTCCAGGATGACCCCATCTTCTGTCTCTAGTGTAGAAATGTAAGATCTCAACAATGGAGAAGTTCAGCTTCTCTGTCTCTAACCCCATTAGGTCAGAACCTGCTCTCAGGGAAGAATCTCACACCTAGAGTGGAAAAAATAGTTGTCCTTTAATTTTCTACTTCATTGTGGGATAAAATGTTGTGGATAATTGAATAGCCATTCTCTGGGTATGTGGCACAAATCCCATGCTTTAATAGTGGGCACACTATGTAGTTTGTTTTGGCTAGTGGAAAGTTGGTAATGCAAACCCAAGTCCAGAAATTTCTTGCACAGTTTTGTTTACTCTGTTGACCCTGAGCCATCCTCATGAGACGATGACATCTAACGCTTCTGGTGGAGAGTCATGATTCTCTGCTTGATTGGACTGAGAAGCACCTAGGACATTAATAAAGCACACATATGAAAGGGTTGAAAAGCATACAGTGGAGCTTCCCACTGCCAACCCAGCCCAGATGAACTAAGACTTATTTTATGCCATTGGGTTTTATGCAGTTAATTTTTAACAGTGTAGGTCCATTTGAGGATGAAAAATGCTGATTGAACCCAATGACGTATCACATTATTTCATTGAAAAACACTCCAATGTATTTACAAAATGATTTTCATCAAATTCATTGTGATTTCTTCTTTCAAACTAGATTATTCAGTGTCCCTATCTCCAAAATTTTAATTTTCCTTATTCTTTTTCATTGATCCACTTGACTCCGGGGTTTTAGAATTTATTTTCAATGAAAAATTCCATAGATAACTCTAGAGGGTTGAAGCAAGATATTTTACTTTGCTGGTACAAATTCGCTTTGGAATTTCTTTAAAACGCATCTGCTGTCCAAGGGCACTGCAGGTGCTTTGCAGAGCCATAGATGGTGAAATCCATTTCCAGATGTCCAACACAGTGGGGCTCCTGTAGGGTTACAGAAGCAAAGGAATAGAGTTTATGCAAGCAGAAAAACAGTTGACTTCTGAATATTTCTAGATTGGAGGTATTTTCTTCCAAGGAAGAAACAGAAGGAGCCTGATACAGACACATACACATAAATGTGAACTCCCTTCAAAACCAATTCTTCGTAGAAATCCATCTGTTGTTGAGGCTCACATGAAAGAGATGGAAACATTATAGTGTGTCTAAATTGAAAATCAAGATGTTTTTAGCCTCGTGGTCCAGATGTATTCATTTTCCAAATGGGTCCTGCAATTTGAGATCAGAATACAGTCTGTAGTCAACTAAAGATCATTGAAAAAGATAGTAACTGTTATATGTGCTGTATTCTGATTCCTAGGGTGACCCTTTATAGTATTACCCCTATCTTTGGAGAGAGGGGACATAGCAGATGTTAACTGCACTAAGTTGAGAGCCAGTCCACCAGTGTTCAAACCTTGGATTCACTCTGTAATAGTTTTGTTAAGGAGAGAATTATCCCCTACATATTCTTGTGTTTAAAACTTAGTCCTCAGTATAGCTGGAATGTGGGAGGATCCTTGAGAGGTGGGGCTTAGTGGAAAGTAATTAGGCTGTGAGGTTGATAATGCTGATCTCTTTGGGTTGGACCTCACTGGTGTAACACCATTCATGCAAGAGTTCATTGTTATGAAGAGAAGCTACCATACAAAGATGGCCTCTTTTGAAATAGCCATTTCCTTTTCTGCTTTCTCTGCAATATTGTGTTGAATCCTAGGGAGCCCTCACAAGGATGCCAATACAATTTAGATGTCCCAATCTCTAGAAAAGTAAGCCAATAATCCTCTTTATGAACCACACAACCTAAAATAGTTTGTTATAACTAAGCTAGATTTAGTAAGACCACAGGAAACTGTTGCTGAGTTATATAATCTTTCTTTACATTAAGTTATAACTATGATTAAATTAGTTAATAAAGGAATGTAGTTAAATCATGCACAATGTTCACAAGACTAATGGAACACACTAAGTAAAAATGTTATTATTATTACCGTCATTGCAGTTATTGTTCATATCTTGGTGACAAACTGAATTTCTCTGGGAAACCATTTTTTTAACCCTTTGCCTTATTGATATCATGTGGCAGTCTTCCTCTTCCAGCCTTGATAATCAGATCCACTATCATTCCTGGCTACAGTGATTGACAGAAATTTGGGCATGTAGTCAAGACTAACCAATGAGGTGTAATCTTTAGATTTGATGGCTGTTTTAGACACATGTACTTTTTCTTTTACTGTGCATAATCTTACAATGTGGTCATTGAAAATGGAAAGCCAAGATATGTGAAGAAGTATGAGTATATTTTTAAAAATGTATGTCAGGAGTTAAAGAGATGATTCGAACAATTACTAAAGCTTACTGATCACCCAAATTGGGTGTTCACAACAACCTGTAACTCTAGGAACCAATGCCCTCTTCAGGCCTCAGTTGGCACCTGCACACAAGTGTGTGTGAATACACACACTCATCTGTGCATACACGTATACACACTCATGCATGCACACACACACACACACACATTTAGCTACTACAAGAATTTAAAGTTTGATTTTTTGTTTGTTTTGTGTTTGTTTGTTTGTTTGTTTGTTTGTCCAGACTGGGTTTCACTGTATTGCTTTGGAGCCTGTCCTGGAACTAGCTCTATAGACCAGGCTGGAGTAGAACTCACAGAGATCCAGCTGCCTCTGCCTCCTGAGTGCTGGTATTAAAGCCATGTGCCACCAATGCCCACCATGAGTTTAAAGTATTTTTTAACCTTACTTTTAATTAGGTGTTTGTGAAAGAGACACACACACACAAAGACAGACAGACAGACAGACAGACAGAGAGTTTGATATGTCTATAACTATTTTCTGTTTTGCTTGAACTAGTGCAAGGTGCATTTAACATACTTTCTAGTTGTTTTTACAGAAAGTTTTATTTAAACTTTAATCCGTGCCTTGAAAGTTTGGATGGAAATTCAGGCTCTTTCATGTCAAACATGAATGTGAAAACACTAATTAATCAAAAATAGTGATCTCACTCAACTTAAACAGACAGGAACTGTTATTATAGAGGATTTTTCACTTTTATTTTGTGGGAATTGGCAATAAGACAGCTTACAGTAAAAGTTGTCATCTTTTTCTTCCTCCCTGAGTTATGCCATCAGACCAAGGTGAATCTCTGCATTCATGAAATACAAAAATAGCAAACAAAAGAAAACAGCTTTGACCTCCCCTCTTATAAGATGTATTCTGACAGACAGCAACTCAACAAAATGGAAAATGGAAGTCACTTGTCACAATAACTTAGTTCCCATGGATTGTCGGGTTATTACAGTAGGTACTCATTTTGCCAAAGAGTAGGAGATGCAGAGTTTGAATAATCCCCTCTCGCAAGCAAAAGGATTGAAAGGGACACTGTAGAAAAGGTGAATCTTGCCTCACAAGAGCTAATCCTGTTTGCAGGCTATTTGTCATCTTTCTGTTTTCTTCTTTTTTGTTGTTGTTGCTTTTGTTTTCTCTCTTTTTTCCTTTCTCTTTTCTAACGCAATTTCTTTCTCCCTCTTGTATTCCTGTTCCTCAGAAAGAATCTCCATTAGCTTTTCCAGTTAAGGTCTCCATGGCACCAAGAGAGTCATTGCTCTCAGACTCAGCCAATCACAGTTTCCTCTTGCCAACATAGCCATAGTGATTGATCGAGGCTGTGTGCATAGGAAATAAAAGGAAGGAATCACAACTTAGCCACAGGATTGGTTTGTAAGTGCCTTCTTACCAAAAGACATGTTAATATCAGAGTCCAGATCTACCTGCAGCCACAGACAGAAACAGATGGGCAGCTGTCATGAGTAAACATGAAGTAAGAGTGTGGGGAAGCAGTCTTGGCATATGTACAGCCTTAGTTCTGGTAGATCCTGAAGCTAATTTGTCTGCCCTTCATGATTTGTTATGCAGACAAATAAATATGCTTTATTTGAGAGAGTCATGAGTTATCAACTGTGATGTGAAATCATGCATTTGTCTTTGGAGACAACATTGTCCTATCCTCAAAACAAAAAACAAAAACAAAGCACCTAGACAAACAAAATTAATTATTTCTTATTCTCCTTCAAACTTCTAAAAGTAGTCTTTGGGTAATCTCATGTATCTGTGAGCTTTGCTTACAGGAACCCCAGCAGCTTTTTATTATGGTGGTCTCAGAAAGATATCCCTCAAAACACTAGGGAAAAGATATGAGAAAGGATGAATTATAAATTCTGCCCAGAGACTTCTCTATAACAAAGACTTATTATTGAGAATTTCTCAGACTCTAATTTAATAGAAAGACATTCTTCCAAGTAATATCCTCTTGAGAATCCTTGTGTCTCTTTAAGAGTCAGGGAGTACACTCGGTGGGAGACAAGCCTTCAAAGAAAGAAACGAGAATGGCACAATTTCTGAAAGAGGAAGAGAAAGGAGAGGAAGAAATACTTGTGAAGTATTGTGAATACTTGTGTGTAACCTCAAGCCAACAAAATATTGGAGATTTACCCAGCATCCTGCATAGTACTAATTATTCTTCTGCCCTGAACCATACCAATAAGACCCTAGAATAATAATAATTGCTTAGAACAGAAAAGGGAATACTTTACCTTAGAAAATGAAATATACTTAGGGAAACCCACACTCTAGAGAGTGAAAAAAATGATAGAGAAATTTTTAAGTGTCTGAGAAAATGTGAAACACATTTCAACTTCTAACTACATGATCATGAAGCCTCACACTAAGACTGGTCCTCACCACATCCCTTTTTCCTACAGGTCCTGATTTCAACCAAGAAGCTAAACAGCATACAAAAACAAGAACATGTGCAGCATAGGGAAGAAAAAAAAAAGACTCATCAGAAACAGCCTTAGATAAGATAGAGTTACCACACAAACCTTTGGCATAACTAATTAATAGGATATAGTACTTACTTTAGAAAGGGAAACAACTTGAAAGAACAGGTGGTACATATAGATAGAAAATATTTTAAAAGAAAGAACGAAAGAAAGAAAGAAGCAAACCAAGGCACAGTCTAGGAAAGATAGTGAACTGAAAATGTATTCAAAACTTCAGAAACTGAAAACAAAGTAAAAGATCAAAAGAAAAGCAGACAGTGAAACAACAACAAAGAATGTTTACAAGGCAGAAAACCTAAGTGAAATTTTGAAACATTTTTTTTTGAAGTCAGAAAAATAAAATGCCTTACTTAAAGAGGCAGACCACTAAGAATAAAAGCATGGCTAGATCACTATATGAAATATGTTGAATAGCTAAAGAATTTTTTTTACTAACCTCCTACACTTTTATACCCAGAAAAATTACCTTTTTAAAAACAAAGCAGGTATTAAAGTATTTCTCAGACAAATAAAAACAGAAAATTCAGTTTCAGGAGAAATATTCTTTGGGAAGAAAGGCAAGAAGACAAGGATACCCCCAAGGCCTGTGTATTTATAAAGAAAATAAGGGCTCCAGAAATAATAATGATTAAATGATTCATTTTTTTATTTCAAATAATTTAAGATAAAGCTTTTAAAACTAACCAATTCAAACTATAAGTACTGCATTATTTTCTGGTTAAATACCTAGAGGGACTGCAATACAAATCACCATTTTATAAAGATACCTGAATTCCACCAATAAACAAAATGATCAAGATATAGTGAGAATCATATATAAGCCTTTGAACAAGAGGAAGTTGTGTTATTTTCCATAACATGGATGGACCTAGGAATATACTGAATGGAATAAGCCAGATATAGAAAACATGGAATATGAAAAGTAGAAAATATGAATATTGAAATATAAATAAGAGTTAAACAGTTAAAATATGTAGAAAGAAAAAGAAGAGTTATTTTAAATGAGTAGGTAAAACTGCCATTGACACTGTGAGGGACAGCTGGATAGATATATATTTGACATGGCAGAAAGTGTAGTTTATGTCACCATAATAAACATACACAATATATTTATCATTATATAATTAAATTGTATCTTGCTATATTCCTTAAGTTTATCAACACATTTCTATTTTAAAAATAAAATAATACTAACAATTATTTATAAATATATCATCGAGATAGTTGAAAATTAATAATAACAGTATCACATGAAATGGGAAAAGCTCAATGAGACTACACTATTATAAAGTTGTTTCTACTACATTTGCTTGAAGATGGACTTGAATTATAACTGGGTGTTGCATAGGAGATATAGAGCTTCACTTTGGGAAGTGAAAATCTTCTATATTGTTGTGAAAATTAAGGATGTAGCATCCCCTCACTCTTGGTGCTGCTGGGCCCACTACTCTGGAGTGAGCATAGGACCAGAGTGTAGGTCCAATACCCTTCCACTTCCTTGGAACTTACTGGGTCAGCTCTGAGCATACTGGACCTGCCTATCCACACGAAACCACCTTGAGGCAACACTCACCTGATCTTTGGGCCCCATCGCCTACCCTCTGCCAAAGATGAGTCTGGCACCAGTTCAGACTGAATCCTCCCACATCCTTCCCTGATAACTCCCCGGTTTAGCTCTGCATCTTGCTCCCCCCACATAACCTTGGCCTGGGTGGTACAGTCCTGGTACTCTGATATATACACCATCCAGAACCTGCCTTCCCCTTCGCCTTGGTCCTCCTGGTCCCACTGCTCAGGGTAAGCATGGGGCCAGAATGTGGGTTTGTAGAGAGCTACAAAGTGCAGTGCCTGAGGGTGAGCACTCTCTGGCATAAACAAGCCCTTATTTGGTAAAGTCTGTTCAGCCTGTCTGCTTCCTTGTTAGAGTAGCTTATCTGCAGGGTCCATGTAGCTCACTGGGGTTGGTTAGCGCAAGGAGATTTAAGCCTGTGCAGGGGTCCCCCAGGGTCCCACAAGTCAGAAAAACATGTTCGAGGATCCTGAGTGAAACTGCATGAAGAAGATTTTCCCAGAGTCGTGTCTTCTTTGCTGGCAGGGGTAGGCACGTTACACGGGTGCAATAACCCTCCACCTCCTTGGAAGATCCTGGATTGGCTGTGAGCATACTAAACCCACCTATCCACATGGGACCACCTTGAGGCCACACTCACCTGATCTTTATGCCCCATCACCTGCCCTCTGCTGGAGACCTCCAAGAGACCTTGGATCATCCAGAGTTACAGATATTTAACTCCTGACCCACCTACAGCCACCAGAACAGGAGACAGAGGAGGGGGGTCTTCTGTAAGGCAAAGGACACAGTCACCAAGACCAAAAGGCAGCCCACAGACTGGGAAAAGATCTTCACCAACCCCACATGTGACAGAGAGCTGATCTCTAAAATATACAAAGAACTCAAAAACTAGTCACCAAATACCCTATTTAAAACAAAACACCAAATACCCTATTTAAAAATGGGGTACAGAACTGAAGAGAGAACTCTCAATAGAGGAAATCAAAATGGCTGAAAGACACTTACAAAAGTGCTCCACATCCTTAGCTATCAGGAAAATGCAAATCAAAACAACTCTGAGATACCATCTTACTCCTGTCAGAGTGGCTAAAATTAGAAACACCAATGACAGCTTATGCTGGAGAGGATGTGGAGAAAGGGGAACACTCCTCCACTGCTGGTGGGAGTGCAAACTCATACAGCCATTTTGGAGATCAGTATGGAGATTCCTCAGGAAAATGGGAATCAGTCTACCACAGGACCCGACAATCCCCCTCTTAGGCATATACCCAAACGATCCACATCCATACAACAAAGACATCTGTTCAATTATGTTCATAGCAGCATTATTTGTAATAGCAAAAACCTGGAAGCAACCTAGATGCCCCTCAACTGAAGAATGGATAAAGAAGATATGGTACATTTATACAATGTACTAATCAGTAGGAAAAAAAAAAACAATGTAATTTTGAAATTTGCAGGCAAATGAATGGAACATGAAACAATCCTGACTGAGGTAACCCAGTCACAAAAAGAGGAGCATGGTATGTACTCACTCATATTTGGATTTTAGACATAGAGCAAAAGATCGCCAACCTATAATTCACACTGCCAGATAAACTAGGATACAAGGAGGAACCTATGAGATTCATACAAGGTCCCTCACAGAAGGGGAAAGGAACAAGATCTCCTGAGCATATTGGGAGTTGGGAGGGGCAGTGAATGAAAAGGAAGTTAGAAGAAAGAGAAGGGAAGGAGAGGAGAACATGTGGGACCAGGAAGATTGAGTCGAGGGATAAATAGAGAGAGAGAGAGAGAGAGAGAGAGAGAGAGAGAGAGAGAGAGAGAGAGAGAGAGAGAGAGAGAGAGGGAGAGAGAGAGAGAGAGAAAGAGAGAGCATAATAGAGGGAGCCATTATAGGTTTGAAGAGAAAACTGACTCTAGATAAATGTCCACGGGCCTACAAGGATGACCGCAACTAACAATCTGAGCAACAGTGGAAAGGCTACCTTATATGCCCTTCCCTGATAATAAGATTGATAACTAACTTATATGCCATCATAGAGCCCTCATCTAGTGGCTGATGGAAACAGAAGGAGACTCCCACAGCTAAACACTGAGCTGAACTCCTGGAATCCAGTTTCAGAGAAGGGAAAATGATAAGAAAAAGGGTCAAGACAAAGTTATAGAGATCCACAGAGAAAGCTAACCTCAACAAGGGGGAGCTCATGGACTCCTGTCTGATAGCTGGGAAAGCAGCATTGTACTTACCCAGACCCCCTGAATGTGGGTCTCAGTTAGAAGGCCTAGGTCAGTAAGGGACCTCTGACAGTGGAACCAGATATATCCCTGATGCAAGAAAGGACTGTGAGAACACATTCCCCATGGAAGGATACTCCCTTAGCCTAGAAGCAGGAGGGAGGGTCTAGTCCCTACTCCAAATGACTTGACAGATTTTGATGATCCTTCCTAGATGGCATCACCCTCCCTGTGGAAAGTGTAGGGAATGGGACAAGAGGGGGAACCTGGAGGCATGGGAGGGAGGGAGAGGTAACTGGGATGGATATGCAAAATCAGAAAAAAATAATATATATAATGTGGTTAAAGCTACCAAACACACATCTAAGATGGTTAAAGTTGTAGACTTTATAATATACATAACACAATATTTTTAAAGCATATACACTCTAGAGCGACAGCTAAGAACACCTTTTTAAAAAGTAAAATTGACTTGATGAGAGAAATAAACAGCTATAAAATGCCCCAAATCTGTAGAGTCAGAAAATGAGGGACAAAATGAACACAGAGCATGAAACTAGAACTTTATCAGCAATTTCTTTAAGTATAAATGACCTAGACTCACCAAAATAAAAGAGATTGTCTATGAAGGCTAGAAAATACAACACAACCAAAGCATTACCCAGATTGCTCATAAGGAATCTCCTTTAAGTATAAGACTTAAATGAGTTGCAGATACAGGGATGGATAAAGACACACCCTACCAACTCTGGGTAAAAGGAAGTTAAGATACTTTGATGGGAGATGTTATTCTGTATATATGTTTCTCATACTGGTTAATAAAGCACTGTGGCCAATGAGATAGCAAGATAGGTGGGGCTAGGAGACAAGGAGGAAAGAGGAAGTAGGAGGGAGGAGTCGAGATGTAGCCCTGGAAGAAGGAAGACACCCGCCGCAGCTCCCCGATAAGACGACCACGTGGAAATACTTAGATAAGTAGAAATGGGTTAATATTTAAGACAGAGCTAGCCCATAAACAATAATGGTAACTGGCCAACAGGATTGTATCAAATATAGAGTCTCCTGCATGTTATTGGGGGCCGGCATGCCAGACCAGCAGCGGGCAGGCTGGCCGGAAAACAACAAGCAACAATACTTGTATTGGTTTAAAACAAGGAAGACTGTAGAAATGGTGGAGTGGTATCATATAATGACAAAGGATTCAGTGTTTCAAGAAAACCCAGACCTTTTTAGACATGTTCCTGAAACAAGTCTGGCAAGTCAGATACATTGAGTAACATCTATAATTTCAGTATTTGGGTAGTTGTGGCAGGCAGATAGCATAATCATCAGCAAAAGGGTTACTTCCAGCAATTGACCCATATGCAGAGACCCATTGCCAGAGATTAGGTAGAGTTTAGGGAATCATTTGGAAGAGAAAGAGAAAGGACTGTTGGAGCCAGAAGGGTCAAGGACACCACAAGAACACAAAATCAACTAACCAGAGATCATAGGGGGTCACAGAGACTGAAACAGCCATCAAGAATCCTGTATAGGTCTGACCTAGGTCTTCTACACATACATTGTAGTTGTGTAGCTGGAGCTCCTAACAGTGGGAGTGGGAATTTCTCTGACTCTTTTGCCTGCTTTGGGGGCCCTTTCCTTCATACTGGGCTGCCTCATCCAGCCTTGATATGAGGGGATGTGCCTAGTCTTAATTGTAACTTGTTATGCCATGCTTGATTGATATCCCTGGGAGGCCTGCTCTTTACTGAAGGGAAATGGAAGAGTGGATCTGAGGGAGAGGGTAGGTGGGAAGGGTACTGGAGGAGAGGAGGGAGGGGAAACTTCAGTCAGAATATAGGGTATGAGAGAAGAATAAATACAAAAGAAAAAATAGGGATAAAAGTTAAAGGAAATCCTGGGCTTCATAGCAAACGTATCTAAATAAATAAGTAAGCAAATAAATAAATATATGTCAAAATACATAGGACATAAACTGGAAGAAATGGACAAATTTGTTATGGTAGTTAGAGTCTCCAACACCCCTCTGTCAATAAATCATAAATTCAGCAAGCAAAAAAATCAGTATGGATATATGACTGGGTTAACAGCATCCGTAGACTTAATCTAATTAGAATTTAAGACTACCCTGTTTTGAGAACAGCAGAGTAGACATTTTTCCATGCTCTTTGGGAGTGTTAAATAAGGTCAGGCACTCTGTGAACCATGAAAATTACCTGAAAAAGAATTATGCACATCATATGTACTATGTTCTGAGACCACAGTGGAGTTAAGCTAGAAATCAGTAACAACCAGAAAACTCCCCAGATACCTTAAAATTAAGCAATGTATTTTAAACATCATATTGGTATAAGAGAAATGCTCTAATATTATAAACTATGGACTAATAATATTATAAACTATGGACTAGTCACTATAGATTCATTCAGGCAAGCCTCATGACCTGAGTTTGAATGCCAGAATCCACACAAAGGTCGAAGGAGAATGCTAACTCCACGAAGTTGTCCTCTGACATTCACCAGGGTGCAATGACACACCAAGAGTTCCCCCACAACCATAACATCAATAATAAAAAAACTTGATTTAATTGTACTTTTTGAGACAAGATCTCACTATATAGCCCAGACTACTCTGGAACGAATGCACCATGTAGATGAGGGTGATTTCAAAGTGACTTCAAACTAATGAAGATCTGCTTCTTCTGCCTTCCAAGTGCTGTGAACCACCAAACCCAGCCAAAATTAAACCAAAAATATACTCAACTAGTTGAAAATAAATAATATCAATTTCATGGAATGCAACATAGAAATATTTAGTCAGAATTATATAACATTAAGTGCACATATGAGAAAAGAAGAAATGTAAAAACAATAATATGAACATCTACCCTAGGAAACTAGAAACTACCCTCAAACATGCATAATAAAGAAAACCAGCTGTCTCCAAAATTAGATTATTAATATCACTGTTCCTCAACATTACCTATGGTTAATCAATGGTGATATATTTCCTGATTAAACCTATTTAAACATGGGGTTATATGCAAGACATTTAACACTGGGCATGGTTAGCTTTGACCCACTTACAGCACACACACACACACACACACACACACACACACACACACACACACACACACAATGTTCTGCCTCACAGCCAGAAGTGCTACCTCTTTACTTATATGGTCCCTCCAAACCCTAAGAATTAGCTCCCAAATTTCAATGCTGCTTGTGCCCAGACTCTGCTCAGGGGTGTGACCTTGTTAGAGGTTTCATATGATTTATCTATCTATCTATCTATCTATCTATCTATCTATCTATCTATCTATCTATCTATTATCTATCTATCTATCTATTTTGCTGTGCAAATGGTGAATTAGATGTTCACTTGTAGAAATACCTCTCAGTCATTCTTTTTATAGGTAAATCAACTTAGAAAATTGGCTTTCAAATCGGAGGCCCATCTGTTTGTCTTAAATAGTAATCATAGAAAAACTAGTGGTGTTAATTAGCAAGTATGCTTCGATAAGAGGAACAAAAATGATTTTCATTAAAATAGTCCATTTCCTAAGCTTTGTGCTCACTTTGCAAGCAAATAATTTTAGAGTTCCTCTGACAAAGTTCTTTGTTTTTAATTGTTAACAGTAGAGACTTAAATTAGATAAAACAAACTATTCCCTGCCGGGTGGGCTGACAACGTGTCAGTAAGTTTACTTCATTTTTTAAATCATGAAACATTCTTCTGTGGAGACTGCCTTCTAATAAGCCCACCCTGCTTGATGGCTGTACAATTTACGAAGTCTATAAAACTGCAAGAAATCTAAACTGCAGTTTCTAATAACAGCAACCTCCATTTATCAATTAATGCCTATATATGAAGTACTATTTTAATGCTCTGCTTATATTAACTCATAAATTTCGTGGCAGTGCTACCACAAGAGGTAAGCATTGTTGTCTCAATTTAATAGATGTATAAATAAATTTTGGAATGTTATTAAGTTTCTTGCCTAAGATGAAAGGCCAAGTGAAATAAGGTATGTCTGACTCCAAAAGCCATACTGTTCTCAGTATAATAATTCTATTAGGACTTCAATTTGAAGAGCAAATATTTTCTAAATACCTGTGTGCCAGGCCCCAATTTAGATGCTGAAGGTATAGGAGTCAGCACAGAGATGTTAAATGTGAGAAATGGCAAGTAAGTTGAAAATTCATTTCTGTTTGGTCAAAGGAATCAGAAATTATATTTTACACTAATATTACACTACTGGAAATGAAACATCACTACTAGCTCTCTTTGACTAGCCTCAGTCCTGTATTAAAGTAATGGGAGTTCCTTTGCTGATAACAGTGTCTCTGTAGACAAGTCATCACCATCAATGAACAGGACAATTTATAATATGAAATTGTAAAACTAGTTTGAAGATTCTCTATCCCTGAGAAAAGAAAATGTTCTATTGCTAACTTGGAATAATTGCTTGGTTTTTTAGTTTCCAGGAAAATTTAACTTAATGGATAAAATTTTCTAATTTTAAGCTTTTCTTTGCCAAATTTTTGCAGCTTTTTTGCACCTGTCTGCTGGTGAGTGCTAACTGGTAACAGACAAAATGGCTATGCAACGAGCAAAAGTTAGGGCCAACAGTCAATTGCTCCATTCAATGGTGTGACTTTTCATAACTGTTTTTGTATTTGTGGTTTTATATAGTGACATAGAAGAGAGTATCTCTTTATGCCTAAAATCATCCCTAGAATTAATTGTATCAATATTTTATGATGCTCTATGAAGATTAGAATAACTTTCATGTGTTTTATGTATAGGCATTCTTTTTCAAGGTCATGGAGAAATGCTCCTTACTGGCTTGATCAAACTGCTTGCTAACAGTACCCAGGACCCAACAGTTGTACATCCCATAGAGACCACAGTGAGCTTGGGCATGCCCCACATCAATCATCAACCAAGAAAATGGACCACAGGCTTGCCCACAGATCAATCTAGTGGGAACATGTTCTGAATCAAGATTCTGTTTATGAATATAGCTTTGTCAAGTTAACATAAAAATAGGCAGTACATACCCCAGTGAAATGTAGTATTTTCCAGGTAATTATTGAGTCTTTATATTATTCCCTATTCTGAAAATTACTTTTACTTAGATGTAAGCTTTTGCTGACCTCTTAGATGGAAAGAGGTTCCTCAGCAAGACTTGGCTCCATGAGTTTGCACCACAAACCATTATTCCTGATAGAGAATCATGTAATAATGAGCCCAGTCATGACCTCTAACTTTAGGTTAACCACTGGCTAAATGAGAGGTACCTCCACACTAAGAACACTCTAATTAATGAATTCCTAATTGTTTAGTCCAGTGGGCTCACTAGTCTCCCATGCTTTCTGTAGTTTCTAGGCGATTTGGCATTTACTAAGAAGGAAGTGTTTATTGGGGCTTAAAACCACCATACCTACCTTTAATTTAACTCCTCTCCCTCCTGTCTTTAGTGATGGTGCTAAAACTGTTAAGGATAATGCTATTAATTAAGACTAAGAAGAAAGAGAAGAAAGGTGCTAATAATAATATGTGTATGTGTATATGCAGTTCTAAGCAGTTCTAAATACTTTATATATGCTAAGTCATTTAGTTCTTATATCACTTATGTTTTGGGGTACATTTACTATAGTGCTCCATAAAAGATGGAGGCAAAGAGAGCTTGAGTAACTTGTCCAGAATTACTTATTACTTGTCACAATTCAAGCTCATGGCTTTTAATTTCACTGGTATACTATTTTTATCAAAAAAAAAAAAAAAAAAAAAAGAAGAAGAAGAAATGTACCACTACCCATCCATTCAGCTGCAAATGAGGCTAGATAACTAATTCCTCCTCATTTTTGAATTGGCCACGAATAGAATCCTTTCTCTTTTGGGGAAAAATATCTTCAAGTGGGGAGGGAAGAGGTCTTATTGTTTTGCTAAAGATATTCAACATGACAAATGAAAAGTATTTCATTTTCATATTCCAAGCTGAGATATTAGTCCGATTTCTTAGTGTCATAAAACTTTTGTTCTGTACGTGACTTGAGGATAGTGGTTCAGTACACAGCTAAATTCAAAACTTGAACTTCTACAGGGTAAAATACACTAGTATCATTCAAAGGAACATGTTTTCTTTCACACAGAATGCAGAACAGAAGATAGAGCCTTATATAGCCATTAAGTTCAAATTCAAGTAGTCTTAGGATCATGACATAGATAGCTTAGTCTTACTAATCAATATTCTTGACAATGGATAGTGAATTCCACTATGAATCTATTACAAGTTTTCTTATGAAATAAGTGAATTGTATTTGATGTCTTAGTTTTTTTCGAGGCTAAATATTGAAAACATTTTATAGATAGGATATTGCTAAATAAATATATATTGCTATATATACAGAATAGATTTTGTTTGAAACCTATTCTTATTTCATGAAGACTCCCCTAGTATTTAAAGAATAAAAACCAAAATGATTATTCTCTATTATATATTGAACAACTTCCTGTTTAAGAAATAGTTGTGTTTTACCAGGCACAGGTATGGATATTAAGAATTTAGCTGAGATGGACACGACCCTCACCCTTAAAAAGCAAAGAAATTGTTAAATTGAGAATTTACACAAAGTAAACAGACACAACAAATTAATTATAGATCATAAAATTTATGAAAAAACTGAACTACACATGCTATGATCTAAAATACTGCCCAGAATTCTCTAAGGAGGATTAATAAAGAACCCGAAGTGGTGCTCCCAAAGTGCAGATGAAGTTAGAAGTACCAATCCCATGCATTCACTTACATAACCCTCTATCCTAAGAAGAGGAGGAACATGCACCTTCCCTCTGTGTGTCTCCTCCCATGGTCACCTTCTTTACCCCATCTCCCAAGCAAAATGAATTTGTGGATGGAGGGAGGTGTTACATCATTACATATGGCCACATGTGCTTGCAAGAACATGTACATTTGTAGGCACATGTACATGGAATCCAGAAGTCTTTCTCAATCACTCTTCACATATTTTAGATAGGCTATCTAACCTAACCTGGAGCTTGTCAATTTAGCCAGATTGTCTGCCCAAATTGTTCCCAAGGATTCTTCTCTCTTTCTTTTCTCTATGTGCTCATACACCATGATGTCCTTCTTTTAGAAACCAATGCAGGTTCTGGGGGATTGAATTCAGGTCCTCATGTTAACAATGCAAGCAGTTTACTAACTGAGCCATTTCTTCCAGCTTCGGAATGCACCATTGAGCAACTGATAAAGTCATTCCAAAATCTGGTATGAGAATCTCAGGCTATAAGAGCTCTGTGACACTGAGTAGCAATTGTCTCTCAATACTTTCCTTGCCTCCTCCCACACCATGGAGGCTCCTTCTACATAATAGGAAAGATGGATCTGAAGAGTTTATCTCTTCAGATTTCAAGAGCTGAAAACAAGTTGTCTCTCCCACAAGATTTGGTCTGGAGACCAAGTCTGTGTTCTGATTTTGGTCATGTTTTGTATCTGAGCAAGTCATCATTCAGATGAGTTCTCCTCTATTGTATGCCCAGTCAATGTATATTGGAATGACAGCAGACATGTTATGATCAACTACACATACAGATGGGTGAGTTTTCCAAAAGACAGGAAGAATTACAATCAGAAAGATTTGAATACAAGCAAAACCCACCACAGCATCATTTGTATGTTAATGTTCTACACTGAATTCTGGTGTGGGACCAGACAGGACTTGCTACCAAGAGGGATAGTCAGCCTGGACTCCAGTATCAGCTTTTAGGACTTGCCACCTTGGTTGTGCCTATATTGTTCTTATATAGCTTTTACTTTACTATATACCTCCCTCCCTCCCTCTCTCTCTCTCTCTCTCTCTCTCTCTCTCTCTCTCTCTCTCTCTGTCTCTCTCTCTCCTCTTCCCCTTCTGAAATAAATTTTATAACAGGAGAATGGCAGACATTTGATGAATTGCAAATGGGGAACATCATCTAAGCGATGGTCTAAGAACAACTAAATTAGGTACCACAATACAGCCCATCAAATATTTAAAATGCTTCAATCAAATGAAAGGATTATTGTTCCAAAAGCATTAATGATACATCCATACTTGTCGCAAATTGTT
The DNA here is from genome assembly GCA_030556225.1 of Cricetiscus sungorus. NCBI lineage: Eukaryota > Metazoa > Chordata > Mammalia > Rodentia > Cricetidae > Cricetiscus > Cricetiscus sungorus. Next base: position 19,472,971 of record JANBXA010000735.1, on the reverse strand, counting down.
GTTTTATGCAAAGGCTTTGGAATACCAGCTGCTGTGTTGTCTGACCTAGTGTGTGTGTGTGTGTGTGTGTGTGTGTGTGTGTGTGTGTGTGTGATTCTTTTTTGTCATTGACCCAAGTATTTCAATCAAGGACTTATTCTTTTGTAAATTCCAATTACTCTCCTCCTTCTGAGTTAGCTAACAAAGACTAAGAAAGGACATGGGGGACAAAAGCTTTGTTTGAGTTTCTTTGGGACCCAGAAATGTTGATCTGAGTGAAGAAAGATTCAAAATCCAGGTATGCAAGAGAATGGCAAGCATTAGTGAGAGTCAGATGAATCTGAACATAAATGTCATTAGCTAAATGCAGGATTGGTTCTTCTTTTTTAAGAATGAGCTCAGTGGTTTGATCACTGACAGTAAAACAATACTGATCCAGGGTCTGGTATTGGGAATCCAGGAAAAACACCACAATGCAGATGTGCTACATGAACAACATCGCCGGAAATGTGCCTGTGTTTGACCCATGATCTGAGAGGCCTTGGTATCCAAATGCTGTAGAGATGAAGATTCTGGAGTGTCTAGCTCTCAACAGGTCTTAATGCTTTGGGAAGAAACACTGTCCTACACCACAGAGTTTATCTTATTGGAAGAAACAACTTGAATAGTTTAAGATGCTTCAATATCTATAAAACAAGACAGGGTGACTGAAAAGACGTTCCCATATTTATTCCAGCTAAATCGAGGCACCCAAGGCTTATCCAAATCATTTGGCAAAAGGGCTTTGTTGACCACAGGAAATGTGATATGAGAGGCTCATCCTACAAAGCAGAATGAGACAATCCCCTTGTAGATTCTCCTGGACTCTACTTCTAATGCATCTTCATGGCAATCCAGTGCTATGATTGCTGAAGATAAGACTACCAACTTATCCTTAATCAAAGGAATCAGTTGAGTGTCTAGACTCCATAGTACTTATCTCAGGGTATACCAGAAGCACCTCCTCCCCAGAGAGCAAACACAACATAGCCCAGGAGTGTCTAAGGGACAGGTACACACCGGAGTGATTAATTCTCAGTCATGAAGGAAGGCAGGCTCCATCTGGCAAACAGATGGAATCCTCCCTGTTAGCACAAAACGTAAATTAAATCTCAGTATTCGCTAAAATAGAAAGTTGACATTGATTTTGTGGTTTTGCTTTTCTCCTTAAAGAAAAAAGCCATTTGTTTATGAAGTAAAACTTCATGACAAAATTTTTCCTACACATTGTGATTATAACACCTAATTTCCTAATTAAGCATGCTAATTGTGAGTAGTTACCTCTTGTAACTACAAAGCACAGAAGTATAATTATGTAATAAAAAAGCATTTGTGGAAGTTCCATTGGAAGGGAAGCTGGCAGAGGAGACAGGTGCTTAGTGAAGATGAGTGAGCACCACTGAGGGGCCCCACTGGGTCTTACTTGATGCTGGGTAGCAATTAGAACTTGGCTTTCAGCTTGAGTTTCTCAAACTTTTAATTCTGAACAAAGCTACTTTTGTAACTGCATCATGGTGACAGAGTTTCTGGATGTTGAAAGAGAAGGGACCGCTTCTTTGTGGTGGACCAAAACTAGGCTACTTACTTCCTGGCTGAGATTGGGATGAGCCAAAATCTTCCACAGGGCCTTTTTGCCCCCCTCCTTACTGTCCATTGAAAGAATCCCAGTGGTTCCAATTCCCTGGTCTTTTGTAAGACAGAATCATAAACAAGAAGCAGTTTGGGAAGATGATAAAACAGTAGAATAGTTATATAATAAAGAGAGGCTTGGGAGAAGAAATAAGGACAGTGGAAGAAATGCCATTGAGCCTGGATTTAAGAACTTGGTGAATTTATCTAGGAACTCACTAGGAAGGAAACAAAATGGATCTTGAAGATGTGTTCCTGAAGAATTTGGGTGGGGCTCCTTTAATGCTTTCAAGAGGTGTTAGCTGGGCTAGGCAATCTTTACATTTTTGGATGTCAAGATTTTTCTGCCTATAATGCACTTTTGCATGGATCTGAAACAACACAACATGAGGCCCACATATGTGTTTAAGCTCTACACTTATCTTATCCATATTTATTCCTTATCTTTTGTTTCCTTATAGTTTCTTTATATGTATAAGTTACTTGCCTTCAGTGTATGTATATACACATAGAAACAAAGACATAAATAAATCTGTGCATTTAAATTTTAGGCTCCCACAAACCATTATTCCCATCATTCTTTCTCCAATGTTTGATGTTTCAGAAGTCTTCAGGTTCAAACATTCCCTCTGAATTTTCTTTTTTTTTTTTTTACTTTCTCTGCTCACCATCATGTAGGGAGTAAGTTGTCCCTGCCGGCCTGGGCCCATCGCCACGTCAGCCCCCAATAACACACTGAGACGCTGTATTTGATACAATGCTGTTGGCCAGTTATTATTTTCTTATCAGCTAGCTCTGTCTTAATGATTAACCCATTTCTATTAATCTAAGTATTTCCACGTGGTCTCATCTTACTGGAGAGCGAGCCCGGACCTCTGTTCTCTCCGGTCTCTACATGTTGACTCCTCCTTACTACTTCCTCTTTCCTCCTTGTCTCCTAGTCCCTCCTATCTTCCTTTCCTATTGGCCAACAGTGCTTTATTAATTAACCAATACAAGAAATATATTTATAGAATGACATCTCCCATCACCATCACTCGAAGGTTTTTCCTACAAGTAGGCCAAAGTTCAAGAAAAGTTAAGACTTAAGCTTCAGTTTATGAAAGAAAACAATAAGGTTCAACCTAGGTCTTATAAACAAGCTGAGCTATTGCTAATGTAATATCCTATAATTTTGTTCCCATTATTCCCTGCAAGAAACCATGTAATCTTACCTTTGAAATATCCTTTCAAGATAATACTCATGAGGACAAAACTACCAAGATATATTCATGTTTCTCATTTCATGATGCATGCATAGTTGAAACTGTAGCCCAGTATCAATGGATTAGGTTTCATCACATACAGATGTCAGAAGAATTCATGGGTGACATGAGAGAAAGACACTTTGATAGTACTGTGACAAGATTCTGCTCCTGCTTGCTGTATTCCCTGAGAAGCAAGACATAACTGAGCTTGAATCTCCCCAGCATGTTAGCACCATAGCAGAGACTTGTGTATTTACACAAGCACTGTGATTTATTTTCCTGGGATGAAATATAGCAAAGAACTTTCCTAACTTTCACATAGCCAAGCAGCACCCAAGATAACACAAAGAAACAAATAAACAACCAATGGCCTAACCGGCACTGTTGGCAGCACAAGCTGACCAAAAGCAATTTCTTGAGAGAAAATGGATTTATATCTGGAAAGTTCATTTTGGTTCATATGTCAGAATGAAGGAGCATGAAATGAGGCTTACATGATGTAGAAGAAAAGATATTTATGATACCACCATTCTTAGCTCACAGTAGGAGATCCAGAAAGATTGGCTAGGTGAGTATGTTTTTTAAGAAAATGTCTGTTAGTTAATGCTTTAAATTTTCTCTCCAATTTTGTGATTATCATAATTCCATGTTTTATATAAAAAAGAGGGTTGCTGTGGAAGGCAGATAAGTGGTGATAAGTGTCTTCCTCCTGGGTGAACACCTTAATTTTTTGAGGCAGGGTCTCTCATTGAGCCCAGGTCTCTTGGGTTAAGCTAGTCTCATTAGCCTGTAAGACTCAAGAATCCTTCTATCTTTGGCTCCCTAGTGTTGGAATTACAGATGCATGCCATCTGCTTATTTTTCTTTTTTCAACATGTGTACTAGGGATCCAAACTCAGGTCCTCATTGTTACATAGGAAACAGGTCCTCATTGACTGAGCCATCAAACCAACCCTGAAAATGCTTTTTTTCTATGCTACAAAGTAGAAAGCCATCCTGAACCTTTTTTTCTTTTCATTTAAAAAGCCTGAGATAAGATCTCTAGTGGAACAATTGCCTAACATGCATAAGGCCCTGAGTTCAATTTGAACCATTGCAAAAATAAATAAATAGATAAATATCACTCTTATTTTTTAAATAATTTTAGATGGAGAAAGTTTTCAAAATGCAATTCATATGCCCTTAACTCAATTTCCCTTCAGGTTAACATCCTGCAGGACTCTAAGCAATCATCAAACCAGAGATATAAACCTATTACACTACTCTTCATTGACACTCCTCTAGCTTTATGCTAATATTCTTGTTCTGCCTCAGGACCTAATAATGTAAGATCACTCCACTTCTTGGTTTCAGTTGTCATGTCTTGTTAGAGACTTCCAATCTGTAACCATTCCTTCTTTCTGCCACAGTATTCACACACTATGGAATACAGCATTCCTTCTTACCTAAGGGAGTCCATTCCTTGGTGCACCACAGATGTCTGAAATTTATGTTCATCTTACACCTGTGATGGGGTTCTTTATAAATTGGGCACTCTAAGAGGTAGAAACCATCCTTAGTAATGAAATAGAACCATAATAGTAATATACTATAATTAAAGTACTTGAGAATTGGAATTTTGTGATTTCTAGAACTTTACATTTAATATTTTTTTAACTGAGGCTGCCCATGGGTCATGAGTCCAAAAATAGCTCTATCACAAACAAGGGAAGACATTGTCATGGTAAGTTGTTGTATAGAAAGCCCACCCACTTGTGTTTACCAGATATTTCCTAATTCTTAAATTCAAGAAACACTGCATCAGGTACAATGAAAGCACCATATCCCCCAGCTGATGTCTGATCAAGCGTAAAGGATGCCTTCCGGTGATGTAAACCTCCATCATTTATGTAAGGTGGTACCTGCCAGGTTTCTCTGCTACAGTGTCACTGTTTTCCCTTTGTAATGGTCAAATATTTGGGGGACACCTTTGAAATTACACAAATATTGCTCCTGCTTTAAAGTTTAAACTTGGACTCACTAATTTTAGCATCTAATGGGGTTTCTTGCTGGTGGCAAGCAGCTATGTGTATTCTAAATATGACTTGCTATTTCCTTACTTTTATACCTATTAATCAGAATTCTTCTCAAAAGAGGAGTTGACATTTGTGAGTTTGTTTACACATATTCATATGTACATGTGCACATGTGTGCCTGTGAGTGTAGAGATCAGAAGACAGTCTCAATGTATGTTCCTTGGAACACCTGACCCCATTTTTATTAGGCGGTTCTCTCACTGGTCTGAAACTTACTAAGTGGGCAAAGCAGGCTGGCAGTGAGACCTGAGGATCTGCCTGTTTACACTCCCCCAGCACTGGTATTACAAGTGCATATCACTTGTAATATTTTGTTTTTTTTAATGTGGACTCTGAGGCACCAAAGGTGGGGTACCCTGCCCATAAGACAAGCTTTTTATCAACTGAGCTGTCACCCCAGTCCCTACTTCTCCACTTTTCTTCATTTTTTATGTGTATCATTTAGGGCTAGTAGATAATTATTCTGCTCCCTAGCTGATGGTCTAGCAGTGTCTATAGTAGTGTCGATGACTGTTTATTATTTTTCTAGAGAGGAGCCAACTTTATTTTCTCTTATCCAGGTGGTCTCTGATGCTCTCTGTGGATTCCCATTCCCATTCATGTTTTTTTGTTTTGTTTTGTTTTGTTTTGTTTTGTTGTTTTGAGGTGGTGAACACCTTTTTAGTCCCTGGCACTTCAAAACTCTCCAGGCTCATCCTGATTTTTTCCTGTCTGGGTCCTGGGATCAGGCAATTTGTCCATGTGCCCTCTGTTGGAGAACAATGTTTAGAATGGTATCCCTCTAGGGTCCCAAACTTACTGTTTTTAAATTTTTCTTTACTGAATCATTGCATCAGTATGTTTCCAACATTCTCACTTGTCAAACTAAACCAGACCCTGAGCCCCAAGCACCAATAACACATTGACATGTAGTCTAAGAGCTGTAATTCTTTTAATTAGCAATCATTAACAAATGGATAACAATCTGTCAAATTACATACTAGCCTTAGCCTAGCTGTGAGTCAGTGTACTTGACAAACACCTTCCCTAAGTCTGAAGGAAAGACCAGTGGAGGGCAAGTGTAAAGAGAAAGGGGGATCTGATGGAAGTAGGCTACAGTGCCCTTGAAACAGGCACTCTGGAGTGTGAGAACTCCAGTGACTTCTAACAGAAGGGATGTTTATTGCACACACTGAGAGACACACGTGTTTCCCCGCCCGCAGAAGAACATCAGCCCAGCTCCTGCTACTTTGTCACCTATTTACTACAGGAGACAGGGTTCTACTCCTTAGTTACAGCAGACTGTGTTATTTATCTTCCACTAGAAAACCAGGATGCTAGAGAATCACGGGAAGTACCTTTGAATCCTATTTTTCCCACAGGTTGCATAATACTTACTCAGAGAGTTCACCTCCCAGAACCTGTTTCCAGAGTTGAGAAAAGAATTGGAAGTAGATGCCACATCATAAATGTCAAAGCACTCAGCATCCCTCCTGGCACACGGTAGATATTCACAAAATGACCACTAATGGTGCTTCAGCTGTGACTAAAGTAATACAAAAGGTTAAAATAAATGTTAGCTGTTATTTGACCTGCCTTTGAGATTTGCCCTCCAACCCCCAGCTTCCACTGAACTGGTAAACATTCCACAAAAACCAGTATGCAGCCTACAAATGGGGGAGGTGGGGGGGTTGGGTCCTGGTATTTTGTCAAACTGAGGGTCTCACAATAAGAAGGAGAGTTCCTCTCCAGCTATTAATTACCAGGCTCATTTGACATAGCTAATCAACTTTGCACGGGGTGCTACGATAATGAAGTTTCCTCTGCTCTGTCTTTATGAAACCAGCAACAGTAATGGCACAAGGAAAATTCAGTCTCTGTTGGCACTATTAAGTAGGATATTAATTACTTTTAAGGCTGCAGACACCTTTGGGACCATGTTTAGGTTTATATCACCTATAATTAGAATCACAGAAAACTGGGACTAAGACTAATGTTTGTGATGATTTAGCTTAATAAATTTGATTTACACAAAGGAGCACCAAAGAAAAGAAACTGTTTTTTAAAAATGAGTTATTTCTTCCTTCATTTCTCAGAAGCAAAAATTTTGTCTCAATGATTCCACTCATTTTTAAACTCGAAAAAATTATTAATATTTTATTATAAAGAACTTCTGAAATTAAAAAAAGCATCATAAACAAAATTAATCAGACCAAAAGTCTATGCATCTCAGTGAACTTCTATGCATTTAGGACAGCCATTCTTAGGCTGTGGATCTCCACATTCAATTTTTTAATATACTATCAAATATATGCCTTTGTCCACTAACAGAAAAAAAAATGTTCATGACAGTTAAAGCAGAAAACCAACCAGCTTTATTCCCACTCCCACGACTCAAGTGGTTACTTTTTGGGGGGGTTTTTTGTTGTTGTTTGTTTTGAGTTTCTTGTTTTGTTTTGTTGATTTTGCAAGACAGGGTTTCTCTGTGGGTTTGGAGCCTGTCCTGGAACTAGCTCTTGTAGAGCAGGCTGGTCTCAAACTCACAGAAATCTGCCTGCATCTACCACCCGGTGGTTACTGTTTTGAAACAATTATTTTTATTTTGTGTATATGACCATTTTGCCTGCACTATGTCTCTGTGTTGTGTAAATGTCTGGCTCCTTCAGAGGCTGGAAGAGGATGTTCAATACCCTGGGACTGGAGTCACTGCCTATGGATGTTGGGAACTCTGCGGGAGTAAGCAAATATTGTTAACTGTGGAGTCGTATCTCTCTGGCTCCAATGACCATATCTTTTGTCCACCTCCTGGATTGTTTCCCAGACACCAGCTGGTTGTACAGTAAAAAGAACTCAAGAACAACTATAGAGACACAAAAGAAAAGAAAAGAAAAGAAAAGAAAAGAAAAGAAAAGAAAAGAAAAGAAAAACTGTGTATGTATGTGTGTGCATGTTCATATTGCTGCAGTATACATGTGAAGGTCAGAGAACAACTTTAAGTATTGGTACTCACTTTCGTCTTTTTTTGAGAGAGAGAGAGAGAGAGAGAGAGAGAGAGAGAGAGAGAGAGAGAGAGAGAGAGAGAGAGAACTGACTTTGGTTTTGCTGCTGGGTGCACCAGACTAGCTGACTTGAGAGCCTCTGGGACCTCTCCTGCCTCCATCTTCCACCTCACTGTAGGATCTCTGGGTTACAGCCAAGTGCTGTAACATCTGGTTTTACATGGCTTTTCACAATTTGTATGCAGATCCTCACACTTGGGCAACAAGTACTTTACCCACTAAGCCCTTTCCGAAGATACAGGAAAGATTCCTAACCATGGTAACAGTGCCCTCTAAGCTTTCAGGAACGTTGGCTCATTTCACCATCTCCAATTGCTCTGGATATCCACGGAGAGGAGAATGCAGCTTTAGCTCCAGGTTATGCATCTAAAGTGGTTGGATCCTTTAGTAGCAATCTAGGAAGCCTTTGTAAAAAGAAGTGATGTCTGAGCTGGGAGTTAAAAACAATAGACTTTACTCATTGGTCCAGAACAACAAGGGTAGAGATTCTAGAAGACAGAGATAACATCTACTGGTTCCATTGACTAGGGTGCTCATTATCGCTCTCCCTAGTTGTCCCTTGACTTTGTAGATTAAACTCTGCAAGAGAAAACACATGGCAAATGAGTTGTGGTTACAACTTTAACTAATAGGCAGAAGGGGAATTCAAATTTTATCTCCTAGTGACCATAAAACAGCATCTCCATACTGTAATGATTAGCATAATCATTAAAAACCAGTTTAGTTAAATTTAAGGAAAGCTAGACACATGAAGATACAGCGTCTTCATCAAAGCAAGTCAAGTCTAGATAAAACAAACCTCCTAAATTGACTCTGATGCTTCAAAATCAAATCTTTGAAGTACCAATTACCACGGACTCAGAAAAGCAATTATTATCAGCCTCTTCTTTTCCTCTGTGAATTCTAATTTAATTACAGCTTCTAGGTTTAAAATGGGGCTCTATACTGTGAGATAGGGATAAAGGAGTGCATGTTCATAGGGAAATTGTGATTTTTTTTTTCAACATATTGAGAGTAGTTAGTCATGGTCAGTCTGTTTCCAAGAGATACACAGGATTATGAATTCACCAGTTGTTAGTGGTTGTTTGTACAAAGGAATTCTAGTCTTTTTCTGGGGAATGTGCACCTAGATAGACTAGAAAGGGGAAAGACCTGAATCTTTATGTTTAGCATTCTCCCTTCTCAGCTCCTTTTTGCTTTCCTGGGAGCTTGTTCTGTTCCCAGCTAGATCAAGTTTACAGATTTGTTTTATCGATTGTGAATATTTAACCACGATGCTTGGCTTCAGTGCCTGTTGATGAAGCAGCCATTCACACACTTTCTCAAGACCTTTTCACATCTATAATGCTGGAGTACAAAAGTGGACGCGTTTGTTTCTGGCAGGAAGCCAAGCTGTATTGACTTTTTACAGAAAAGGCCTGTCCTGTCATTCTCACACCATGTCATTTATCTGGCAGCACAAAGATTCCTCCTGTTTCTAAACATGCTGTCCCTATGGATGGTGCTGACAGATGGACCAGGACTTGTTCCAGTGGTAAACGTCCTGTGTTCATAGGTCTTCTGGCTTATTTTACAAGATGAGGAAATCCATGGAAACAATTTTTAAGAAGATGCCCTCAGCGTCACAGAGGTATCAGGAAGAGCAAAGGCTAGGATTAGAGCCACCAACTTTATACTTCCACAGATGCAGAGAACATTTCAGGATGTTATTCCATGGCAGTGTGGCCCATTCCATTCTGAATTCAGCATTTGCCATTGATATGTAAAATCAGGAGTATCTTCATCCCGCACAATTTGTTTATTTCTGTAATTATTCATTATTTACTCATCTGTGTACTTAATAACCTTGGTCATTCCTTACTTCTCCAACTCTCCATAACAATGAATCATATTAACTTTGTGAATATTCTTTTATTTTTTAAATTGAAATATAATTATACAATTACATCTCTCTTCGCTTTATTCCCTCCAACTCTTCCTATGTACCTCTGCCATGGCCCTCTTGAACTCACGCCTTCTTTTTCTTTGTTTATCTTTCTCAGCCTGCTTAGTGTTACATATATATTTTAAGGGATGACCACTTAGGATTGAATAAAAATCATGAGGCTCATCCCTGGGGAAAACTATTCCTCCCATTCTCTGCATTCCTTAGTTGTCAATAGTTGTTGTCTAGGAATGGGGCCTATGACATCTTCCCCCCTCCATGTTAATGCATTTATTTATTGGTGGTGTATTTCTTCAGTTCTTGTTTGGGTAGCCACATTGTTGAAGTATCATGGGTGAAGCTTCCCTGTCATTTGGGAGACAGGAGATTTGGTGAGTATTCTTTAAGAACTGTTTCACTAAATGTTTCCTGGACTCTATTAAATACGTTAGTTCACAATGTATCACTTAAACAGGTGCAAAGTAAGAAGTACATTCACAATACAGAACAAGACTGCAATACTGCCTCAGGTCCAACTGCTGTCTCACTGCCATTTGCATCACCTCTGCCCCCTTGGTCCCAAAAATGGTGGTGGGGGACCTCAACCAAGCCTCAAGTGGCTCACTGCCAGTTTGTCCACCTTCCAAAAGCATTTGTGCTTCTTCTCTCTCAATTGTATCCATTCTCAGACCTCTGGAGGAGACCACCCCCATGGGGCCAAGCCACCCCAATACCATTGGCTTATTGGACTAAATCTCTACAACACAGCCCTCTTTTGTCTAATTAAGAAAGTTCTAATCCTAACATAAAACTATATAAAATAAGAACTATTATCAAGTATTGTTCAGAAGAAAGTGTAATAACCTAAATAAAAATGTAACTACAAACAATAAGGACAATATCAAGCAAGAAACACGTTCTAGATGTCCAGACCATAGATAATTTGCAAATTATAGAGATGTTTCAATAGTTCTATTTTGAAGAATCTAAGTTTCATACTTAACATGTCCTTTGCTACAATTTGGGAGAACTGTAACTGTAGGTGTCTAGTCTTCAACCACATCAAAGATTTAAAAAGGAAAGGATTTAATATTTTAAAATATTAAAAGGTAATATTACCTGAGTAAGCAGGAAGTACAAGCAAAACTTCTAAAAACATGCAAGAAATAACAGAAACAGCTGGCTGTATGGACAGTCATCCAAGGTTTCTCTGCAATGTTGGTGCATCCAAATTTGGCTATAGGCCTAAAATATCTGACAGACCATTTTCAGAAGCAGGAAATTTTGAAGGACTGTCCTACTCTGTCTTGTCAAAGTTCAGCAGTCACTTTTCTTTACGTATTGCTGAACCAGACTGGACAGCATACTTACTGTCAGTAGTCAATGCAAAGTCAGTTTCTTGCCCAAATAGACCAGTTTTGCCAAAAGGAAAACAATCTCCTTATGGAGTATCTTCAGTGCCCAATCATCCTCTCAGGAGTAGATCAATGCTGCCAGAAGCAAACATGTCTCACTCTCACATCAAAGAATTCTAAGTTATTAAAATATTTTAAATGCCATATTCTGTAGGTCTTTGATGTGTTTGAGGATCACCTATCTACTTGAAACATATTTCTGCACACCTAAAGAAACCTAGCATGACTATAAGTCTGACAAACATAGGTGACTATTGACCTGTAATTCTTACTAACCTGTATAGCTTCAGGATAAAGCTTCACATAACAAAAATAAACAAATTGTAGAGGCAATAGCTTAAATAATAGTAGAAACATACATATATACAATATGTTGTAACAAAAATAACCTTAAATATGTATCAATATACAAATTTAATACCAATTCAAAATATTTAAGACTAGTAGTTGCTTTTCAGTTTAAAACTAGATTCACTAGTACATCCCTGTATCCCCTTTTTTTCTGTTCATCTCTTATCCCCCACTACTTTTTCAACACTAGATAAGAGAGAAAGAAGGACAGAGGACAGAAAAGGAAAGAAAGAATTCCCTGAATCTAACTTCCTTTTTATTTTGCACCTGTTTAATAAAATCAGCCTTAAGCAGAGATCCATCCTCTTTAACTGCTTCCCCACGTAGGATGGCAGATAAAGAGAGAGAGGACTCTGATGAAGTCAGATTTATTAATAGCTGCCAATCACAAAATACACTCAAAATACAAAAAAAAAGGCTTCAGTGTTCCAGAGGGTCCAGCTGCTATACATAACCTCCATTCCTGTTGCCTCTGCCTCCTCATTCCCAAAAAGGGGATGGGAAAACCTCAACCAAGTCTCAAGTGACTCAATACAAGTTCGTCCACCTTCCAAGACAGCATGCACCTCTTCTTTCTTGATTTTATCTTGCCACTACCTCCAGAGAAGACCATACCCAATGGGCCAAGCCACTCAATATCATTTGCTTATTGGACAGAATTCCCACAACAACCTACAATAAGTATTAAATCAGTTACTCTTCCTCAATAACATTCAGATGAAGGCTACAGGACACCAAAGTATCATGAAGGAATCTTTCTTGAACTACAGGAACTTAGCACTCACCAAAGAAGAAAAGAGGTTGCAACAGGCGTCCTATAAGAGGAACTGCCTTTCCTGTGGACTAGTTCAGAGGAGCATTAGGAATATGCTACACATGGTGATATGTGCCATGATTCCAACACTTAAGAAGTGGAGGCAGGTGGAGAGTAACTTTAAGGATAGTTTGGTCTACACAGCACATCCAAAGCACAAAAAAAAAAAACTTGTAACATAACAAAATAAAACAAAAATATATACATCAGGATAACTACTCTACAGCTGAAATAAATAGTGAATATGTACCTATTTTGTTGCTTATAATAAATGCAGATCTGATACACTGATTAAATAAGAAAGAGTAGATCAAACTACATGGAAAACTGAGGTTCAAGAAACTTCCTAAATCAAAAGCACACAGTAATTTCTGAGTTTCCTAGGAGCCAATGTAGAAGGAGAAATGCCATATGGTGCAGTGCTCTAGTGAGCTCATGGCTGTGCAAAGGAGGGTTCATATTATTTTTAATGATTTGAGTGGGAATTTAAGTATCAAAGAATACTAGAGCTGTATCTATCCTCACAGCCTTTGTAAAGATATAAAAGGAATGTTTGTGGTGTTAATCTAGCCTATGTCAAGTATATAGACCAAAGCAGTAAGATTATGAGCTCTGTATATTCCCATTTCGTTGTGAATCATAACTAAAAAAGAGGCAGAGGCAGAAAGGGACATTTTGTGGCTAGAATGCCACCTACGGAGGATCTGTGTCACGTGGATAAAAATGTTCCAAGTGAATCAGTTGAAAGACTTTGGAATTGGGCAGCTTCTCTGTCACAGCTAATTATCCTTCTAGGAATCCTGTCCAGGGGGACTGTGTAGCCCTTCACCATTGCTACCATAGGAGCAGACTACAGAATGTAGGGCCCTCTTAACTGTGTTAGCATTTAAAAAAAAAAAAAAAGCTATACATCCTCTTTGTTGAAAATAGTGTGATTTGTTTATGATCCTGTCAAACTGTCATAGAATATTTCTTAAAGCTATAGAACAATAAAACAAAACCAACAAAATGGTTTCTTTGAAGGGCAATACTTCTCTGGAGGCCACAAAAGATGATTTGGGTTTTATTGATGATGACTGTGATGATGAAGTTTTGTGAGACAGGGTCACAAGTAATCTCATGTTCCTCAAACTCCCCATGTAGCCATGGAGGACCTTGAACTTCCAATCTTCTTGCTTCCATCTCCCAAGTTCTGAAACTGTAGGCCTAGACCACCATGCTTAGTTTTATGAGGTGCTAGGGAATCAACCCAGGGCTTCCCATGCTCCACTAACTGAGCTACATAAGAAGTCCTGATTATTGTTCTTTGTTGTTGTTGTGGAGGAAAAGGCTATTAAAAATAGAATTCCTGTGTTTAGATATCATCATACAGCACCCGAGAGGCAGAGGCAGAGGCAGAGGCAGAGGCAGAGGCAGAGGCAGAGGCAGAGGCAGAGGCAGAGGCAGAGGCAGAGGCAGAGGCAGAGGCAGAGGCAGAGGCAGAGGCAGAGGCAGAGGCAGGGGAATCTCTGTAAGTTTGAGGCCTACCTGGTCTATACAGTGAGGTTCAGGCCAGTCAGAACTATGTAATGAAACCCTATCCTGAAATTAAATAAATAAATCACATGTCATGGTTTATAATTTATCTGACATTCTTTGAATGGTATAAAGCACTAAAGCACTCTTTAAAGCACTAAGATCATCTCAAAGAAGGAGCTCCCTAAGTGGTGTGAGTAAGGGGATTTTTAAAAAGTTAGAGCTCACCAAGACAATTAGGTCTTATTTAATTTTATCAAACCACAGTGACTTGCTCTGTATTTTAGATTCTATCTAGCCTGTCACACCAACATTATCATATATCAATAGTATCACCTCCAAAGGAGGAGGCAGCCTTATAGACAGCATATAATTTGTGCTTCCTTGAGCTTGGGAAAAGGGAAATGTCAGTCCCTCAGTGAGGGGATTTCAGTCCACCCCATGACTCACATTGCCAATTGCTCCTATGACTAATTCTCAGGCAAGGCTTGAAATTGTCCAAGTCCAAGGGGGAGTTTCAGGAGATTACTCTTCCTTTACAAATCTGACACTTGAATTAAGAATGAAATATGTTTAGTCTCTGTGTCTCCTTGCTTTCTCTTTTCTTCTTTTTCTTTGCATTGCCGAGGATAGAGCCCAGGGCCTGTGTGTGATGGACAAGTGCTCTGTCAACTAAGCTCCTTTGTCAGCTCTTACCTTTCCTCTTCCTAGTGATCTGTAGAAACTCACTCCTCTGCTCTTGCATCTCATCCAAAGACTGAAGTTCTCTTGTCAGTTTCAGCTAGAAACAGTGATGAACTTTCATTAGAATGCACAACTGGTAGCTGACACTGAATTCTTCTGTTTCACCCTGCACTGGACTTAACAAGGAACTGCATGGAGGAATGTGGGGTGCTGTCAGAACCTTTGGAGGTCTGAGGGAAGATACTGTATCTGTAACCATGGAGACAACAGTCTTTATCCTGTTACATTTCCCTGGATCCCTGTATACTTAACAGTTGCTCTGTTACTACTTCCATGCTTGGCGGCATGACTCAGCTTCCAACCGTAAATTGTTAGATACTGTAGGTTTATAATGGAAACCTGTGTGCAGGGCCAGAACCATAAAATGCAGAGAGCAGCACCATGTGAACACACAGGCTCCCTTGTACAACAAAAAAATTAAGAAATTCAAGGAGGCAATGCCAAAACATTGAACCAAATGCTGAGCACTTCTCAGATTGGAATACTATTCATTGTGGGTAGAACCAGCCCCATACCCATACTCAGCCATTTGGATACTGAAAGGATTAGAAAGGATTAGTAAAGGATTGTAGACTCAGGATCTATAATACAAAGTTCTCTGAACATAAGAGATGTATTTTCTCCAAGAGGACAAAGGGCAGGGAATAAGAGACAAAGACAGGAGATAGAGGACAAGGGAAAGGGGGAAGGGAACAACAGAGAGGTGGCAGGGATATATGTCCTGGAGTGGGAGAACAAAGGACCTCCTCTTGATAGAGAAGAGACAGATGTGGCACATAGGAAAATAGCAGTTTATAAAGGTGAAGTGGGAAACCCCTGTGTTAGGATGAAGTCTGCTTGTTAATTGGGTGAGCCAAATGGAGCTTTAGCTACTGGACTTCAAGCTGTACCTTGGTAGTCAGTCTCAGGGGGAGGAAGTGACCAAGTAAAGGGATAAACCTTGAGACTTAGCTTTAGGACTATAATCTATGGTTTTTAGGAAAGCAGAGGGAAAGGGGAAGTCTAGCTGCCAGACTCATGTTTGCCATGCTCGAGCCAGCTGGAGTCCCTTCAGTGAATGACAAAACTTTTGCTGAGGGCATTCAATACATACCTATACTCACCCCAGATAGGGTGACAGACCAAAATACAAATACCTCCAAATTCCAACCTGGTAAATCACGAAATTGACTGGGGTTACCTACAAGGGTATGTAGATGAGGGGTTACTTGCAAGAGCAGAAATGACTCAAAGACACATGAATCCCAAAGCTCACCCCAGCATGGGTGACAGATTTCAAAGCTTGGAACCTGGAACACAGCCAGCTAAATAGGTTGAAAAGTGTCCTTTCCAGGTGCTTCAGTTGTTTTAAACATTTTTTATCTGTTCAGTTAGTTTCTGCTTTTTCTAGGTAGTGTATCTGGTCTCAGTGTCTTCCTTGAAACACAGTTTGTCTGAATCTTTCCGGGGGAGCTCAGCTTCCTTCCTCTGCAGGGGACTCTCAGCTTTTATTGTTTACTCTAGCAGGGAGAGTATCTAGTGAATCTGGTCAGTTTTAGGAACTTCTTGAAGCTATTTTGAGTTGTTTACCTTTCTGCTTACAGAACTTCATAAAGCTTGTTTTTAGTTGTTTATCATTCTACTTAAGGAGCTTCATGATGAATGGAATGTTTTTATATTAGAGGAAAATGTTACAAATCAATTGGGTAAGAAGTATTGGTCTATATTTCTCTGATGGTGGTGAGCACTAACCAATTTACAGCATCATCAGCTCTTTCCCCCACTGCCCCAATATATGGGCTTGGCACTCTCCTTGAGTAACTGGCATCACTTCCCTAAGACCTAAGAGTTCTTCCTTAAAGATGGTAATATTAACAGGGAGGATTCCCTTGACCACTGAGGGGCAGGAATCTTTCTATCCTGTTCTCACCTTCACAAAACAGACTGCAGTAATACAGGTGATTATAAAAATTCTCCCAAATCATGTAACAATGTGAAGATTCCTGAAAGCTGAAGACTCAAAATCATACATCCCATAGAATCCCCTGTGTGGGACCAAATCTGAAATACATATGGTCTTGAACATATCGTAGACACTTTCCATCTTTTTTCTTTCAGTTGTTATATCCAAACATCTTTTGTGTTGCTGCATTCATTTTGAAGTGTTAATTGCCTCTTACTTTTCTATTGAGCAGGCTAAAAGGAGAGGACAGAGACCACCAGGAACTCAGAATGGAAAGTGGGTAGTCTTTGCAGGTCATAGTAACCAGAAGGCATGCTTGTGTATTTTGCTGAGGGCTTCCAAGTTCAATACTGTACTTAACTTCTCACGTTAAGACTACTCAGTGTTCTTTTCTAAGATTAAAACTGCAACTATTCTTACATGTTGCTGTATGGAAACACAAAATGTTCCTGGCCATACTCTTCACTTGCAAACACTGAATTTATAATGGGAGAAAGTGAATCCATCACATTTAGGAGTGTGGGAGAAATTCTAAGGCACTCAAAAAAATGAGTCTCACCACCTTTCTACCAGTCAGGATTCTGTCAGTGTTTCCCAAGGTGGTGCTCCACAGAACACTGCCCCACCGGCTACTAATATGCTGCAAAAGTCAGAGAAGTTTTCAATTCAAGCATATTCTGAATACAAGTATAATAAACCTACAGACAGGTAGCAGGATTTTTTTAACCATACATGGAGATTTTGAAGGCCATTTGATTGCTTCTTTTTGTATCAGTAATCATGGATTATAGTTTGATAACTGTTCCTATCCCAAGGCATCCTGCAAAATATTTCAAACCTTGTCTTTTGCACCCTTCTTTCAGCTCTGCAGTGCTATGGATAATTAAAACCTGTAAATAATGCAGGCATAAAAGAACAGCCAGTCATATACACACTGGCAAAAATCCACTTCACACCCATCCCTATTAAAATTAAATTCCAGTCTCATTTAATGTACTTAGTGGTTTCATATTCAAAGCTGAAGTGAATGAGTATATGCTCTGGATAAGATAAGAGTATATCAGGAGGAGGCAATCCTTCTTGGTTCATTGTATAAATAGCTGTTTCCAGTGATTCCAAATCAAGGAATGTTTGTGGTCTTCATTCCTCCAGCCTTTCCAAATAGAACACATGAATGTTCAAGAACAGTGAGTGTACACCCTTAAAAAGAACTTTAGTGCAGGAAGAAATCATCCTAAGAATTAACAAGTGGGATGTATGTTGGAGAAAGAGCAAAGGGAATGTGATGGCTATCTTGGTTGTCAGCTTCTCTATGTTTGAAATGAACTATAATCCAAAAATCTAAAAATGAACTATAATCTAGAACTATAATCCAGAAACGTGATCCAGACCTTGAGGCAAGAAAACAAGATGCCTTTGGTCCAGATCTTGAGGGTGGATGACACACACCTTTAACCCAGACTTTGAGGCTGCATATCACACACCTTTCATCTAGACCACACCTTCTGCTGGAAGGACAATGGAAGAAGGGAGTGCGGATGCTCTTCCTTAGCTGTTTGCCCTCACTTTGTCAGCATTTCCATTTCTTGTGGAAGTGTTGGAGTCTACTTCTTTGGATTCCAGCACATTCAGACTGGCTCAGACACTCAGCCTCATATATATGTGTGTATATGGGAATATATATATATATATACATATACATATGTATATATGATATATGACTATATATATAGTTAATACACATATACATGTATGCATTAATTCTATAAGTTCTGTGACTCTAGAGAACCCTCACTAATATAAGGACCCTACCCCTACTACCTAAATATTGCTACTGACACATTTGGGCAGTCATTGCCTCCAGCTCAGTACTCACTGGTGACCTCACAAGGCTCCTGTTACATGCAAGTTTTTCCCTGCCGGTCTTGTCCCACCACCATGCCAGCCCCCAATAACACACAGAAACTCCTGTATTTGAAATAATGCTGTTGGCCAGTTACTAAATTCTTATCAGCTAGCTCTGACTTAATGATTAACCCATTTCTATTAATCTAAGTATTTCCACGGTGTCTCATCTTACTGGAGAGAGGGCCGGCGTTCTGCTCTCTCCAGTCTCTCCATGTTGACTTCTGTCAACTACTTCCTCTTTCCTCCTTGTCTCCTAATCCCTCCTATCTTCCTTTCCTATTGGCCAACAGTGCTTTATTCATTAACCAATATAAGAAACATATTCACAGAATGACATCTCCCATCTGGCTCCAGTGGATATTTACAACCAATGTTCCTAGTTAAACTAACTGTAACACACAACAATACAAAAATTCATGAACATAGAAAACATTCACATAAGGAAGAGAAAGGCATTTGTATGTATGAGAGAAAGTTAACAGAGAATGGGAACAAAGGATAAACAGATGGCATTATATACATGTATGAAACTGTCCAAGAACAGACATAAAATCTTCTTCTACACAACAAAGATGGGAATATGAATAGAATAGAGACTTTTCAAAGGAAGAAACACAAACGTCCAGAGTGTATTTGAAGAATTAATCAACATCCTTAGTGTGATGACTATTCTTGGTTATCTACTTGTCTATATCTGTAGTTAACTAAAACGCCAAAATGGCTGGGAACCCTTGTGAGGCATTTATTTAACTGGATGATTTTAAGGAGGAAGATTCACTTCTAATCTTGATCTTTGAGTTGGAGAGACACACCTTTAACCCAGATTTTTTTAAGCTTGGAAAACCCAACTCTAATCTAGGTTACACCTTCTGCAGGCAGCCTATATAAAAAACATGGAAATAGGATCTCTCTCTCTCTCTCTCTCTCTCTCTCTCTCTCTCTCTCTCTCTCTCTCTCTTTCTTTCTCTCTCTCTCCTCTCTCTCTTTCTCTCTCTCTCTCTTTCTCTCTCTCTCTCCTCTCTCTCTTTCTCTCTCTCTCTCTCTCTTTCTCTCTCTCTCTCTCTCTCTCTCTCTCTCTCTCTCTCTCTCTCTCTCTCTCTCTCTCTCTTTGCCTGCTTCCTTCCATCCTTGTTTGTAAGTCCATTCCTTCACTAGCTTTATAGCCTACTTCTTTAGGGTTTCGGCATACACTTAAGACTACCTGACATACCCAGCCTCATAGAATGAATAAGGACTGGACTCAAGGAGCTTCTGTACTTAGGCAGCCTTTGTTGGATTAGCTGGTATTCAGCCTATAAATCATTCTAATAAATCCTCTTTCTATATGTATAGTAATTCTTTCTATAATATCTGTTATTCTAGAGAACCCTGTCATAGAAAATGTAAATTAAACTGTTCTGAGAGTCCATACAAACCATACAAAATAGTTTCTAAACAGAAAACTAACAAATGCTAGATGGTAATGAAAACTTATAAAGACACTATAGAAACTAGTGTGGAGGTTTCTTTTAGAAAGAAAATTAAAAAGTAGAGCAATCATATGATATAGCTCTACATCCTGGATGTATACTGAAAGGAATGTAAGTCAGCAAAACAAAGAGATATTTGTACATCTGTGTTTATTACTACATTATCTGAAATAGCCAAGACTTCAACCAGACTAGTTGTCCATGATTTGCTGAAGGGATACAAAAAATGTGAAATATACACACAACGGAATTTTGTTTAGACATAAGAAAATGAATAAATCTGAATAGTATTAAAGTAAGTAAAAAAAATCTAATCCAAATTCAAAAGAGAAAGATTACTTGTTATCTCTCATTCATGGTATTTAAATTTAAGTGTGTGTGTGTGTGTGTGTGTGTGTGTGTGTGTGTGTGTGTGTGTAAAAGTATGAAAGGGGTATTTGTATGAAAATGCCATAATTGAAACATTACTATGTATGCTAAATAAAAACTAATAAAGTAACACCAAGTATAAGATCCACATAAACATTCAAAAGCATGTGATGCACACATGAGTTCTCTTTTATCTAGCCTCCTGTACTTTATTTTTTGTTCATTTGTTTTGTTTTGTTTTCTTAAGTAATCTTCCCTGACACGATCTGAGGTGTTCGCACAACTGGTATGGATTTCTAAGTCTTTCTGTTATTGAAAGTTTCAGGATGGGCCAAAGTCATTGGGCCAGGTGGACAGGGTGATAGAGAGTCCTTCCTACTAGCAAGGTGTGGCATAGCAATCATCAATACTACATTAACAAGCCAGGATAAATAAGGAGGATCAATGGAAATGATCCTTCCTTCAGGAAGAAATTGTTTGCAAGTGCAAATAAGCATGAAATAGAATTCTGCTAATGAGTTTTCATTACCAGCTAAATGCATAATCAGATTATTTGGGCTTTTCTATGGTGGTAACAAATCAATTATTAGTCATAAATCCTACCATGTGCATCTTCATATTGTCTGACTTGGTCTATAATGAGTGAATGATTTGATTCTACTAAAAGTATGTGATTATTAGCATATATGTAATAAAAACTCAAAAAAAGCTGAATAGTTCTGAGGTAATAAGATCCAAGGCAGCGGAAACATTTGATTCAAGAATTTTCATTTAAAAGAGAAATAAGCTAAGACAAATTATATAATTTTCATTAAAAGGCTTAAATAATGGGGCATCTATATACCCATACATGTTTAACAAAAAAAAGTGGATTATAATGAAACATAAACTGAAAACTTTGAAATTTCTGGAGGAAAACAGAAAATCTGGATTAGTCATATTTCTTAGGACACAAAAACAACAAATAATTTTTAATTGATAGCTGTGGTACTTTGAATGTAATTGGCCCCCATAATCTCATAGGAAGTAGCACTGTTAGGAGGTGTGGTTTTTATTGAATGGGTATGGCCTTGCTGGAGGAAGTGTGTCACAGTGGGGTGGGCTTAGAGGTTTCCTATGCTGCCCAATGTCTTGGTCAATTTCCTGTTGCCTGAAAGATGTAGGACTCTCTGTTCCTTCACAGCACCATGTCTGTCTGCACAGTTCCATAGTCCCCATCATGATAATAAACAGAACCTCTGGACTGTAAGTAAGCCATCCCAATTAAATGTCTTCCTTTGCAAGAGTTGCCATGCTCATGGTGTCTATTCACGGCAATAGAAACCCTAACTAAGACAATAACTAAAATTGAAATGTTCTCTTCATATATGTACTTAGGAACAAAAGCCATAAATTTTGAGATATTGTTTGAAAATACATATCTAAGAAATTACTTCTGTAGAAAATAGGAATACCTCTCAAATTCTATAAAGAAAGCACATTTTAAAAATGATATTTTAGTTTTACTGATGTATATGTGCATTTGTGTATACCCACATGCACACAGCACCCACAGATGCCAGAAGAGGGTGTTAGATCTCCTATCTAAAGATACAGGCAATTGTGAGCCACCTGATCTGAGCACTGAGAATCAAACCTAGTCTTCTGTAACTGCTGAAAGCATTCTTGTGCACTGAGCCATCTCTCTAGCCATCTCCCCCAATTTGTTTTTAATGGAATATATATATGTATGTATTTATGTGTGTGTGTGTATATATATATATATCGATGTATTAAATACCAAAAAGATATATGATGACAAAGAAAAGTACTGAACATAATTATTAATTAGAAAAATACAAAATAAAACCAAAGTGAGCTACAACTACATAGACATTAGAATGAGTAGGTTTGTTTCATTTGACAGTGTTTTCTGTATAAGAGATTATAGACTATTGTAGACAGAATACAGACCTCCTTGGAGATGCCTATATCATAATATCAAGTATATTTTACTGTGTTGTGTTCTGTTATATGCAAGGAGAGTGAAGAATCTCAGTGAAAACAAATTTGTTAGTCCTCTGATTTTAAAAGATTATCTCTAATTACCCAAGTAGCTACTATACTCAGAAGCATCCTTTAAATTTATAAGAGAGAGGCATAAGAGTCAATGTGATACCTGGTTCTATACCAATTTAACAAAAGCCAGCTTGAATCATCTGAAAGAATTGAGAAAATGCCTCCATAAAATCCATCTATAGGTCATTGTCTTAGTGATTGACGGGGGAAGGCCAAGCTACTCTGGATTGTGCTATCCCTGGGCTGGTGGTCCTGGATTCTATAATAAATCAGGCTGAACAAGCCATAAGAACCAAGCCAGTAAGCAGCACTCCTCCATGGCCTCTGCATGAGCTCCTGCCTCCAGGTTCCTGCCATATTTGAATTCCTGTCCTAATTTCCTTTGATGAGTAGTGATATGGAAATGTAAAATAACTCTTCCCTCCCTAACTTGCTTTTGGCCATGGTATTTTATCATAGCAATAGTAGCCTTACTAGGACAGTAAAAATCAAAGAGATGTTATACAAGAAAGGCTCAACCAGCCACAGTTGCCTTTGAAGGCAGGAGTATCCACAGGCCAAAGAATGTAGGAGCCAAAGATCCTGATGAAGCAAGGAAACAGATTTCTGCTAGAGCCTTCAGAAGGAAATGTTTGTATCCAAGACCTTCATTTCAGCTTTGTAATGCCTGCCCATTCCATATGTGTGACGTCCACATGAATGGAAGTCACGAGGTTGTGGTCTAACAACCACAAGAAACAAATCCACAGGCTAACTGGAAGTAGTGATTGGTATGCAATAATTAGCAATTAAAAAAAAAATAAAAGTTCATACATTAGAATACTACTCAGCAATGAAAAAAGAAATTAGCTACTACTAGTGCACACACATGATGACAAAGTAACAAAGTAACAAGGAAGAAAGCAGCCTCAAAAATCTGCAAGCTGTGTGACTTCATTTGCATGACTTGCTAGACCAAGACAGAGAATACTTCAGGATTTTCCCAAGCCAGAAGAGTCTAAACCACTACAGGGCAGGAGGAAACTGTTTGGGGTGATAGTATTGTAGCTTATTTGTTGTATTATGTGCTTTTCTGTTGCTGTTTTAAAATATCACAACCAAATGCAAATTATAGAGGAAAGGGTCTGCTTTCACCTATGTTCCAGAGGTCTAGCATGATTAATGGTGGGGTTATTGTGGCAGCAAGTAGCAGGAGTAGAAAGCTGGCTGATGGTGTGCCATTAACATGCAGGGAGCTGATCTCTCTGCACAGCTGCATATATGATGATAGGCTCACACACTTCATCTATTTTCTAGTCTCCAGCTGCTGTGGCAAACCAGTGTTCAAGCCCCTATTTGATCTTAGTCATTGGTTAGATCTCATAGTCTTTTCTGTGAAATCCCTTTTATATTCCTTTTAAACATATAGGTAAGTGGCTGCTGTGGTTGTGACTCTGTGTGTGTGTGTGTGTGTGTGTGTGTGTGTGTGTGTGTGTGTGTGTGTGTGTGTGTGTTGTCTCCCCTGTGTGAAGAAAAGTCCCTCACACAGCATGAGTGTGAGGAATCTAGGTTCAATTCCTGTTTCCCTAATAGCAACATAATTTGCCTCCTCTGATATGACTTTGTACACTTAGGTAGTGATAATTTTGAACCTCACACAGGTCAACTTATGTTCTCTAGTTGACAATTCCAACTCATGATTGAGACAGCTCTTCTGACCCCTGGTCGAGTGTGACCTCTTCAACACAGGGCCAATGACAGTACCGGCATTTGTTTGCAAGGGTTTTCTCAACCCATCCAAGACAGAGTTTAATAGAAAACCTAGTATATTACATGAGCTTTCATTTCTTTGTGCCCTACTTCACGATTTTTAATATAAAGATTATTAAATTTAAAAGGCAGTCAGGTACACATTTGCAGTTCCAGCAGCAGGAGAAGGGCTGAAATATGAGGATGGTAGTTTGAAAAAAAAAAAAAAACCTGAGCTACATACAAGACCCTATCTCGGAAAAATAAATAA
Source organism: Cricetiscus sungorus (assembly GCA_030556225.1). Taxonomy (NCBI): domain Eukaryota; kingdom Metazoa; phylum Chordata; class Mammalia; order Rodentia; family Cricetidae; genus Cricetiscus; species Cricetiscus sungorus. Next base: position 19,448,456 of record JANBXA010000735.1, on the reverse strand, counting down.
TGGTGATAATATAAGCAAAATGTCAAAATGACAGGAAGCTAATTAGAATAATAATTAGTATTACTTATAATCAGGGATAGAGAGATGGCTCAGCATTTAAGAACACTTGCTGCTCTTGCAGCCAACTCAACTTGGATATCCAGTACCCATGTGGGTAACTCATGTCTGCCTATAACTCCAACTCCAGGGGATCCAGTGGCCTGTTCCAGTTCTGTAGGTATATGTGCTTAGGATGCACATTCCCCTATAAAGATGCACATGTACTTATAATTTAAAACAAAGGAAAATAATGACTATAAAGCATTTTCTTGACCACTCTTGTAAAATCTGGACTTGGATCATATAATGCTCATTGGGTTCCCCCTGCTCCCTTTTGAGACATTGTCTCACTTTGTAGCCCTGACTGTCCTGGAGCTCACTGTATAGACCAGGCTGGCCTTAAACTCACAAAGATCTGCCTCCTGAGTGCCAGGGATTAAAGGCATGTTTATCACTTGTTTTACAAGCCATGTACCTTGAATCTACTCTTGAAAGGCCTAACTAGTATGGCACAGACAACATTTCCTTGCCCTCCCCCCATCACTTTTGGTCTGTATAAGATCTATGAATCTCATTTCATCTGAGAACAGAATGGGAGAGCCAGTCAGGAACAAAATACTCACTCATCTTCCTTCCTGGAACTCCCAGGAAAACACTTAGTGATCAATAAAAGTAACACACAATCACTCAGAATTCACTACAGACAGTGCTCAAGTATGTGTGGTGGAGATTTCATCACACATAGTCTCACTGTAGATAGGAGCAAAAGATCTTCACGCTATTTAAGTGCAGAGAATATGAGGAAGACTTAATGGTTTTGAGGAGATTTCAGTAGAAGTAGGTACAACATGGCTTCCACTAATTAATTACAGGTCTGATTTCTCTTAGCTATGCTACCTTCCAGTCCAGGTTGACATGTTGCTCACTAAGCACAGACTATGTAGTGAGTGAATATTCCCTTCATCATCCACTGAATTACTGACTCCATTGTTTGAATCCCTTAGCTTATGTTTTCCTGTACAACAATCCTGAGTGGTGATCACTGTTATTTGGGGTTTTGCCTTTATAAATTATGTGTTTGTGGGGATGGGAATATGAATAGATAGGAGCGCTGGTGCCCATGGGAAACAGAGGTGTCAGAACTCCCTCAAAATGGAGTTACCGGCAGCTAACATGGATTCTGGGAACTAAACTTGCATCCTCTACAAGAAAAGTATATGTTCCTTACCACTCAGCCATCTATTCAGCCATCTGCTATTTTGATTTGAAAGGTACTGAAGGCATTAACTACAAGCTTAGACATCTCTTAACATCTGAATTTAAGCCTAGAGCTCTTTGTTCTGTATCATGTGTTTCTTTCTCATGAGCACAATTGTCATCAAAGACTTAGGTAATGCTGGCAAGATTGGTGCCTTTGTCACCCAACCCTGAACATTTCTTTACTGCGGGGCTCTCAAACACAGACTTCCATTGGGCAATGACATCTAAGACTCATTAACACCCAAAGAATACAATGAGAAAGGGTTTGGAGACTATTTAGTCTAACTCTTATTTTGTGGATTCATTGTTTCTTCAATAATGCTTTCTATGAACCTGTTATGTTCTGGGCAATTCTAAGAATACTCAAACCTCTGTGCCTTCAGCGGATTTTATTACAGTGCAGTACTCAAATCCATATATATTTTGTATTAGTTAATCTTTTGTCAGCTTGGCACAAGCTAGAGTTATCTGGGAAGAAGAACTTCAATTGAGAGAATGCTTCTGACAGCTTGCCTGTAGGCAAGTGTGTAGGGCACTTTCTTTATTAATGTTTGATGTGGTGGGCCCTGACCACAAAACACTCTCATTAGCACAAAACTTTACATTTTAATTTTCACTATTTGAAATTTTCATACAATGTATTTTGATTATATTAACTTAATTTATTTTGATTTTATGTGTATGTGTGTTTTGCCTACTTTTGCAGAGAGTATGAGTATGCTCTGTGTCCATGCATTATATTTAACATGAGCATGCAATGCATGAGCATGCACCAGAAGAAGGCATCCAGAGGAAAGCTTAGAACTGGAATTAACAGCCAGTTATGTGCTGCAAAATGTGTGCCAGGACTTGAACCCAGGCCTTCTGAAAGAGTTCTTAACTACTGAGCCATTTTTCCAATCCCATACATTCACATTTTATGTGTGTTTTCAGAACAGTCATTTGTTCAATCTGGGAGTTTTTAAACTCACAAATCTGGGTGATGTGAGGTGTTATCGCTGCAGGATTCAAACTGTGTGTGTGTTCCCTATCATTAGCTCAACACCCACAGTGGAAACTCAGTTGAAAGCTCTGCTGTGTCAGTGAGTCTATCCTTTCCTCTTCTCTAACCCTTCTGTCTTCTTTTAGCACTTTCCTCTCACATTTACAGGAAAGCTCTTTACATGGCTTGTCAAGTTTACTTCAAAGAATTATTAAACACAAGGAGAAGTGTAAAACTCAAATAGAGGTGGCTCTCTGAAGCCAGAGCATGCTGTATCAAGGTGTGATGGCAGAGCTAAATCGAATAGCACCGTTAAGTTATGAATTGTGAGGTAGCAGTGACAATTAAGAATAATGTAAAAATAGAAGAATCAACAGAAATCACATAGGGGAGTTAGTAATGTTCATCAGCAGGGCTGATTCTGAGGCAGCTCTTAGGCTGGCTATGTTTTACAAGCACTAAAGCAGATGCTGAGATGCACCATTCAGCTTAATGTGTAGAAAAGTGATCATTATGGAGTGAATCAGTTTCCTGAACTGTAATTCAGTGAATGTGGAGCATTTTATTAAATACAAAATTAAATTTAGGTTTATGGCTGCTGTTGATGCACTAGATGGAACTGGCATTTCTATATCATCATTTAAATGCCTTGCCTCAGATATTTTATTAAGAAAAATAGACTGAGAGGGAACATGTAGAACCAGTTTCCTATATTTTTGCATTTTTTCATAATTATTTGTCTCTACACATTTATTCCTTATATTTAGTATCACAGAAAGAGCTCAGCAAATATAGAACATTGTTTTACAGTGTAGATAAGGCACAAATAGAAAAAACATTTTCTAATATTGATTATCTTTTGTAGTGGTTTGAATAAAAATGGTGTGGCCTTCCTTCTTAGAGGAGGTGTGTCACCAGGGTGGGCTCTTCTCTATAGACTGTAACTTGAGATATATAAGCCAAATAAACCCTATCTTCCCCAATTTGCTTTTTGGTCTGTGTTTTATCAGCATGAGAAAGCAGACTAAGACACTCTCCCATGTCTGGCTGCCACAAGTACCAAATGAACCTGTCAGCAGGCCCACATTCTCACATTCTCTCTGGAGACACAGAGGGAGGGGAGAATTTTTTTTTTCCTCTTTTAGCTTTAGGGTAGGTTTTGGAATTCCTTAGCTTATATCTCAACAATCTTGTTTTTATGTTTTTATTTTTATTATTTTTTCTTATTTTACATATTGATCCCAGTTCCCTCTCCTCCCTTCCTCCTATGCCCCCTAATCCCCTCCCATCGCATTCTCCCCCTGGAAGGGTGATGCCTTCAAGGAGGGATCAACAAAATCTGTCAAGTCACTTGGAGTAGCGACTAGGCCCTCCCTCCTGCCTCTAGGCTAAGGGAGAATCCCCCCATGGGGAATGTACTCCCAAAGTCCTTTCACACACCAGGGATACATCCTGGTTCTACTGTCAGAGGTCTTTTTTTTCCTCTGTCATTATATTACCTTTTCCTCTGGTGCCTGCCTTATATCTCTCTTATATACATACATCTATGGAGATACTTTTGTCCAAATAAGACAATATTTACACATTCCCGGGTGTGTTTAGTTTTGGTTCTACAGGGAAATTTGAATCAGCACTATGGAAGAGAAAGGGAAGGAAGTGGGGGGTGGTAAGGGACCTGGAAAAATTCCTTCTTTCTCAGAAGAGCCCAGCTCTTTCTTCCATTAAACCCTTCAACAGGATGGGATGCTGCACAAAATATTATGCCAAGTAAGTTGCTGTACTCAAAACCTACACATTTAAATGTTAATCTCATCCACAATAACAACTATACAAAAGTATCTAGAATAGTGTTTTATCAAATATCTGCGCACTGTGGTCCAGACAAATTTGACACACAAAATTAACCATGACACTGGGATTAAATTTTAATGTATTTTAGGAAGCTTTATCAGCCAACCACAGCAAGTAATAAATTCTAGGCACTATGCTACCCTTTTATGTATAATAATTCATTTAATATTCACAACATCCTTGAGAGTAGAAGTACTGTTAACTCTCTCTGTTTGACAAATGAGGATGGTGAAACAAAGTGATAAGGCATGTGACTAAAGTCACACATCTGATTAGTGACAGAACTAGAGCTTAGAAAAGCCACAATCCAATTAAGTTGCAAATAAGATTCATATTTCTGATAAATCTCCATCTTTATTGTCTCATTATAGTCAGCATTTGATACCAATGCCTGGATAATGACACCGACTATAAAGAAAGTATAGTTTCTGTACTGATTTCTCCTTTCTCCTCTTCTCTCTTTTCTCCCTGGTTGGCCTGACTGCCTTGAACTGTGTTATGAATTTTGAGTACATGCCTCAGCTTGTATTCTCTATCTTATTTTGATATTTGACATTTATTTGAAACTGTCTCATGCCAGGTCCTATTCTCAGGTCAGGTCTGATGGGAGATGTTATTCTGTAAATATGTTTCTCATACTGGTTAATGAATAAAGCCCTGTTGGCCAATGGGAAAGCATGATAGGCAGGGCTAGGAGTCAAGGAGGAAAGAGGAAGTAGGAGGGAGGAGTCAACATGAAGAGCACGGAGAGGTAGAATGCCAGCCAGCCACTTTGGCCAGTAAGATGAGCCACGTGGAAATACTTAGAATAGTAGAAATGGGTTAATAATTAAGTCAGAGCTAGCCGATATAAAATGATAGTAACTGGCCAACAAGACTATATCAAATACAGAGTCTCTGCATGTTATTGGGAGCTGGCGAGGTGGGGGACCTACCAGCGGCGGGGGAAAAACCTGCTCGTAACACAGGTCTAAGTCCCATGCTGTCCCTCAGTACTCACAGCTTCCTCCAGAACCTACCTGCTTTGCCCTTATCTCCCCTGAGCTGATGCTAGAAAATGGTTCCAAGTACCTAAGAGAAAGTTTGTCCTCTGGCTCATGTCCAGGGGTTATGGGAGAAGATAGGAGGAGAATTAAAACAGATGTAATCATGCAGACTTTTCCTTATCTCAAAAGCTGGATATGGCCAGGAAACCCAGTACAAAACAAAGATGAGCCACACAAACACAAAGGTGCATGGAAAGCTTAAGAGCTTCGTGGTTAGGTTGCTCTCAGGCTCTCAGCACAGCAGAGAGGGTCTCCATCTTCCAAAATGGACACATTATGAAACAAGAGAATTCATGTCTTCCTTTCTTTAAGCAATTCACATTGACATTTTTATTGGCTCAAATTTGAATAGCTGAATAATTTTTGTATTTCCAATGATCACTGAAATTTACTAAGAATTGTTTTTTAGTTTTATTTCAATAGGACAGTTCTCTCAATACAGTTACACATTAGACCTGATTCAGGTCTCCAACACTATTGTGAGACAGAGAAAGAGGGAATGGTGAATCCTTTTGTAGATAAAGCCGCCCACATGTCCCCCCAAGCACATGGATATAGTAAGTTGGAAATTTTCTATTTAATGCTTAGGAACTCCCATACAAAATGAGCCGAGAGCTTATGTTAAGAAGTGCACACATCATCCCACATTCTTCTGGCCAGTATGAGCAACTACCTCTCTACTTTATAAAGGTAAAAACTTTCTTGTAGTCATAAATGATTTTCAATCTGTATAGGTCTTAATAGTACCTTGAATAAGCTAAGTTTATTTAAGTTTATAAGTTCTCTATTACAATGTAATTATTATGTGTATAGTGGAGAAAACTGGAGTTAAGTAGTGAAGTTATTTTGTTTTCTTACTATGCTTACCTTACATAGCCACCCTGGTGACAAATATTAAGCTATTTGCTAATATTGCTTAAATCTGGCATGATTTCTATACCATGTGTATCTGAAGTCACAGATACACATGAGTCTAAAATACAGCTGTTTTATCTGGAAACACGTGAATACATATCAAGTGGTGTTTTAAGGGTTCAGCAGTTAAGAGTATGTACTACTCTTACAGAAGACCCAAGTTCAGTTCCAAGCACCCATGTTGAACAGCTCATGACAGCCTGTAGCACCAACTCCAGAGGACCCAACACCCTCTTCTGAAGTGTGTGGGTACCTGCACACAACATGCACAAGTACAATCTATACACATATTTACAAAATAAAAGTAAATCTTTAAGATGGTATTATATTATGATTTTGGCTTTGCTAACACACTTCTGAAGTGAGATTTACTAGAATATTAGAACATGGTTTATAGCATGACATGCCTCCATATGGATATTCCTGTATGCATATGCTGTCTGCCCTGTGGTGTTGATGAACTTAATCATAACATTTGTAGCCTTTGAAAAGTTACTTAATCTATCCAAGAGTTGTCTTTGTTATGCAGAGAAATGAAATATATAAGTGCTATGCTATGGACATCTTATAAGCACTGAGTGCTAGATAACCTATGAGACATGCAATTTTAGCCTATCAAAAGTCAAAACACAATGCATATTATCTCTCAGGAAAATCTCTCTCACCTGAATGCCTTAGATTACAATAGAAAGGGGATATAAAATAAGTTGCATGGTGAAAAAAATCCAAGCATCTTTTATATTACTTTTTTTTCTGCTCCTATAACATATTATCACCAATTTAAAGGCTTAGAATAAGATACCACACTAGGGGTAAAAACTGAAGGAAGGGAGGGAGGGAGGGAGGGAGGGGGGAAAGGAGGAGGAAGAGAAAAAGAGAAAAGAAAAGATCATGAATTTCAAATAGTGTCTTTGCTGTTGTCTGGTTGGTTATAATTCAATTCAATGAATTGACAGGTCATATATAAAAAGCCTCTGAAGAGGGAACAGAGATAAACTTTGACTTCATGGTTTCCTGTGGACCTGTAGGGAAAGATCAAGGTCCTAGAGAAGACCCTAGAGTTTGCTAACACTGCCTCCATCTAGCCTGATTTAAAGAAGTCAGAATGTAGAATGAAACTTATTCACGGAAGAGGTAAGAATTACCATACAGTTGCTCAGACTACATTGTGGTGATGGGAGATGTTATTCTGTATATATGTTTCTCATACTGGTTAATAAAGCTCTGTGGCCAATGAGATAGCAAGATAGGCGGGGCTAGGAGACAAGGAGGAAAGAGGAAGCGGGAAGGAGGAGTCGAGATGTAGCCCAGGGAAGAAGCAGGACGCCTGCCGCGGCTCCCCGATAAGACGACCATGTGGAAATACTTAGATAAGTAGAAATGGGTTAATAATTAAGGCAGAGCTAGCCCATAAACAGTAATGGTAACTGGCCAACAGGATTGTATCAAATACAGAGTCTCAGAATGTTATTTGGGGCTGGTGCGGCTGAGGGCCCAGACTGGTGGGCTGACGGGCTGGCGGAAGCATACATGCTACAGATTGGCGCCAAACCTGCCGTAACATTGTGGGACCAGAGAAAGAACACTATCCTGTGCAAAAAGAACCATTCTTCAGTTTTTTGATGATAAGAAACGCCCAGAAGGTTTGTCAGTCTTGCCAAAGTGAAGAAATACTAGCAATACTATTTCAAATGCAGGAAAATACTTTTCTGTTTCATTTTCTATAGCTAATTATAGATGTCTCTGTATATGTGGAGGATTGTTCCAGGACCAGACTCTGTGGTACCCAGAAGAGGTTAAGTCTCTTCTATTAAATTTTATGAAACTTAGGCACATCTTCCTGTATACTTTATAATGTGAAAGCTAATTAAATGTTTTTGATATTATGTTGCAAACAGATTAAGAATGGGAATAAAAGTCTATGCATGTCAGAAATACTTTTCAAAATATTTTCCCAATAGAATTGGTCCAGTCCATAGTTTCAGAATCTGAAACCTGGCTTGGTGTCCAAATGTAGTAGGTATTAAAAACAGAAAGAAATTAGAGAGGTGTAAATTTGCCTCAAAAGACAGAGCAAGTCTCCAAAATGCTTAGAGACTTTTCCAAACTCAAAGTGAGTTTTCTAGTCCTTCCAACCTCTCATCACAAACCCACTCTGTGTTTCTAGTGGCAATTGCTCTCTTCCCATTCTTTTCCAATTTGTTTTAGATGAGGTTGGAGTATCAGATTGTCTTTTCTCTGAGTTTGGGAAATAGAAAAACTAAACTTGAATGCAAAATTGCCACTAAGTTCCTTGGAATAGCTTGGTAAAACAATGGCTTGGTGAGGAAAGGAACGAGTCAGCATTTCTCAAAAAAATAAAAACACAGCCTAGATTATAAATTGTGAAGCCTTGTACAAACTTAGCAGCGTGATGAAATTTTCTACGCCGTCATTTCCCATTCTTCTCAAATAACCATGCAGATATTCACTAGCCATTGGCAGGAGAAATTATGGTATCTGATTGAATTCATACAGTTGATTTCATGAAACTGGTGCCCCTAAGAGGCATTTGCGCCTCTATTTTAAAATTTGTTTATTTGACTTTCAAAGGACTTTGAGATTTTAAGTCTCAGAACCTATCTTAACCTGAGAATAAATCAGCACTAGATGAAATGCAGAGTCATACAAATCAAACTCTCTGTCCCTGGGCTTACGACTTCTAGTTTAAATGGCTAGAGGACACAGAGCTGAATAACAATTGCTACTGCCAGGCTAAGTGGGACTAAATGAGACGGCTGGTTATGAAACCTTACTCTGGAATTTATTTTTTTCCAGGGCTGGTGAAATGGTTCATAACTGTATCATACCTGTAACTCTAACACAGGAGATGCAGGCAGAATATAAATTTTCAAAGCCAGCCTGGGCTATGTGGAGAGTTCAAGGCCAATCTGGGATACTTAATAATGACCTTGTCTCAAAAAAAGGAGGTGGGGAGAGAGCTGGAGGGATGGCTCTGTGGTTAAGAGTGATTGGTGCCCTTCAGCTTCAGTTCTCAGGAGGCTCACAGCGCTTCTAAATCTAGCTTCTAGGGGATCCAGTGCCCTCTTCTGGCCTCCATAGGCACTGCATATACCCACATATAGTTAAAAAAAATATTTAAAAAATAAAACAAAATTACTTTCCTACAGAGTAGAGGCCATGAAGGATAAATGGATTGCTAACTCCCCTCCCCCCCAATTTGCTCAGGAGGTCTTGTTTCTTTCTCCTTCTCCAGGGGACCATGTATGTCCTTGTTCCCTAGCTTTTCTGGTGGTGTGGATTGTAAGGTGGTGATCCTTTGCTCTATGTCTAAATTCCATAAGTGAGTGAGTATATGCCATGTTCGTCTTTTGTGACTGTGTTACTTCACTTGGGATGGTTTCTTCTAGTTCCATCCATTTGTCTGCAAATTTCATGATTCCATTATCTCCCCCACACACATATATATACACACACACACTGAGTAGTACTTCATTGGGTATATTACCAGATTTTCTCCATCCATTTTTCAGTTGAGGGACATTTAGGAAGGGGGGATAGGAGGACATGAGGGAGCAGGAAGATTGAGTCAGGGGAAGAATAGAGGAGAGCAAGAAAAAAGATATCATAATAGGGGGAGCCATTATAGGTTTAAAGAGCAATCTGGCACAGAGATCTACAAGGATGACCCCAACTAACAATCTAAGCAATAGTGGTGAGGCTACCTTAAATTCTCTTCCCTGATAATGAGATTGATGACTACCTTATATGCCATCTTAGAGCCTTCATCCAGTATCTGATGGAAACAGAAGCAGACACCCACAGCTAAACACTGATCCAAACTCCTGGAATTCAGTTGCAGAGAGGGGGGAGTGATGAGCAAAGGGGTCAAGATCAGGCTGGAGAAACCCACAGAAACAGCTGACCTGAACAAGGGGAGCTCATGAACCCCAGTCTGATACCTGGGAAAACAGCATAGGAATGACATAGGCCCCCTGAATGTGGTGTCAGTTAGGACGACTGGGCAGTCTATGGGGCCTCTGGTAGTGGATCAGTATTTATCTAGAGTATACGAATGGACTTTGGGAACCCATTCCACATAGAGGGATACTCTCTCAGCCTAGATACATGGGGGGAGGACCTAGGCCCTGCCCCAAATGATATGACAGATTTTGAAGCTCCCCCATGGAAGGCCTCACTCACCCAGGGAAGCAGAAAGGGGATGGGATGGGAGTTGCAGTGGGGAACAGGGGAGGAGGGATGGGTGAGGGAACTGGGATTGACATGTAAAACAAGCTTGTTTCAAATTCAGATGAAAACTATTATAAAAAATTAAAATTAAATGAATTACTAGATTCATATTACCACAGCATCACTGGAAATTCTAGGTAGGTGAATGTTACAACTTCTTACTTCTTTCCTGTGGTGTGCATATGCATGTGTGTGTGTGCTTGTGTGATGCATGTTCATGTGTGAGTGCGGGTGTGCATGTACCACAGTGCAAGGGAAGGTCGCTGCTCTCTGAAGAGTCTTTATTCACCCTCTACCTTGTTTATTACTGCCGTGTGCTCTGGAATGGGTGGCCTGCGAGCTCCCTGGGAATCTCCTGTTGCCACCTCCCATCTCTCCATCAGAACACTGGGATCGCAGACCACACAACTGAGCCCTGCTTTACATGGGTTCCAGGAATCTGAACTCAGATCCTCTACTTGTGTTGTCGAGTGACCATATCACTTGTTTCGGCTTTTAAAATGAGCCTTGTGCATGAGGGTCTGACCAATGACTTTTCAGAAGCATCATTTTAAGCTTGAAAAGGAGCTAAAAAAACATTCCACTGCCTATTCTCCTGCAATTTTTATGTTTTAATCTATCTTTTTATTTGTAGTTTATGTTTTATTTTTGGAAGTTCTTTCTCTAATGAGATACAGTGTCTCACATGCTATTAGACATGTTTGAAATCAATATTCTGAAGCTTGATTCTTACAAATGGAAAATACTTTGTCTAAAATTTGGCCCATGCATGAAAATTATATTTTTAGACTAATCATATGAGATTTTTTTCTTGTCTGCTTCTTGTGAATATAAGCTTTAGAAAATAAACACCTACCATTGGAAAGATACAAAAGCTCAGTGTTGCCCTATAATGATTACCCTTTGTGTAAGGAAGTACTTCTGATTAATCCCACTCAAGCAGGAATGAATCAAGTATGGCTATAAATTTAGTGTTAGACAGAAATTAAGGAACATGAATTTTTTTTTCACCCTAGAATTACTTGAGAATGGTCCTATATACTCAGTGACTGTTTCTATTTTGGATAGCACATCATGAGTTACATGTTTGACAGTTCTGTGTTTCAAAGCAAGACTCTGTAAGTGTTGTGCACAAATGCAGGATTTTATAAAGCCTATGGAAGATTCAGCCAGTCAGATTCAACACACACCTGTTGTTACTAAATCCAGTAGAATCAGATGATTAACAATTAAGAGGAGAAAATAGTTGAGGGTATTATAAGGTAAATGCTTCAGAAGAAAAAGATTTGAATACAAAAGATGAGGAAAGTCACTTAGAGAAATAATGCAGCCTTCAAAGGTTTGTTTGTTTGTTTGTTTGTTTGTTTGTTTGCAACGTCCTTCTTGATAACTACACTGGGGAATTCAAACATGAAGTAGAGGATAGTGTGTCCTCTACCAGTCCAATTAGTCAGAAGAAAATTATGCTTACCTCCTAATCAATGCTGCTTGCTTTCTGCAGAGAATATTCTTACATTCTATGTGGTGGCATTCATAATTTAAATGTCGATAATTTTGGAATAAATTTTTATAATTTTCACCTAATTTTTCAAGATAAATCTCCATACATTTTCCTGCTTGTCACAAATTCCTATTCCCTATTTTAGATTTGTTTATTTTGAAATTTTTCCAGTGCTCAAACCACCTTCTATAATAGGACATCTATCATTTCCAGTCATATGCTGAAGAAATTTCAAAAACCATAAAATGCACCACATTTTTCCAAGTAAGACAATAAAGACCAAATGAGATCGTTACCTGTCCTGAGGTTACAAACTACACATCACATTTTATTGGTGTGTAAATGCACTCTGTGACCTAAACAAAACAGATAACTCTTTCGAAGTTATCTAATGGTACTTCTGAATTTGAAGTCACTGCTTCATGTAAGAGCAGTGAGTTTCACAGTCTCGGCCCACACTTTTGGTCATCCTCACGTTCTCAGGGAAAGGATGTGGGAATATATATCCTGAATTCCTCAGCTACCACTTCCTCCAGATTGCCATTCTCTATGTATCCCACAAATCTCTTCCAGTTCAGTGTTTGCTTTTATTTTCTCTTTCACTTACTGTAATCTGTGGTGGATCAGTATGTAATTAATTCAGATTGCCAACATATCATTATAATAATCTTCCCAAGTACCCTGAAGGAGCTCTGATTTGATACATTCACTGTGGGCTACACAGCAAACTGCCTGGCTGCATTTGCTTTCTTCAGGCTCTGTGAATGACAAGATGAACCAAATTCTTGCAATTCTTCCCTCCCACCCCACTCTTGATTTGTCATTCCATGCACAGTTCCAGCCTCCTCATTTAGCCCATGCTGGTGAGCAAGAGAAGGACTCTACAAAAGTATTGTATCCAAATCCTTCTGCTCTTAAAATTTTTGAATTGACCTTTCAAGAAATGGGTTGCTTCCTTATAAATCAAAATTTCTAGCTTCTCTTGAAAAAAAGGGGTGAGGGGCCTCGTTGAGGTGGCTCGAAGGGTGAAGTGGGTGTTACACAAGTGTGAAGAACAGAGTTAAAATCCCCATATAAAAGCCATGTGGGCATGATGGCCTGCTTGTAATACTAGCTCTCTAGGCAGAGACAGGACATCGACAGAGCAAGCTGGCTAGGTAAACCAATGGAAACAAGGGCCTAATTGAGAGACCCTGCCTCAATGAATAAGGTGGAAAGCAGTGGAAGAAATCTGTCTTTAGCCTTGGGCCCATACAAACACATATACACATACACACACATACACACATACACACACACACACACACACACACACACACACACACACACACACACACACACGAGCACATGTAAACATGTGTATCTGCATACATACATACAAATGTATATGTGTGTTGTATGACAATCATACACACAGAAAAATGATTTTTTTTTAAAAAAAGGATAGATCTTGCCATTGTTTTTCCATCTCTACCATCCAGCTAAGGCTTAGTAACAACCATGCCCTTTTTTATCGGGTGTCTAGTCTGTTGTTTTCCCCAGTTGCATCAAGTCTGATTATTTCCTAAAAGCATTTTTAATATTTGCTGCTTCATATTGGTGCTGGTGTCTTTCCTTAAGTGCAGTTAAGATGGGATATCTTGTATTTGTGTCACAAGAGAGAGTATAAATGAAAAAGAAAGAAAAGACTGCATGTCTCTCAGAAAATGGGGCAGTGTCTTCTTATGATCATTTGTTTCAGCAATTCACTCAAGGCACCTGATACTACAGTTGTCAACCCCTGGCTAGGACTATTGCTCCAACTTTATGTGGTGTTTGTATTTCTTAGGGTTCACTGAGAAACAGAACCAATCAGAGACAGATTCAATAAGAAAAGGGGACATTAAGGAAAAATCTGTGGAGTAGATTTATAGTAAATGATTGGCTCCTGGGAATGTAGAATCAAAGAGTTCCCAAGATCTGCCACCTTCAAACAGGTGTCATAGTCCCAACCTGATTCCTCAGACATGAGAACTGGAGACCCAATGCCACAAGTACAAGTCCTGACCTCATAACCTGACAGCAAGGGGTACAGAGAACAGGCAGAGGATGGTATCCCAACTCTCCCAATTGGGTAGCAAAAAAAAAAAAAGAATAAATCTGATTGTCTTCTATTTCATTTTTGTTTGTGTGCCCAGAGGATTGGATGATGCCCACCCATATAAGTGACAACCATGGACGCTATTCAATCCACCAATTCAAATGGTAACTACTTCTAAATACACTTTAACAAACACTCCCAGGAAGAATGCCTGGCACAATCCAGATGATGCACAAAATTAAATGTAACTCTATTCTTGTAAAAAAGCCAAAATAATTAATCTATATCTGAATGAATGTAGAAAAAATTCATGTATTCTCTGTACATTGAAATAATATACTAACAGATATATTATAAACACATTTGGAAGTACAAGTACACATCAATAACCCGAAAAAAAGATCAATTTACCATATATATATATATATATATATATATATATGTGAATATATATATGATATATTGATATATACATATATGTCATATACATCATAGTCTTGTGCCTTTTTAACATAGGGAAGTTTGGGGTCTGCTAAACTTCACATGAAAAGATGACATACAGTATAAGAGGCTTTCTTGTATGTTGTACCTAAAAATTACCCTAGAATAATAAGAATGTATCACAGTGGTAGAGTGTTTGCTTGCATTCTCAGGGCCATAGATTGATCTCCATCATCACATGTACACACACACATCTACACCTACACACACACACACACACACACACACACACACACACACACACACACAAATGTACAGGAATAAATACCCATGTGATTATCTGTATATGCTTACTTTCAGCTTTACTCCTCTTTTTCTATGATTTACACTAGCACCACAAGGAGATGCCAAGCCTTCTTAAACTGATTTAATCTTAATAGAAATGTTTTATCTGCTTTATCTTGATAAGAACAGCCTAATGCCTTTTTCCTTTCCCTAGTAAAGAAATCTTGAGAATGTATAATTGTATTGATAGCTGCACCCAATTCATATGTTGGGGTGATTTTTGTTGTTGTTTTTATATTCTACCTTGGGAATATATTGAAAGTCCCAAAGGTCAAGTCCCTTATCGAGGTTCTAGTGAAATAATTTTTTCAAAAGCCACTAACCACCAGAGCAACAGCTACAGCATGAGAGTTAAAAGCTCTTTGGCATGTTTATCGCTGACCTTCATCTATTAACTTCAAGGAAAGGTAATGAAATTTAAGCTCCAGAGAGATGATATTATCTACTTCTTGATAAATCTGCTTAATGAATAAGTAATGAGCAAAATTCTTAAAGAAAATGAAACTCCTGGGGAGTCTTAGGGAAAAAATTTAACATTGCAATTTGGGGATTTGTTTACCTCATAACTATGAGAATGATAATTAGCACACAGTTTCCGAGCTAGGAGCTTTCTTCATTACTAGATAATTACTGCAAAGAAAAACTCCTACCATAGAAGTCTGCAATGACCAGCATGGATTCAGAATGAATTTCTAAAACCTTGGTTGTGGTGTTTTGAATGAGAATGCCCCATGTAGGCTCATTTGTGTGAAAGCTTGGTCCCCAGTTGGAAACTATTTGGGAAGGATTAGGAAGTGTGGCCTTGTAGGAGGAGGTATGTCACTGGGTTAGGCTTTAAAGTTCCAAAAGGCCAAGCCACTCCTAGTTATCTCTCCCTGCCTCCTGCTTGTGGATCAGATATAAACTCTTAGGTATTGCCCCAATGCCATGCCTCCCCACCTGCTGTCATGCTCCACACCATGATGGTCATGGGCTCTAACCCTCTGAAATCATGAGTCCTAAAATAAGTGCTTTCTTTTATAAGACACCTTGGTCATGATGTTTTGTCATGGCAATAGGAAAGTAACTAAGAGACTTGTTTTACCTAGCTATTAGAATACTCCTGTCTGTCACAATATCAAACAATGTGGAACACAATAGGGAAAAAGAGCATTATAGAAAGGAATCAAGCTGAAGTGATAGACATCTCTTCATTCAAAATGATCTGTGGAGTGATAAAAATGATAGATAACATTATCTTCATGAGAGTCTAGTTTGTATGCGTGAATCTGCCTGTGCTTAGGGAGAACAGAGATTAAATGAGAATTTTTATTAACCCCATACTTAAACTTTATTAAAATATCTTGTACCTCCCCTAGCCATTGCTTATTTAGGAAATGTGGATTTTTTTTAAATTACTTGTTTATTAGTGTGTGTATCTGTGTGTGTGTATGTGTACATGTGTATATGTGTACATGTGTGCATGCACAGTATTTATGCAATGGACAGAGGACAACTTTCAGGAATCTGTCTTCTGATTCCACCTTGTATTCTTGAGATTCAACTCACTTTGCCAGGCTTGTGTAGCAAGGGGTTCGGCATGCTGAACCATCTCACCAGAAATGTGAGATTCTTCTAGAGCACAAGAGTCATTACCAAACCTTCACATCTTTCCTTTAAACTGGTTTTCAACCATTCCCCATGGGATAAAGTAAATCTTAAAGGCTAAGGGGATGCATTCAGTTCCTAATTCTACCATTAACTGTATTGCTGTAGATATAGTAATGGAATTTATCTTAAATTCAATTTCTTTGTTGCTACAAAGGGGCCTGTTCACTACAGGTTTTAACAAAGATGAAGTGGAATTTGTGTTAAGGACTTGGGTCAGTGCCTGGCATGGAGTAGGCGTATGTGAGAGTAAAAAGAAGGCAGACTGGAGGTGTGTGGCTGTGATTTTCCCTCCATGGCTCCTGCTGTCAGCTAGTAAATGGCTCCCACGCTCATCGGTAGGATCTCTGCTAGAATAAAGTCACTCTGTGTAAACAGTGTCCCTGTGTGGTCATCAGACAATGCACAGGCAGCTTTCTGTGTGCTAGAACACATAATAGACTCTGATGAAATTGACACTTCACCTCCTTGCTATTTCTGTACACCACTCCAGTGCAATCTCAGAATATGTTAAAAGGAGAGCTACTGGTAGGCTAGTGTTTGAAGGGATGGAACAACTTAGGGCTCATCCTGTAAAACACGGACACTAGCACTCCCCCATCTCTGGTTCCCAGCCTCAGAGACCATAGAACTAATTCTCACTGTGATGCTTGCTTATAACTCGGGGTTATTATTTTCTTCCATCCTAAAGCTGCTATGCCTGTTATATTTTAAAAGTAGATTTGAGGGATTTCTGTCTGTTTTTAGCCATCTTGTTGCGTACAATTCAAAATCTTCTTTCCAGGGGTGTCTCTGCTTGAGATTTTCATGGTTTAACATTTAAACCTGAAAGAGATGTCCTAATACAGAAAGGTAAGGCTTGGGGCATTGCTGGGAAAAATGGGAGTTGCTCCTAGATTCTCCTTCTTAGAACTTGTCATAATCATATTTTCATTGGTGTCACATGCTACTTGAGACTGGGCAATGTATAAAGAAAAGAAGGTTTTTTTAGCTTACAGATCTGAAGATAGGGAAAACCAAACAGGGATGGCTACATCCAACAAGGCATCATGCTGCATTATATAGCATGAGGAAAATGCTTGGCAAAGAGGCCCCACACCTGTAGAAGTGTGGGCTGACATGATTCATGGAAGCCTACTCATATTCACTCAAGAAGTCATCTAATCTTCCCAAAGCATTCATCCTCTTTAAAACCCCCACTACTTTACATTGCATCAAATTTCAAGACTAGAACAAACCATAGCATCTATGGACTAGAGTTCTCTGGACCAATTACAGAGTCATGACACTTGCTCATAATTATGACTTCAGAGCCTTATGGATTTCTCTTACATTCAAACGTGACCTCTAGTATGGGAAGGTCATGGATCAGTGAGAGACCCAACATACAAAAATTTTAAAGATTTATTATGCAACAACACCAAATATATCTAATGCTACTAAACTCTACTCTTAATATATTAAATAGGATGATTTAAAATAAGATACATATTAAAACAGAGAATTTTCAACAGAAGAATCTCAAATAGTCAAGAAACACTAAAAGAAATGTTGAACATTCTTAGCCATCAGGGGAATGCAAATCAAACTGACTCTGAGATTCCATCTTATACCTGTCAGAATGACTAAGATCAAAAAACACATGTGACAACTCATGATGGAGAGGATGCAGAGCAAGGGGAATGCTCTTCCACTTCTGGTAGGAGTGCAAACTTGTACAGCCACTTTGGAAATCAATATGGCAGTTTCTCAGAAAATTGGGAATCAATATATTTCAAGACCCAGCTACACCACTGTTAGGCTTATAGCCAAAGGATGCTCAATCATACCACAAAGACACCTGCTCTACTCTGTTCATAGCAATCTCATTCATAATAGCCAGAACCTGGAAAAAATAAAACCTAGATATCCCTCAACTGAAGAATGTATAAAGAAAGTGTGATGTTTTTACACAGTGAAATATTATTATTCAGCTGTTAAAATCTATGGCACACACACACACCTTTAATCCCAGCACTCGGGAGGCAGAATCAAGCAGATCTCTGTGAGTTTGAGGCCAGCCTGGTCTACAGAGTTCCAGGACAGGTTCCAAAACAATACAGAGAAACCCTGTCTCAAAAATAAAAAAATAAAATAAAATAAAAGATTGATGAAAACTGACTCTAGCGAAATGTCCAGAGACCTACAAGGATGACCCCAACTAACAATCTAAGCAACAGTGGAAAGGCTACCTTAAATGCCCTTCCCTGATAATGAGATTGATGGCTAATTTATCTACCGTCATAGAGCTCTCATCTAGTAGCTGATGGAAACAGAAGTAGATACCCACAGCTAAACACTGAACAGAACTGCAATCCAGATGGAGAGAGGGAGGAGTGATAAGAAAATGGGGACAATACCAGGCTACCGAAACCCACAGAGACAGCTGACCTGAACAAGGGGGAGCTAATGGACCCCCAGACTGATAGCTGGGAATCCAGCATGGAACTGACTCAGACCCCCTGAACATGGGTCTCAGTTAGAAGGACTGGACAGTCTAAGAGATCTCAGACAGTGGAACTAGGATGTGCCTGGTGCACAAAAGGGCTTTGGGAACATATTCTCCATGGAGGGATACTCCCTTAACCTAGAGGCAGGAGGGAGGGCCTAGTCCCTACCCCAAATGACTTGAAAAAATTTGTTGGTCCCTCCTGGAAGGCATCACCCCCCTGTGGAGTGTGGGGGAGATGGGAGGGAAAGAGGGACTGAAGGAGGGAGGGAAGGAGTGAGGAAGGGAAGGAGGGACTGAAGGAGGGAGGGAAGGAGTGAGGAAGGGATGGAGGGAGGGAGGGAGGAAGGAAGGGAGAGAAGAAGGAAGGGAGAGGGAACTGGGATTGATATGTAAAATAAGAAAAAAAAGTATTACATATATAACAAATGCCAAAACTGTATTAAAAGGTAACAATGTACCATGGGAATGCACACATGTTTAATGTAAAAAACTTGTATGACTTCAAAAAAAAATAAAGAAAAAAATTATGACGTAAAATTGGCAAGCAAATGGGTGAAACTAGAAAAAAAAAAAATCATCCTGAGTGATGACAAACATGGTGTGTACTCATTTATAAGACCCAGAGAGGCTAAGTAACAAGTAGGGAATGCTTGCATCTCCCTGGGATAGGGAAAAAAATCATAGTTCATGGGTGGCCTGGGGTTGGGTAGGGATGGAGACATGAAGGATCAGGTTGGGGGTGGATGGATGGGGAGAGTACTGAAAGAGATGACTTGGGGGGGGGCATTTTGGGTGAAGTAGAAACCTAGTGCAAAGGAAACTCCTGGGAATTGGCAAGGATGACCCTAGCTAAAACTCCTAGCAATAGACTGAACTGGCATCTCGGGTGACCAAGCAAAACTGCCAGTGGAAGGATTGAGATACCAACCCAGACATATAATGTTCAACTACAGTTTGTCCTGCTTATGGAATATGTTCGGGTAAGGGTGGCTCAGAGACTATGATAGTGGGCAACCAAAGACTAGTCCAGCCTGAGACCAATGCCATGAGAGTGCTCCCACTCCTGACACTTCTTAAAGCTCCAGGACCCAGAGGCTGAATGGCCCAGAGACCCAGGATAGAACCAAACACAACTGGCAATAGGAAAAGGCAATGTAATGATATGTAATGATACTCCACTATACTCATAGAATACTCATAGATTGGTGCCTAGCCCAATTGTCATTAGAGAGGCTTTATCCAGGAACTGATGGAAGTAGATTCAGAGACCCCCAAGCCAAACATTAGGTGCAGCTCAGGAAACCTGCAGAAGAGGGGGAGGAAGGATTGTAAGAGCAAGCAGGTTGAAGGACACCATAAGAAAACCCACAGAATCAACTAACCTGGGCTCATAAGGAATGAGAGGCTGAAGTGACAACCATGGACCCGGCATGGGAATGACTTAGGCCTTCTGCATATAAGTGACAGTTTTGTAGCTTGCTCTTTTGGTAGGACTCCTAACAGTGAGAGCAAGGGTTGTCTCTGACTCTTTTACTGGCTTTGGGGACCCTATTACTCATATTAGCTTACATTGTCCAGGCTTAATAGTACATAATATGTGACATAATATGTCATGCTTTGTTAGTATCCATGGGAGACCTGCCCTTTCCTAAACAGAAAAGAAGGAGGCATAGATTTGGGGATTGGGGGATGCTGGGAGGAGAGGAGAGAGGGAAAATGGCAATCAGGATATAAACAAATAAATAAAATAAAAAAAAATTGTAGGGGCATGAAAAATAGATGGGAAGAAAGAAAGAAAGAGAGAGAGAGAGAGAGAGAGAGAGAGAGAGAGAGAGAGAGAGAGGAAGGAAGGAAGGAAGGAAGGAAGGAAGGAAGGAAGGAAGGAAGGAAGAAAGGAAGGAAGGAAGGAAGAAAGATAGAGTTGGAGCTGGCTAGTTGGGTAGTAAATAGGAACATTTGCGACCCAAGTACTGAAAACCTGAGCTCACATTACAGCATAGTGGCAGTTTAAATAAAAATGGCCCCAATACCCTCAAATATTTGAATGTTTAGTGTGGTGATTTGAAAGAAAATGCCCCCACAAAGGAAGTGGCTCTATTAGGAAGTATGGCTTTGTTGGAGTAGGTGTGGCCTTGTTGGAGGAAATGTGTCATTGTAGAAGCAGGCTTTGAGTCTCATATATGCTCAAGCCATGTCCAGTGAGACAGTTCACTTCCTTTTGCTTTTGGATCAAAATGACTCTCAGCTCCAGCACTATGTCTGCCTGCATGCTGCCATGACAAAAATGTACTAAATCTCTGAACAGTAAGCAAGCCACCACAATTAAATGCTTTCCTTTCTAAGACATTTATAATGTTTTTTATAAATGTTTATAAATGGTTTTATAAATGTTTTTTTTTTATAAGTTGCCATGGTCATGGTGCTTCTTCACAGCAATAGAAATCCTAGCTTAGTCATCAGGGAGTGGACTCCTTTAGAAGGATTAGAAGGTGTGGCCTTGTTAAAGGAAGTGTGTCACTGAGGGTGAGTTTTGAGGTTTTCAAAACAAAACCCCAGCCAGACCTAGTGGTGTAGTGATATATTATTTATGATTTATTAAAACTTTCCTGAGGATTCAGAAAGCAAAATCAGCCAGAAGCCATAAAAGCCAGGTACACACCTTTAATCACAGCATCCAGAAGCTAGGACTCAGGATTAAGATAGACAGATCTCTATGAGTTCAAGGCCATCCAAATCTACAATAGTGAATCAGTCTAAAAAAGGATTATAGTTCACACCTTTAATCCCAGCATTAGGGAATTATATAAAACAAAAGCAAGGTCTCAAATGAGGCATTCATTCTCCAGGGAGATTAAAAAACAGAAAAACAAAACAAACAAAAAAACCATAGTGGCCAGCTGTTTCGTTTCTCTGATCATCAACTTGAACTTTGAACCCCAATATCAGTCTCTGCATCATGAGCTTTTTGTGTCACACAGTGGCTCTTTCATCCTGCTGTCTGTAGTGGGTGTAGAACTCTCAGATGCTTCTCCAGCACCATGTCTGCCTGCATGCCACCATGCTCCCCAGCTTGATAAAAATGAACTAAACCCTGAAACTGTAAACAAGCCTCAATTAAATGCTTTGTTTAAAAGAGTTGCTGTGGCCATAGTGTCTCTTCACAGCAAAAGAACACTGACTAAGACAAGCACCCATATAAAAAAGCTGGGCATGTGCTTTTAACCTAAAGATGGGACAGGGGACAGGAGAAGGCTGAGGATTGCTAGCAGCCAGCCTAGCTCCAGGCTCAGTAACAGACTGTCTCAAAGGAGTAAGCTGTAGAGTGATAGAGCAGAATGTGCAGTACACACACACACACACACACACACACACACACACACACACACACACACACACATCAATAGGAGACAAACATAGTAGCATATGCCTGAAATTCCAGTGCTTGGGAGACTGAGGCAGGAGCATTGTGAATTTGAGGCCAGTCTGGGCTACCCAGTAAATATGAGATCCCCTTGGACTACATAACAAGACTGTTTCAGAAAACCCACGAAAAAATAGGAATTAATTGTATATTCTGTGTGTTGTATCACAATTTTTTAATGTCTTTGTGTTATTTGGAGGTTCATGGATCTCTTGATAAGAGGTATTCTGTCTCCCCCCAAAAGTACTCATGGGAGCTTTATAAGCTTCACAGCCTATAAAGATTTCGGTTTCAGGTTCAAAGCCTTGAAAACGGCTATCTCAGTTCCCTTTCAACTCTCATTCTCTATGATTTAACTGGATAGATCTGAGGCAGGAGAGGGTCTTTGCAGTAGGGAAGAGATGGAACCTATGAGCTCCATGCTCTGAAAACTTGCCCCCTCCCCGCGGGGCCGTCAGCCTCTGCTTTTCATCAGCAATAAAACTTCTTGAGAGACATTTTTATCATGTCCTGCTGGAACAGATCAAAAATGGATATATCAGGTGGATTTATTTCCATATATTTTCAATGAGTTGACAGTCACTTCTTAACTGAAATATGGCTGGGTTGATTTCACCGGGGTTACAATGCAGCCCACTTTGTACATGTGAATGATAAATGGCTGACCCACACTTTGGTAAATAAGGAGACAGACATCAGCCTCGCCTCTTAGTTAATGTGAATCAGTTGTATATGATGTACTGTACATCCTAGAGCCTGGAAAGAGATTACAGCATGTCTTGGTTACACCACTGGCTCCTGTAGGTGTTTAAGTTCTTGTGCTGCCTGCTATTAGTGTGTCTTTTAGAAAAATGGGTCTCAGGTCACCGTGCTAAAGAGTTATTCTCAGGAAACTCAGACATCTGGTTCCATCTCTCAGCATAGTATTTGGGGAGGCATGGTTAGCCTTGCTATAGTCTATATGGATATCTGAGATTACCACTTCAAGCTAATCACTATACAAACATCTGAGGTGGGTTTTATGAACTCCATATGAGCTAGATTCAATGTATTGTTACGCCTGGAATTTAAAATCATCAAAGGGGAGCCCACCTGCAATGTCTTCTCTTTTGAGGATTTGTGTGTCCTCTCTTTCAGATAGACCAGTAGATTGAGTATTGTTCTGAGACCGACATAATTACCTTCAGTTGACACACCTGGGAAGAGGGAATATCGATAGAAGAATTACCTCTATCAGATTGGCCTGTGACCATTTCTATGGGAGCATTTTCTTATTTGGTAATTGATTTAGGAGTACCCAGCCCACTGCAGGCTGTAGTATCCCAAGGCATATACAGTTAGCTGAATGTAAGCCTGGAAGCAGGCCATGAGCATCATTCATCCTTGGTTCCTACTTCAATTCCTACCTTCACATTCCTGCCTCGAGATCCTGATATGGCTTTCCTAATCTTTAAGCCAAGTAAACCCTTTCTTTTCCTCAAAGTTTGTTTTACTTGGAATTAAGGTACGTATCAAGGCACTACTTAGTACACAGAGATCACTCTCTAAGTCCAGCTTAGAAACAAGGAAATAAAG
Organism: Cricetiscus sungorus; assembly: GCA_030556225.1. Classification (NCBI taxonomy): domain Eukaryota; kingdom Metazoa; phylum Chordata; class Mammalia; order Rodentia; family Cricetidae; genus Cricetiscus; species Cricetiscus sungorus. The sequence goes on along the minus strand of JANBXA010000735.1, from coordinate 19,424,611 downwards.
CCCATAGCACGCCTTCCTATTAAAATCTCCAGAAACAATTGGGAACATACAGAAAAAACAAGATCTCTTCCTCAAAATGTCCTCCGTTACCAGTTTTCCTACAATTTAAGCTAGACCATGGACTTTGAAAACTATATGGATTGGCAAGGTTTTTTGTTTCTTTGTTTTCTATTTGGCCAGAAAGAGGAAAATGCAACTGAATAAGTTGGCCCTCAGGGCTATGTCTCTCCTGGGAGCTATACTTGGTCGAGTACAAACTGTGTCTACCTTTGTATTCTAGGTTTATTATGGGAGCACTTCTGTAAACAGAAGTGTTTAAAGATCCATCTCTACATTGCAACATGTCATAAGAGCAAGCCCTAATGGCTGGCATCAATAAAAGGTCATTTTTTATTTCTTATCACAGGCTCTTCTAGAACACATGCTCATTGAAGAGAGTTGCAGAGAGGGTAGCCTATTGTATATAAATTTAAGATAGTTTATTGATATTTCTTTTATCATTTGCTAAATACTCTATCATCATCATCATCATCATCATCATCATCATCATCATCATCATCATCATCATTTTTAAGTAGCTTACCTTTGGTTTTACTCCATGCAAAGAAGTATATTTCCACCTGGATTGGGAAACTGCTCTAAAGGAGGCAGTCCTATGTAAGAGAGGAATCAGCGGGAAACTAGAAGTTAAATAGGGCCAGGAGGAAGGTGAGGATTAAATATGCAAAGATTGAAAGACTACTTGGAGGAAAAGACCAGAAAAGCTTTGCAGGTGGCTACAAGTTACACGCAGCAAATTAACACACACAGCCTGTCTGTGGGTAAAGGTACAAATGTTTGGAGCAGGTAATTGCAAGGCTTGATGGCCATGCTGGGGGTTTTTCATTATTTAAGAAGAATGCATGGAATTCCCCTTAGTTTTTCAAGTGAAAGAGATGTGATGAACGTAAGAGCATCTTAAAAGCGTTAAAAATGCCAAGTCATGGAGTCTGGTGGACAAGAAGCACAAATGTGAGCTCAAGAGTTATGAAGTTGGGAATGCTGAGGAGATGGTTTAACAGTTAAGAGTGACTATTCATGACTGTTCAGTTCCCTACACCCACATTAGACAGCTCATGAGCCTATAACTCTAGTTCCAGGAAATTGGATGCCCGCTTATGGATTCCAAAGGCATCTGCATTCCTGTGGCATACATTCACATGCATACATATAAATAAAAATGATTTTTAATAATGTAGAAAAGGAACAGCAAAGAGGAAGAAATGATATTTCTGTGTAGCTCAAATCTGCTAATTTAACAATTAGCTTCACACTAGGCCCAAGAGCTCATGAAGAATGAGAGAGAATTTAGGTTTCTGTCTGTCTCCAGCTAGATTTTTGTGTCCCCAGAGAGGAGGGACTCTTGAATGTCTGCCTCTTCATGTGTCAATGTGCTGCTCAGATCAAATCAGAAGCTAAACAAATGCTCGAACTCTCTCAACCCACTCCCCACCCACACATTAATTTTTGTCTGTTGGCAGAAACTGCTGTTTAGAAGGAGGGAAGATGATGGGTCAGCATGACCAAGAAACTGAAGACTTTTTCTTTCTGGGTCATATTAACATGGATGACCAGTTAAACAGAAAAATGGAGAAGGACATTGCTAGCAGACTGGAAAATTGGTTTGCTGTGTAGGTAGCAGCTTGAAGGATTTCCATGCTTTGTTTTGCTTGGTTATTGCCTTTTAGAGGTTTGAAGAACATAAAGCTCAGAAGTGGTCCTTTGATCCGTCTCTTTAATGGTATGAGACTCTGCAATGCTGTGGCTAGATTTTCAGGCTCTTTGCTTATAGCTTTCTGAGGTCAGCTATGACTGCTCTGGCATGCATGGACTGCTCTCACTGTTTAAAACTTCAGCAGTTATTAGCTTTCTCTATGTTTTCTGTGTCACTGAAGCACACACACACACACACATACACACACACACACACACACACACACACACACACACACACACACACGCACACACACAGCCTGTTGCTGCCATTTTACATTACGAGCCTTTGAAAAGTTATTTTTAAAACCAGAGAGAAACTATTTGAAAGTATCTTGGTAGATTTAATTAATGTGTCACCCACATGCAACAGGAATCACATCAAGGTCAAATCCAAGCCTAACTGAGACGGAAAGCTTTCTGCTTCTTTGTTTCCATCTTTCTTTCATTCTTCCTTCCCTTTCTTTCTGAGACAGATTCTAGATATGTATCTCAGGTTGGCCTGAAACTTGCAATCCTCTAGTTTCAATCTCAAGAGCATTAGAATTATAAGGAGTGCTTCGCTTTCGCACAAAATAATAAGCTGAAATTTTACATTTGCTGTAGTTATCCTCCATCATAATGGCAATCCACATAGTAAAAGGGACATGCGAAAGGAGGGTTAAGGATACCGTCACATGCTTTGGTGCTTCTAGGTTTATTATGTCACTGATTAATCCACCTTGGTATTATTTGACAATCTGCATTGAGTTTATCACTGAAGTCATTTGGAGATTAGATGATACCATGAAAAATAACAGATATATTCTGAAACATTTAGCTGAAGCAATAGGAAAGGAACAATTATTAAAAGCCACATTATAAATCTATCACTTCATGAAAAATGACTCAAAGTCTTGTTGACGTGCCCATGAGCAAATGGCTGGGAATGGAGGAAATAGTAGAAAGCTTTCAACAATTCTGAGATCATTTTGAACATCAGACCCTAGGATGGAGTGCACAATGTTATGCCATCTCATGCAATAATGGTCTGCGATTGCCCATCATATTTCTTTTCCCTGGCATGAGGAAGTTACTCTCTTCCACAGCCTAATCAGCTGTTACTTCCCTAAGGCTTTCTTTGATAGTATTTCTTTCTCAGCTCATTGCAATAACCACCTATTGAGTGTGTGAACATGATTGAGCATGGTCTCCAAGAGACCATAGTCCCCACCTTGTCAGGTTTCCTGGATCACTTGTCCCCTACCACTGTTCTCTGCAAACTCTGCTTTATCACAGTTCCTGTCAAGACATGGTTCTTGGTATGGAGCTAGCACTAGTATTAACTAATGAGACAGGTACTTCTGGTGTGAGGTAAATACTGTGCTCTCATTAATAGAATCAGAAAACCTGTTGGTTTGCACGAGCATATATCAACCAAGTTTCCTGGTCCATGTAGCCATGGTACATTTGTGCAGTTTTAGTCCCTGAACTTCAAGGTGAGGCTGTAGACACATCTCCAGCAACTTTTATTTTAGTGTTAAGGACTCCTTAATGTTTTTTGTGGTTTGTTCATATCAAAATCCCATTGAAAATTCTGAAGATGATAGCGTGCATAGCACAAAGTCCTGGGTTCAATCCCTGAACCTCTACTGCCACCACAAAAAGTCCTTTTCAGATGTCAGATCCAAGTCTCTAATCAGAGGGAAATCTGCTGGTTTGCTTCAGGTGAGCTCATCCCTATAAGAAGGCACTTGTCCCCATTGAGAGCCTTAGGAAAATCAGCCATGTGTCCACCACTAAACAGAACACCTGACTCATCTCTCCCTTAGTTGTAAAAAGGATGGAACTTCATACCTGAGATTTAAATGTGACCACTCAGAACAGTTTAAATATACAAATCTAAATTCAGCCTTATGGCATGCCCTGGTTTGCTTAATACCTGATAGAATGAGCTCACAGGGTGCACTTCTCTGTGCCTGCTGTGGATGTCACATCCCCTGGAGGGACCAGCATTTCCATAAGCTCATTCAAGGAATTTAGTGCTCCAGAAGCTGTTGTATTTTTCAGGCTTCCAAACTTGCCCCTGAGGTGCCATAAAAGATTAAGCTTGCCTCGTTCCCAGGAAGTAGATTTCTTTTAAAATTCTCATTTCAAATGTACGGAATAAAGTATCCTGATCTACCCCATGAGTACAAGAAAAACAAAAAGGATAGAAATCATGATACAGAAAATATTTTTTTTAAAGTTCTTCTCCTCCAGTTGAGATGTGTCTCAACAATACCATGTTGGGGGTACCATTGTGCAGTAATTATGTTTCCTTGTAGTAGCCTGACTTTTGCCAGACTTCAGTATTTTAGCAGCATAATGATCATTTTGGAAAGGGATGAGCACCCATTATAACCAGAGAAGGAAGATTCTAGAAAAAAATCAAATTCAGAAAATGCAAGGAGAATGTACTTTTCATTGCTAATTTGTTTCATAGCTATCTTTGCAAGAGAGAAAAGGAGAGTGTTGTTTCCAGGGGGAAAAAAATGAAAAATGCAAATCAGTTCATTTAGAAGCATCCTAAGATGCAAATCCCTCAAGTTCTGAAATTGTACTTGCGGTCTCTCCCAGAAGCTTACAGACCCTCGGGCTGGACACCTTTCTGTACCTGTGACTTATCAAAGTGTGCTCTGCATAGTGTTAATAGATTCTGTCTGCTTTTTAAATGTCCTTTGGGCAAGTAGATATATAAAAATGCACTAAATTAAACAACATTAACCAAATTTTATTCGTATAGAGCCACTCCTGAATATGCTAATAGCCAAAAGATTTCCTCAAAGCCACATAAAGAGTTGGGAAGATGATTTGGTCCATAAAGTGCTTGCTTCAGTCATGAAGGCCCAGAACCCATATTAAAATAATAATAGTAATAAAGCAGGGCATGTTGGTATACTTGTAATCAAAGGACTGGAAAGCTGGGAAGATGGAGACAGTTGTGTCTCTGAGGCTCACTGGTCATCTAGCCCAGCTGAATCACAAGTTCCTAGACAAGAGGCCTTGTCTCAAAAAAGCAAGGTGGATGGTGCCTGAGGATTGACAGTTGAGAGCACAGAGATAGAGAGAGAGAGAGAGAGAGAGAGAGAGAGAGAGAGAGAGAGAGAGAGAGAGAGGAAAGATACAGACAGACAGAAGACAGTTTTCAACCAGTTTGGAAACAGAACCTTTCATGTTAAAATTTCATTCTAAAGACACGGTCTAGGACACCCTACTTACATCAACCTCTAATACTAGAATCCTGCAGCTAAAGGGAAACATTTTTCTGTCCTTCTGCAGCCGTCTGGGTAACTCAGAGTTAAAATTGTGAATTTTTTTTGTAAGGAGTACAGCTCTCTCCTCCCATGTGCATGTTGACTCTGTTCTGTAGACACTCCTATGGTACCTTTGAAAAAGTCCACTATTTTAAATATTCTTGAAATTTTCTATGAGACCTAAGAGATCTGTAATAACCTAGTTAATGCTTCCCATCTTCTATATGAATATTACAGTCTTAAAGTGCTTATGTACTTGCAGACATCAGTGCATTCCCATTTAATAGGATTCAACTCAATGATTTTCCTGTCTTCGAAAAGGTGATAAGCATTCAGCAGACACTATAGCTGAAATGTTGAATTTTGATCTTTTCCCAAACTAGCAATATGTTGTTAATACTCTCAGAGACAGTGGGCAGTAGTGGCCAGCCACATCACCCAGTAAGCCATGCTTCAGCTGATGCTATGCAGTAACTATACGCTGCTTGCTGCTAAACTTCCATACTGGTTAAATGAGTGTGTTGAATAGATTGGCTTTATAAAATTTTTGACTTCTGATGATTTTAATGGGAGCTAACTCTGACAAGTTCAAAGTACCAAAAACTATTGTAATAGAGCTCTCAATCCTGATTCTTCAAGGGTCAGAAGATAAAATGTCATGTTAGGTTTTGCTAAAGTTTTGTGAAAACCTGGGTTCTTTGTAAATAGATCCATTAAGTTTAAACTTTGTCAAGTAGTTCAGATTAAAATGCACTTATGGGCAGAATGCAGACTGTGGATAGCCCATCTGTCACTGCTTGGGGTTGGGAAATTGACTTGGTTCTTTTTATTTACTCTGTGGGTCACAGTGGGGAGAATATTCCACATTTCTTCAGAACAGTCAGACAGATATTCCAGAAACCAGGATAGGTTCCCCTTCCCCAAATAAGTGAATAATATAAATAAATAATAAAAATAAAAGAAGGAAGCTGAAGATGCCTAAGAAGTAGAGATGGAGTAAAAGTCCTGGATGCCTTCTGCTTAGTGTTCTACAGGTTCACATGTTAGTATATTTTCATAGAAGTTTTGGGTGACTTTTGTGTTCATGGAAAAGTTGAGTGGAAAATACAGGGATTCTCTTTTTTCACTTTCTCCCATTTTATGATAATGTTTTTTTTTTAATTTGAAACAAGCTTGTTTTACATGTCAATCCTAGTTCTGACACTCTCCTCTCCTCCCATGTTCCCCTTACCAACCCCCATCCCATTCCCATTCTGCTCCCTAGGGAGGGTGAGGCCTTCCATGGGGGATCTTCAAAATCTGTCATATAATTTGGAGCAGGGCCTAGGCCCTCCCCCATGTGTCTAGGCTGAGAGAGTATCCATCTATGTGGAATGGGCTCCAAAAATCCATTCATATACTAGGAATGAATACTGATCCATTACCAGAGGCTCCATAGACTTCCTAACTAACACCACATTCAGAAAATCTGGGTCAGTCCTATGCTGGTTTCCCAGCTATCAGATTGGGGTCCATGAACTCCCCCATGTTCAGGTCAACTGTTTGTGTGGGTCTCTCCAGTCTGGTATTGACCCCTTTTCTCATTACCCCTCCCTCTCTGAAACTGGATTCCAGGAGTTTGGCTCAGTGTTTAGCTGTATCTGTTTCTGCTTCCATCAGCTACTAGATGAAGCCTCTTGGATGGCATATAAGGTATTCGTAAATCTCATAATCGGGGAAGGGCATTTAAGGTAGCCTCTCCACTATTGCTTAGAATATTAGTTGGGATCATCCTTGTAGATCTCTGGACATGTCCCTAGTGCCAAATTTCTCTTAAAGCCTATAATGGCTCCCTTTATTGTGGTATTTATTTTTTTTTTCTCTCCCCTATTCCTTGTCTGACTCAATCTTCCTGCTCCCTCATGCCTACTTCTGCCCTCCTCTTCCTTCTAATTCTCCCCCCCCCCATGCTCCCAATTTGCTTGGGAGATCTTGTCCCTTTCCCCTTCTCCACGGGACCATGTATGTCTCTCTTAGGGTCCTCTTTGTTTCTTGGCTTTTCTGATGGTGTGGATTGTAGGCTGGTAATCCTTTGCTCTATGTCTAAAAACCATATATTTGTGAGTACATACCATGTTTGTCTTTTTGCAACTGGGTTACCTCACTCAGGATAGTTTCTTCTAGTTCTATCCATTTGCCTGTGAATTTCAAGGTTCCATTGTTTTTCTCTGCTGAGTATGCTCCTTTATGTAAATGTACCACATTTTCTTTATCCATTATTCAGTTGAGGGACATGTAGGTTGCTTCCAGGTTCTGGACATTACATAATTATGCTGTGAAAATAGTTGAATAAATGTCCTTGTTGTATGAATGTGCATCTTTTGGGTATATGCCCAAGAGTGGAATTACTGGACTGATGGGAGATGTTATTCTGTAAATATGTTTCTCATACTGGTAAAACAATAAAGCACTGTTGGGCCAATGAGAAAACAAGATAGGCAGGGCTAAGAGACTAGGAGAAGGAAAGAGGAAGTAGTTAGGAGGAGTCAGCATGTAGAGCCTAGAGGAAGCAAGACGCTGGCCACAGCTCTCCGATAAGATGAACGCATAAAAATACTTAAATAAGTAAAAATGGGTTAATAATTAAGACAGAGATAGCCCATAAACAATAATGGTAACTGGTCAACAGGATTGTATCAAATACAGGGTCTCAGTGTGTTATTGGGGCACGTGTGGTGGCAGGACCAAGCGGCTGGCGGGGAGGAACAAAGAATGGGTCAGGTGGCCGGTGGGAAAAATCTGCTCCGTAACACTGGACCTTGAGGTAGACTGATCCCATTTTCCTGAGGAACCTCCATACTGATTTCCAAAGTGGCTATACAAGTTTGCACTCCCACCAGCAGTGGAGGGGTATACCACTTTATCCACATCCGCTCCAGCATAAACTGTCTTTGGTGTTTTTGATTTTAGCCATTCTGACAACTGTAAGATGGTATCTCAGTGTTGCCTTGATTTGCATTTCCCTGATGGCTAAGGATGTTCATCACTTTCTTAAGTGTCTTTCAGCCATTTTAGATTCCTCTATTGAGAATTCTCTATTTAGTTCTATATCCCACTTTTTAAATTAGATTATTTGGTGTTTTGGTGATGGGAGATGTTATTCTGTATATATATGTTTCTCATACTGGTTAATAAAGCACTGTGGCCAATAGAAAACTAGATAGGCGGGGCTAGGAGACTAGGAGGAGGAAAGAGGAAGTAGAAGGAGGAGTCAAGATGTAGAGCATGGAGGAAGGAAGACGCCAGCCGTGGCTCCCGGATAAGATGAGTCACGTGGAAATACTTAGATAAGTAGAAATGGGTTAATAATTAAGACAGAGCTAGCCCATAAACAATAATGGTAACTGGCCAACAGGATTGTATCAAATACAGAGTCTCTGAGTGTTATTTGGGGCTGGTACGGCTGTGGGCCCAGACTGGCAGCAGGTGGGATGGCGCCAGCAGGAAAAACCTGTTGTAACATTTTGGTAACTAGCTTCTTGAGTTCTTTGCATATTTTGGAAATCAGCCCTCTGTCAGATATAGAGTTGGTAAATATCTTTTCCCATTCTGTGGGCTGCTGTTTTGTCTTGTTGACAGTGTCCTTTGCCTTAGCAAAGGCATCATCTGGAATATTTCTATACCCCTGAAAACTTTCTGTGTCTAAAACTTTCTGTATCTATTCAAGTTCTCTCTGTCTGGCATCTATCTCTGTTTCCAGTGGATCAAGAGTTTGGTGTTTTATAGAATTTCATGTCACTGCAATTAAATGGTATTTGACCTTTCACAGTGTGAATTTAGAATTTCTCTCAAAAGCCCATGTGTTCATTGACAGTCTGGTAATCTAAGAAAGTGGTGGAACCTTTAAGAGATGAAATATAATTGGGTTTAGCAACACATGCCTAAAATCTCAGCACTAGGGAAGCAGAGGCAAGAGGAAAAAGAGTTTGAGGCCAAGATGGGCCATACAATAATAGCCTGACTTGATGAGATAGAGAAAAATCAAAAGAAAGGAGAGGAAAGAAGGAATAAGGGAAAGAAGAAAGGGAGAGAAGAAGAGATAAGAGCAGAAGACAACAGGAAGAAATGGGGAAAAGTTCTAGTGAGAAGTCATAGGTCATCTCAGGTTTGTGTTTGATGGGTTTATTGAGTTTCTGGTACCCTTCTCATTTTTTTCCTGACCAGGAAGAGCTTCTTCAATCATGTGCTCCCACCACAATATACTGCCCCAAGCAACAGACCAAAAACCGTCAACCTTAACTTCCAACCCCTCTGTTTGGAGGGTTTAAGCTTCTTGTCTTTATTATTTGTGACAGCAATGGAAATCTTGTTTACACAGCATCTTTCACTTCATGTTGTCTAAGTCCATCCTTGACTTTTGATCATCTGTTTCTGTTCAAGCACTAATAGATATTCCATTACCTGTGTGTAACACAGCATTTTCTCTAGGTTCTTATGCTTGATATTTTTGTTTGTTTATGTTTCTATTTGTTTTTGAAACTGGGTCTTGTAATACAGCCTCGGCTTAGTTTTAGTTTTACACTCATGGACAATCATACCCTCCTCACATTTATACATTCCTTTGTCAAAGGGAATGCTGGTTTCTTCTACATTCTGACAATTATGAATATAATTGCCATAAGTTTGTATTGTTCAGGTTCTTGTGTAGAGTGATGAATGGCTAAACTTGCTAATTCTTCCTGTTGCTGGGCATGCCCTCACCAAGTGACTCGGTATAAGAAATGCTTCCATCAGAAACCTAAGCCTCAGACTACCCAAAGACATGTATTTGGCTAATTTCCAGAGTTGGACATCACAAAACAAAACAGCTTCTCACAGGAGTTTGGCAGGGAACAGCAGACCTTCTTGAGCAATCTGTTCTCATTTAGTTAGGCAGAAATTCATTTTCCCTCCACTATCCCTGGAGGAATCTGGGCATCATAGACTGTTATGGTTCTCCTTCAGGCTAATAAAATACCCCAAGAGCTAGTCTGAGCATAGGAAATTGGTTTCAATTCAGATTTATATAGAATTAGAAGATTCTAAAATCTGGGTTGTGGCAAACTTTACTTTTTAACATCTGTGATCATCATCATATGGGGCCAAATTGTGATATAATCATGGATTTGAGGTCAGCCTAGGCTACATTAAAAGACCTAGTTTCAAAAATAGGTGACTTTAGAGCAGGAGACTTTATTTTTACCATTTTCATTATACCACATGGATGGAATAAGATTTCAGAATTTGTCAGGGCTACTCTCAGATATAAAGTTTCTTCAGAACATTCTGGTCCCTAAGCAACTACAGTTTAAGGAATTTACAATAATCAGACCCCAAAACCTTACATGATTACAGAATTCACAGCTCCTGCTTAGCAATGCTTTATGCATTCTCTAATTTTGCTGATATTTACACTGAGAATGACAAGAGCTCTGTAGGTGGCATCTTGGTATCATGATTCTCACCAGTTTGCTTGCAGGACCTACAAAGTGAAAGATGAGAATGATGTGAAAGCTGTCCTATCACACACACACACACACACACACACACACACACACACACACACACACACCAGAATATCTGTTCTGTACCTCAGCTTCCTATGTTAATAAATGTGATTAAATATTGTTTTTTAAATTTTGGTAGTTTGATATGTTCAAATCATATACATCCTCTAAATTTATTTTGTTTATCTCTAAAGTGGCCTAGCTCATCATGGAGTTTTCAAAAATATCAATAATAAAACAATGTAAACAATCACAAGATTATTTGAACTCTATTCATTCTCCCCATTAAACTAACAGTCATCTGTTGACCAACTCTATGCCCTGGGTGCTATGAACCCATATACTGCTGCCAATGCTGCCTTTAAAGAACTGGGTCAAATCCAGTATTTCTTCCAGGTATTTTATTATTGGAATTGAATGTATTACCCATGCATGATTTGTGCTGGTCAGTAGTAAGAAACAACTAAAGTAGCCCTACCTAGAAATACTCCCTGTGATTGGCACAGTCCATGTCTTGTTCAGCCCAACCCTCACACCAAATATAGTGAAGCAGTGTGCATTTGATTTCATCTTATTTATTTATTTATTTATTTACTGGATCTCTGATCCAAACTTGCCTTGAAATCCATATATAAATGAAGATGTCCTTGAACCTCTGGTCCTCCTGTCTCTATATCCCAAGTGTTTGGTTTAGAGGCACATACTATCACACCTGGTTTATACTGTACTGGGAATCAGAATGTGGTTCATGCTAGACAAGGACTCCATCAACTGAACTACATCCCAGCCTTAAACATTCAGTTTCACATTTTATATTTAAGTGGTCATCCTTAGTTAGTAGTTACCATACTGGTTCATGTAGGGCTCCCAGAAGCCTAAGTGGGAGGTAGTAGAGGCAGGGAAAGAAATGCAAGCCCTGACATTTTATTGAAGAGATAGCTTTACAACTTGGTACCAGCATGTATTTGACTGCACATGCTTTGGATGTTATTATCTTTATGTAGTTAACCTTGGAACTTGGTAATTCCAGGCTAACCTACCAAAAGCTTTGTCCTAAAGTGAAGTAGGGAATAGTCGCAAAGCCTTGGGTTCTTATAGAATGCTTTGCAAACATTGAAGATTTGTTTAAAAAATTTAATGCATTGGTGCTTAAACTTTTCAGTGTGTGTCTGTGTGTGTGTGTGTGTGTGTGTGTGTGTGTGTGTGTGTGTGTGTGTGTAAATATGCATGCTATGGTACATGTATTAAGATCAAAGGACAATGTGTTGTAGTCAGTTTTTCTTTCCAAGATGTGGGCCCCAGGAATCAAACTCAGGTGGTCAATCTTGATAACAGACACTATTATCCATTTAGTCACCTTGTGGACACTCATTGGTTTTTAAAATGGTAAGAATTAAGACTTTAAGAGTATTAAATAAAACAAATATATTTCCTTCCAGTTACTTCACTGATGGAGCTGTAGTGGTGACTTATTGGGAAACAATGTATTTGGTGTCTTAAATCCCATAAATTCTCTACAGAGGAAGTTACTGAATAGAACTACTGAGAGCAGGTCAGGGCCTAGGCCTGGTGTGTCCAAGTTCTTGGCCTCTTATTCAAGAATGAAATAAAAGCCCACAAAAATTACCAAGTACTGAGGAAACTTAATTCAAAGCAAAACAATAGAACAGTTCAGAATATACTGCAAGAAAGCAGTATTCCTCAGGAGTGAAGATACTCAAGGGCCCTGATTATTGTTTGGGGCTTCCTTCTGTGAGGGTTAAAGGGAGAGGGGGGATATTAAGAGGTTTGGTTTGGAAAGGTTCTGCTTTATTCAGAGTAGAAGTTCTTAGGGAGCCAGCAGTTCAGGATAAGCATCATCTGGTGACTTGGCAGAATGTAAGTACTGGGACATGCAGAATGGGAGGCAGTCTCAACAACAAAGCTCTGGGGTAAGAGTTAGAGTTAGGGAAGATGTGGGCATACAAAGACTTCCTTTCACGCTCTTGGGAGAAGCTGACTTGCATTTATTCTTTGTCCAAGAGAAATGTCACTAAGAGACCTATCTGTTCTTTGAAGGTTAAATTATCATTTTTAATATCACTCTGTATTTAACTTGTTTGGTCTTACAATTCTTCTAAATGGAACTTAAAAGATGACTTGAAAAAGTCACTATGCCATCTAAACAGGATTTAAAAGGTGAGGTGTTGATCTTAATTTTGTTTAGCCTAGGTAATTTTGCAGGAGAGGGAGGACACAGAATTTGTAGAAGGGGGAACTAAAGGGTTTATCTCTAGCCTCTCCCCAATCACTCTGCCCTGAATTTACCCACTAGCACACAGGAGCAGCCCAGTACATATTAGTGAGAAGTCAATGAAACATAACATGAAAGAGGTTGTGCAAAGTACATATCACCTTACAGAATTATAAAATGTTAGAAGCAGAGTGGCCTCTAAGAGATGGTGCCATGGCTTTCTGTAGAGGACCCAGAGGTCCTGGAAGGTCACCCAGAAGATCCCATAGTTAATGTAGTAGTTGAGATTTGCAGCCACATCCCAGAGAATACACATGTCAGGAAGACTCCAACATGCCAAGTAAAAGATATGAGCTGTTTTCAAGCCCAAATCAAGAAACCTGACTGCAGCAAGGATCTACCCTGATCTGCTTTCATTTTAATTGCACAGTGTGAGGAGAATCAGTTAGCAAAATGTGAGGATTGAGTTATTCACGCTAATGCTCAGGTGAAATGGAATTGAATGTGAGGTATATCCAGAGCAAGGGTAACCATGAGACTATTTATTGAACTATAGGGATGACAATCTGCTGAAGGCCAAAGTCATAACTTAGAAATAACAATTTAAACAAACAAGACAGAAGCTTTATGATGTCAATGGCTGGAGCAGGGGTGTGTTGGGGGTAAGATGGGGGACTCATACATAGAAGAGGAGACCACATAAAGGGACTGGTTGAGGAACAGTGAATAAATCCATATGCTAAATCCTAAAAGCAATCCCAAAAGTCCCATATAGTTGCCTACAGAAACAATCAGGAAAAGTTCAGAGTGCCGAAGCTCCTCACTTGTTGAAGCGTGAGGAGCAAGGGTTTCATCCCATTAATGAAAGATGACAGTAAGGATGGCTCAGCAGGGAAGTGTGTGGCAATACAGGCACATCCAGTGCATTGTTGTAGTGGGATATTCACTTTGTCTGCTTCTGTGGCACTGACCACACCCATTGGGGGGTGGAGCCAGGGGCGGAAGTGAACTAGGTCTGAGGAAGAGCTGGGAACGCTCTCTTGCTGGCAGTATGAGGAGAGAAGAGCAACTGGTTCCAACTGCTGGTGTTCATCTGTCTATGTTGTGAGTTATTTCTCCCTGAATAAATATCTATTCGGCCTATTTGTTTATCCTGATCCTTATTAAACCACAATACATTGTGGGTAAGGGGAGCCCAGGATAGGTGAGAGCAAAGGCATGCTTTGACCTATAAAAAAGACATGCCCCAAAGATCAAGGCTACTGACTAAGGTCCAAGATATTTTCTTTGTTGATTGTATAAGCAACTCACTTAATACTTTTTATTAAAGAGAAAGGGGAAAGGTTTTTACCAGTGGCAAATATATTTTAGAAATGGAGGAATTCATTTTATTGACATCATTATGTGGAGTCAAATCTTCTAGTTGACACAGCATACACAATCAACATTGGTTTTTGCACACAAGTTTGGGAACATTTTCTTTTTAAAATTTCCAGTGTTTTTTAAAAGAAATACATTTTTTTATATACTTTCACTTTTTTTCTTCCCTTAAAGAAAGGAAAGAGAGAGGCATCACAGTTCTCAAAACATTACTACCACCACCACTCCCACACATACACTTTTCTCTGGAAATATCAACCACGCCATCTTGTGGCTTTATAGATCTTTGAGTTCCCCATTTAAGTCACAGTTTGAAGTGTGCACACAGTACATTACATTCTCAATGTAAAATATTTATTGTGAAACAAAGGGCAATTACAATGATATCAAATATAAAACCCTTACCCAACATTTATGCCTTAATGCTGGCTTGTGACCTAGGAAGCATCTCTGTGATAACAGCTATGAAGGCCTCTTTTATTTTCAAACTAATGCCATATCCCTTCATCCTTCTCTGTGTCATCTCTCTTTGTTTCTTTGTAGTTATTTTTTTTACAGATTTTTATTAGTTTGTTTCCCCCCTCTGCTCTATTTCAGAATTTAGCATACTCCTTGTGGTGGGAGATTATTTTGTGTGTTTCACCATTATATACCTACCACTTAAAATGACCCCTAGCACACAGTAGGCACTCAACAAGTGTTTTTCAAGACATAACTAATAAACAGAGCTTAATAACTAAAACTTGTGTTTTAAATTAAAAATAAATGAGAGCAGTTGTAGAAAAGCATAAATTAGGAAAATCTTTGTGACTGATGAGAACTGGCTGGCACCTACTCAAAGAATTCAATAAAACTGGCTTAGATACACAACTTTGTTACTTTCAAAACATGCAGCAATCCAGGTCATGTTGCTCAAAGCAAGACTGTTAGAATATGGAATCCATTATTCAGTGATGTGTCATTAGTCATGAGAAGCCCCCTTATAAAAGGTGTGGTCTTTACCAATAAACTGATACCTCTCCGAATCAACAGTCAAGTCAGAACAGCTGGGAAACTCACATTTTGATGTTTGCCATATTCTGTGGGTTATTAAGTGACATTTAGGTAACAGATTTAAGCCCTGCCACTGGGAGGCTGTTACTTGCTGAAGGAACAGATTTTCATGCATAGAAAGAAAGTGCTGGGAGTGTGTCTTCTTGAATATGGACTTATGTCACATCAAACATGCCTTTATTGATATCCAATTTATACTTTGAATTGTGATAAATGCTGTTCACATGCACACACCTAGACACACACACACACACACACACACACACACACACACACACACACACACACACAGAGTGGGAGAATGTAAGAATCTATTGGTAAGCAAGAGGACATTATAGAAAGGTAGAAACAAAAATGTACATTCGCCCAAATGACACAATTTCAGCTTAGCAGACTTCTATGCACTTAGGGAGCATGTTTATAAGTTCCCAGATGTTTGTTAAGGGGAATGTTCACTTCATTAGAAGGCTAACAGCTTTCCCAAGGAAAGTAAAGCACAGACACCTGGAGTGAAGCCTAAGCATATGGAAGGGCAAGCCCTGAATGGCTATTCATCCCACACCCTCTCCTCCCCCAACTCTTGCTTCAGATCCCAGAGAACTGTGTGGATATCAGGAAAGTGATGTCTATTAGCCAAACTGAGTGTATTTGTCACTTGACTCTAATACAGCATATGTTAATATTGCCTTGAGAGTCTGCCAAATTGCAGAAATCAAGGTTGCTTCTTCCAACCTCTGTAGATGTGCAAGAGCAAAGAATTAGACATTCCTGGTGTAGGTGAGATCCAAGGCACACTTTGTATGCCTTGGTCTGTATCTTTTAATCCTGTGAGAGCAAGATCTCTGTTTTGCTCACCAGTGTATCATGGGCCATGCTGACTCACAGTCTGTATGGTGAGACACTTGTAGGTGTGGCTGATGGATAAAAGGGCACAGATTCATATACTTGAAGAGTGAATGAGAGCAGAAGGCAGACCTTAAAGGTTTCAAGGTCCAATGATCCTTGGGACTCCTTAAGTTTTTGGTACATCATATTTTGAGCCTCTTAATTTTGTATGACCTTTTTTGAAATGCCATCTCCCTTTGGCAACTGAGTAATGTTGTCACTTGGGATTAAAAATGATTCTTTTGTAAAATGGCAAGTCATCTTGACATTTCATCTTCAAACCTTTTAACAAATTTCTGTCCTCATATGAAGAAACTATTTGTCCAGAAGAACAGAGATGTCTATCTTGTTACGGGCAGGTACTTATTTGTCTTTACTATCTAGTATTTCTGTAGTCCCAATTCATGCAAACCAATGCTGGCTTTGGAGTTGGATTTTGCTTTACTTCTCTAAATTCAAGCATGTTGTTAAGATTAAATTCACAGTTTCTGCCTTATATCAAGAAACCAATTGGTGTAAGGCAGAAGAAAACAAAATCTAAGGACTCATTCACTTATTCGCAATTTTCTCTCTGAAATCCTAATTTTCTCATATACATTTTAATGCTTCTTGTTGCCTTTCCCTAATGCATACCGTGAAAATTGAAAATTTTACTTTGATATTGATATTTAAGTTTTCCACAAGGAATAATAACAGTTCCCAACAGCAATCTTTGAACACTCTGGAAAGGAGATGGGGCCCCAATTGGACATTTCCACTTGACTCAACCTGAAGCATCTGAACTACAAACTTCACCCTAAAACTGGTTTGAGACTTCTTTGCTCAAGACAACTCATGACTAGCTAGCTGTAATGGTGCACCTTCTTATTACAACCTGGCCAGAGTTTCAAATAGAACTCCAGTCAAGTATTTTCTGCCACACAATGACTACCTACATATGTTACATCCAGTTCTGTTGAAAAATTTGGTTGTTTAAAATTTTCTTCCTACAGGATCCCATGGAGAAATCATCATCCCATTTCAGCAGGAAGTAATCTTGAGATAATGACGCCCCCTTTCCCCACTCTTGGAATTTAAGGATAATATTCATCTTCATAGGGTTGGTCTTAGTTACTTGGGATTGGGTATGAAAGGTGAGACTTAGACTCTGTTATCTCTTTTAGGCAGGAATAGGGTATGGTTGGGAAAGGTATGGTTCCGAATGGATAGGTAGATTAGCCTATCTTCTTGTGAATTATTTAGTAAGAGTGAGACATTAGTATTACAGCTTACATTGTTATATATTCTTATCTGTGGTAACCTATGTAAAATTAAGTTTATTCCCTTCCTGGAAGAATTGTATATTATATTTTGTTATATTGTGTGAAATCTTTCCATTAATGATGTTTTATGCACATTATTCTTGTCATATTCTATGTATGTATACTTTTGTTTGTGTTTAAGACATTTTGTATATTGATACAATTTGGGATATTTGTCTTACTGCCCTTTAGAGCTCTACCTCTTGTTTAGATATTTCTACTCTACCTCTACTTTAGGAATTTTCGTGTGTGTGTGTGCGTGTGTGTGTGTGTGTGTGTGTGTGTGTGTGTGTGTGTGTGTGTATGTATGTGTGTGTATATATATATGTATATATATATATTTAAATATATATATTTAAATGTTTTTATATTAGTACTCTGTTGACATGAGACACTGTTGCTCCTGACAGCACCATGTACTTTCCCGAAAATATGTTGCACACTGTTGTTGCTCCTTCTGGAGTTCATCCTCGCTTCGGTTAATGGTAAGGAACTACCGCAACCTTGACCACTGATTTGGACATGTGGTCCTATGTGCTTGCAGGAGACAAACATGGAAGACTGCTTAACCTTGCCAAGTCAGGGTAAGACAGCCTTTCTACCTCCCTGCCTTTGTTGTGGTCTGTCAAACACTCTTGACCTTAGTCAAAACTGGCTGTACCAACATTGCTGTGAGACCTTGGATGACTGTCCAGGTAGCTTGCTGTTTCTATCCTCGCTGCACCTTTTGGAAGTTGCCCATCCGCACTTCCTGTCTACCCTAGTATCATTATTTTCCTTCTCAGGTCTTGATGAGGTTGTAGATTAAATTATCACAACTATTATTCTCTCTTCCTAGTTAGATATATTAGGTACTAGACTTAAGCTTTCCAGCTTAGGACAACTCTATTGTAAACTCCCTTATGCCTTCACCCTAGGACTAGATATGTGGGTGGTTTTGTTCTCAGTTTTCCTCTTCTTAGAGTACACTTGTTATTCATGTTTCATATATAGTTTTGTATCAAGCTTAAATCTTTTCTTTAGACTAAAAGGGGAATTGTAGTGGGATATTCACTTTGTCTGCTTCTGTGGTACTGACCACACCCATTGAGGGGTGGAGCCAGGGACAGAAGTGACCTATAGAACTAGGTCTGAGAAGGAGAGGGGGAATGCTGGCTTTCTGGCAGTACATGGAGAGAGGAACATCAGGTTCCAACTGCCGTGTTCATCTGTCTGTGTTGTGAGTTGCTTCTCCCTGAATAAACATCTATTCGGCCTATTTGTTTATCCTGACCCTTATTAAACTGCAATACTATCTGGTTTTATAAAACAAAACACTTTTTTATAGTGAATATCCAATCAGAGGAGCCACAGAAAAGGAAGCTGTATCAAAAAGCTGCGTGACTTGTTGAATAACCATGAAGAAGTAATGCACTTGACTGGGCCCTACTTTCCTCTTTTGGATAAGTGTTTCCACTGTCCCTTTCTGCATATGATTTATCATTGAAGTTTTAAACTTCCCTCCCACACCTTACATTTTCATGTAAAAGGTAGGCCGCTGTACAGGCTTCACTAATTATATTGTCAAAATAAAAGTTTACCACAAGGATCCTGCATTCGGGTCCTCAGGACCCATGAATATCTTTCCTTACATGGCACAGTGAACTCCACATACTTGATGAGGCCAATCCTCATCACATTCTAATTGCAAAACAAATAGAACTGTTCTCAACTGCAACCAGAGGAAGACGAGCTCATAAGGATGGAAGAAGGGTCACAGAGAAGCAACACTGGTCGCCTTAGCCAAGAAGAAAGAATACTGTGGTCTGAGGAGTATGAACCGCCTCTCAAAGCTAGAAAAGGCAAGGTCTTTTATGACATTTCCAGAATATAAAACTGCGAACCCTTTTATTACAGCCCACTACAAGATTATAAATATACATTGCTTAAAGTTATAAGTCATGGTTATTTCTTATTATAGCAGTTTAAAAAGTTAATAAACATGTCCTAAAATTGCAAGAAATAGGCAAGAGTCCAGTACTGCATGCAGCTTACTAGGGAAGCTAAGACCTATTGTAAATGTATCTACAATGTTGTTTGGCCTGAGTGTAATACTTATACATATGCACTTATATATACATATATGTATGTAAATTATTTATATGGAAATATATACATAGGTACATGTTTAAATGTATATACAGTCATATGTACAAATGTACACTGTTAGGAACAGCCAGTAAGATTAATTTTTCAGCTCTAGGGCCAGAAAACACTGAATGCTCTAAAAACACAGTTGGCAAATGCCATTCCAGCTGAGGTCATGGTGGTGGGTGAGCAGAGCATACATAGTACAAAACCATGCAGAAGCAAACAGCCTTTACTATACAGCATTTAATTACAAAGGTTTGAGAAACTTGGAGGCTCAAACTAGCACTTATATGCATATGAAATTAAAGTGCTTGCCACATAAGCATTTGTAGATGAGTTCAATCCCCAGAACACCACATTTACCAAAAAAAAAAAAAAAAAAAAAAAGCCATGGTGTTACATACACATTTATAATCCTAGCACTAGAGATGTAGAGACAAGTGCGTTGTTGGAACAACTAGCCAGCTGGTATAGCCCACTGGGGAGCTCCAGGCCAATATATTATTATTATACACACACACACACTCCACGGATTCATTGCTTGCATGTATATTTATACACCACTTGTTTGCAGTGTTACAGAGGCCAGAGGAGGGCACTAGACCTCCCTGAAATTAGAACACTTCCTGCAAGGTTAAAGGTTAATCTTAGCAACACAGCCAGAGTTTCATGTGTGTTTGTTAACTCTCAGCCCCAGGCTCTTTCTCCTCTGTTCAATGGAATTTCAATGGTGGCTTTATAAGAATATCCTAAAAGTCTCCTAAAATGCTGTTATAACTCATAGCACTGCCATTGTCCAAACTTCAGACTGAAACCATGCTTCCTAGGTCAAAGTGTATGATCCCTAAGAGAAGGAGTGGGGGGGGTTTGTTTGTTTGTTTGTTTGTTTGTTTTTTGGGGTTTTTTGCCCACATCTTTCTTGGGTGAACAAGTAAAAGTCATCCCATTTTCTTCAAGGAGAATGAAATGAAATGCCTTAGCTATCAGCTGGTGCTCTGACAATCTCCTCATGCACATGGTACTTGAAAAGTATGGCTTTCTTCTCATCTTCCATGTAATACCATATTATCATATTGTCAGCAATTTCTCAGTGTAATATATTTACTCAGTATTAGATAAAGTTGCTCATTCAGGGCCATTTGATATTAAACTTAACACAAAGATATTATAAAAGTACTTGAAACCCCCAGACTTTTGCTGTAGCAATTTCGTAGATCTTTGCTCCTGATTTTAGTAAATTCAGTCCTTGAAAGAAGAAGCAAACCAAATCTCTACCTGCCAAGTGATACAGTTGTAAGAAAATTCATTTCCCTGTTGATACTTAAGGGGGAGTGGGATTTCAGATTGAAGGAATCTGCATTCCATGGAGATACTTGTTAGTTGTCCCTATGCTAATTTTAAATCTGGAAATGAAATGTATAATGAAAAAGAATTATATGTTAAATGATCCCTACACATTAAATAATCACTTGCAAAGACTGATTTTAATAAACTAGTCTGAAAATGTGAAGAATACAATGTAATTTTTTCTTTTATAGTTCTGAATGTACTCAAAGAATGTTCAGTGTCAGCTGGGCATTGGTGACACACACCTTTAATCTCATCACTCGGGAAGCAGAGGGAGGCCAATTTCTGTGAGTTCAAAGTCAGTCTGGACTACAGAACAAGTTCCAGGACAGGCTCCAAAGCTATAAAAAGAAACCTTGTCTAATAAACAAATAACTTTATTTTCTTGGCTAACTAAAACATTGGCAAGAAAAATATCATTTAAGTAGACAATTTATTTGAATAGTGGCATACTTTACCTAGGAAATTGGTGACATTTCACTGCCTGGTAAAAGAGAATTTGAATCCAGTTTTCCTGTGGGGAACCATGTAGTCTAAATTGGAATTATGGTTTCAGAAATCATTTTAAAACACTCAAGAAATATGTTTGAATGTCTTCACTAAACAAGATACCATATTAGAGTGACAAGAACAGTAATGAGATATTTTGGGCAAATATCTGAACCTCCATTCAACAGATATTTATTGAGCAGTTGCTGGAGTCAGGCAATGCCTTGAGTCCTGGAAATTTAAAACCAACTGAAATCCTTCAATAGTAGAGTTGTGAGCCTGCTTGCCAATACATACATCATAACTAATGAATAAAGCACACTTTGGTTCATGTTGTGACTTAGGCCTATAGGAATCTACAAGAATCCAAAGGGCCAGATGCAGCAGGTAACATCTGAGATAAATCTTATTCATGTTTTGAATTTGCTCAAATTCAAAAGTAAAGGTGATTTGCTGTTAGAACACATTAAAAGATTTTAGTAAATGAAAAACAAATTTTAACAACAGTTCTCCTGACTTGTGAATTTTACAGTAATCAATACTTTGTGAAGACATAACTCCATATAGTTCATCAATGTCTTTCTTTACTGTTTGTATAGTCTTTATCAGCTTTTATTTGGTATTTCAAGAAATTTTATTACCACATGAGCAAACCACTGACTCTGTTAATGTAGATTATGTTTCCCAAAAGCCTTTGTTTTCTGTACTTTGCTGTTGCAGACGATAGTCATCTTTAAGTGAAAACTTCTTTTCCTGCTCTAGAATCAAAACTTGAGCCCAGTCTGCTCCCAACGCATAGTAGTTTATTCACTGCCATTGTGTGATGGTTGGCCCACAACTGGTTTGAGTACAGTCACAAACATAGCTGCTCCCAACTCCCCTTTTAACCCATAATTGTGGCCTCCCCATTTTTTAAACCTGTGAATGCTGATCAATATATGAGAGAACCCATTTGCTCCTTTGTGCTTTCTCTATAGAATAAGACAAGGTAAAAACCCTAACTTCTTTTAAAAGTTCTATTAGTGTGTTAGGTCATGGACAGTAAGGTCATAAGCAGAATCATGGACAATGAATGAATTCAGCCAAGTCAATATCTGGATAGAAAATGAGATGTTTTTGAATGCACCGTAAAAAGAACAGTAGGACGGATAGACTCAGAAGAATTATCTACCAAAAGACTGTGAGACTGTGGGTTTTATCTGGGATCTAGCTTCCTTTTAGATTGAGTTCTCACCACCTAATTCTTGCCATGCAAATGAGTGAATATCTGATTGGTCAATATTTCAATTTTTGCAGCACTGGGTTTGTCGTTAATGTCCACAGCCACACTCACTCACACCATTCCTCTGCTTGTGATTTAGCTGGAAATCAAATCCTGTTTTTCAGTTCTGGACAGTAAAGCTCAAAAATCTGGAAGCTTCTCAGAGAGACACTTTGCCTTGAAATCCCATATCTCATATCTCTGAACTTCTGTTTCTACCATTACATGTTCTTGGACTCTTACCTTCTTGCATCTATCTATCTTATAAGGACCTATCACACTGCATGGAGCTCACTCAGACAACCAAGATAATTTCACCAAGTTTCTAATTTGGCACATTTGCAAGTCCCCTTTTACCATGGAAAGTAGCATATTTATAGGTATATATCTTTGGAGGGCCAATATTCATCTCAATGTATATCCCCCTGTCTCATCTCTTTATCATTTCCTACAGTTTCAGTGAAAGAAATTCTTCTTCCTACAGTGCCTATTGTCCCTGTCCCATACTAATTACCTTCACTATGTTCATTGGTTGTGGGAAGCTTTTCTTTGCAGACAGCCTAGCCAAGATTTGCTTTCCCAGCTCCACATATTCGGGGCTATGGCGCACTAGTCATGGGATATCAGCTCTTTTGTTATGAGTTGTTTTCCCACCTGCCTGGTTCCAGAGCTGTATCAGCTCCAAGTAACACACAAGTAGAACAGAAGAATATGATGTCATGTGGCTTGGAGGTTTTAGCCTATAAGTCCAGCACTTAGGAAGTAGAGGCAGAAGATCTTAAGTTTGAGACTATCCTGGGCTATGTAGTCAAGTCACTTCTGGACTACATAGGAAACTTCTGTTTCATAAAACTAAAAAAAAGTCATCAAAAAATGGAAGGAGGATGGAGGAAGGAAGGGCTCCAAAATAATGTGGGAAATGCCTTTTGTCCTTGAAAAGTGTCAGGAAAGATTTCTAGCTAAGTGCCAATTGAACAGGATGAGGCAGAAAGTAACTTTTTAGGAAAAGAGTTAAATTATAAGCATTTTGTACTCTGTGTATTCATTGATTACATACCTACCTGAGGCATTTGGGTCAATTGCTGTCATCAGCAATATTTATGCATGAGTGTTTCAGAATAATACAAGTTTCACTACTTTTTTTTTTCAACCCAAGCCTGGCAAAGAAAAGGGTTGTGCATGAAAAGGGTGAGTGGAAGGATACTGTGCTTTGCCTGTGGCAGCTCAGTATAAATTCAAAGCAGCATATGTATTGGTTAGGCTATGTATTGGTTAGAATATGGTGGCTTCCCAAGCATCTTGAGCCAGCCCAGGGAGATACTACATGACAAGAAAATGGCCATATGGCAAATCTCAGAAGACATCAGGCTGGGCCACCAGGTGTGAATCTCTGATTCTCTAGACCCTAATTCAGGATAGCAAAGCAGGAGAGCTAATTCAACCTACCTTGTGCATACATGCTCTAGAAACAAAGGACCTTGGGAAGCTGCAGTAGCAGCACAGTGTCTGAAAAGTCAACCCACACAATGATCAATGCAAGCAAATCTTTGCGTATCTCCAGCAGCATCCAGCAAGAGCAGTAATTAAAACTAAGCCACCTGAAGATGGCGCTGATGCGGTAGAAGTGAGAAACACAGTAGAGCTTCCTTCCAGAAACTGTGGGGAATCTTTCTGCTTCAGGCTTGTTTGTCCTCAGCAGAAGACTTACAATTTTGCCAAAACATTGGATGGCTGGCTGCCAGACTTCTTGACAGACTGCAAAATTGAAGTCTGTAGAAAAATTTGATCATGCCCCAGTTTTATTTTATGAAAATCAAACTTTAAATCATCTGTATGTGTACATTTTATTAATAGGTAGTGTTTAAGTTAAACATCAAGATGATAACCTGTGAGCTCATGTCTGCTTACTGGTTCTTCTGCTGTGGTCACATGATACCCAACAAGTATAGCAAAGGAAAGGATTTTGTCTCATAGCCTGGGGGTAGAGTCCAGTAGGGTGGGGAAGTCAGGGTAACAGAAGCATGGTGCAGCAGACCACACTGTGTCCACAATCAGGAGACAGACGGAGATGACTGTTAGTGTCCAACAGAATCCTAGCCAATACAATGGTGCCTTCCATAGTTCCCACATCAGTTACTTAGAAACTCACAGACATATTCAGAAGTTTATTTACTAGGTAATTCTACATCCTGTCTTCTTGTCAAGTTGACAATCCATACATTAACCATCAAAGTGTATGATCTTCAAAGAAATGCCTAGTGTCTGGGATATATTTTCAGTCTGTCTGAGAAGACTCTTTGGAGCCAACATCTGGCTTATTTCCTATTGAGTGGTTTATATATGTGTATGTATGTATATATACATGTATATGTGAGTATACGCGCACACATATACACATATATGTATGTATATGTATATGTATATGTATATGTATATGTATATGTATATGTATATGTATATGTATATGTATATGCTCGTGTGTTTTGACACTCAGTCCCCAGGTGGTGGTGCTGTTTTGGGAGGTTTTGTAATCTTTGGGAAGTAGAGCCTAATGTAAGAAGTGCATCACCAAATGGCAGGCCTTGAGGTCCTATTTCTTGTCCCAATTCTCCTCCCTGATCCACAAAAAAATATGGTCAAACAGCTCTACTTGCCCATGATGTCACAGCTGAGAGATGACCCCACCATGTCTTATCCTCCAAGATAGATTGTTTTCTCAAAGCTCCAAGAAATCAATAACCTCCCTCCTTTTACGGTGCTTCTTGTTGGGTCATGGCAATATGAAACGTGACTAATAGTTTATGCTAAAAAAAAATCATGAAACAGTGATTTAAGCGAAACCAACATTTGTGTAGTATCCTAAACAAAGCAAAGAAACAGTACACAGGGCAACAAGAAGCAAGAGGTGGTTACAGATTCATAGTAAGAGGAGGAGTCTGAGGTTGGTTTAGGCAGTAGTTGAACAAGATCCAGTAAGACAGGACAAAAGTTAGAAAGTCAGAGTGAACAAAGATGTAAGGAGGATTAAAGAGACAAGGCTACTACTTGATATTTCAACTCTTGCTGAGGTTGCTTCTCACACTTTTCTTAATGAAAATGTACAAACAGTGATTCCTGTCCCCTGACACATGCTCTACAATGGGTGGTCTCTTTAAACAATATGTGACATAGAGACTCTTGACAGAATCTGTATTTATATAGCATTGGTGTCAACCTCTACATTCGTAGATTTTTAAAATATGTTATAAAAATAAGCTTTAAAGGGTTTTTTGTTTTGTTTTGTTTTTTGGAACAGAATTTCTTTGTAGCTTTGGATCCTTTCCTAGCTCTTGACAGATCCGCAGAGCTTGGACCTTAACGCTCTGACCCAGGAAAGGCGACACCCCAAATCACTCACAAGAAGCGGTCTTGATGCAAAATGCAAGAGGACATGTTTATTACAAGTTCACTGGGGTCCACAGTCATATGCCTCACAGGGGTAGAGGGCTGAAGTTCCCGAGTACAGAACTGAGACAGCTTTTATAGCGTTACAACAAAGCCTGCACATCATAAACCAATCATCTCATAGCATCAAGAGCCCGCACAGTGTGGGCCAACAATTTAAACCATTTTATAGTTTTTAGACCAATCATTTTAAAGTCATCCAAGCCCGCTCTTTATAGACCAATCAGTTTTCTATGCCCCAGAGGTCTGCATTTGCGCGGGCTCCTAGACCTTTCGCCTATTTACGGGCAGAGGACAGGGTCTGGAATTTAAGATATTTGGGGCTTTTTAGGTAGTATTTTTAAACTTCTAGCTTCCTGGGGTCATTGGAGAGGTAGGCTATAATTTTCCATCCTTACACACTCACTCAGTAGGCGAGGCTAGCCTTGAACTTAAAGAGATCCACCTGCCTCTGCCTCCCAATTGCTGGGGTTAAAGGCATGCGCCACCAGCCCCTGGCACGAAAACATAAGCTTTAAAGTGAATGATACAAAAAAGGCAAGGCTTCAGAGACAAGGACACAGACTAAGATGCTGAAAGCCCTCCAGGCTGTGCTTCTGTCTCATGTGGAAACTGACTTGTGGTCACAATATATTGGGATAGGTTGAAAACAGACTTCTCAAGAATGCCATAAAATTCAGAGAAACACATGCAAAGCACACATGTCAATTTTGAATCAGGGTTAAGTCTTTAACAAACGCTTGCTCACCTTTGAGTGACAGATCAGAAGTAACCCCTGACTTAAAATCAAGTGCTAGCCAGGCTGCCAGGAATCCCAAGTACAGTCATGCTGGACTGCTTCTGTGATTGTGGTTAGTGAAGGCAAAATGCAGCTAAAGAACTACTGCCACCTAGTGACTCTGCAGTGTCATAGCACAACACCTTGCTCACATTTCTCATGTCAGCTGTATAAAAAAACAGTGCGCTGTCAGTCACATAAATCACATCACTAAGAGACAACTATTGTGTGTTAATAGTTTATGTATTTACTGTAATATACTTTAATGGATATTTTAGGGAATATTCCTTCTGCTTGCTTTTTTTTTTCCTTATAAGTTAAATTTAAACAGCCTCAGGCAGGTCCTTCTCAAAGTGTTCCAGCAGAGGCTTTGTGATCATAGGACATAACACTCCAAATGTTACTGCCCTGAGGACCCTCCAGAGGAGCATGAAATGCAGTGGCGGTAAGCTTGATCCTGTTTAGGCATCAGGCAATTTGTATGTGTCTTAATTTTAACCAAGTGGAAATAATCTTAGAAATATTAAGTACATAATTTAAAATATAAAAGTAAATTATAAAATTCACACTTAAATTGTATGGTCATACAATGTGTTTCTGTTTTTAAATACAGTCAAAAATTATTCTTATAGGGTTAAAATATTTAGTATATTATTAATGCCTGAAGCAAATGTTTTTATAAACTTAGAAGAGTCTGTGTGTATCATGTTTACGAAGTCTACAGGCATGTACATATGGTCTCCCATCTTTATATGCATTCATCACTCACTCTCCAACTCACCCAGAATAACTTACAGTACTGGAAGCTTCAGTCAGAGCATTGGGCGTTCACTGTGTGCCAGTTCTCATATTTGGTGCCATATCCTCACTCTGATTAGGTCCTTCGGGAGTTAATATTAAACTATAACAGCCTGCATATTCAGGACAACAATGTTCATACACGCTTTAGCTTTAGAAGTCCTGAGCTAGACCATGTAGCTTAGATATTTGGAAGACTGTAACATCTAGGTTTATATAAAATTGAAATCACTTAAAGATATATTCTTTGAGTTTCTTCCTGTGGCTGAGTGAAACATAATCAATCACACATACATGAAAACCATGCATTTAGCCCTACCTACTCTGAGATGGATATTACTCTTCTACTCCAACTTGGACAGAGCCCTAGGATTTGCTTTTGCCAATTAAATATGATGAGAAGTTGTTATGCTTCCCTCTGAAGGCATTTAGGTGACAGTGATTCATTCCTTCTGCTGTGGCAGCTAGTAATTGTAGAAGAAAATTCCAGTAAGGAGGTGCTACAATAGGAAAGAAGTCTAATGATCCTCCAACAGAGACGATAGTGTCCTGGAACCCCCCCACTCCCCCATATCCACTATATTTGAACAAAAGATGAACCTCTGTTGCATTGAACTAGTGGGATTTTGTCCTTTTATCAAAATATCAAAATGCAATACCATGAATACAGAGCCAAGGAGAAAGATTTAGAAGTTGTTATCTAAAAAATAAGAGAGAAAGTGGAACCTGGGGTCCCTTTCCTGTTTTGTGCCTCTCTGCAGTGATCTTCAGCTATGAGGGAAGTGTCACATGCCATTGAGAATATCCAGGTGATTCGTGAAAACAAATCTATAAAAAAGTTTTAAGAACCATAAATTGCCCAACATTTTGCCATCTTGCAAAATCTTCCCTACTTTACCTGTCAAGTCAGAGATAGATGCAGTAGTAGGAAGTCTCAGTAAATTGCAGCCCTAAGTATTGTCCCAAACAATCATTTTTCTCAAATAACCCAACCCCTATTCAACACACATAGGCTCTGGGGGACCAGAAAATATTACAGCGGCTGTGAAAGCTGTATATAACAATTTCTCCAAACCCTGCATTATTCTACATATAACTGAAATATGAGAGCCATTAATAAAATTGTTGACACTGAAGGAGCCCTGAAATATGCACTGTCTCTGATTATATTCCTGCTTACAGCGCAGGTTTCCCCCTTTCCTCCCCTCTAGACCTGTGTAGAGCAGACAAGATCCATCTTTTATCCACCTGTAACTGGGATTTACAGCATGAGATGCTGAAGTACACATCTCACTTTAATAGCTGCCAGACCCAGCACTTGACACAAGTACAAACACCAGCACGTGATTATGGTTTCTTAATACTCAGGGCTTTAATCCAAGAAGCATGCTGGCTTAGGTTCCCCCCCCCCGCCCCCAGTGAGAGTCCTTGTGATACTAAAAGATGAAGCTATGGATAAATGAGTCCATCCTGGAGGGATGTGATAAAGAACAAATCAAGACAGCGAATCTGAATTGAGGAGAAATAAAAGAAGAAAGAACAGTAGAAAACATACAAATGGGAGCTCTGGAGATTCTAGAGCATGGGGAGACAGAGGGGAGGGAGAGAGAGAGAGAGAGGGGGGGGGAGGGAGGGAGGAAGGGAGGGAGAGAGAGAGAGAGAGAGAGAGAGAGAGAGAGAGAGAGAGAGAGAGAGAGAGAGAGAGAGAGAGAGCAGGCCTGTGCTTTTCTGAGATTACAGTGGTTCTTTCTTGCCCAGACAGTTCTTGATGGACTCAAGGTTCAGACAATTTTACGGGAGCTCCTGAAGGAAGAACGGGAGAGTAAGAGCTTCCTTATTTAAGAAACTAAGTGTTTTGTGTTAGGGACAAGGTTCAACTGGTAAAGTACTTGTGCAAGGACTTGACTTCAGTCTTGAGACCCTGAGTTCAATCTCAATAATCTAAATAAAAGTATTTTTTTAATACAGGCATGATGGTAAGCTTCACTTGTAACGCCATCCAACACTGCAAAGCCAGACAGTAGATCCCTGGGACTCACTGGCCAGCAGCCCTACCTCATTGGTTATTTCCGGGTCAATAAAAGACATTGCTTCAATAAGCAAGGTAGGTGGCTCCTAAGTAATAAAACCCAAGGTTGATTTTTGACCTCCACACTCATTGACATAATGCTTCCCCATGCGCCAAAAAGTGTGAAGTCACACATGCACAAATAGACATAAAATGGATACCAGATGCTTGCTGTATATAGAAGATTCTACAGATAAGAAAAGCTGCAAACTCTGAGTTGACCCTGTGATAACAGTGTGTGTGTGTGTGTGTGTGTGTGTGTGTGTGTGTGTGTGTGTGTGTGTGTACAGAGATATGCACATTTATGGATGACTTGGTTGAATTCTTTCTTCCTTGTTTAACATTCATCATCCCTTTACTCTCTGCTGCATATGCTCTCAGGCAGTCTAGCACTAAATAGCCCTTTAACTAGCTAGAACAATACCTTAGCACCACTAACTCATCCCAATGGCTCACGAAACTGTTTTTAACTTGATCATAAAAGGCACTTATATTGCATACATTATTAAAGAGGACACATCTTGGACACTATTTGTTCTGTTTTTCACACTGGGTAAACTGAGTCCTGAGGATATAAGGTGGCTTTGTCAAGGCCACAGAGTAATTTAGGGACCGAAGGCAGAGTGATATGAAATTGACTGGGACACTCTTGTCAAAAGGTTTTCAATGAGGTTTTCAACTTGCTGTGAGTTTTCAATGAGGCAAGTTTTCTTGGAGGGGGCAGTAAATGTCTTAAAACCTCACATTCAACAGTCTTTGTGGTGTGTGTGTGTGTGTGTGTGTGTGTGTGTGTGTGTGTGTGTGTGTGTGTGTGTGTGTGTGTTCCCTTCCCCTCTTTAAGCTACTACCACCACCACTTCCTTCTTTATGTATCTTATATCATGGTATTTTCCAGTTTTCTTTCTTCAGTGAAATCATGTTGGGAAAACATTATCAGTGCTAAAACAATTCTCTTATGGCATATTTAAATTCTTTTACCACATATTGATTGATCCATTTTCTCTGAGTGAAGCCATTATCACTGGGCTAATTTATATCCTGAAAGTCTTATTTTCCAGGTAATTATCGGCCTTTTGCTGTTCTACCAATTCTTTGCCTCATATTGATGCCTATTAATTTGTGGTTATATATGAGGGTTACTGAAAACTAAAATTGTTTTTAAAATTTGCTCTATTCCAATTGTCCCTGAAACAGTCGATGTGTTTTCTGAATATTCCTTCCCATACTTCCGGGCAGAAGGGAATGCTGCGTAAGGAGGTTTGTTTGCTCAAGGTGAACACTTAAAAACCCAGCCTCCAATTCTTGGTTGGGTGTGGATAGCTTTAGGTCACTTGCTCTTCCTCCCTTGGCACCATCCCGAGCCCTCCGCTGCGTCGCCGGCTGCCTCTTTGGAGCCGCCAGGGGGCGCTGTGGCCCGGAAGCGTGGCGGTGGCTTGGCGCAGACCCTCCCTCCCCCTGCGTCCCGGCACCGCCCTGTCTCCCAGGCTCCTTTGCGGGTAAACAGACATGGCCGACGAGGGGGATCACCCGGACGCTGCGCACAACATGGGCAACCACCTGCCGCTGCTGCCTGGTAACCACCGGGACGGGCGCCTGGCCGCGGGTGGAGAGCGAGGCCCGGGGCCGACCGCGCAGGGCGGACGGGGACAGCAACCCGGGTGCAGCGGCGAGTGGGGGAGCTTCTCATGAGCCTCGAGCGCTGCAGCCCTGCGCTTTCCTCCCGGCCTCTGCCTCCGGGGCTGGGGGGATGTTGCAGCGAGAGGCTTTCGTTTCCCAGAGCAGGGTTCCAGTCCTTGCCATCCTTCTCCTTAGCACACCTCCGTGGGAATGCTCTGGGACCAGGCGACGTCGGAAGCCGGGTTACTTTAGCAGCCGTTACTTCTCCTGCACGTCTGTCTTTTCAATAAGCCTGACAACTAGTATGTACAGAGCGCTTACACGTCACTCGCCACGAAGCGGATGCTTTGCATGCGTTTCTGTTTTTAGGGCGACACCTGACACCTGTTCCGAACCTTGCTGTCCAGGAGAGCTGTATCGACGAGTTGTTAAATTGTGTATACAGTTTAGTGCTGTGCTAGTCTGTCAGCACAACAGGTATCACGTAACTACCTCTCGGTCGAGGCCGTATTTGGTAGGATTTTCGCAGTTTGAAAGTAATATGTTTGCATATTGCTACTCAAGAGAGTGGTATTGCCAATTCCTCTTTCCTGTTCACTTTATGCCCATATACTTTGTGACAGCTTATGTTACAGTACTGAATATTAAAAGTGCATGAACTAGTGGTACATACTAGCCCTAGAATGCTGTACACAACACAGACTGTTGCCCAGATCTTTTGGATCATAAACCAGACAGTGTGTTCGCCATCACCGCACACACCATTCTACTTTAAGGAGGTTCGCGGTTGTGGTGATGCTGAGAATTATAATCTCAGGTGCAGTTCATTTAGGGCGGGATAAGCAAGCGCTGTTAAGGTATCTGGGGTTTGTGTTTGATTCATTGCTATGCTGGATTGGATACCAGGGTCTCTCAAATCCTCTTGAGCTGTGTCTCCAGCTCCTTTTGTAATTCTTCAGGGGTAGGGATTATTCTGGGATTAGAGCAAATGAAGAACGGTCTTGTGATGTAGATTTACTTACGATACAGTTGTGTACTAGCTTAGTTGTAAGTTGTTGAAAACTTGCATCTTTAGTCATTTGAGTTAGGAGCTTTTTTTGTGGGTTGTGAAAAAATAATTTCAGATTTCAGCTATGCTTTGGGTATGAATCTGTTCCCTGGTAGTAGTTTAGCCTGGAGGGAGGAAATGCTGGATGCCATGCCTGTGCATAGAAGGCACCTTTTGTCTAAGTCACTGGTTGTTTGAGAAGCTGTACTGGCTGAAGTTGGTGAAGATAGGTAAGTTGTCTTCAACAGAAGAGATTTCAGTGATGTCAGCACCCCTGTGGATGTGCCAGAGGTTTAGGGAAAGTGGTAGAGTAGAGGGATGCTCATGTCCCGCTGGCACCCACCAGGGTTCCTGCATGAGTCATCAGTAGTTCTGAAAAGTCCATGTGTATTTTCTCAATTTAAAATATAAGAAGCAAGAGGCTCCCAGATGTTGTATATGTAGAATAATGGTTTTCCACATTAGAAGTTTTATTTCTGGGGAAGGTTTGGCTTGCCTGCCCTCTGAATCCATGTAGTGTAAGCTGCTTTGAAAAGTGATCATCTTTAAGTGCTAAGGAAATTGCTTAACATTTTAGGTGTGAAGAATCTATACTGGACAATTCAATGCTCAAAGACAAACATTTCCAAGTGGGAGGAGTAGGTTTTAGCTTTGTTGATGAGAATGGCCACTATATATAACAAATGCATTTAAAGACTAAAGATAGAAAATGTCAGGTGTAAATTTCATACATCTGCAGCCCTTGAGCTAATAGCAGATATTTAAGTTTGCTGTAGGAAGAAGAGAATGACTCTCTCCAAATTTCAAGTAAAATCCAGATTTTTAGAGTTGTAGGTGAAAAAAAAAAGTACATTTGGAATTTTTTTCTCATTGTAGTTTTGTCTTTATCTTTTGACAAAACTTCCCTATTGTCAAGAAAAACTGTTCAGAAATGTTATTATCAACTATCTGTATACATCTTGCAATAGTTATGGTCTTCTCTCTGACAAAGCCTTATATCTAAGAATTCATAATAAAGTTCCAAGCATTTACTTTATTGTAACATCTTTGTATTTTCTGTTAGGAAACTACTTACAGGTGGTTTGATTTAAAAAAAAAAAAAAAAAAAAAAGTAATTTTCACAATGGAAAAGATGACCTATTTGTAATCAAACCATATGCATTTAAAAGTCTTGGGGGGGCAGTTAAAATATATGAACAGAAATGAGATTCAGTGGGTTTTGATTCTTAGTTTAGGCTAGTGTTTCCCAACCTTGAAACTGTCAATATTTCAAGCTGGAGAATCCCTTCAAAGATATCTCTTAAGCGGTACAGGTGCTTAGCAGCATGCCTGGTCAACTCCTAGTATGGATTCCCAAGATTCTTCTAGTTGTGACAGTCTAAGATATTTTAAGATAGTTCCAGATATCATAAAGGGACAAAATTATCCTTGGATTGGGAAATGAAGCCATAGTTGGTGGGAGAAGAACAGTTCCTACTTGATAGAGTAACACCTCTGTAAAGTAGTGGTTTGTTTTGGTGTTTCAGGCTTTCATCTCTGCCCTTGGTAGCATCAAGTTTTAAAGTTTAAGTAATGCAGCTTACTTTTTATAAGTGTGTGTGTGTGTGTGTGTGTGTGTGTGTGTGTGTGTGCAGGTAGACTTCTCAAAGCTCCTTTAACATGTATTTTTCTTTGTGCCATTATTTTTTAAATTTAAAATAACGAAGCAATGTTTTATGAAAATAATTGCAAACATTTCATTTTTAAATATGATGGCGACTGCCAGAAAAGTTGCCACTGGGAAAGCAATGTCCACTGGCAGGTATTAATGGAATTGGTATTGTTTTCCGCTTTAGCAGCTCTTTCTTGCCTGTGTATTTCTTCCTTGCTTTCTTTCTCACAGAAGGACTCTTTATAGCTAAAGTTTGAAAGATCCTTAGAGATTATCTTCAAGCCTTCGTTTTTTTCTTAGATGAAGAAGCTAAGCTTTAATTGGTTGGAATTTATTATGTAAGAGAATTTATTATGTAAGGGGTCAGAATTAGTTTTGATAGAGAAGAGAAAATAATCTATACAGAACTGGACATAATTTAGCTGTTGGGTTGTAAGGCTATACGTGGGGATCTGTGTTCTAAAAGTGCAGTGTGAAAGGAGGGAGAAGGGAATATTACAGTGAAGGAGCCTGATGGCTGTTTCCCCAGCCAGGTGATCAAGGGAACTAGGTCAGCTGGACTACGTGAGGTGAGGAAACACCATGGGCCTCAGCTGAATCCTGAGAATTATGTCCAGCTGATGTAAAGTACCTGAAACATACTCCAAATGATCGCGGTCTCCCCAGACACAGAAGAATAGAACAGTTGGCCTGCCAAAGGCAGCGAAAGAGCCATGATACCTAAATATAATGTGGTGCCCTGGAGGGGAGTCTGTAACAGGAAGAGATTATCCAGAAATCTAAGGAAGTCCAACTAAAGCAAGAAATTTAGTTAATAGTAATGTGCCAGTATTGATGACTTAGTTCTGACAAGAATAATGGTCGGTGCTAACTGTGAAGGAAGGAAGGTAAATTCTTGGCATACAATAATTCTCTTTTTCCAACATTCCTATAGATCTTAAAGTGTTCTAAAATAGTTGATTTTTAAAAATAAGAAAAAGGAGGAAAGTGTAATCGGAGCAGAAAGAGCATAAACCCACTTCCTGCTGCCTCTGCCCAGCTTTTTTAATAAGAATGTCTCTCCTGAGGGCAGAGTATGGGAAGGGAACAGAGCTGGCTTCGTTCTGAATCTCGGTTTTTTTCTTCTCTTACTCTACTTCAGCAGAGAGTGAAGATGAAGAAGATGAAATTGAAATGGAAGTCGAAGACCAGGATAGTAAAGAAGCCAGAAAACCAAACATCATAAACTTTGACACCAGTCTGCCAACGTCACATACAGTATGTAATTTAGTCATTGGCTAATACAGTAGATGGACTGTTAACTGTGCTTGGAAGTTCCTAAATGCATGACTGACTGAAGGATTCCTGCATATTAGCTGACCCTTGAACTTGTGGATGAGGACCGGCATGTAAAATTACATGGCAATGTAATACTATATTCTCATGTGATTCTTGTCTATTTTCTAACATGCAAACATACAACCTTAACTTTTAAATTTATCCTGGGTGTGCCTCTGACGGATCCTACTAGTAACTGGGCCATTAAGAGTGTATTCTTGGTACTGCTGGGATGTGGGTTAGAATTCTACATACTAACATTCTGTCATAAGAATGGTTGTATTTGGACACAGGTGTTTTTGGTTAAAAAAAGGGGGGGGCAGTATTTTGAACTACAAAATACCAATGAGAGATTATTTATCAAAAACTGGGAGTTCTAATTGGAAATACTAGATCAAAAATTAGAGTTTGATGGAGGTGTGCTTATATGACCACACTTACATAAATAAATGTGTGCTCTGTCTAGGGCTTTGACTCTGCTTTATTCTTAATCTGTTAAGGTGTATTAAGTGTCTGTCTTGACTCTGTGTGTTCTTGAATAGTATCTGGGAGCTGATATGGAAGAGTTTCATGGGAGGACTTTACATGATGATGACAGCTGCCAGGTAATTCCGGTCCTTCCACAAGTGATGATGATCCTGATTCCTGGGCAGACGCTACCACTGCAGCTGTCCCACCCACAGGAAGTCAGCATGGTGCGGAATTTAATTCAGAAAGACAGAACCTTTGCAGTTCTCGCGTACAGGTAAGAGGTTAAGTTAATCTGCCTACCATGCTGCCGCCTGTGTTGTCGCAGCCAAGGCCAGTGTGGCAGCCAAGCCCAGCTAGAATTTTGCAGAAGATGTTAGATAAGAATATGAAGCAAGCACTCTTGTCAAAATACAAATTGGGGAATCATTAATATTATTTTCATCACTTTGTAAGTCAGACATTTACTTTTATAATTTAGCTGTGTCTGGCTCTTGAAACACTTGCATGCATTTAAAGGAAAACGTGCCTGGAATCTGAGTTCAGAACTGTTTTTATTCAAAGACAGCCAGGCTTTTATATTTCATAGAGGCTACTATTCCCTTTCAAAACTCACACCACAAAACAGTGGTAAACTGAAGCTGTCCTTTAAGTAGCCTTTGGCAAATGAAGGAAACATGTGGTGGAGACAGGAAATGGAAACAGGAAGCCTCCCATCACCACACACACACACACACACACACACACACACACACACACACACACACACACACACACACACACACACAGTGCTGCTAACTAGCAACTACCATCATTGTCTAACAAAGTGGAAGACTGTTTACTTTGTGAAATGACAGCTAAACACTCTTTAGCCCTCGGTCATTTCAGTGACTCTATGTCTACCTTATTCTAAACTGCAGCTTGCCATCTGGAGACTCGTGTGTTAGCTTTACAATGAGGGTTGACTGCTATAAATGTTTTCCTGTTTGTAGTACTCTTGCCAGTTTTATGTATTTAAAAGCCAAAGCTGAAAACTCTCCCTGTAAATTTTTGTCTTGAAAGTAATGTGCAGGAAAGGGAAGCCCAGTTCGGGACAACGGCAGAGATATATGCTTATCGAGAAGAGCAAGAGTTTGGAATTGAAGTAGTGAAAGTGAAAGCAATTGGACGGCAGAGGTTCAAGGTCCTTGAACTCAGAACACAGTCAGATGGGTAAGAAACTTCAAAGGTTGTAGAGGGACATGATGTTGTGGTAATTCGCTGTGTGCTGATTGATATTTTATAGCTTCATTAGTTCTCTTTGCTCTCTAAGATGAAACCCCACAGTTCCCATGCTCAGTGTTTAGCAGAGTCACTTGTCAAGTGGAAACTAGAGGCTTCAGTTTCAGCCTCATCTCTCAGCCCAGGATGTGACTTAATGTAGAGTGAGGCTGTGGCATTGTTTAAAAATTATTTCTAGGTGATTGTAATATGCCTCTGGAGTTGAGAATGGTAATAAAAGCCCCACAAGAAGTACCACTTGAGGCATGGCTTCTTTGGGATTGGAAAGTTCTCTGCAGCATAGAATAGAAGGCAAAAGCTGTGATCAGTGTTTGCACCAGGACAGGTGTGGTACTGGCAGCATTCCTGTACTGTTTGAAAGCTCCACTGAGTACATCTGCCAACTGCTGCACGTGAGCTGTACCAGCCAGGGAGGTTTGTGGCTGTTTGCAGTGTGCATTTTATGTCCTCCCAAGATACGCTTTATATGAGGAATGAAGAAACACTTTTGTCCTTGCGCTGTGTGAAGTCCAAAAGATTCCTGGGGATCCTGGTGTAGTTCACATGGTTAGCTTCCCATACAATCAGGAAATAGTGTGTTTGTCTTTTCCCATTAAATTCTGCTAATTTAACCCGTTCTCCTAAAAAGGAAATTAATTAGAAGCAAGTGTTTCTCTTATCTGGTGTCATACCTTGTTTCTGGCACACAAGAAGTACCTGTAGTGTCTTACGGGACAGCCTCTGGGTTCTACCTGTTCTAGCCTGTAGTTAGAATTGAAAATTCTGTCATACCTCTTTATTTCGGATGTCATCTGAACATCAATAAAAATGTAAGCTGCATGAGGGCACGATTTGTTGTCTGTTATGTTTATATTGTAAGTAGCTGTAAATATTAATTTATAAAAATGTGTATGAGTTAGACAGCGTTTTGGGAAGAGTAATCATGCAGATATTGGGGATTTTGGGTGGGGTATCCTGACTTGAGGTGCTTGCTTTTCTCCTGATTCTAGAACATTTCTTTGTACAGACTCAAAACCTTTGTAAGTTTGTATTCCTGGGGCCCTCAGGAGACAAGTTACTGGAAAAATGACCTGAAACTTTTGTAATCTACATTTAGGACAGTGTTAAGTGAATGAGTACAAAGTGATGTGGGGTTCTATATTGTGGTATTTAGCTGGTGGTTTTGTTAGTGTGGATTTTGCTGACACTAACAGCTTTTAATTTACTTCCTATATACATGTTGATACAGTCTGATTTTCTTTGAATTTTATTTTCTAGAGGCGACAAAAGAAATTGAATTGGGAGAAAGTATATTTCTATATGTGACTTTAATAATTAGTTGTGTGAAGCTCTAAAACACAAACTGGAAGTAGTAACTGTCAGGAAGTAGTTCAGGAAACATGGTTGCAATGCAGTGAAGGTCAACATCACACTGACAGGTGGACTGGCCTTGGAAAGGGGAATTCTTCCTAGTGTTCTAGAGACTTACTAGATAGATATTGAGCCTCTCAAAAAGATGTGTCTCAATTTGAAAGCCCTTTGTGAAATAAGATTTCTTTGCCTCCACTCCTACCCTCGTCCTGAACCACTGTCATTTAAAATGGGCATGTGAAAGAAACCTTGAAGGTGGTTCAGGCAGTGTCTTGTTTTTGCAAATGAATAATAAGCTAAGTACCAAAGAAGTCACTCGCCCAAAGTTATAAATAAGAAACAGCTGGTTTCATCTACAGCCTGATTCCCAAACTAGCTGTCAGCCATTATACCAAGATTTCTCCTTTGCACATTGGGAACTTAACTCTACAAAATCTGTAGTTTAAGATTCACTCTTTTGCTTTTATTTTTAACCTAAAGGGTACTCCATACAAGAAGTACATTGTTAGCTTCTAACCTTTCCTGTTAAAGGTCTGTTTTTCAAGTGCATAGGCTTTAAAAAATAATAACAACACATAGACATCTTAAAAAATAACACAAAAAAGGGTATATTTGACTTAGTATAGGACTCTTCAGATACAAGTGTACAAAAAAAAAAGAGAGATTAACATCCTGTTGGAATTCTCAGATTTCTTATCTGTCATGTCTGAGATAAGTAATTTTTAGTCAAAAAGTTTGAAGTATATATTACAAACATTTTACCTGAAAATTATAATATTGTAACATTTTGATTTTTGGAGAGACAAAGGTTTTCCTTGAACTGGGTTTGCAGATACATTTGGATGCAGATGCTCCTGGATATTCTTTACACACTACCTGTCTACACTTGTAGGTCTTTTAACAGACATTACAATGTGAGTGCAAAATCTTCAATTTTGCAGTTTTTCCCAAATTTCATGCAATTTTAGTAAAATCGTGTTATAATCATAAAGTAATTGTCATAAACCTGTAAGGAAGAACCACCACACATGTACACACACACTCCAGGCATATTGAACAAGGGTCATGAGGACTCATTTCTTTATCCCCAATTCTGAAAACTGATATGCAGACAAAGATCTGGCATGAATTAGAGGACATTGGTTCCACAGTATCTTCAGTGCAATAAATTTCTGTCTAGAAACAGAGAGGAGAAAGTATGTATGTGTGTGTATGTAATTCTGTCCAAAGTACGTGTGTGTGTGTGTGTGTGTGTGTGTGTGTGTGTGTGTGTGTGTGTGTGTTCCCTTTCTTTCTCTACCCATTTTTGCTGTGTAGATATTAAATGACAAAGAAAGCAGGTATGAGACTCACAGCCTAGAGATTTAGGGATGTAGAGCTGTAATTTCTAAGAAATTGGATGTGTCGGGATAATCTGTAGGCTATATGCTGAGTTTTTAAAATAAATTTTGCTTCATTTGTGCCTGCATATTTATCTCAAATGTATAATTTCTTTTGATTGTACAAGGAGGCTGAAATCTCATATCTTATATTAAGATTTATTAAACAATTATTTTAAGAATTTCATATATACATACATACATACATACATACATACATACATACATACATACATACAGCATTTGGTCCATTTGTTTAAAGCAGGGAACTTGGAAAAATCTTAGTATTTATCATATATTGAGAAACTAACAGTGTATCTTAAAAATGAACAACATGCTTGGTTCTCTTTATTTTAGAATTCAGCAAGCTAAAGTGCAAATTTTGCCAGAGTGTGTGTTGCCGTCAACCATGTCTGCAGTTCAGCTAGAATCACTTAATAAGTGCCAGATATTTCCTTCAAAACCCGTCTCTTGGGAAGACCAGTATTCATGTAAATGGTGGCAGAAATACCAGAAGGTGAGATACTAATTTCTTATGTGTCTTCTAGAAGACAGGTTTCTTTTAAAAAGAGTCACAACTGTACTGACATTTTCTAGACACTGTAGCTCACTTGATCATAGATGAATTTAAAAATAATTCACAGGCAGTTATTTATGAAAGATAACTTGCAGTCATGATGAAATGTCACACACTTGTAAAACACTGTTAATATTAATGCTTATCATGTATGTATTAATGGCCTGTGGCTCTCAATTGCATAGGAACCTTAGAAAACTCTAATCACATATTTGGCTTTTGAGTTAAATTCAGCCTTAAAGGGACAAGATTGTTTGGGCTGGCATTCATGCTGTCCTTTGACTTTTCCAAGGATATTTTTTGTGAGTTGTTTCACAGCATGCTGCTGACGAAAACAGAAATTGACTTGAGAGAGTAAAGTATTGCTTGTTTGGTACTGCAAATATAGCTGAGAGAGTATCCCTTCATAGGGAATGGACCACAGCCCATTCATACACTAAGGATAAATACTGGTTCCACTGCCAGAGGCCCCGTGGTCTGCCCAGGCCTCTTAGCTGTCACCCCCATTTAGGGGGCCTGGTTCGGTCTTATGCTGGTCCCCTTGCTGTCAGTCTGGGGTCCAGCAGCCCCAAACCATCCAGCTGCCGCCATCAGAGCCTTGGCCCTGCCCCCCACCCCCCAGGCCCTTGATGGGGCACATAGCCCCCACCCACTGAATACCCAGAGACCCGGGGCCAGCCCAAACCATCCAGCACTGCATGTTGTATCTTGAGAAAGGGAAAATGTTAGTCAAGTTAATAATCAAGTAGAGATCTTAATTTTCTAAGATTCATTCAGGCTTTGACACTGGTGGGGTTTTTTGTTGTTTGTTTTCTCCCTCCCTCCCTCCCTCCCTCCCTCCCTCCCTCCCTCCCTCCCTCCCTCTCTCTCTCTCTCTCTCTCTCTCTCTCTCTCTCTCTCTCTCTCTCTCCCTCTCTCCCCCTTTTATTTATTTATTTAATATCATGGCCCCTTTCTAAACTCGCTAGAAAGATTGGAAGAGATTTTCCAAATGGCAGACTTTTTCATCCCTCTTGAAATGTATTTCCTTTTGTCCAAGCTGTCAGCCTGTCCATATATAAAGCTTGTCATGTTAATTAGAAGAGTTGACTGAAATGTAAGGCAAGCGATGTGGAAATTAGAAATCTAGTGTTTGATGTTCATCCTACCAGCCTGTGTTAAATAAAGAAGACATGATTATTTGTA
This sequence comes from Cricetiscus sungorus, assembly GCA_030556225.1. Lineage (NCBI taxonomy): Eukaryota > Metazoa > Chordata > Mammalia > Rodentia > Cricetidae > Cricetiscus > Cricetiscus sungorus. The sequence goes on along the minus strand of JANBXA010000735.1, from coordinate 19,383,019 downwards.
TGCATCATGTAGAGCAGGGCAGACATGAGTACAAACTTACAAAGTCGTGACCTTCAAACATGCTCTCACAGGCTGTGTTTTAATGCTGTAGAGTTTATAAGGATACAAATCTTCATTTTTCTGATACCATTTGCAAAAGGGTGTCCGCTACATTGCCCTTCTCTTTACTAACAGTGTCTTACAGGACATTCTTCTGTATCTTTTGATACACAGCACAGTTTCTTTTTAAAGCTGCAGCAGGTTGCTGTATGGTTACACTGTTAATTTATGCAGCTAGCCACCCCTGACACCTGCACTAAAGGTACAGTTTCTCTTTGTACAGGTACATGCATATGCTCAGTCTTGATAGTGAGGTGAAGTGACAGTAAGGGCTTGTAGTTTTATTTTCACAGTCCCTTACAAAAGGAGTTACATACCTGTTGGTATTCATTGTTGCCATGTTTTCATATTAGTATACAACCATGTTTGTGGATCTGATAAGTGTGTTTTGTGGATTTAATTTTAACTTAATTTGCATAACAGCATTTTACTCAAGGTACCTTTTTTTTTTTTTTTGGTCTAAGAAGTTCCTATCCATATTTTTTTTTCCATACTGGCTCACTGGTTTCTAAGACTTCTTGAATTTTATCATCTTTGTAATCACAAGCATGTCCCCTTGTTTGTCATCTGTTAGTGTTGGTTGGTTGTGATGTGCTGCTTTACAGGGGATTTTTACCTTAATTTTTTTTGGTACACTGCCTTAGTGTTCTGAATGGTAACTAATAACTTCCTAAGGTCACACACAATTTTTCTCTTGACAATGGACTCATGACTCCATGTGCACTTTATTCTGGTATGAATGTCACTGTCTCCAGGCTTGTCTCGGTCCCATTTAATTTCTGAGAGTTTGCTTTTGCTCACAGTGATTTAGTGATTTGGAGAGCCCTCTCAGAGCGGATTGGTTTTGTCTTTTACTTCTTCAGTTACTGTGTGAGTCTCTATGTACTGTACTGCTGTGACAAGTCTCAAGTTTGTAAGCATTGTGAGTACCCCCTCTGGCCTTCTTACTGCTCCTTTTATAGTAAACTTTGTAAGATATGTTTCTAAGAGAGGTGGAGTGAGGTATTAACACAGAGACTTGTGATTGTTTTCCCCTTGCACACATACTTTGCATTATACATTTGTGTGGCTACCGCTAGTTTATAAGGCACTAGTATAGTAAAGGTGCCACCAGCTCACAGTGCTGAAGGTAAGAGGGGACTCATGAATTTGAGTGTTGTGTTTGGACAGTTGCTTTGTAAGAACTAACAGTTCTGCTCCCCTTGGTTTGTGTGATTAATCTTAAAAACACATTAAACCCATTTGTTTGTACATGGAATTTTTAGAGTCAGAATAATAATTGGAATAAAGATTTTTAGAAATCCTTTTCTTCAGTGGGAATTGAGACACTAGTTTGGTTATAGGTTGGTGCCATGCAAAAGGATGGTATCATTCAGTGCATTCTTGTCACTGTATTAACATGTCATTTAGCTTGTTTATGATTATGTAAATGATTTGGGTTTGTGTGTCAAAATTACACTTTTGCAGTGCCCTTTATAATACCTTCATTGTTCTAGAAGTGATCATCTTAATGTGAAAAATATGTTTTACTTCTTAGCCAGACATGTGCAGCAACCTAACCTGATACTTTCTCTTGGATTTTTATAATTTAAAGAATTTCTAATTTTAGAAAGATTTCTTCTCCAAAGTATAAACCTTGTGGCCTGTGATTTGCTTTTTTGTTGTGTTTGTGTTAGCCATCTGTAATATTCCAAACACGTAAAAACAATCAGCACATTGAAAACATGGTTAGAATGAGGACCACTCTGTGCAGATCCTGGCTACTTCCCACTACCAAATCCATGACCTCCTATGCCTGGCTTTACTTACCTTTGAAATGGAGATATTTTTAGTAGCCATGCAGTGTTCTAATTGATGGCAAGGTTCTTCCTATAGTGTTAATGGTTTTCATGGTGATTCATGGATAAGTCAGTCATCTGCTCTTACTGGTAACACATCTTTTAAAGTCTGTAATTGAATCATGACAGTAACCCTTGACATAAGGTGTATGGTCTTAGACATAAAGGATAACTTACTGAAGAGGACTTAAGTCTTTTGCTCTGGCCTGTTAGGCTGGATTCCTGAGCTAAGCATGAATAGGAAACCATTCCAGACTATTTTTAGGTAGCCTGAAATAGGAAATTTGTGCCAGGCTACATTTTTTTTTTTTTTTTCTTTCAAGTATCCATTAGTTTGCAGTGTAGCCCATGGGTACTTCAGAAGGTCTATCTCTACATGTGGTAGATTCCTAACACTGGCAAACAATCATTTCCCCTTGAAATACACCTCTAAAAACTAATTCTAGAATTTTTCTTTGACAAGATTACTGAAGAAAATACCTTATGTAGTCTATAGCAATGTTTGTTCAACAGTAATAGGTCTTCTCATCCATTCCCTACCACTCACTGACCCACCCAAAACCGTGAACGGTTCTACAGAATCCATCTGTGTTAAGTACCCCATATTGGCATAACACTTCTTATTCTATACTTGTTACAGCTTAGTTTGTGATACACAGGTACTCATTGTGTTTTACTTGCCTACCATACTCAGTACAGCAATATGTGAGCTTATAGTCTAGAAGCAATAGACTGTACATGTAGCTTAGCTGTATAGTTAGACTACCGTGGTCTGTGTTGAGTGCCATTTGTCACCATCATTTCTCAGAATGCACTTACCATTAAGGTAAGAATACCATTGCAGTAATCACCTATATTATAAGATTGATGGGAGATGTCATTCTGCAAATATGTTTCTCCTTTTGGTTAATGAGTAAAGCACTGTTGGCCAATAGGAAAGCAAGATAGGCGGGACTAGGAGACTAGAAGGAGAGAGGAAGTGGTAGGGAGGAGAGTCAAAATGGAGGATGGAGAGCAACCCCTCTCTCTGGTGAGACCACATGGAAATACTTAGACTAATAGAAATGGGTTAATATTGAAGACAGGGCTAGCCAATAAGTAATGCTAGTAACAGGCTAACAGAATTATATCTAAAACAGTGTCTCTGTGTGTTATTTGGGGCTGGCGTAGTGGTGGGGCCAGACCAGCAGGCGAAGCGGAAAAATTACTCATAAGATTGTGAATACATTTCAGATAATCTATTGGCAATTGTCTTTTAAAAATTAGAAAATGTTTTTGTAGAACTAATCATTTTTAGATGTTACTATTTGTAGTATTCGAGGTTTTTTTTTTTTTCCTTTTAAAAGACATTTTTTTTTTTGTTTCAGAGGAAGTTTCACTGTGCAAATCTGACTTCATGGCCTCGTTGGTTGTATTCATTATATGATGCTGTAAGTAACTTGCCAGAAACTTGTCTTTCATTAGAATTGTCATAGTCCTGACTATATCTTAGCTAAATAAGATGACACATTTGTTGTTACGGAAATTATGATGGTCATGTGAAAGTCACTCTGTAACTAAGAATTCTTACATCACAAAATTGTTTTCCAAACAAGTATATTCATATGTATCTCTACATCACTAGCATATTAACTGATGCATCTACACAGACTTCTGGTGTCAGTTAAAAGTATGCACTGGTATTGCTAACAAAATCAATAAGACAGAATACTTGAAGTATTTGGAGGCAATAACTGCCTTCAATTTCCATTAGTTACTTTGTGGTTTGAGAAAAATGGATATAGTAGTAGCTATTGCAAATAATAAACATTAAATAAATGTTAGTTGTATTTCTTAGTGAATCCCTGCCAAGAAATCTAAAGAACTGGAAAAATAAAACAAGTAATTTGAGCATGTATGATGTATGTACCAGTAAAAGAAAACACAGTTGACCTCTGCCCTTTCCCAGATCTTGAGCCTTACAAAGGTACAGATGCACTCTGGGAAAATGTGTTAATGCCTGGAAAAAGACAGCACTGTTCTGTAGAAACTAGTTGCTAAGTGAGATGTGTAAACAGCAAATGCAGGGGCACACCTCCATTTGCACTGAGACATAGAAAAGTCAGAAGAGGCCAGCTCAAGCAGCAGCCTAGAAGAGCATCAAGAGACATTTAGATTCATATACTTCTTGGGATAGACAGCCTAAGGGCAAGATGCCTGAGAAGTTGGCCTGCTTGCTAGTCACAGGAGTTAGTTAACCAGTTCCACCTTAAAAAACAGACATACCTGGTCTCAGATTAGTTCCAATGCATGATTTTTAAAGAGGCTGAAATTTATTGTGGCTACTTTTATTTTAAACCAGGAAACATTAATGGATAGAATAAAGAAACAGTTACGAGAATGGGATGAAAATCTCAAAGATGATTCTCTTCCTGCAAATCCAATAGGTATGGCAAATACTGCAAGCTGTGGTGTGTTATGGTGGGAAAAGCCTTTAATATTAATTTGTTTACAGTAACCTTTGAATTTTGAAAAGGTTATTTGCATCTCTTTGCTTTGAAAAATCCTTTTTTCCAAGGAATTAGTATTCAAAGCAACAGAAACTTCGTATTTTGTTAAAGTAGATACTTCCTGTTCTTTATAGCGCCTTTACAAGTGAATCTGCTCCAGAACTTAGCTTTATATACATCATCTCTACATTTGTAAGTCAGTTTCATTCAAGTATATGCTTGACATAAGGAAGATAACTGAAATATAAGTATAATTAATGTTTCCTAAGTTTAAAGCCTGAAAACCTCACCCTGTCTTTTAAGACTTTTCTTACAGAGTAGCTGCTTGTCTTCCTATTGATGATGTACTGAGAATTCAACTCCTTAAAATTGGCAGTGCTATTCAACGACTTCGCTGTGAATTAGATATCATGAATAAAGTAAGTAAAGATCACATGTCTGTTGTGTAAATTGTCAGTCGGGCTATATAGAGTTCACACTGTTGAGATCGGGAGTTACTTCTATTGTATAGTAATATAGTCATAATCTGGAGAAGTACTTGTTTATCTGTTCTGGTTTTGTTAAAAAGCTTCTCTAGTCTGATGCTCTGTAATTTAGAACATTCCAAACTTTAGGGATTAGGAACGTTTGAACAGTAAAGTCTTGTGTGCATATATACACACACACACAGAGTCAATACACCTTTGGATAATGTATATTTGAGATTATTTTACAGTCTTTAAGTATTAGTTCTAGGCTTTTCCCTAGGCTTCTTCCTAGATAAGTTTATTCTTGACTTGGGTAATAAGACTATTTTTCCATTTAAACATTTTAGTGTACTTCCCTTTGCTGTAAACAATGTCAAGAAACAGAAATAACAACAAAGAATGAAATATTTAGGTAAGATTTTTATTATATTTCAATACATTTCCAACTTCCCTTTCAGAATTTCTCCTCTAGTGTCTATAAATTATACTCAAGAAAATAGACATAGGGAATTGATTCATTTTGGGGTAAGACTGATCCACAATGCCTCAATTTTTGTGTAAAGTCTGAGATAATGTAGCATTATCTTTCAACTAGTAGCATTATCTTTCAACTAGTTAAGCCATACAGGATCAAACTAGGACATATGTCTGCATATGTGCTAATGCTGTGATACAATTGTTTAACACTATGATAAATTCATTAGGATTATAAAACAAGGCAGTAAATCAAGAAAGTAAACTGCTGTCTGCAAAGCAGCCAACTGTCCAAAGATAAGGAAACGTGACGTTTTCGACAATAATCAAAGAAAATTTTTGAGCAAAAATAGAGCATCTGTGGATGGTTAGGGATGCATGCCTTTAATCCTAGAAGTCAGGAGACAGAGGCAGGCAGATCTCTGTGAGTTCAAGGCCAGCCTGGTCTACAGAGTAGGCTTCAAAGCAATGCAGAGAGAGAAACCCTGTCTCCAAAAAAAAAAAAAAGAAAGAAAAACTGCCAGCCTCCTGTATACTGTACGTATTTGACACAAAATTCAAAACATTAAGAAATATACATCAAAAAAGGAAAAAATTGAAATTAATGTTCTTCTTATTCTCCATGTTGTTGTTTTTTTTTTGTTTTTTTTTTTTTTTTTTTTGTTTCAGTTTATCCTTGTGTGGTCCAATGGCAGCATATGTGAATCCTCATGGATATGTACATGAGACACTGACTGTGTATAAAGCTTCCAACCTGAATCTGATAGGTCGGCCTTCTACAGTACACAGCTGGTTTCCTGGGTAATATGGTTGTGTTCACTGTTTTTTGTTGGCTCTTCGTTTAGTCTTAAGTGAAGCTTCTAGAAATGATACAAGACAAAAAGGACAGAATAGTTTTAACTACATTTCATCAATAGGTAGGAATGAATGTGGGGGAGCATCACTGCATGTTAGAGCAAAAACTGAAATATTTGTCAGCTCATTATAAAACTTTATGGTACAAAGTAACTAGAACTATTGATTGATCCACTGATATGTAGATCAGATGCATTAAGCAGGGACATAACCAGATGGAAAAACAGTAAATCTTGTTATATCTAGCCTGCTATATTCTGAGCCGCCCTTTTACTTTTAAAGTGGCAAAGGAATTAGGGATTAGATTTTACTTGCTATCTTGCAGTTGAAAAAATCCTCTTACTTGACATCATTCTTGACTACTGTAAAGCTAATAAAATGTGTTTAAATGCCGACTACTTCACCCAAGGAAAATGGTAACTTGACAACAGAAATTTGTTTTTGAATTCATGCTCTTTCCCCACTTCATCTGTATCTCCAAGATTGCTCTAACAATAACGCAGTAGAAAACAGTGAGGTTAAGGCTGGAGCAATGTGGCAAATAGCAATATAAAGAAGCTTATAGTAATTATTTGATTTGATACAGTATCAAATTATGAGTTTTATAAATTTGAGGTTTCAGTGAAACTGCATCATGACACGCCTAAATCAAAGGTAAACGAGATTTCCTTAGCTTGTGTTTTCCCTTTTTATAGGTATGCATGGACCATTGCCCAGTGTAAGATTTGTGCAAGCCATATTGGATGGAAATTTACAGCCACCAAAAAAGACATGTCACCTCAAAAATTTTGGGGCTTAACTCGCTCTGCTCTGTTACCCACAATTCCAGAAACTGAAGATGAAATAAGTCCAGACAAAGTAATACTATGTTTGTAAGTGCATTCATTGTAGGGGTGACTTCCTAACAAATTGTATTCTCAAGTCAGATCTGCCCCAGACACCACTGCCTCTGATGTATGTGTATGTATAGTGGTCACAGCATCTGACTACCAAGTTCAAGAGCACACTTGTTCAGAGGATGAAATAGCAGCATAAAACATACAGTTGGGTTCAGAAGTATCTGTTTTAGTAGCTTGGTGCCATTCATTATCCTGTTGAATGTGTGTTATTGAGGGTTAGAAAACATGTTTAAAGTAATGACAGTGGCTGTGGAAAAGGATAAGGGCACCACTGCTCTAAATGATTAATGTTCCAGAGGCTAGGTTGGCAAGCACAAGACAGGCAAGGCAGTGTATTTTATTTTGAAAGGAACAAAGTCCTTTTAATTTTCTTTAGCTTGTCTAAGATACTGATTTGTAAATTTTGAAAATATTAAAGAGTAAAATAAGAAGTTTGAACAGAAAAAATAGCATTTTGTGTATTTGCACTATTTATTTGTAAGAGTCCTTTAAATAGTAGTATATGTGCATTTTGCACTTTAACAGTATATATATTTCTGGGATTATAGCCTTTAGGATATAAAAGTTAAAGTAATTGAAGGGCATCTTTAAATAAAACTGACCAAAATTAATACCTATGTCCAAACCTACACTATTTAGTTTATTAGTTTAATTATGTAAAAGTCAAAAGAGAAGTACAGTAATAAAATGCAATTCCTCAGTGTCATTTTTTAAGTTGCACTTCTATTTCATTCAAGCTGAAGTGAGGCAATTCTGCTTTTTACTTCTGCAGTGTAATATGATCCACCTACTGTTTACCATTACTTGCAGATAGTACTGTTTAGGGAAGTTTACATAACATAGCAGCTTTGCTATCGTTCCATCTGTATACTTCCTGAATAAGTATGCAGTAGAGTGACAACAGCAGGAACTCTATGGTGTAAAATTCAGGTATTTACTAACCTGTGTAAAGTAGTGTTTGCGGCTTCCCTTTTTACAACATAATCCTATTAAACTTCCTCTTATTTGAGCTTCATCACAAGTGATTTTAGCAAACTCCAAAAGCTGTTTGTTCATATAGTACATTGATACCAAGTGACTATGCAGGGAGTCAGTTATAAAATATCAAACTAAACTCTAAGCTATATCCATCTAATTCATAAAGTAGTTGTGGTACTGACACAAAGCCAGTAGTCTCAAGGCCAACTCTTCAGTTATTCCCATAACATTCTAAGCTTTGCACATACAAGGAATTCAGAAAGTCCTGTATAAATGAATGGTATTGTGGACCTATTAACTTTAAAATTCAGCAAACACAGCAAAAACTAGGTAATTACACAAGTATTCTCCAACAGTTACCATATCCACCCAGTGTAAAGAAATGACAGCTACCCTTTTCTCACTAGCACTGGGAAAATTCAGAGTTAAACGTGGATTAAGAAAGAGCATGATGTAGACTTGCTCAGTTTTTCTATACTTTATATTATAGACTGCTCCTGCTGTTTCAGAAGGAAAGAAAACCAGTCTTACCAAGACTTTCCATTGTTCTGTATGGAGCTCATTTTAGGTCTTCTTTATGTAACTTAAAAGTTCATCTTTTTCCATTTGGTAACCGCTTTTTTTCCACTGTTCACGCAACTGCTGTAACAGGGCCCCAATTTCCTTCCCTGAAGAAATGCCCACTTTCCTGATGTCATGTCCACTCACAGGGAACGGTGGGACAGACCACTGCTGCATCTCCTTGAGCAGACCGTGCTCTCCTTGGTACTTCAGCAGCTCACACACACGGGCAATTGCATCCGGTTCCCTTGACTAAGTGACACAGGTTTTCACATATTAAACACTATTTCACTCTACTACTTAAAATACTTACAGAAAGTCTACAGTTTGAAAAAATTACTTAGGCATTTAGTGAACTATTTTTCTGACCAAACCTAATAAATACATACTTACATCTATAACGAAGTCTTGATATGGTCTCAATGGTTCTGAACTATCTGTTGCTTTAATCAAATCTTTCCTGTTTTTAACTATAAATAAACCCAAGTTTTTCTCTTCTTTTGAAATTTTCAATCTCAAATCCAGTTTTGTGACATCATCTTGTACTTTAAATAAAGAGGCCAAAAGAGTCATTGGTTTTGGAGAAAAGCCTTCAACATTTTTACTGACTTTGTTAAATTCTTCTAAATTTGCATTAGCTGGTAAACCTGTATGGCAAAAAAAAAAAGCATTGTATTTAGTTATTAAACCCGCACTTGTCTGTCATACCATGCACTTTTAAGAGTGTACATTCTTTCTCTACTGCTTATTATCAGCCCATCTGCTGCTCTCTTAACTCGCAGGAAACCCTATCATGTTCTTGTTTCTCAGAGCAAGATGTAGCAGGGGGCGCAGAAGCTGTGGTTATGCCAAGTGCACCATTAGATGCCACCTCAGTCATGTTCCTGTCTGCATCCATTACCTACTCTGTAATTGTGTTCCTGTTTGTGATATGTTAGCTATAATTACTGTATTAAATATTCTTGGAGGAGCGCTACCTAGGTCCAACTGCTGTTATTCTCAACCCTTTTTAATGATAAACCAAGCCAACCTGCAAAGCCAGTAAGTGGCATAGCTTCATCAAATCCAAGTGTTCACTATGAACTATTCTTTACCCGTAAACTGTCCTAATCCTTAATCCCACAGTTTCTCTTAAAATTTCATTTAGCCACATATAATTCCTTAGCTATGTGACACAAAACATTTTACCTCATGTACTTTAAACTAGGTATTTTGTTGCTATAAATCCATAGATAACCAATCCTCACCTATGTGAGGAGCCACATCAAGATCATAGATCAGATGGATCAAATGGTTTACATGATCACCAGTAAGAATTTTCTTCAGCTCCACCCAAATCCTCTCTCCGGATATTCCAGCCAAGCCTTTGGCATTTTCTGCAATTGCTTCTAGTGTCTCATGGTCATGGTCACCAGGTTTGTCGACAATTCTGCCATAAAACCTGTAAGACATTTGACATGATTTTTTTTTTCAAGATTAAAAAATGATTATTAAAAAGGAAAAAAAAGAAAAACCTTACAAGCTAAGCATCTGAGTTTTGTTACTTCTATATAGGCATGACTTACCACATAAAATATTTTTTCCATTTTTTACTAGGGGTTATCTGGTATACATCTAAGTGATGGATCAACAAAATTACAATTTAAGTCTTGCTGTTTGGTCTGTTTTTAACAGACTGTTTGCATATACTTGTTTAGAAGACTTGGATTTATTGATAAATATTCATGCTATGCTACACAGTATTCTGAGTGACCTCAAATGTGAACAATGAATGTTAATAGATGTACACTAGACAAGTATGTTTTAGGGGTTTTTTAGGTTAGAATTTGGATTTTTTTTTTTTCTTCTTTCTTAAATCACTGGTAAGAAACTTTCAAGATACAACCTACAGAATGTAAACATCAGATGGGGCATTAGTGCATTAGATTATAGAAGGAATTCAAAAAACAACTGCAAAATGTATAAATGGTCAAAAAGTATATGAATCACATCCGAACACTAGTCACCAATGAAATGCACATGAATCACTCCAATAAGAATGGCTATTATCAAAGGTACAAACGCTAAAGTCAAGCAGAAATATACTTATACATACACTGTGGAAAAGGGAAGACTCCTGAAGACTAGACAGAGGAGGTCAGGTTAGTATCAGGAGATGATCCTGGCTCTCCTGTGTGCACTGTGGCTCACTTGTGAAAAATTGTTGATCAAGTGTCAGAAAGTGTAGCACACTGAGAATGTGGTACAGTAATCTCAAACTTGTGGTTAGCCGAGGCTGGACTTGACCTGAAAGACTTTCATGCCTTACGCTTCCTCAGTGTTAGGACTATAGGCATATGCTACCACTCTTGATGCAATATCCTGTCAATTATAACAATAGACAAAGCTAGAGATGACTGTTTTAAATAATCTAGATACAAAAAAAAATCTAGAAATGCATAATCTCACATGTAGCCCAAAAAAAGGGGTGGATTTAAGTTGAGAATCCTCAGTGGGCACTAAGTTACAGGTACACAAACAAGGTGACATTCTCATCTCTGCTGAATAGAGTGACATAGATAGCCAAAAGCTTGAAGGGGATTGAATGTTTTACTATAAACATGGTACATGTCTGAGGACCTTAAATTACAATGCATCACAACATTACATACACAAGTGAAACAGTTAAAAAGTATGTCTACAAAAATTAAAACCACTGGTACCCTCAAATCTATCCATGCATTTCACACTTCCCTTTGAAGTGTGTACATTTACACTGACTTGTTTTACCACTCATTTAACAGTATTTTCCTTCTGTCAGTGTCATTTTGTAGTGAGGCATCACGTTGTAGAGCATCTCAGATTCTTGAGCTCTATGAAGGCAGCAGACACTTTAAATCATCCTTCACATTGATCAGAACCCCTAGCACAATGTACAGAAAGGACTCAAACCACAGGATCAATGAAGGAAATACATTAATAATTTAAAGCTTTTATATAGAACCCAGCACAAAGAATGGTTTAATTATGCATATTTTCAAAGTCAAAGCCAAAGGGTGCTACCTCATCGCTGAAGACAGGTAACTGGGTGCCTTTCATATTCCCGCTGATATGTACCACACAAAACAGGATAAACCCAGAAACTTTCTATTGCTAAAATTTATAAACTCTTACCTGAAATACCTTAAAATGCGAAGATAATCTTCTTGAATTCTCTGTTTAGCATGTCCAACAAATCGAACTTTTTTATTTTTTAAATCTGCATATCCATTAAAATAATCAAACAAAGTACCATCAAAACCTATTCATTAGAAAAGAGGTAAGAAAATCATTAGCAAGAGTTTAGTGGGAAGGAGAAAAAAAATCATCTGAAAACTACTATACACAGTAAAAATTCAGTAAGGATAAGAAATAAAAATGAACAAAATCAATTTACAACACTTGTATAAAGTGGGAATGGGGGGAGAAGAGCCAACACAAGCTGATTTAAATATAAAACATCAACAGCAATAGGTAATCTAAACATACTCCTAAAATAAGACTAGCAGGAGACCCCACCTCAAAGGAATAAATAATAAGTGGAAGGTAATAGAGAACACTCAATATCTTTTTCCAGTCTCTGTGTACATGCATACATGTGCAAACACACATTTACATACACTCAGACATAATCTTAAACAAAAGCCCAGTAACAGACACAGTAGACTAAAACAACCTTTTTAGGTTTTTTTTATATATATATTTTTATATAAATGTCCTTATTGGCAATAAAAAAAAAAGAAAGACAGCATCTTGCAGAAAATTACAAGCTTAAATAATCTGGGAAAAAGATGTCAGTACCAAAAGAGGCTAATGATTCATTTCCCTTATATGCAAAACCTGTTTTGAAATAAATAGACCCAAGATGGCAAAATACCTACTACCTCAACATTCACAATACTAAGAGAAGGGTTTCTAAGATAGCCTGAACACATACTCAAAATTGAAAAACAAAAAATCATACAAATAAAAATATAAAATCCAGAAATCTTAAAAAGAACATTTCAACCTTAATCACAAGTTTCTGAAAGGTTGTTCAGATTTCTCTCAGACTGGGTAATATCTGTCTGATAACAGGTGTTGACAAAGTAGGCACTCTGGTTCAGCTCACTCTGTGAGCTGACAATACGATCTCTCACATACACATACATACACACACACATACACACACACACATACACACACACGAGAGAGAGAGAGAGAGAGAGAGAGAGAGAGAGAGAGAGAGAGAGAGAGAGAGAGAGAGAGAGAGAGAGAGACTGTAACAAGACCCACTGATACCTCTGTCACTAAAAAGCGGGGAAGAAGGTTGGTCATACTAATTTTACTAGCTTAGAAACAGTGAGCCACTATTAGAGAGAACCACTCATCTTGATTCCCCTTCCAGGGAAAATCACAAACCCACAGATAGCAATTTAGCACAAGAACTAAATAAATGAAAGCATTTATTCAATTAACTAAGAATGTTGGCCAGTGGCCCTGTGAGATACTCCACTGTGCCATCAGGAACAAGAAAAAGTACTACCAGCTTTGGAAAATTACTATCTGTTGATTTAGATGTTTCACATTAAATGCTATTTGGTTATTCTACAACACTGGCAAGCTAAAACTTAAGTCTTAAGTGTTTCCAAGCTGTTCCAAGCTGGATCTAGACATAAGCCAACTCCTGAACCAGAAGAATCTTGATTTACATGACAGTTTCAAAAAGCTCCACAGGAAAACAAACAAAGCAAAAAACAGAAAAAAATAAAAATGTTAGGCAAGCAAATTAAGACTAAGAGTACAACTTTCTTAAGATCCTGTTCTAATACAAGATTGGTAGGATGGCTAACTCTTCCCAGCCCCAACCATGTACAAGCCCCTCATTTCCAGGTCTAGTATTGCAAAAACAAAGGGGGAGGAGTGATAATACCTTTGGAAACAAAGTAACAAGCTATTATCCATACTATTAAAGCTTGAACCAGTGATATTTGAAGGCCTGAAGAGAAAACTAGGCTAAAGCAAGCATTGTTATCATTGTTTGCTCATATATCAAAAACAAAAAACCCTAAAGCTACAAAAAGCATGCATGTATGGCCTCTTAAGCCAGGATACTTCACCTAGAATCCTAATTGTTCAATTTACAAGCTACACATTGGGCATGTTACCATGAGTTAAATGGCATCATATAGTTGTTGAGCAGATTAAATTTATAATGTGCTTATAGCTGTGCTGGGCACATGATAAGGCTCAGCAAACTTGGCAAGATAGCACCAAGAATAGCTTTGTTTTATGTGAAATACTACTTTTAAAGACTTGGGTTTTCTGTTTTAGTGAATTAAACTGAAAATATTCCTGTTGGATAAGACTGTTAAACTAGTGACATAATACCTAGGCTTTGGAAGCTCCCACCATCACTAACTAACCTGAACTACAGCACTTAGCATTCTGCAGTTTTATATATCCTTCTTGCCTAAACTTACTTTCTCAGCCCATGAAACAATAATCAAGCACAAAAAGATTGTGTGAAATTCCAACTATAAAAATTGGTGGAGCAGATAACTCAAGTGTTGACTGTTGCTCCTCACTTTTAATATCACAGAAGATAAAACTGACAGGTGTTTCATTATCTATGGCAAGTCTATTGCTGCTTCCTAAGATTGGATGCTAACAAAGATTTTGAGGTTTTATGTAGAGTCAGTAACAAAGATGTGGTAGTTATTTGCCATTCTATACAACATTAAGTGGACATGTGTATAAAACACAGTGCAGAGAGTGAGCAATATATGGGGGGGTTACACAATTTTTCTTGTACTGTTTAGATACAATGAGTTAACAGACTGAACATGCAAATGTGTCAGGCACTACTATTAAGCAGTGACAGTTATTTACTTCCTTAATCTTCACTATAGTAGAACAAAGGAAACTGGCAGAAATACTCTAGTTTGAAGCTTGGCATGAGTAACACAGAATCTGATCCCAAAGATGTTGGCTTCAGCCAGCAGAATATACCAGCTCTAAGTTAATGCAACTTTTCAAAGTTGGCTAACATTTCCATAGCACAAGTTTACCAAGGAAAGGAAGGAAACACTGACAGACTAAATTCAAAGCTGTCTTGTCTTCTCAAGAGATTACCTAGGAACATAGAGTTTATGGTGAGGTCTCTCCGTTCAGCATCCTTCTGCCAGTCAGTTGTGAATTCTACCTCAGCATGTCTTCCATCAGTGGTGACATCAATCCGAAGTGTGGTAACTTCAAAATTTTCTTCATGAAGCTGCAATTAAACACAAATTTGTTGTTTTGAATTTTAGCATATATGGGTGCCACAGTCACAGACAACACAAGTCTATTGCCTTCTTCCACTATGGGGATTTTAAGGACTAAATTCAAGTTGTCAGGTTGGGCAGCAGATGTCTTTATGTACTGAGTCCCACAAAATTTTTTGTTTTCTTTTTAATTACTTTTTAGTACCACCAAGTATTTTAAAAAATTATCTTCATAAGGTAGGGTGCTGGGATACCTGCCAATTACTTTTATGTCTTTTAAAGTCTATTAGTTTATACATTTAGCTTTGTACAGAAACATACAATTAAAAAAAAATTCAATGAATAGTTTCTTAAAAATACCCACTGTGGTAAGATCAGTTTCAGAGACAAACTTCCAACTGTGAGAAGTGAGGTGGTAGGAAAGCCCTCAATGCATCAGACTCCAGTTATTCCATTTCAGAGCAAGCTCTTCTCTGAAACAGTTAACAGCTCCAGTCTGCAGAGAGGCAAAGAGCAGTTTCTAGAACATATACCACTGAGCAGCTGCTGCTGAAAGAAGTCCTGTGTACCCTAGAAAGAGGCTCCAGCTACAAAGGCTGGTAACACGATGTGACTGATAGGGACATGGAATGTGGGAAGAAGCCCATTTCAAATCAAGCCCACTGGATCATGATAGATGGATGCTGCAGCAACAAATGGTGTATTAGCAACAGTCAAGCAGAGATTTTCAATCAACAGGACTTTGGGTCCTTCTCATTACAAAGTTTATTTTAGCATTCCTGAGTTTCACATACTTTTCCAGATACAAAGCTGTGCCTACAGTCCCATTGCAAACTAAGGCTCTTGAGATACAATTACAGATTAAAGGAAAAGGAACAGACTTGAAGTAGGAAAACTGAAATTATTATCATAAACAATATACTTTCCCTTGCTATACAAAACCACAATGGGCCAAAAATAATGAAAATTTGGAGCACCAGGAACTGTTGATAGTAGAAAGAGACACAATGAAAACAGAATTAAGTAGAAATAACAAAACTTGTCTTTTTTCCCTCATTTCATTTTCAAAATATACAACTGAGCTTATGAATGGCACACAACTCTGTCAACTTCTGATCTCTATTGAAAACTCTGAACAGCATCAGGAGCACTAGCATACACTTTCATAGACTATCAACCAAGGCCATCACTTTGCTGAAGACTGGGAGGATGGGTACACAACCTTTTGACATCATGACACGACATTGTCATCTGCAAGCAGGATGTAATGTACTCATAGCTGTCTGGGGACACATGTGTCCAAGGGGCCCTGCCAGCCAGGACTCATTACAAGTATCATCCAAATATAATGAGAGCTGAAGAATATGCACATTTAAGGAAAACCATTAAGACAAACAGAAAATGCTTAAACTCTGTGTCAAAACAATTATAATAGCGTATAGAAAATAAATATTTTTAATCTCAAACAAGAACTGAACACTAAAAGAAATACAGTCTTGTGTCATATAAGGAAACAAATTTTAACAAAGGGCCTTGGTGTATCACATTATATACATATTATAGCATTGGTGGCAAAAGCATAACATATGCAATAATGTTCAGTACATACTTTACTAATGATAATAAACAACTATGTTGCCAGTTTCTGTGTTTACCACACTACATTTAGTTAATTTAATGTATGTCATATGTCATTCATTTAACAAAGGAGGTATGTTCTAAGAAATTTGTTGCCAGGCAATTTCATTAAAATATTGTTTTTAAACTTTTTACAATAACATCTGAAATGTAAGATATAGCTATAAAAATAGCTCAAGTCCTGTTGCAAATCATCCTCTTTTTTTTTTTAAGAACATTTTGTGAACAAGACACAAATTAGTTTAATTCTACAGGAAAGGGGGAAGTGAGGACCATCAGTATCACTGCTATCCACCCCCAATCTTGGCACACTGGCAAGTTCACAGAGTAACACAAACAGAGCTGGTCTCCCCCATGACTAGTACCTAGTGGGACACGTCCAGAAAGACCTGCCTGATCTGGTAAAATAATACTAAGAACACGTTCTAAATAATGTAGTTATAAACTCAGAACCCGAATTTACCAAGTACTATGGTATTAATAATACCCTGGAATGATGGGGGAAGGGGGAGTTATATGGGCTTGTTGTGGAGAGGGGTGGCAAGGAAACTGAATCACAGAAATGAAGAGCATCTTTAAACCTGCAAATTTAAAACACAATCTACAAACAGAAGACTTACTTGGTTTTACCTTAGAAACTGTAAAAGTGAGGTAAGTATCAAAGTTATATAAGTAGTTCCAATGGAGAAGTATGTGCGGTTTCAGAGGGTAGGAGACACAGACATTTGCAGAGCTTCCTTTCACTCACCCTGGCAGTGATCGTCCCATGCTTCTCTCCTTTGTTATTTATCATGCGAACGCCAGCTGACTGGAACATCTCCTTCATCTGAGTAGGGGTGGCAGTGGTGGCGAAATCCACATCTTGAGGCTTCACCCCATTTAGTAAATCCCTTACTGCTCCTCCTGCTATTCTTAATTCATGATTCTCTTTGGCAAATAATTCTGATGAAAGAAGGTTTTGTTGTTTTTGTTTTAGCATACATGATTAAAGATCAAAACTCATATTAGCACAAGGTCCTGTCATCTATTACAGATAGTAGACATCAATGAACTGAGCAGAGCTATATGAGAACGAAAACAATAGCTAGGAAGTGGTGTGTATGCCTTTAATTCCAGCACTCAGGGAGATCTCTGTGAGTTTGAGCCAGCCTGGTCTACAGATCAAGTTCCAGGACAGCCAGAGCTACACATAGAAACCCTGTCTCAAAAAAAATAAGGTCTAAAATGGTTCTCCTACAGTAGACTTCCCCCTAAAAACTGTAGAAACAGAGAACTTTGAGAATTTCTTTCAGCAGTTGGTTCACAATTCCAAGATGCCTTAAGATCATCATTGTAAGCATGAATTTCAACAGGAAAGCAAGCATTACTGATGGGAGATGTGATTCTGTATATATGTTTATCATACTGTTAATAAAGCCCTGTGGCCAATAGAAAACTAGATAGGTGGGGCTAGGAGACTAGGAGGAGGAAGAGGAAGTAGTAGGTGGAGTCAAGATGTAGCCCGGGAAGGAGCAGGACGCCTACCGCGCGGCTCCCCGATAAGACGACCACGTGGAAATACTTAGATAAGTAGAAATGGGTTAATGATTAAGGCAGAGCTAGCCCTTAAACAATAATGGTAACTGGCCAACAGGATTGTATCAAATACAGAGTCTCTGAGTGTTATTTGGGGCTGGCGCGGCTGTGGGCCCAGACTGGCGGGCTGGCGGGCTGGCGGGCTGGCGGGCTGGCGGAAACTTACATGCTACACATTACACAATTCTGCTTGCTTCTCTATGGTATATGTGTAAACTTTAGAATGGGAATTTTTCTACTTCTTTGGGACAAATGTAGAGACAGTATGAACCTATGATAAATGTTATAACCAAGAACTTTTAAAAAACAAAACTGCACATATTGTTTGAAACCAATTTGAATTTGTGTTATACAAAGCATAAACACTATGCAAAGCATGCCTTGCACACAGTTCATGATCATCCCCACTTTCCAATCAGTTTTAGTCAGTGTTCTCTAGCTACAAATTAAGATAATCTAGCAAGCAAAAGCTTCTACCAATCCAAAGCCAGCAATTTAGTCCTATAGAACAGCTCAATTCATTGTACCTACCACTCTGATGTACCACACCAGTGTATTTTAAACTTGGGTTGATTTACAATTGCCTCTGTTCTAAAAACCAATGAAACTACTTTCATGTTGGAACATGGAATTTGAGGTAATCTAAATCTGTCTTCCCAGGCTCTGGACACTCAAATGACTCCCCTTTTTTTAAGTTGCTAACCAAAGCACAATGTCTTTCTGAAAACATACAATCCTTTTCAGGTCCCACTTCCCAAATTCTCTCCAAAACAAACTAATCCAGGCCCCAATATTGTAAAGCCAGTTCCAAAACCCTCTGTGGCAGGGCGACAGAGCTCTATGGGTAGTATTCTTCTTTTGCTGCAAGAGTAGTTTGGCATGTCCTTGGGTATCATGCATCTGGCTAAACTTGTCCCTAATCACAACTCAACTTGCTTTGCAATCCTCAACTTGTTTTTCTCCCATACTCTTCTTCCACCTACTCTTTTCAAACCGATCAGCCTTTGTACATTTTCTAAAACAATCTTGCCTTAAATAAACATGGGCTCTTGAATAAGATACTACTTCCATAAGCCCTCTCCAATAAGGGTTTGGGCTTCCTAAATTTCCAATCAAATCTCCCAACCAAACCCCCATTAAGGGTCTTTAAAATGTAAAAATCATGTTCACAACTTTCGTAAGACTAATGGAGATGGTCATGTCCCAAACCAACTGACAAACTGTCCAAACTGGGATCTACTTCCTTTAACACCTAAACCAGACTTCTAAACTCTGTGCATATTTTGACACAGGGCTCTTGAGTGTCTTCATCTATCTCCTTGCTCTAGTGCCAGGCCTCTGGTCCCTGAATATCCAGCCTCTATAGCTGGATTGTTCAAAATCAACAGAGTAAACTATACTAGGCAATTTCTCCTCCTACAGATATGCATTGCAATGTCCAAATTCTACAGCACAATACACAAAGGCTCCTATATCTAACTTTTGTCTCATCTCTCTCTAATCTTTGACTCATACTTTTACCTACACCAAGTCTCCCTGAAGCTTACTTCCAACTTTGTTTGCATTGAGTGCTTAACTCCAAACACCTTTCTACCTTGTTCAATCCAGTTCAATGGCCAGTGGGCAAACTTCTTGTCCAGTAACATCAACTAAGAAAAACACTACTTATAAAGAGCACTGAGACAGGCTTGAAGGGTGTGACTACTGGTAAGCTGAGCTGACTGTGCTCTAAACCTAGGAATATATGGGCAGCACAAATTAGAGTTGATGGGTTATTTAAAAAAGAAAAGAAAAAAAAGGGACAGAAGTCAAGGGAGGAAAAAGGTGAGGAAAGGAACTAGAGGCGTTAGGATGATTATGATCAAATTGTAAGGCATTCTGAAAGGATTAAAGTATCTTTTTAAAAATATTCAAGAAATTATATTATTTAACATTTTAAATACTGATTCTGTAAGGGGGGAGCAACAGAGAATGGGAAAGCTATGGGCTGGGAGAGCATATGAAAAAACAAACAGGTTCAATTGATCCAAATTAGAGCTGTTAGGTCTGCAGCACTCAAGTAGCAGCTGATAGCCATTATGGTTACTGAGCATTTGAAATGTGTGAATCTGAACAGAGACGTGCTGTATGTGTTAGACATATCATCCCACATTTCACAAAAATCATACTTCCTTGAGAACTATTACTTTTTCCCATTTCTTCTTAGTTTAAAAATGTAACTTAAAAAGATTATCACATGTAGGTTTATACATTTCTTTTGAACCGCAAATTTCTAGCATTTTTCACTCTGAAAAATCTGTGAAAACAGCATCGTAAACTTGCATTTAAACCATCTACTTCACCAAAGAACCTAAAAAGATGTTCTCCTCAGAAGATACTTAAAATACCATCTTATGTGAAGAATACAAAAGCAGTCTTGTGAATGGCATAATTTTAAAGGACTGGCTCCCCCAGTTTGTTCCAACAGAATTAGTCTACAGGGTTAAAACAAAATCAAACAGGTGTTCATCCTTCCAAGAGTCGGTGGAATGTAGGACAGAATCCCAAGTTTTATGTTTTAAAAGTACCTCAAGGGCCTGTGAGATAGATGTCTGAGTGGTAAGAGCACTAGCTACCAAGCCTGATATCCTGAGTGCATTCCTGGCACATATGGTGGAGACTACTGACTTCTCTAAGCAGTCTCCTGATGTGAACACATGAGAATATGCACCCTGCTCATCCCCAATAATAAAAAGGCACCTCAAGTGCATCCTCGGTGATTTCCATGCCCACACAACTCAGTGTATTCCTGGAAGCCCTTCTTACCATACAACATCATTCGCTCAACTAAAGATAAATACTGACAAAACTGTGGCAAGAGCCATTTTCTGTCTGCATCCCAGACAAGCTTTATAGGTACACACATGGGGGCAAGAAAAGGTAATAGTTTTTACTTCATTCTATTCTCTCAGAAGCATTTGTACAAAGGAAGAAAATGAAACTTCACTGTTTACAAACTGGAGGACATCAGACTACAAATTTAAAATCCAACTCCTTCAGTTAGTTATTTGGAAAATAGAAAAGGGACTTCACTTTCTTAAACACGTGTTTCCTCCTCCTCTACACATCTAGAGGTGTTGGGTCATCTCACTACATAATGTATGGTAAATAGGACTTCTTAGAGACACAGAAAAATTATACTTCACACTACAGTCAACTTCCCACTTCTGGTGATTGGGTTTATGATTTTCAATGTAGGCCTTTCTTTCATTAGCCCTAAATAATTATCTCAACGTTGGCTAAAAGATGTTTCCCTTTTATTCCTCTGTGGTGGACAATTCGAAAAACACAGAGGGCAACCTTAACCTCTCACCTGTCAGGCTCTTCAATCCTTCTGTGAAAAGTGACTGGAATTCTGGAGACTGCAACTTCATTGTAAATAGGTATCGCTTCAGAAGGCACAATCTACTCCAACTACAGCTCAGGACCTGCCTGTGCCAAGGATACAGGCGCCTGTGCATCTGGAGACAGTCACCAACCACACATCTACAAGGCAAACACACGGGGAGGCTAATTAAACTTCATGATGAAGGCAAACACTGCCAAGACGGCTCAACTAGCAAACGCATCTCTCGGGATAAGAACCAGGAAGTGACCCTTTAAAAAACACGAAACCTTTCTGATGGCAGCTACCCAGTGCTGTACTCCTGATACGTTTGCTGTATCCGAAGCAGGAGGGGATGAGAGTCCCAGAAGAAGAACTATTAGACTGGCAGGAAGAGCAGGTCTCCAGGACACTTGAGTTACACGTGCTCATCACCCTCCTCCCCCGCCCACCGTCGGCCTCAGCGTCACTGCCTCCAAAGTTGGAACTTGGCGGGGTTGCCCCGGCAGTTCTGTCCCTCGGCGCGACCTCCGCGAGGCGGCAACCCTTAAAGGAAAAGTGTCGCGCCGCGGGAGCAGCTACCCTCGAGCAGGCCACGTGTGTCTGCAACGCCTGCTTTCGCGCCCAACTCGCCCTGAGACGCGGCCGCCGCCTGCGGCTCTGTAAAGAGACGCCCGGCGCACGCGGTACCGGCGGGCTCGCCTCGGTACCTTAGGAACGCGGCATTCCTACGCCAAGGGCCTGCTTACCCGCCGGCAGCCGCCTCACGCGCACTTCCGGGTCGCGGTGCAGTGACGTCAGCACTACTGAGGATGCGCAGCAAATGAGACGCCGGGACAGGTTCCGCCCACTCTCTCCGGGCGGGGCAAGGTTTTCAAGAGGTGCGGGCTCCTCCTGCGCCTGCGTGCAGTAAAGTAGCGATCCTCTGGCTTTAAATGGAGAAAATGAACCATGCGCGCTTCTGTGTGCTTGAAGTCTCCCAACACGCTTTATCCAAGCAGTTACCGGCTCTGCGCGACCGCTGCCACCTGGTGTGGCGGCTTCACCAGGCAACGTGAAGAAGTTGGGTTTGATTAAGTTCTTTGCAAAGTGGAGAGACTGGCAGAACGTGGGAAAACAGAACTGGGACTTAAAATTCCTGAATCTTTCTAAAAGTTTTTCCTTGAAAAAGAAAGGAGAATGCTTTAGTATTTCTGTGCTTCCTATCATCCGGTCCCTTATCTTCAGGGGACATGGGTGTCTACATTTTCAGGCTACAAACTCCCGGTCCCACTGGAGACACAATGGAGACTTCGTCCAAAGCCTGGAGGGAGCAAAGCTCAGATCCTTGGGCTTTATCCCAGACGACTAAGTGGATAATATTAGGATAAATTCTATAAAAAGAGATAACGGCATTGAGGTAAGAGAAAATGTCTAACGGACAAAATCAATCTCCAAACTAATATAAACAAGTAACAAAAATAACATTATTAGCAAACTGAGTCCCACAATAACATATTCAAGAAAGTAAACTTTAGTTTATTCCTAATGCAAGGAATGAAAGTTAGATTAATGTTCAGAAACCACCGTGCCAACAGACCCTAAAATAGGAGCTACAGAGTCACCAAAGAGACAGAAAATAGCTCTCGTTTTTTATACACTCATTTTAATATTAAAAAGGACTTCCTCAGTTAACAGAAAGAAAAAAATAGTTCTATGATTTTATACAAGAGTCCTTAAAATTCCATCAGGAACCTCTTACAACTGATAAATGCTTGAAGCAAAGTGGTAGAATATAGAATTGCAGAGAAATCAAAGGCACTAGAAGAAGGAATGACCACCCATGCCCTTGGGTTGGTAGAATCAACACTATAAAAATGTCCATTTTACCCAAAACAATCCACACATTTAATGCAATCCCCATAAAAATACCAATATCATTCTTTACAGACATGGTGTCTTAGTTACAGCTGCTGTTGCTGTGAAGAGACACCATGACCACACAACTCTTTATAAAAGAAAAACATTTAAATGGAGTGGGTCACATTTTCACATGTTTAGTTCATTATCATCATAGTATGACATGGTGGCATATAGACAAACATGCTGCTGGAGAAGGAGCTGAGATTCTGTTAGGATGGAAAAATTTAGCCTAATTCTACAGTGAACCCAGGAAGCTGAGAGTCTTAAGTCCCAAGCTGACGGTCACCTACTTTAATGTTTACAGCAGCCTGTGAGTGAATGAACACCCAGAAGCCTGTGCAAAAGCAGACTTCCTAGGCTAAGCGGGGGCAGGGGTAGTTTAAATTAATTTGTCCACACTGGATGCTACAAGGTGATTGGTTCATGATGCACAGGCTTTGTTGTAACCCTGTAAAAGCTGTCTCAATTCTGTACCAGGGGTCGCTCAGCCCTCTACCCTGCATGGCGTATGGCTAATGGTCCCAGTATACTGGAATATAAAGGACCTTATGCATTTGCATCAAGACTGCTTCTTGTGAGTGATTTGGGGGGGGGGGAGGCGCCTTTCCTGAGTGGGAGCGCGAGGGACCACGCTCTTGCAGGTCTTACAATTCCTACATTTTGACTCTCAGACAACAGGAAGTGGTCTGAGACATGGCTTGAGCATATATAAGACCTCAAAGCCCATCTCCACAATGCCACACTTCCTCCAAAAAGGTCATACCTACTCCAACAAAACCATATCTCCTAGTAGTGCTACTCCCTATCAGATTATGGGGGGGGCAATTACATTCAAAGCATCACACATAAGTATATAATATAAACTTAAGTAATATAAACTTAAAATGCCTTTGAAAACACAGAAGACCTGAGATAGCCAAGCAAACCTCTGCAAATGCCTCCAGCATTACACCTTACTTCAAGTTATATTAAAGAGACAGTAATAAAAATAGCATATGAGCTCAAAACTAGACATGTAGGTCCATAGAACAGAATGGAAGACTCAAGCATGAACACACAGGACTACAAATACCTTATTTTTGGCAAAATTGCTGGAAATATTCACTGGAGAAAAGGCAGGCTCTTTAACAAACACTACTGAGAAAACTATATCCACAAGTGTAGAAATGACACTAGATCCTTATCTCTCACCTTACACACACACACACACACACACACACACACACACACACACACACACACAATCAATCAATTTAAACTGATCAAAGATGGTAGATTAAGACCTGAAACTGAAAATTTCAAAAGAGAAAGTGAGAAGGGCTAGGATACTGTCATGGATTCTGGAATGTGTTAACAGATGACTGCTATACTGAGGGAGCCTGGAGGCCAGCACTGGCTTTGGTATGCTAATTAGCGCCATAGGTAGCCATTTATCCTTTCTGTTTGAAATAAGGGAAATGACTCCTTTTGATAGAGTGGAACTGGCCTGACAAGTTTCTGAGGAACACTGGCTTTTATTTAACAACCAGAAATCCTCCTATAGACAGATTGAGCCCATTTCTGGATATTTGGACTGCCTTTTGGAGTTTGGGGAATTGTAATCAATCTCCTTTGAACCTTACACTGGAGAGGATGTCTTATCACTGCAACAAAAGGCTAACTAATACAAAGTCTTTAATCTTTCAGTACTTATTATGTAATAAAAGAAAAAAGGAAAAATTTTGTAGCACCTGCGCTACAATCTGCTCCACTTATTGGGTGAAGGCCTAGAGATTGAAATAAGAGACAAGACAGTGGGCTATTCATTCAACAGCAATGTCTGAATGCCCAGCTCCTTATGCTCATTGCCGAATGCCGAATGCTGTTTATTGAGCGGAAGGAGAGGGCTTATATACTGACTCCAGCACAGTAGAAAACAACAGGGTTTTCAGGCTTAGCTCCTCCCCAGCAGATGTGTGTTAGCAAAACAGGAAGAGTACCAATAAGAACTCCAGAGCAAGATGTTTCAGCCAACAGCTTCAGGCTCACTCAAGGTACCTCGGGGTCCATGCAGGGCCCTACAATATTAGAGAAAACAACAAAGAAGCTTTTAACCACAACTAATGTGTTAGGAATGTCTCAGGATTTAAGATGACTATATAAAAACTCTAGTGTTACATTCTAGCAGTAAAAAATGTACAATGAAAACATCCATAGTTTATGCAGAAATAAATGCATGTTTGTCAAACAATGTGTACAGATACTTGCTCAGGGAAAATCAAATATATATTTATTACTTAACTTACTTGATTAAAATCAAATATATATTACATTGCGAGGGAAATTAAAATCACACTGAGTCACTATTAAAAATATCTACATGATGTTTAAAACTAGCACTACCACGTGCTGGTGAAGATTTAAAGTGAGCAGAATTCTCATATGCTGTTGATGGAAACAAATTGATCCAGCTACTTTTAGAAAGCACTGTGACATAACTTACGGCTCAGTAGCTATACCACAAAATGCTAAGATGTGAAAAAATATGCTAACATTTAAAAGGCTGCAGATATCTCCATGTTCAAGAGTACCAGAGGGAGGTGTGTCGGGCACTCAATAGTCACTTTCTCAGACTCAGGGACCAAAGGGGAAACTTACCTAATTGCTGCTGGTGGATGGGGTGCTGAGCCATTGGTGAGCCAAAAGGTGAGTTATTAGAGGTGAACTGGAGATAAGGAATAGGGTCTGGTCCAGATTAGCCCCCTGAGGGAAAATGCAGGCACTAGGAGAGCCTACCCAAGTTTTCAGCACCAAATATAAGTGTTACAGCTGAGATGAAATGGTATCCCCACACAAAGTCACACCATACAACAAACCTCACATAAAAGACTTTTTGGGAGAGAAAAACCCAGGAGGGTGGCTGGCTCTGCTTAGGTGAGAAACAGCAGGAAACTGAGCAGAGGAAGGAGTTTGTGAAGCTTTTCTCTTTTTGGGGGGTGGTGGGGGGTGGGCAGTTTGGAACTTCTAAGAATGAAGATTTCCTGGTGGAAATTGGTACCATTTCAAGTCCAGAAATTGGGAATTTTACTATGTAGGGTGGTATATAGGCAGAGTGCCCCTGTATCACAGCAGCTGTTCTCAAATAACCACACTGAGATTTATTATTAATTATAAATGTCCTGCCAATAGCTCAGGCTTGTTATTAGCTAACTCTTACATTTAAAATTAACTCATATTTTAATGTATTTTTTATAGTATTTAAATAATATTTTTGTCCTTTATTTTACATACTGACTATAGTTTTCCCTCCCATCTACCCTTCTCCCCTCTACTCTGTTTCCATTCAGAAAGGGACAGGTCTCCCACATAACCCATACTTCTTATCTACACTCTGCCACGTGGCTTGGTACCTTTTCTCAGTATGGCAAATTCATCTCCTCCTTTCCATATCTCCTCACAATTCTCAGACTCCTCCTTTTCCTCTTTGTGATCTCTTTTTGTCTGTAAGCCTCGCCTAACCTCTACCTGTCCAGCTCTTGGCCAGTCAGCTTCTTTATTAACCCAATTACAGAGACATACATTCATACAGTATGAAGGAATATGCATTGGCTCTAGGCCTTGGTTACTTGAGAGCTCAGCTTCAACTAGATTTTTTTTTTTTTGTCTAGATACCCTAAAATTATCTTTCTACAGCAAATTTCTTGCCTTGCCTCTCTGTTTTATAGAAGTAGGCTTGTCTCTGGTTTCTCTGATCATTCTGCCTGCTTACTCTCTAAGGACATACATATTTCAGCAGCTAGGCAGCTGGGGAGGGAAAGGAACACCATGGAAAGTTCGACAAAAGTGCAATAGGATTTGCTGCATTTGATAACATCAAGTGCTTTCCTGGTTTTCCCTTTTTGGCTTTTAGGCTGGTTGTACGATTTCCATCTGGGGGAATAGCTCAGTTGGTAATGTGCTTGATGTTCAAGCATGAGGAACTAAGGCCAGTCCCTAGGACCCAAGTAAAATGAATCAAGGCATGAGGGCACACACTTATAGTCCCAGAATTGGGGAAGCAGAAGTAGGTAGATACCTTGAGAGCTTACTGTGCAGTAAGCAGAACTGACAGGTGCAAGATTAGTGAGAGACATCCCCGAAAATAAGATGACCAGGTTCCTAAAAATAATAACAGAGGTTGAGCTCTGTCCTAAACACACACACACACACACACACACACACACACACACACACACACACACACACACACACGAGCGCCCAATATACATATATATTTACTCTTACATAAAGACAGACACCCCCACACACATCAGCCTTACATAAGCACACACACACACACACACACACACACACACACACACACAAAAAAAAAAAAAAACAGCTTAATATAAGTAGAACATATAAGTAGAACTCCCCATTCACTCAAGTCCCTTCAGTCTCTACCCTCCTCACCTTACCCTCCTCGCTAGAGTCATCCACATCTTTATACTCAATGGAGAAGGCAAATGGACTCTTCTTACTGTGCTGGACATTAATAACATTGTGATCCACTTGAGAAAGACATTTTAGGCAATATTTATATAAGCCTGGAAATAATGTGATTATGACCTGATATTGCAGTCTGCAATTCAGGGGTGCAGTGTGTCCCCAAAGCCTCCTCCCCTTCCGCCTTTCCTCTGTAAGTGACACACAGTAATTTGTTGAAAAAAAAGAAAGTTCTTTCAGGCATGTGTGCTCTTCTGTGAAACAACAAAAAGTACCTGTTTGAAGAAAAAGTCATTCCCTAGTTTTGTTCTCATAAAAGTTTAATAGAAGCCAACTAAAGTTTAAGATCTCCCAGAGGACAAATAAAGATATTTCTCAGCAAATGTAGAATCGCAGTTTCCATTGGTGCTGGGGGATCTTACACACAAATGCAATTTTATTTTACATTTAAAAGAGGTAGGTAAATAGACGAATCAATTTGAGCTGCTCTGAAATTTCATACCGGGTCATTAATTTTAAAAGATTGGACTTCAATAATAATTAAGAGTACAGAGGCCCAAGGGTAAAGACAAAAGAATCACCTTCACAATTCTGAGTTTTCCATAGCTTCAGATTAGAGTAAGGAGGAGTCGCTGTCGTATGGCGTGGCTCCCCAGGGCACTGTTAAGCTCCAAGTGTAGGTTTGCATGGAACAATCTACTGCCATAGCAGGAACTACCTCCCTCGTGCAGCACCTGTACCTGCTTTGTGTGCTGGCTCCCAACAAAGATTCAGAAACACCAAAGCTAGAGTAAAACAGACACCTGTTCTCTGACCCGCCCAGGGTTTCGGATTTGAGATGATTAACGGCTCCGGCAGCCAACGTTGCAGTGGGGACAGAAATACAAACACCAGTATCAGTTCAGTAGCAGCACAAAATAAAAATGTACAAGCAGTAGTCAACGAGGAATAGGGAGGCAAGAGGGGACTTCATGGACCAGATGACATTCAGAGTCAATTGTGAATTCATCAGGGGGTTCTCAGGAAGAATTAATTACTCACCAGCCATTAGCAACTAAATATTCCATCCAAGTCATAAATGTATCATCTTCTTTAAAAACAACTACAGCATTTGTAGAACAAAGATTTCTGCCATCCCAGGTAATGTGAATTTGGGAAACATCACAAAGTAGCTGTTCTATGTAAATTCTCTAAGCCTCAGTTTACTTGCCTGTAAAACAGATCTATGGGGGCTACAGTAATATGTGCATAGCAAAAGACTGTGATGCACAGAGCTTCTTTCTTTACTGAAACAAAAGGTTACTTGTCATTAATAGAGTGTTTAACTGAACAGCTTTTGTTCTCCTTTTCTCTGTAATATGTATATTTTGTGTGTGCATAGGTTGGAGGAGATTGTTGGGTATCCTTTGTGGTTTGAGGCAAGATATCTCCCTGAGACCTTGAATTTTTTCAGCTAGGCTACCCACCAGGAAGCCCCAGCCATTCTTTTATCTCCAACCTCTGCAGCCCTGGGGTTATAGGCGCATGGAGTACCTCACTCAGCCAGTTATGTAGGTGCAGGTGTGGGAACACAGACCATCATAATACTCAGCTCATTATGTAGGTGCAGCTGTGAACACAAACCAACGCACTTGTAGTAGAAACAAGAGCTCCTAACCTATGAGATATCCCTCTAGCTCATTTGTTAGAGTCCATACATTTAGGCTTATTTCCTGTCTGACTTTCAGAGTAAAGACCTGGCTGGTGGACAGGCTGTTGTATAAAGAACTGGGAAAGTTTCGGCTTCTGGGAGTCTCTGTCGCACAAAAACAAGTTTTAATTTCAAGGAAACAAGATGAGTTTCCGCTATATAGTTTTCCCAATAACTTCCTGGGATTCAGATCAAATTTTGTTAGGGAGACTTCTAGTTGTCGTACAAGAGGACACAACCTTAAAGAAAATTGAGTCTTGTATGCACCTACCACTGCCAACAAGGAAGATGCGACTCTGGGAAGGTCTTGTTCATGCAGTTTTAATCAGGATCCTTTAACATGTTCTTCTGACCCGCGGGACCCCTGCACAGGCTTAAATCCCCTTGCCCTAACCAACCCCAGTGAGCTACATGGACCCTGCAGATAGGTTACTCTAATTCGGAAGCAGACAGGCTGAACAGACTTAACCAAATAAGGGCTTGTTTACGCCAGAGAGCGCTCACCCTTGGGGAGGTGGAAGGTGGAAGCCAGCACCATATTTAAGGCATGGCACTTTGCAGCTCTCTACAGAGTCCCCCTTCTGCAAGCCACATCAAGTTCCTCAACTATGATTTGGGGTTCATAAGCCTTCCTCATTCCATACTGGACTGTTGATTGGTCTGATCTTGTAAGTCTTATGCAGACAACCATCACTGCTGTGAGTTCATCAATGCAGTGGTCCCATCATGTTCAGAAGACACCGTTTGCCCTCCTAGTTTTCCCTAATCTTTCCTCTCTTCCATGGGCAATTGTTCTCTGTGAGTTTCTGTATCAACTGCCAACCACAAAGAAACTTCTCTTGTGAAATCTAAGAGTTTCACTAATCTACCACATATAAATTTTTATGTGAACACACACATTCAGTCTTATTTGTGGGTATCTGCCTAAAATAACTGGATGACATAATTTACATTCCTAGGAAAGATATTGGAAGTTCATCATCCATACTTGTTACCATCTGTATCTTAGCCATCGTAGTGGGTTATAAAGAGGTTGCCACACTGTGGTTTGACTTGAAAATCTCCCGTTACTAATGTACATATGCATATTGGCTACTGGTACATGTTTTATAGGTATATATCTGCTCAAATTCTTCGATGAGTTTCAACTTACATTATTTTTCTTCTCATTGCTGTGTTATATCTTTAAAAAAGTTGGATTTTTCTAAGAACAAGATTTGGTGAAATCTCAGATGACCTATTCCTCTTTTGTTACTTGCAGTTTTGTGACTCATTTTTTAAAAACCTGTATAGTTCAAGCTCATGGTCTTAGTCACTATTCTATTGATGTGAAAAGACACTATGACCAAGGCAGCTCTTATTAAAGAAAGCAACTAATTGGAAGCTGGTTTCAGAGGTTTAGGCCATTATCATCACAGCAGGAAGCATGATGGCAATGGCATGCAGAGAGGCATTGGAACAGAAGCTGAGATCTCATCCTGATCTGTAGGCAGAGAGCAAGAGAGGGAGAGGGAAAGAGGCTTTGGATTGTATCACTCCCAGTGATACACTTTGTCCAACAAGGCCACACCTCCAAATCTTTTTCTAATAGTGCTACTTCCTGAAGACTAAGCATTCAAATATATGAGTTTATGGGGACTGTTCTTATTCCAACCACCAAACCCAGGAGGGTTATGCTTATTTTCTTCTGAATGTTTTATACTTTTCCCTCTTATATCAGTCAAGGTTTTCTAAAGGAACAGAACTGATAGTGTGTGTGTGTGTGTGTGTGTGTGTGTGTGTGTGTGTGTGTGTGTATTTATAACACATACATATATATTTGTAAAGATACACACACACACACATACACACACACACACACACACACACACACACACACGAAAACACACATATATGCATATATAAAGAGAGGGTGAGGGAGAGAGGGCGCTTACAGGCTGAGGTCTAGCTGGTCAAACACCAACAATAGCTTCCTACAAATGAAAATTCAAGAATCCAGTTGTTCAGTCATGAGTGAACTTGTGAACAAGACAAAGAGCAAGCAGGCAAAGAGCAAAAGTTTCCTTCTCCCATGTACTTTATATAGGAAATCAACAGAAGGTGTGTCCCATATTAAAGGTGGATCTTTCTACCTCAAAAGATATGGATTAAAGAAGGGTCTTACCATTTCAAATGAGTTAATTAAGAAAACAATCCCCTACAGGTGTACCCAGCTGCTTGGGTTTTTGTTAATTCCAGATGTAGTCAAGTTGCCAACCAATAATAGCTATCATATCTCTTATGCTCATGTGTTTTATTTCTACCAAGTTGATTTTTGCATAAGTTGTAAAATAAGTTCAATATCATCTCTCTCTCTCTCTCTCTCTCTCTCTCTCTCTCTCTCTCTCTCTCTCTCTCTCTTTCTGTATTCTGGAAAGGACTTAAATTTCCTCCATTGAGTTGTATTAGTTCCCTTCTTACAAATCACCTCGTTGGACTGGGGAGACAGCTATGTTGATAAGACACTTTTTGCACAAACATGAGAAGCAGAATTTGGAGGCTTAGAGTTTGTGTCCCCAGAATCCACATAAATGTTTGTGATGTCTGCCTGCAGCGCCAGTACACTGATACAGAGAGCCCCAGGGCAGGCTGCTTTCCAGTTAGAAGTTCATTGGAGAGACCCTACCTCAATAAATAAAGTAAAGGTATATATGAGGACACCAGATGGCAATTCTGAAGTTACACACACACACACACACACACACACACACACACACACACACACACCTATATATACATACTATATAAATTATTTGCAAAAATATCAATTGATCATATATCTCAGAGTTTACTTCTGGATTGTCAGTTCTGTTCTGTTGATCAGTATGTGTTCAATATTTTTTTAAGTAGATCAGTGTGATTCCAATATTTTTAAGTAATTTTTGTTCGTGCATTTGTAAAAATAATTGTAGTATATGAGAAACACATGAATAAAGTAAAAGAAATATTAATTCTGGTGCATTAGAAGGAATTGTTTTACTTTCAGTTCTTTACTGACCTATATGTCTGTGGCTTGACAAGTGCAGATGACAGAGTACACTTTGGGCTTAAGACTTTTGATTGTCGGCTTGATTCTGCTATATGATCTAGGCCTTAGAATATCACTGAGCAGATAAGCAACATGAGCTTAAATGGTTGATCTTGCCCTCTGGTACTTTGGATATCATTGTAAAAAGAATGTGCCTGAAGTAGTCCTAGTCCCAAATGCCAGAAGATGCCTTAACCAAACCTGAACTCACTGTGTGATCTGGAACCTAATGTAAAATAAGCCAGACTCCAGTGAAAAATAAGGCATGCTTGTTAGAAACAGATGCCTTTCAGTGACGACAACTGACATGACAGTGTCTGTTCTGAGTGAATAGTTAAGATACCTACAACTTAGTGATAATCTCTTCTTCCTCCTATTCTTCATATGATTAAAATCATCATTATGAAAGTGTGTGTGTGTGTGTGTGTGTGTGTGTGTGTGTGTGTGTGTGTACACATGCATGCAAACATATGTACACTCTCTTATGCTTTTTCTATAATAGGTACTAATCAAAAACTCTTGCTAATGCTAAACATAGTGGTACACACCTATAACCCCACAACTTAGAAGAGGCAAAAGATTCAGGATTTCAAATTCATGCCTGCCTACATAATGAGTCTGTTGTCAGCCTAGGGTATGTAAGACCCTCAATTAAAAAGGGTCTCAAAAAAAGCCCACATAAAGAAGCCTACCATAATCACTTATCTTATATCCACATGAGTGAAGCTTGAGGAGCTGTATCTATTTCACCCATCCCTATATTACTTTTTCAATTGTAAGGAAGGATACAATGCATTTCTGTCACTTCAGTATAAACCTTGGTCTATATATCACACTAATAAGTGCATTTAAGCAGAGCTCAAGGGGAAGCCATTGCATCTTGCTCCCCATGTAATGACAATTCAGATTTCACCTATGCCATTTGCTAAATCCTCACTGTTTCATTTCTTATGGAATGAGGCAGATTAAAAAAAAAAAAAACTAATTTTGTGAATTCTTCTAGAATGTTTCACTGTGTCTTTGGATGCATATTTTATCTTAAAGAATGAAACTGATGCCATAAAATGTAAACTATGTAAACTATGTAAATCCTTGCCTTTTTTCATTTCCTTTTAGGTAACAGGAAAACACGGGAGACATATGAGCATATTATTGGTGCTTTGTATTGGTGTAGTAAGTTAAAGCATCAAACCATATCCTTAAAAAAATGGTATACAGGAGCATAGCCAGAATAATTTTCTGAAAATCTTCAGAGAGTCTGGCATGGTGCAAATCTGAATTTTGTAAATGCATTTTAGTAAACATGTAAGAAATATATCATATGTTAAAAGCAGTCTTTTGAAATACAAAATAACATCCTCAGGGTGATTAATAAATATTTTCAATGTTCTTTAGTGATGGACCTGCTGCATCAAAACTGAGATACACAGGACTCCGAAGAGCAAGGGCAGATGGATGGAAGTCCACCTAAACTTTCCTGGACAGCTCTCAGCAACGAGCTAGAGCTCTTTCTGCTTCTTGTCTCACTTCTTCTTTCCCCAAGGAGAATCACATTTTTCAGCTCATCAAATAATAATTGATCTGGTTTCACTTTGGCAACTGTTTAAAGCGGTTACCTTGGGAACCCCCAAGAACACACACAGTATTGTACTCACACTGTGTGGACGCTGAGCCTTGTAGAAGTTTCCTTCAGGGGACTCATCATTTATTATCTCACAAACAGAAACATTGATCTAGCCTCCACAATAGCCTTTCTGTCTGCCCTGAAGGGATGGCTGCCTGTCTTCTTTGAAAGACTCCTGTTCTGGCTTCTCTAGGGACCAGGATTCCTGCACCAGGTACTCCTACAGCTGAGCCTTCAGCTGGCCTTCCAGAGGCAGCTACCAAGATCAGGCTCAACTAGTGCACTGAACACAGTTCTTGTGTACACACATGTGGATTGAGACCCTCAGGAGTTGCATATCAGATATGTACCTTGCAATTCATAACAGTAGTAAAATTAGAGTTATGAAGTAGCAACAAAATAATGTTATGACGGGGGGTCACTACAACATGAGGAACAGTATTAAAGGATAACTGCATTGGGAAGGTTGAGAGCCACTCTAAACCGTAATTAAAGGGGGGGGGGTCTGTGCTAGTCATTCTGCTGGAAATTCCTCAGACTGAAATGCCCCAAAATAAGCAGGGGCCAGGAAAATCTAAATGCATTTGCATCAACTGTAACAGCAACAAGGGCTGGATGCTCTACTGGATACTAAGAGATGACTCAGGGAAAGTATGTTAAGTGTGCCTTGCTTTGGGAACTCACTGCCAGGGCTCATGAAGGATGAGCTGGGTCAAGCTAGACAGATGCTAGCAATTTATTACACTCAGACCCTTAGGTGCTCCTCTCCCCACATGTTCACTTAAGGGAACAGGACTTGATAACAAAGCAGGAGTCTGAGGGCCTGAGAAATGCAGGTCAGGTTCTGGGTGGAGGGAACTCCATGTGTCAGGCCCTGCAACCTGTCAACGCATAAGCCTACTGTTGGGATAGTGACCACACACAGTGGCTTCTGGTCCCAGTGAAGCTTAAATATTCTAACTCCCAAAGGCAGCACCCTATCATCCTCAGG
This sequence comes from Cricetiscus sungorus, assembly GCA_030556225.1. Classification (NCBI taxonomy): domain Eukaryota; kingdom Metazoa; phylum Chordata; class Mammalia; order Rodentia; family Cricetidae; genus Cricetiscus; species Cricetiscus sungorus. The sequence goes on along the minus strand of JANBXA010000735.1, from coordinate 19,347,781 downwards.
GGCTAAGACTTGCAGAGTTAGCAGGTTGTGACTGTCTGGAGGAGCCAAGCCTTTTGTCATATAACAGTCACTGAGAGTCCAGTGTGACTCCGCTTTAATGGGTTTGCTCTCTTGGGGACCACCTTCCAAAGAGCAGTCAGTGGCCTTTCCACTGTAAGGAAACTGCATGTGACTTCTTCACCATTACAGCTCTGATGATGAAAGAGTAAAGAACAGCCACACAGTCAAACCCTGCACCCACAGATAAGATTCACAGCTGCTGTCTTACATCACGTAGCCACCCTCACTTCTCAGCAAGTGGAACTCAAACACTTGACTCACTGCATGGCTGGTAGGGCACACAAATACTGTTTCTATGACTAGCCTGGAGACACACCTAGGATCCCCAACAAAAGGAGGGGCTGAAAAAGAGAAATAATAATTCGTAAGCATATAGCCAATGCTTCAATAGAGAAAAGAGGAAACAGATCGCTTCACAGCCCTGATATCAGCAGGGACAGAGCAAACACTGGAGATACCAAACGCAAAGAAACTCACTGGACAGGTCCCGGCTATGCGGTTCTATTTTTGGTGGTCGTTCTGTGTCTGATGCGCTCATTCACACCAAGGTGAGTCTTGTTAAAGTAACATCTGATGCTTTGTCAATGCTCCTGGAAATAGAAGACATTTGTTTTCTGCTTCTGTAGACACCTTAGAAGATTAAAAGGAGTATGTATCTAGTGATAAGACCTCTTCAAAAATATGTGAGTTTTGAAAATAGGTTACAGAGTCTAGATAGTGTCATGAATAAGTTTCAGAGCTAATTTCAGACATTACAAATTCAGAGACAAACAACAATAAGGAAATGATGTCATAGTATAACTGAAGGTATTTTTGCTTTTGGTTTCTGCTGAAATTTCTTTGGATCCATGACTTTTTCATTTTACCTAAAATGTACAAAAAGCTTATGAAATATCTTCCTCACCCTTATACTCATTAGTTTAATTAGTTACCTAAAGCCAGGGAAATATATTCTATATACATGCAGAGAATGAATAGAAAGGAAGCAATAAAAAAAAAAAGAAACAGAAAAAGGAAGGGGAAAGACAGAAAAAAAGAATTTAATGAATTAGAATTAACATTTCATCACCTGCTATTTCTGCTTATTGTTCATAAGTTCCTTTCTATAGTTGTCTGGAGCTAAATCTACGTACTTGTTATTAAAAGCATACATGTTGAAATATGATAAAGTTTTGGAAATCAAACTGTCTCATTTGTTTAACATTACTTAAAATGCAATGTGGGGAAATTTTTAAGTAAGGCACTCATGGAACCAGGCATGCTAGGTGTTCCCCACACAGTCCCAACAGCTGATCTCTGCTGTCCCTTTGCTCATGTTGAACAGACCCGCCTTTGCTCATCAGGGCTGGGTAATGACTTGTCCCTATTCTTTACAGGACCAAACCTAATAGGCACGTGTGCTGCACCTGACAGAGTGCTAGGTTTTGGGGCTCTGATGGGAAATCAGACACGGCAGCTGTGGTCCTCAGCTTTCAATGGTGAGAACCTGTGGAACTGACAGGATCGTCCACAGACAGGTATGTCCACCAATGAGGAGGCTTCTATGTGAATAACGCTTAGTACCAAATGAGATTGGCACGATGTATTTAAGTATTGAGATACTTGTACCAAACACCTTTTCTATAGAGAACATTAGGGTGGCAGCTATGTGCATCTCGACATATGGAATGTTTTCTGTTTGTGACCACAACTTGAACCTGAGGGTGATATTTTAGGATTACTTTAGAAAATAATTTGAAAGTATAGTAGTGGGAAACAAAGTGTTGCACGTGTCATCCTGTTGCTCATTTATATTCTTTATGAGCATGTCCAGTTTTTCACTGTGGGGGTAACACAATGCATAACCTTTGCTTTATGCATTCATCCCCCCAGTCCAGATTGGATTTCATGGCTGACTATGCTGCACAGGGTTAAAAAAGAGAAAGAAATTCTTTCCTTGCAATAATCTAAAAGAACATGAATCCACCCAGTGGCTTTTCAATTTCTACTACTCAGGTTGTACTTGGAATTAGGTGTTAGCACAAGTCACCCACAAAGGTTCTAAAAATAAGGCTACCAACATAATTTTGGTTATAAAATGAATTCTCCAGGCAGAAAAAAATTGGAAAGGGAAAGTTTTATTTCTGAACTTCAGCAGAATTTGACTGATTCTCAAGAACAATGGGGAAGTCCATCATAAATGGCTAAAGCAAGATTCAACTTAATTTCTAGAAACATTTGTCATGAGAGAGACTGCATGCTTCTTTTCTTTTAAATTTCAAGGAGGGCACTCCAAAGTTTTAAGTTTACTCACAGAAATGTTACATGACAAAATTCCTTCTGATCACCCTCAAAGATAGAGCATGTATTTCTAATTGTAGGTAGGCAATCTTGATTTATTTTATTCTTCTTAATTTGCATCTTAATTTAACAATGTAATGACTTTGGGTTGCATTTTAGTTGATATCCTAGAGAAAAACTAGGTAGATACATTGTCATCATGAGATTATACAAAAAAAAATAAAGCTACTGTATTAACTATATTTAAATATGATGACTTACAGCTCAGTTGATAATAGTGTAACTTTGAATGTAAGAACCAAAGAGCTTGAATCTTTTTTATCCCTAACCAAAGATGACAGTTCCTATCAAGGGCTTATGTGCTTTAAACAGCCACACAGAAACCAAACAGAGAAGTGTTTGGGGAAACTGAGTCAGCTAATCACAGGAAAGACAGAGTCAAATGTTGGAGCTCCAGTAATATCCAGCCTTTGCTGGAATTTATCTGCCCAACTTTGAAATATCCGTGGCCTATCTGAGCACCTTGTGCTTTCATAGAACAAATGATTTTTTTTTCCTCAAAGATGTTGTTTATGGCATAGAAAACTTAGGAGACAAAAAATATGTTGCCATTAATGGCCAAAACTTAGTAAAAAATGTTTGAGCGATCAAACTTGAAAGAGAATTCTATTTTTAGCAGCTATAAAATCAAAATACAAGGTAAATTCTAGTAGAGAGTGCTTACTGATATAAAATATTCAATTATCTCCCCACTGAGATATTCAGCGGAGTCATTATTTACTTCAACAATTTAATTGCAAAGGATAAACAGATGTTTGTTATTTTTACAAGCACTGTGTTTAGACACTTCCTGTTCTATCAGTCTGTAAAAGTCACTACAGGGTATTAATTTTGAGGGTTTTTTTTTCCTGACCTAGAATTCCTGTTAATGAAAATTAGTGAAGGTAGGGCAAATTAAACATCATGTCAGGAAATGCTGACATCTGAAGACGGAGCTTTCAGAACTTGAAGTAGCCTCTATCTTTGCTGTTACTAAGCACATTCATTGCAACTGAGCTTCGTAGACTTAGTGCATTAGAAATGCTTCCCTTTTGCTCATGAAAAGCCTGGTTTGTTGAAAATTTAGAAGACTATTACAGCTTCTGTTTTCATTGTCATGATCATTATCCGTATAAAAATTTATTTATATAGGGTGGGGGTGTCACAGAAATAGAAATAGGATTATTTTGGTGAAAACGGGCATAACTCTGATAAATTTATTTGAAAAAAGGAGAAAAGAAAGGAAGGAAGAAAAGAAAAGGAGAGAAGGAAGGAAGGAGGGAGGGAAGGGGAGGCAGAGAGGGAGAGAGGGAGGAAGGAAGAAAAACAAGGAAGAAAGGAAAGAATTGGAATACTTCTGTATGCTGTCCTTTATGGTTGTTGTGTTATTACTCCAACATGAGCAGTAATAGCATTATGTTAAGTAAGATGTTGTAAAATGTGATTAAATAATGAAGTATTAATTTTTAGAACTTATCCATTTAATGAAGTTCTCTGTCTTGCCTGCACTGGAATTAGGCTTTGAAAATGTCTTGCCATTTAGATGATTTTAAGTAAAATTTCTTATTAATTTTTAAGAAATTATTTATTGGGAAAGTGCTGTCTAACAAAGATCTTCCATATTCTAAGCAAGGTTATTCAGCTGAGCTAGCTCCTAGCCATGTAAGTCACTTGAATTACTATCAAGTTGCAAAAGCATATGTTTTTTGTCTTTTGGTTTTTTTTTTTTTTTGTCTGAAGATTGAGGTATGGTCCAAGTTCACACCACACACACACACACACACACACACACACACACACACACACACACACACACACAAATTAATAATGTCTTATTTTTTTTTTTACATGAGGAGGTACAGCTCAGATGGAAGCCACACATACTTTTCATCCTTAAAGTTGAGCTCCAGAAGATCTCTGGGAAAAACTCCAGGTCTCTAATCTACAGGTCCCAATAGAAGCTGTTGATCCCCTCTTTGAACTCAAGGGTTGAGACTGTCTGCTTCTCCTCATTCACTTAGCCTCCATCCTCATTCTACTCTCCATCCATCCCACTGTCAAGTTGTTTTCTGAAGGGAGAAATACTTACTCTTTTCCCAAGTGTGTGAACATGTTCTTTTTCCCTGTCCTGTTCTCATTTGGGTCCGTAATTAAATCATCTTCCCCCAAAATCCCACACATTTATCTTGGACTTTAAAAGGAAGTTTATGTTTCTTACATTACAAATTGTTACCAATGTAAGTTTCTTGTCATATTGACTTGAAGGGAAAGGGTGGTGGGGATTGAACCTAGGATTTCCTAGGTAACACTCTACCACCAAGCCCCTAATTTAAAAACACATGAATGGAACTGATAGTGTTTATGTTTATTATTAATTGCTTAGAATTTTTCCCATCTTGAGACCTGCTCTAATGTCCTGAATACCAGTCCTCTCCTGTTTTCTTCCTTTTCTTCTAGCTCTACACATTTGCTCAGTGAAATTCTAGTGGAATCTCTCCTTGTGTGTATTATGAACTTTAATTCACCTTCTGTGAGTCAAATCAGACGCCTCTTTGCACCTATTGTGTCCCGACACATCACACTGTGGGCAATGTCTCAATTATTTATTCTCAATTAATTATTGATTGGCATGTCATTCTGTCCCAACAGATCATGATTCTACAACCCAAGGGCAAAGCCCCATATGTTTGCATTCCCAGCATGCAAAAGAGATCATAAGCAGTTGCTAAGTGACCTGATCTTATGTTAGAAAGTAGCTGTCAGCTTTCCTTAGAAATGACAATGTGATGATCTGGAATTTGTCTTTTACATTTCCCATAGGATCTGACCATCATGCTGCCTACATTACTAATTCTTGTGGGGGCTTGGGCAACATTGCAAGCTGACTTACTTTCTGACAGAAAGGGTAAGGACCTTCTATCTAATAATTTTGCTTTTGTTAAAGTATATTATAAAAAAGGTAATGTTATTTTCTCTGAAATAAATATTCAATTAGGACATTGTTACAAAACAGTATAAACTCTTGAGAGTTAAGAAAGTGGTGTGGGCAGAAATGTAAATTGTATGCTTCAGTAGGAAATTCAATTCTAAGAGTGTATATGTGCAACATGGAAGTAAGCAGCCTCTGGAGGCCACATTTAGAACCCTTACCTCGACTGGGAATTTCGTGAAAGGCCTCACAAGAAGCAAGAACAAACTTCTACCATTTTTCTTTTCATTTTTCCCCTGAAATTTGTTGATCTAAGGGTTTAGTATGATGATGGAGGTTAAGAGAGGAAAACTGTTTGATGGCATCAGCCCAGTTCTGTTTATAACTCTCTATAAAGACCATATTCTATCTTGGTACTGCCCTGAACATAGCCACTGTCCACATAACCACCAAGCTGCTCAAATGTACACAGTGTAGCTTGAGCAATGAACTTTAGGGTTTAGCTACGTAATTTAGATTTGAAAAGCTATGGTAGCCAGTGGCTGCTGGAATAAAGGTGAACTACATAGACAGTCCTGGAAACTCTTGCATGTCAGACACAGGTGCAGGGTCATGAAGGGCTTGTAAAGGTCAATGGAAAACACTGACAATTTAGTAAATGAATACATTTAAGATTGTGTGTTTCACAATGTATAATGCTGCCCTTGTTTGGGTGAAAAATTTTAAGACATTGTTTAAACATCTGCCCAGAAAAACATAACAAAATAAGATGTGAATTGATTTTTTTTACTTTCTTCTTATTGCTCACTGTGTTTTACTGCATTTCTACAATGAATACTGAGTCCTTAATTAAGTGAAATATTTTATTTTGAAAGCAAATTCTTTTTTCTATTCAAATACTTTTGTCTGTGGCTCATAATGAGAAATAAATACACTTTACATTGTGAATCATTGATCTTACAAATAAGAAGGTACTTTAATGCAATAGAAACTAGATGTCCATGAGACAAATGTTTCAAGTCCAATATATGCTCCCCTAGCCTGTCTGGTGTGCTCTATTTATCTTCCATACTACTGTGAAAATGAAAGAAAGGGGGTTTGAACTCCAGAAGTAATTATATCCCATTCACTGGTTATGAGGCTTATTATGAAAACTAGAGCTTTAATGAGTAACAATATGGTAGATTATTCATACTCAATAAAACCACGTTAAAGTTACAGGTAATAACTGGATGATGAACTAGCAATAATTTTAAAGAAACTTTTGCCAAATTACTTCTGTATCATATATTCTAATAAGCCACAGCAAATCAGTATGTTATTTAATAAAATAATTAAAGTATTTTAAGGACTGGGAATGTAGCTCAGTGATAAAATACCTGTCCTACATTCACTGGCCCCGAGTTTCACCCCAAGCACCATATATAAAAAGTAGTTATGGACAATTGAACACTGTACCATTTTTTTGAATCCTTAGTTTTACTTCTACCACCTGTCAATTTTACCATTAAAGCTACTGGATTATCTCAAGTTCTTTTACACTGGGACCCAAATCCTGACCAAGAGCAAAGGAATGTTGATCTACAATATCATGTGAAAATAAATGTTCCACAAGAAGATGAAGTGAGTACTGGCTCTGATGACAATCACTACTGAGAGTGAATATTCTTTTTTAAACTGCATTTTTCTTCAGGAAGTGAAATTCTTGATAAAGAACAGCCAATTACTAAAAATCTTCTTGTGTTGCCAGTAGGATTTGTAAAGTGGATAGGACTCGTGCTTATTATTCAAAATGGAACAGTAGCATAGAAGGCTTTATCTCAAGGAAAATTCCCCTTTTCTCTCTCTCTCTCTCGTGTGTGTGTGTGTGTGTGTGTGTGTGTGCGTGTGTGTGTGTGTGTGTGTGTGTGTGTGCGTGCGTGTGTGTGTGTGTGTGTGTGTGTGTGTGTGTGTGTGTGTGAGAGAGAGAGAGAGAGAGAGAGAGAGAGAGAGAGAGAGAAATAGAGATAGAGAGAGAATGCACAAGTGTGTGTTATGAACTTTTGACTACTGTGTGTCTGTGTCTATGTTCATGTGGGTGTATATGGAAGGGTATGACACTTTGCTCGATTCCTCTCCAAAACCATTTGTTTTTAAGAGAAGTCTCTCACTGAATTGCAAGCTAGGTGTCAGGGATCCACCTACCTCTGCCCTACCCCTAGTGTTGGGGTTACATGCTGTCATGTGCCTTAAATTTTACATGTATTTGGGGACCCAAACTCAAGTTGTTGTATTCACACAACAGTCACTTTATTGACTGAGCCATCTTCCAAGACTATTTACCAACTTTTAAAGTGTAATGCATTTAATAGTACTGTTTATATATCTTCTAAAATGTCAATAAAACTAGAAGAACGTAGTGATCAAAATGGTACAAGGGAAAGGTATAGTATAGGGTCAGAAAATCCAAGGTGAAGGCCAAGGTCATTCACTACCTATGTTTATATCCTAAGGTCTTGAGTTATATTTCAAGATTTATAATGAAGATAGGCTAACACACCTGCTGTGTATCACATTTGTAGTAAGGCTAAAGAAAAGGATATGTGCTTTGTACTAACCATTTGGGAGTAAACATGAAATTTTAAAGAATTTTCTGTCAAGAAGTGCTCCTGGAGAGGAGACTGGCATGACAGATAAGAATCAAAGGGGAATTGAGATTTAATTACAACATTTTTTTTGTTGTTAAAAGAGGAATATATTCATATGTCACTGAGAAACTATTAATATTACAATGCCTCTTTTCTAAGAAAATTACTTCATTCCATTTTTACTTATTATCATTTTCAAAGTGGAGTAAAAGGCCTATTTGATTAATGTTATTTTCTGCTATATGCTATGACTGACGTATTTTATTTTAGTATAATACCAGGAAGACTGAAAGCAAATATGTGGCCCCCCTTCATAATGGCTTTGCAGCTAATGTGAGGAGCATCTTATGGAGAAGTAACTCTTTCCTGGCCAGTAGTTGGGTATCTGCTGAACTCAAAGCTTCACCAGGTAAAGGAGACACAGGACATCTAAATTTCATATTCTGCACTTCTCAGAATGGGAAAGAAAGCCACTTTTCTCTTGCCCAGCACCTCACCTTCCAATCTCCTTCATAGCACCCCCATTCTAACCACAGCTCTCAGGCAATCCAGGTTCACCTGTTTCAGCTCTGCAAGCACACCCCTGCATCTACACAGGTTTCCTGTGGAAGCTGGGCTTCCTGGTATACATAAGCAGAGATAGCTCTGATTGAACATTTTAACACAGAAATACACAAATACAAAAGGAAAAAAAGGAGGTAGGCCATCGGATCCTAAGATACGCAACTTCCTAAATCATATGCATCTTAGCCCCACATCTGTGAGCGTTTTGCAAGTCTTTCTCCAATCCATATCGTTGAATAAGAAGATCCTGCCTTCTGCTTTGTTAGTCAGCTTTCTTTTTACTATAACAAGTATGTAAGATAATAGAATTATTTCGTTTCTGGTTTTGGTGGGGATTTCCACCCATGACCTGTCAGGCCTATTTTTAGTTCATGTAACAACAGCATATCACTCCAGAAGCAGGTGGTAGTGGTCTATGGTCAGGAAGCAAAAGGGAGGCATAAAAAGGGCAAGGGTATAACTATCATCCCTTTTAAAGACATTTCCCCAAAGACCTCCCCAGAGGCCCCAACTCAGAAAGGGCTCTCCACTTCCCAACCTCCTGAACTGTGTTGGTAACAACACAAGATGCTTGCATTTACTCATAATTTTCCAGTGAGTTACCAAAAGATTTGCCCCCCACATAAGGACGGTACTTCAGGGAATAGAGATGAACATAAATATGGGACATTGTACATTTTGCATTAAGCCATTATCTTACCTCTACTGAATAACGGAGCTTCCTCTATGTGATATTCCTTTCAGTATCAAGTTTCTACAGTTCTAATTACTCTCTTAGTACCCCCGACCATGTTCACATTAATCAAGTTTTATTTATGCCACTAACCAAGTGAAAATTCAGACTGAATTATTTCTTGGGTTGGAACTGAGAAAGCGCTGACTTATTTTGACATGACACAGACTATGTGGATGTTTAGTGTGTGGACACATGTATACATGCATGCATGCATGCACACAGAGAGTGAGGAAGGAAGCCCTGTGTCCACAGGCTCCACTTTGATGGATTCAACTAAAATGTGCATCAAGAGCACTCTTGAAGCACAATACTGCTCATGAAAAGATTGTTTCATGCCATTATTTTCTAAGTAGCACAGTCTAACAAGTATTTACTAATCCAAGTTAGCTAGAAAGGATTTAAACAAGACCAGAGGCTGTGTAAGTTATATGCAAGATGGCATCATATAAAAGACCTGAGCACTTGAAGGTTTTAGTATGGGGGAAAGTTCTGGAACAATATAGATACAGAGGCATGACTTTATAGTTACATATGTACCTAAGTCATATAATACACACACATATACATACACAAACATATATACATACATACATACATACATACATGCATGCATGCATATGGCAAACTAGCCACTTTTCTGTTTCCAACTTCTATATGTCATTAGGAGGCTCTCTCCTCTGTCCATTAAAAAACACTTCATGACAGTGATAAAAGTTAATCTATAGCAGCTTTATGAAAATAAAACCACTTCTGATGGGAGATGTTATTCTGTAAATATATTTCTCTTATTAATTAATGAATGAAGCATTGTTGGCAAATAGGAAGACAAGATAGGCAGGACTAGGAGACAAGGAGGATTCTAGGAGATATAGTAGAGGAGATTTAAGATGCAGAGACTTGAGAAAGAAGCAGTCTGGACCCTCTCTCTAGTAAGCCAAGTCCACGTGAAAACACTTAGATTAATAGAAATGGGTTAATATTTAAGACAGAGATAGCCAATAAGAAACATTAGTAACTGGACAACAGCTTTATATCTAATACATTGTCTCTATGTGTTATTTGGGGTTGATGCAGCTGTGGAGTCAGGCTGAAGGAAAAACTGCTCATAACACCCTTCCATCATTTAGGGTTTCCTTTTTAGGGAGTTTTGTTCTCCCTGACCCTAGCTCCCAAGTACATTTTTCCTTCTTTGAGGAACAACAGCAAGTTTGTTTGAGAGAGTGCTTGGGGTAGCACAAATATAATTTGGGGAAGCTCACTACAAGCAAACATTTGAAATCTCAGATTTTAAGTCATGGTATGTTAGGGAGACTGCCAAGCTAAGGTACTGATCTCTTGGGATGTCTCCAAAATGCATCTCCTGAGCAGTAATCCATGTAATTCATGAGATACAGATAACAAGGAATGGCTCATATGATTCCAGAGGGAAGAAGAGTCTGGAGAGATTCCTTGACCTAACCTCATTTACAGCTAGAAAAACTACAATTCAGACATTATATGGAGAGATGCCTACTAGTCAGGTACTGACAAATATAACACTAGAGTGCTAAAGCTGTTAGACACATGGCACTAGACTTGAACTTTCAGACATCTGTCTCAGTGACACACCCCTGTATCTTCATCTAAAGTAGCTGAAAAGTTCTCTTATGTCAAAAACCTGAGGCTTTATAGTTCTAGTTTCATTTCTCCAGTAATTTCACCCTTTGCAAATGAGTTTCTATAAATGGATGTTTGTGGTGACTTACAATCAATAGCATATCAAGCAAAAGCACAAATTTCATAAGCCATCATGGCAATGTTTTGCTCTTTTTATTTGTGGCCCCCTAGGGTCTTCTGGAACCTCGGTTATTAATTTAACTTGCACCACAAACACTGTCCTGAGCAGTCACACCTATTTAAGGCCATACCAAGTGTCTCTTCGCTGCACCTGGCTTGTTGGCAAGGATGCCCCTGAGGACACACAGTATTTCCTATATTATAGGTCAGTATCTATTTTTACTTATTCAAATTATCCATTTCCTCTTCCCTTATAAAAACTCATGGGTATTCCAATTTAGGTTTGGTGTTTGGACTGAAGAATGTCAAGAATACAGCAGAGATACACTGAACAGAAACATTGCATGCTGGTTTCCCAGGACATTTATCAACAGCAAAGGGTATGAGCAGCTTGCAGTGCATGTTAATGGCTCAAGCAAGCATGCTACAATCAAGCCATTTGATCAGTTGTTCACTCCACATGCCATTGGTAAGCCAGACTTATCCCAGCATTGGAATAATGAAATAGTACAATCTTGGCATTGGAAAGGATCCTGCTATCTTTCAGATGTTAAACAGCCATATAACCAACATGGAAAATATAACTGACAGGAATCCCAACTTTACATAAATGTTTGGCTGGTTGACTTGGTAATGTAGGGGACTATCCTGGGCAATGGAAGATGTTTAGTGGCATTCTTGGCCTCTATCCATTAGTTTCGTGACTTGTATCTTCCCTGTGGGTTCCCCTCCCCTGAGTCACATATCAAAAGTTTCCTTTTGAGGGTAGAGTTCTCCCTAGTTGAGAATTACTACACCAGGAAAAGTCATAGCAGTGCTGATGCATTCTGGCTGCTTTCATGAAATGTGTGTCCACAGGTAATAGATTGTACCCAGAACAATTATGAACCTTTCCCCCAAGATATGGTCCTTCTACAGTCCAAAGATACTCATTTATGTTTTCCAACATTTGTTTCTTCATTCAAAGCTAACCTCCCAATCCTCATTGGTTCTTTGTAGTAGTTTGGACTCATCTCTAGACTTTTAAACAATATGTGCACAGTTCTCTTTTCTCCTCCACCCTCCTTTTTCCTTCCCCATTCATTTCTTCCTCTTACTTTTTTTTTTTTTTTAAAAAGTATGTGTATGTGTACTATATTCGTATTTGTGTAGGTGTGCTTGTTCATTCAGAAGCCTGGGATAAACATCAGAATATCTTTCTCAACTTGCCATTTTTGCCAGACTGGCTGGCTAGCTAGATAATAAGGCCCTAAGATCCACCTATCTCTACTACCCAATCACCACCCCCCAGCTCTGGGGTTACAACTGTTTTCACCTGGTTCTGGGAATCCAAACTCAGGTCCTGACGCTAACATTGAAGTATAAAAACATATTTAGCCCAGTCTGTTCTTTTTATGCAAAGCTTCTTGTTTTATCTGATAAAACAACACTAGCAAAAAAAAAATAAATACTGAAGACATAAAGTAGAAGTGATTTTCCCAGAGCTATTCCCCTGCTAAGAACTGGAGATGGGGCACTTGGTCCATGTTCTGTCCATTAGTACAGTCTAACTTGGAAAGGTAAAGGGATGCTGGGTATACTTTGCAATGTACTGATAGGGGAAAGGTGTCAATCAACCACTTCCATTTGGAGTAGTGATTTCTGTTCTTTTATATGTGTAAATCTATTCGACAAGACATACCAAGAACCTCATGGGAAGCCACTCACTTCCTGTGGCTTTGAGATTGGTTGATTGAGACCTAATGGTAAACCTTGAAAAACGCATATCTTAGAAATGGTGGGTTGGGGCTATCAGCCCTGATCCTTGGTTTTACACAGTTGCCACTGACCTATCTCTCCTTCTCTGACCTAGATCAAGTGAATCCTCCAATGAATGTCACAGTTGAAATTGAAGAAACTTCCCTTTATATCCAATGGGAGAAACCAGTTTCTGCCTTTCCAGTCCATTGCTTTAGTTATGAATTGAAAATTTACAACACAAAGAATGGTTACTTTCAGGTAATTTTAAAATTATTCCAGCATTTCATATTAAACATCATTATCTATGGAGCATTTCAAACAGTGGCTCTCAACCTTCCTAATGCTGTGACCCTTTATTAGAGTTCCTCATGTTGTGGTAACTTCCAATCAAAAAATTATTTTCATTGCTACTAAATAACTGTAATTTTGCTACTGTTATGAATCCTTATGTATTGCAACCAACAGGTTGAGAGCTGTTGATTTTAGAGTTTCAGTAGTGACTGCTCTGGTCACTGTTTTTAAGTATCAACAAAGTCAATGTTGACTTATACCTGCTCCGAGTATTACAGAAATAAATCCTACAGTACTTTTATTTTGAAAGGACATACTTTGAGTTGAAAATACAAAGGATAAAGTGAAAACCATTTGTAAGAGCTTTGTTAAAAATACAAATGATAACAACTACTGGAAAAAATGGGAAGGCAAGTTTCCCCAAAAGTTAGAATTATCCCAAGAGCCTGTAATTCTACTTCTAGGTATGCATGCAAATGAATTAAAAAAAGGGTCTCAAAAAGATATTTGGACACACACGCTCATAGCAGCATAACTCACAATAGCCACCTGTGAAAAGCTGAAGCAGCTAAAGCAGCCCCCATGTCCATTAACAGATGAATAGAGTCAGGTTTGGTAGAACACATCTGTGAATCCAGGACCCAGGAGGGAAGCTGAGATAGGAGGAATGCCAGGGGTGTGGTCTGGACTATGTAACAAGATTCCTACCTAAAAACAAACAAGAAAAAATCCAACGCCCTACAGAATATGCATAAAAACAAAATGTGGTATATATTAATATAGACAAAGGGACATTATTCAGTCTTTGAAAGGAAATTCTGATACATGCTATGATATGAATGAACCTAAGAACAGCAAGCAAGGTGAAATAAGCAGATCACAAAGGACAAATAGCACACTATTCTGGCTTCTTGAGATACCAAGGGTAGTAAAACACATATAAACAGAAGGTGGCACAATGGTTGCTAGGAAATGGGGAATGGAAAATGAGGAACCATTGTCTAATGGAAACCTAATTTGAATATTTGATCATTGGGTGATGGGAATTGAACAGAGAGGCTCATGCATGCAGAACATGAGACACATCCCCAACCAGCAACTCCAGACATATAAGATGAAAAGTGTGTTGTAGTCAGGTTGCACAACAGCATGGCTATTCAACATTTCTGGCCTGCACGCTTGACAATGGTGCAGGGGACATATCTTAACACCCACGGAGTTTTCTTATGTTATTTTAAACCTTGTCCACAATAACTGTTGCATAATTATGGTTCCCATTTTATGGGCAATTAAGCCCTAGCCCTGGAAAAAGAAAAATGTATAATATCTCAGAGTCACAAAGCTAAAGAAGAAATACAGAAGTCAGGATTCTTACACATAAAAGAAATGAGGAGCCATGAGATGGTTCAGTGGTAAAGATCCTTACCATTAAGCATGCTTCCCTGCATTCAATTCTTAGAGCCCACAAGGTGGATGGAGAGAAGAGACAGCTTCAAGTTGTTCTCTTGCCCCATACCCATGCTGTGGCATGCATATACATACACAAACAAATAAATGTAAAAATAATTAACAGAAACAAAGCAAATACCATTTAATTAAATTTAACCAATATCTACAAATTTGTTTCTTGGGGTAACACATAAAGAGAAATAAGGCCTTTGTTTTTTGGTCTGGAATAAATTTATTAGTGTGTCTTGTTAATTTTAAATTATGTGTCATATCATGGGGCACACTGCTTTCAAATGATCTGCCAAGAACATAATTAACATACAAATAAATGGACATGCTGGAGAGATGGCTTGGTGGTTAAGAAGAACTGACTGTACTTCCAGTGGACCCAGGTTCAAATCCCACCACCCATGTGGCAGTTTACAACTGTCTGTAATTCCAGTTCCAGATGACCTGGTGCCCTCCCACAGGCATACATATGGCAACATACCAATACAATAAAAGTAAATAAATTAAGTGAAAAGTAAATGGACATATTAAATGAGTTCTGCTCTGGCAAATGTATCAGAGGCTCTCCACCACAGGAAAGATCAACAGAGTACAGAAGGGAGAAGGGAAAACAGCCTTGTTGGCATCCACAACAAGGAGCTGAATGCAGCTTAGGGGTGGTGGTAGGGTATCAGACAGAAACTTGCATACCGAGGAAAAGAGAGTAGGTCTTAAAATACATTAAAAAGGATCGACTAGAAAAACAAAACAAACACAGCCAAAGATGTACAAATGCAAACCAGCTTATCGTGGGCATGGATGTCACAGCAATGTCCAACGGCTCTCCATTTCCAAACTGCTCGCACTGTCTGCACTGATC
Source organism: Cricetiscus sungorus (assembly GCA_030556225.1). Taxonomy (NCBI): domain Eukaryota; kingdom Metazoa; phylum Chordata; class Mammalia; order Rodentia; family Cricetidae; genus Cricetiscus; species Cricetiscus sungorus. The sequence continues at coordinate 19,332,422 of JANBXA010000735.1, read as the reverse complement.
TTATCATAGAGCAGCAAGTGGCACTTCCTGACCTGTACCAGTCCACAACCACACTGTGCCTGCTAGGGGTGGGTGCAAGGAAAAGGAATAACTCAACGGCTAGAGAGAGCAAGCTTCCTTCAGCCAAGTGGTAGTGACTGAGCTGGCCCAACACAAGGCTAGCACTAGATTTGTAACTCTACTGTGAGGTTTTTATTAAAAGCCAAAGAGCATCTACTTTAAAACTATTGCCATGGATAATGAGCATTGTCAAAGAATTTTACAGGATGGAGAAAAGGTGCATTTACAGGGCAGAAAGATCATCTTGGCAGCAGTGTGAAAGTTGGATGTGAGGGGTGCCATGTGAGTACAGGGATATTAGCTATTAAGACCATCCAGGCAATAGCAGAAAGCCTACACAGGCTGTGGTCATTGGACAGGGCTGAACAGGCACAAACTACATGCCATTTAATACTATGACTTACCAATGTGGAAGGACAAGGTAACAGAGATTATGTATGCTGTTGAAGGTGACTCCAATTTTTCCATATGAAACATTAATTTGTCTATACACCTTCACGTAGCCCTTCAACTGACCATTTTATATATTTTAGTTACAAGATCACTTTCTCCCTCAGGGTAACTGCCAAGACCTCACACTAGAACAGTGTAGAATAAACTCATGACTATGCCCTGTTGATTTTTAGATTACTTGCTAAATAATGAGTCACATTATGTACACATGACTTCTCAAGCTGGTTTTCCACATAAATAATATGTCTAGGCATTATTATAATGTGAATTTTCCCCATTTAGATGGAAAAACTGGCCACCAACAAATTCATCTCAAAAATTGATGAGGTTTCTACATATTCCATTCAAGTAAGAGCAGCAGTGAGCTCATCTTGCAGAGTATCGGGGAGCTGGGGAGAGTGGAGTCAACCTATTTATGTGGGTGAGTCCCTGATATGTATGTAAAAGCAGATAGTCCTGGAAAGTGCCCATGTTCACTCAGTTCTTGTAATGGCTTATTCTTTACTCTGCCTCATCTTTCATCCATCTTCTTTGTCTTTAACTAGACATGTGTGTTCTAGGAAGCCTGTCCCACTGTCTCCCTAGCACAAGTCCTTCCCAGGCTTTCCATTCATATTGTATATATACACATGAGCTGTATGCATGGGTGTAGATACACAGGTATTTGTACTGTGTGTGTTCATGGAGGACAAAGGAAGACATTGAGATTCTGCTCTGTCATTCTTTACCTAGTTCCCTTGAGACAGAGTCCCTTGATGAACCTGGAGCTAGTCTGGTTTGCAATAAGCCCCAGAAGTTCTCACACCTCTGCCCTCAACAGATCCCCATGAAACCATCCCCAGCTTTCATATGGGAATTTGAACTCAGTCCCTTACACTTGTACAGCAAGCTCTCATACCTGCTGAAGCATCTTGCCAGCTCTTATCTAATTATTTAGAGTACACATTTTATGTTCAGATAATTTCAGGTTCATAAGCTGTGGAAAGAAACAGAGATCTAACCTTTCTTTGACCTAGTGTCTCCCAATGCCAACATCTTGCAAAATCTACAGTTTAATTTTAACACTAAAAAATTGGCATTGATGATGCACCATCTTTCTCAGCCTATGGATTTAATATATAATTATTTGTTTATGTTTGGTCTTATGCAGTGTTAGCATTCATGTTATAGCTCAGTCAAGATGCCAAGTTGTGTATCATAAGATTGTTCCTTTTGATCTTTTGAAACACACCCTTCCTCTTTTGCTCCTCATCTCTAGGCCTCAAAAAGGTCCCTATCAGCATAATTTTGCCATGCTTATGTGTGAATTTATTTATTTGTTTCCTTTTTAAATTATTTTAAAATTAAATAATATTACAGTCTATGAAACCTGGATCCAACCCCGAACCATTAGCCAACAGATAGTAAGTACCTCTAATAATTTGGGCATCTCCTGGGCCTATGAGCTGTTTTATACTTTGTACCTATTTTTATTTGTGATCAAATTGACTGGTTTATTTGGCAAATTAAATGAGTACCATACATGACAAGAAACAGGAAATAGATAGCAACTATGGATGAAGGGGCAGATTTATTAGATAAAGGAAATGACTGGTATATGTAGCTATTTTTTTTTTTTTTTTTTTTGCAAAACACCATCCTAGATGATTTTCATATATTCTCTTAGTTAAATCTATCAAGAAATCCATTCTTTAGATAAAGATGTATATTTGGAACATTTGGGTGCTTTATTTACCTCTGTAAGCATCTGAGATGGGGTGAACCCTAGGTTAATGTATTCTAGAGCCCAAGCTCTTAACACTCGTCACAGTGTGATAGAACCCTATGTGTTGCAAGATGCTTATCAAATTAGACTGGCATAGGGGACTTTGTGGTTATAGTTGGTTACATTACCTCTTACAAAACCTAAGAACAATTTGGACAACATACTTAAGAAGAAATTTATTTCAGGCATATGCTAAAATTTTCTACTCAAGTAGTTCATTCACATGAGCTACAGGGAGGGTCCTCCGGAAATTCTTGGGCAGTGAACCATTAGAATGTGCAGTTGTGAGTCAGAGCTGATATTATTAGGTACATTTCCAGGGGAGAGAGGAATGCTGGAAGGACTCAGAGGTAGAGCACTGATCTGTGTCTGTGAGGAGGCTGAGAAAACTGCTCTGAACTCCTGTTCAGTGCCGGACAGCACTGGTGTGTGTGTCTTAACACACGCATGCACGAGTGTTAAGCGTAGCATCATGAGCTTCCTGGGGAGAGGAACTGAAAGGGAGTATAAGGAACTGAAAAGCAGACAGACTCACCTACCTCATAATTTTGCTGAGGTGGATCTTCCTTTCCCTCCCTTTCTCCCCAGCTGAACTAACTGACCTGGGACACACAGGACGCCTCTCACTTTGTTTGCACAAATAAAACTTACTCTGTGCCCCAAGAGAAAAGCAAGACCCATTAGTCTCAGGGAATTTGAAACAAGATTATTAATTTTGTCACATCCTGTGACAGAAGCTCCGTTTGTTTGTATTCCATGGCTTCCTTTTACAGAATGTTTTATGTGTGTTTCTCAAGTACACAACCCTTATTGGTCTGAAACTGTAGATGTTTCTCATTGTTGTTCCTATACTGCAACCTAAACAAATGTGGGGGAAAATGAACATGGATCAAGAAAACTCAGATGAATATAGTAGAGACCATGCTCAGAATCCTGGCTAAGAAGTCAGTGGCGTTTGCTGAGTGCTTGAGTCTTGAAGTTATAATTGATGTTGACTTTTGACACTGTAGAACTTAAGAGGGTGAGGAAGCAGCAGTAGGCAAAGTTAGATCTGGGTTTTAGCCATGTCTCTGCCCGTGTGTAGTTCAGTGGTCCAGGTTAGAGATGGCTAAGTAATCAGAAAACACAGTACAGCACTGAGGATTCTGAGAATAAACTTAAGCTTTAAGAGGGAGTCATCATCTGCCCCCACATGGGGGACTGAGTGAAGAAGGGACATGCTACTCTGGGTTTTCCTACTCTGACCTCATTCCTAACCCCTAGCCTTTCTGGGCCTCAGTTCCATCACCCGTAGATGTCTTACATCATTCCCTGGCTGCTTCTAACTGCCATTTTTGTGGCTCCACTCTCCAACGTCTGTCACCAAAGACTGGGAGTAAGATTGTGATCCACCTCGAGAGTTTATTTTTAACTTATCCTTCATTTTCCACTCTCCCGCTCTCTTACCATTTCCAGAATAACTGCTTCCTGGCTTGGATCTGGCCTCATTATATTTGCCCCCCAGGGGCACCTCATTGCCATTTGCTACTGCAAATCCTATTTCATTTATTGCTACCTATTTTGTGAAGACGAGTTGATTAATATTAGTGCTTACCTTATAAATCCATCCTTTCTGGAATTTACTCCCCTGCTCAGTGTAGGATCATTAGTGAATTTAATCAATGCAGACTCTCCGTTTTCATCAAGATGATTAATAAACATAATGGGAAGTCCAAGCCCCTCGGGAACGTATTGCATGGCTCTTCCTTCCCCCTGGAGGATGCAGTAATAATTACGCTCAGCTTGCAGTCTCCCAGGCTGCTATGTTCATTTCCTTCAGACACTCTTCCATCCCTCCTACCTTGCCTTACAAACAGCCCCTGGGTGCCCTCCTGGATTTTCACTACCAGGCCCAACTGAAACATCACCCTGTGTCTTTGATATTATGTTCACCCCGTTATTTTAATTAAGAGAAGGAAATGGAAGCCTAAACATATTAAATGACTCAGTCATTGTCAAATAGCCAAGATGTGATTATTAATGTATAATTTCCCCCAAATAAGTCCATATGAACCAACTAGCAAATTAAAATAGTTTAACTAAGTAACCCATTACAGCAGCCCAAGGTTATTTCATGAAGAATGAGACACAAGGGAAACGGGATTGATGATGTAGAGAGCTGAGCTTGGGGGAGGCGGCTTCTATTCTGGTTGGCAAGGTCCTTGGTCAGTCCAATAAGAATAGGGGATATAGATGCAGTGAGCAGTATAGCCAGCAAAGAAGCTCTCTGTGTCTGCTTGAGATTTGCCTTGAATCTGCCCTCTTGCTCTGGGATTTTCAGAACATCAATTTTCTTCCTTCTCTCTTCCTTTCTTTCCTTTCCCCTTTCTTTCTTTTCTTTCTTTCTTTCTTTCTTTCTTTCTTTCTTTCTTTCTTTCTTTCTTTTCTCCTTCCTTCCTTCCTTTCTTTCTTTTTTTCTTTCTTTCTAAATAAACAATAGTAGCAGTTTTGTTTTATCAGTGTTCCTTATCAACTGCCCTCCATCAGCTGGCTTCTGCTTTAAGAGCTGAACTTCCCAATTTCACTGGCTTTCTCCTTCTCAAACCTGAAGTTCCGGATTCTTCTGTTCTGTTGTTATCTCTGCTATCTCCTGTTTACTGAAAAATGTTTGTGTCCTGGCCTCTGAAGCGTTCTGTTTTTTCATGTCTTCTCTCCTCCACTGCATGACCTTCAAATTCTGAGTGTGGAGCAAGCAGTTATGGAAGTAAATGGTCCCAAGATGCAACCTGCCCCATGGAAATAAAGAGTGTTGGCAGCATTCATGTGTATCTGTGCTGTTGGTTAGGAGCAGACCTGTTTCTTGGTAAGAAGTTAGGCTGACAATCACTGGATCATCCTTCGTGTGAATAATGAGTTTGTTCCACCCTTCCTGAAGGCTGTGTCTGCCGCTCTGGACCTGGTATTATTAGAAACCCGTGAAAACATGTTCTTTCAGAAAGTTTTCTTTGGGCTTAAGATGGGTGTACTAAGGGGGATCAGAACAAGACTCAACCACCCCAGTTTTCACATGGCTCAGTCAGCAGTCACCGTTTGACTGCTGCTGCTACTGGACAAATCCCTCGGCAATAAAGACATGATACTCATAGGAGGTCCTGGCCTTCCCTTTTCTGCTATGGTGGAGCCAGGGTGTCTGTGGGGGTGGGGGGTGGAGGTGGGGGTGGGGGCATGTGTGGTGGCCATACTGTCAGAGCTAAACAAAAACCAACATAGCACATAGGAGCGTGTGCTGAAGGAAGGGAAAGCTGTTTTTCTTTGACTTGGTGTTGACGAGAGCTATTTGAAGCAATTTGCCTCTACCTGGAGCTTATGAACTCAAAATCTGGGAGGAGATGAGGTTATTAGACCTCTGAGAGTATTTCCTTCGTATTCTGTAGCCTGTCAAAGAACCTCAAGCCCCAGTTCTTCACCTTCTTTCTCCTGTACCTGTGGGTTTCTCCCACGCCCTGCTTCACCTGTCTGTTTTCCATTCTCTCTCTCCTCTCTTCTGCCCTCTCTTCTAAAGGTCTCACACTGTGGGGAGACAAGGTGCAAACCAGAAAAGGAAAGAAGAAAGGGAAACAGGTGAAAGGGAAGAGCCAGTTTCGCTTGCGCTAGGCTTCCAAAAGACTTACACCAAGTCAAAACTTCATGAGGTAAGAGAAGGAAGGCTCTGCGTCCAACACAGAGGGGGAAAATGCTTGGAAAGAAAAATAGCTAGCCCAGCTGCAATAAGGAAAACCCCGCTTGGGCTACTGTCACAGCTGCAACTTTGGGTTTTTCTTTGAAAGTGGGGGATTTCAGCTTGGTAGACATTGGAGTTGAGTCAAACTGCTTCCTTTGACTCAGGCTTCTGTGGTTTCAAGGCTGGCTGAATCTTGCCTGATAAACCTCAGTCTGGACCACCCTGGTTCTGTGGGCTGTCCCACAACCTTGAAGGAAAGGTAGCAATAAGCTTTCAGGCTTTGTCCCCTAATGCCAAGGTTTTTGTTTGTTTGCTTGTTTGGAGGTTTTTGTTTTTGTTGTTTTGTTTTGTTTTCAGAAGTGGCCACTTCTCTTGGTGGCCATGGCCAATTACTTTTCTGTTCTTAACAATTTAGGTCAAGGAAGGTCTCTCTCCATAGGCCTTGGCCTGGGCCTGGGAGGGGCAAGCTTACAGTATCTACACCATCTGCCCAAATATCATTTTCTTAGTAAAAAGATGAGTGGAAAAGAAGACAGAGTTCTGCTCAAAGCTTGTAAGCTCTGGGCCTAGGCCTGGGACTTGGCAAAAAGATTGCCTTTCCACCTGTGTGTACCCAAAACACTGATGCTCCCTTGCCCATCTGTGCTGTTCCAGCCAGAGAAACTGAGGTACAGAGACAGACCTGGCTTGGGATGTAGACCGCTGCAAAGATGTGACATTCTGCTCGTTCTTGGCCTGCTCAGGCTCCATTTAGGCCAAGCAATGAAGTCATTTACATTCACCTGCACAGGTGGCTTTTGTCAAAAGGTTCCATGTTATGCAAGGTACTCAGTGTGTGTGTGTGTGTGTGTGTGTGTGTGTGTGTGTGTGTGTTCGTTTATGAGCACACGAGTATGGGCATGCTTGTGTCACAACAGTACACTGTGGAAATCAGAGGGCAACCTTTGATTTAGCATTAGGCTTTTGGCAGTTGTACACATTAGGCTAGCTGGTCCTTGGATCTCTATAGATTCTCCTTTCTTTGGCAGGATTACAGATGCCTGGACTGCTAGGTTAGGCTTTTATGTGGGTTTCATAGATATGAAGGCAGTGTGATAAGCTACTGTACCCACTAAGCCATCTCCCCATCCCAATGCAATATGAATCTTAATTCTGATTCTTGAGGAGTGGGACTAACCATGACTTCCGACCCCTTCCTTTCTTTATACCCAGAATTCTGGTGCTTGTGCCTCCTGACCCAAGGATTCTGATGGCACTGCAATTGTGCTTTTCCCTTGAGGATCTAGGGAAATTAACTCAATGCCTTTGCTCTGACACAATGCATTAATCCCAATCATAATTACCACAAACATGGATTGACTGGCTATTGTGAGCTGGCACAGATGCTAAGCACTTTGTGAACTCCTTTGCTCTACCCCAACTTGAAACAAATACACTGCTTGAGGAAGCTCACCTCAGCAGCAAGAGCCAGAACTAGGCCTGAGCCTCTGTGTCCTGAGTTACTTACTTCTGCCTGATACCTGTCCCCCTCTGCAGCTAGCCTGCAGCTGCTTTAACAGCTTCATGGAAATCGGCTCCATAGCTGTCACAGGGAAGAATTCTGAGTTTATGGGAGCTCTGGGGGGAGGAGGGTGATGGGTATGAAAACCAATAGACTTCCACTCAGTCCTGTGCTTGTCAAGTCATTCATGTCCACAGTGCAGTCTTCATGGCCTTGCCACACTGTCCTTTATAGGGAGAATACAGCTTTGTGTGTGTCTTGGGTTTGCTACAAGGCATTTTGCTGCCTCTACCTTTTGGTTGCTGTTATTTTCTCCTTGGCTCCTTAAATCAGTTGATCTCACAGAGTCCACCTAAAAGCTGCCACAGAAAGCTCAGTCACAGGAGGTGACTTTGGACACTGCAGCTTCGCCCTCCCAAAAGAGGAAAGCCACAGGAAGCTAGTTAAACCCTGTATCATAGACTAACATATTGACACCATCTTAATTACTCAACCCTGTTGATGCCATTTCAACTTCTCCCACCACCTGCTGGTTTAAAAACACAGCAGGGCTGCTTTATTTGAGGAGCTCCATCAATTTACTAATTAGTGCTTTTGCTTCAAACCTATTGTTGAGTCAGAGTCAGATTCAAAATCAATACTGAAGCACTCAAAGTACTAACTTGTAGAATATGTTTCGGAATAGGCCTAGGAATTCACCTCCTTAGAGCTATCAGCCCCAACTAATAGATCACAGAACTCTAGAGCCAGAGTGGCTGCAGTACCAAGATGTGAGTCATTTGATGGGGAAGCTAGCCTGTCATCACCTAGAGATTCCCTAACCTCTGTCATCACCATCCCATCCCATCCCATCCCATCCCATCCCATCCCATCCCATCCCACCCAGTGTTTCCATAAAGTTCCTTACTTTAAGATCAATTGGCTGAGATGTCAGAAATAATGGGAACAAAAGTCAACACAACCATATGACCAAGTTCTCTAAATACACTGAATTGGTAAGGTCTGCCCAGCACCTAGAAATAAGGTGAATGGGCTGGTGGGCTTTTCAATACGGCAGGCTATGCAACTTTCCCTCTCAAAAATTCATCTCTGTATAACCAAGTGAGAGAGTGCTCAACAATTTTGTAAGAAACATCAGTGGCTTCCAGATGACTACAGAGTGTAAGAAATGCCCCATAAGTCAGACAAATGATTCACATTACCTAGAACTTTTTCTTTTTGTTCTTTTCATCCCCTCCCTGCTAAAGCCCCAGCCTCAGCATCAAGCCTAGAGCCTTGCCCATGAGATTAGGAAAGGAAAACTCTGAAGTCATGTATTCCAGGATATCTGCAAACAGCTCAGCTTTTGCAGTAGTGAAATTGGTGGGATCTGCTCTCGTGCTCTGCCTTCAGCCAGATAATAGAAGGCTCTTGCTTGGATTTATCATTTTATACTTATTAGTTCTCTCTCTCTCTCTCTCTCTCTCTCTCTCTCTCTCTCTCTCTCTCTCTCTCTCTCTCTCTCTCTCCCTCTCCCTCTCTCTCTCTCCTCCCCCCATTGATAAAACAACTTGTGATATAGCTCAGCAGATAAGATACTTGCTGACAAGCCTGATGACCTGGTTCAATCCCTGAGACCTACATGGTAAATATAGAGTGAGAACTGGCTCCTACAAGTTGTCCCATGATCTGCACCCCTGCACCTTGGCACCTACAACCTTCCATCATAAAAGAAACACATTGTTTTTCTCAAATGCATTTGAACATGCTTTCTTGCCCTGGATTTCCCCGTCAACATATTTTCTTTGAGGTCAAGCTTACAGTGCTTGTGGTCTTGAACGTGAGTTCTACTCTTCACATGGTGATACAGGAGAGGAGCCTGGGAGGCCAGGTTAACCCCTCCCAAGCACTGCCCATGCCTCTGCTTTCTACATAGTCATATCCAAGTAGTGAGAACTTTCCTTTTCAGTTGGATGAAATAAAACCAGTTGCCTCTCTGATTTTTGCTCAGTCACTCTGAATCTTCACTTATCTAAGGAAGAGGTAAGGGGAATAAAGCAGTGGTATAACTGAAAAGATTTTTGTAATCATGGTCAGAAGACAACGGTACTGTTATCAGGACTGGGCATATCAGCCTAGTGGGTATTATACAAGTTGAGCCACAAATTATTGAGTGTGTGACCATGATAATATTTATAACACTTTTTGTTCTTTTCACAGGACTCAAAGTTTTACTGTGTATGGTTGTTAACAGTGATGAACAAATAGACAACATGGTTAATGACTTTCAGTACCTTTTTTTTTTTTTTAAGGAGAAGAAAAACAAACAAGAACAAACATTATCATACTGTGCAGCCCTGACTGTCCTGGAATTTACTATGCAGACAAGGCTGGCTTCTGACTTTGTTATCTTCCTGCTGCTGTCTCCCAAATGCTGGGGTGACAGGTACCTCTTGCCATTCCAAGGTGTTCTAATGCCTGCTTATAACAGACACAAAACATTTAAAAAAAGAAAAGACAGACTTGGGATTTTAAAGATTTTTTTTTAAAAAAAATATGTATGTCAGTGTGTCTGAGTGCGGTACCTTCAGTGGCCAGAAGGGAACAGATCATGTGGAGCCAGAGCCACACCACAGATGGTCCTACATAGCTTAATGTGGGTGTTTGGAAGCAAACTCCAGCCCTCTTCAAAAGCAGTGTAAAGTTTTAATTGCCCAACCATCTCTCCAGCTCTAGCTTAGGGTTTTAATCAAGTGATTCAATCCCATCTATAGCCTGGGAATATCAAGGGCACTGGAAGTTTGCAGAGCAGACAACCCTAGCTTGCATATATATACATCAAAACACAAAACATGCTTTAGTTACAATGAAGTAGATACAGCAACAATGTTGCACATGTTGGTGCTGGTGATTCTTGGTCACAAAGAAATACCTAGACTACATTAACAAAATAAACACATAGTGTGCATTAAGGAAAAAGACACCTAGAATACACCAAGTAAAGTCCCAACACACATAGCACATCCTCAGTTTTATAGGTGGAGAGGAATGGACTGGGAACCCTCCATTACCTTTGGGGATGCAGTCACTAGCCAATCCTGAGCTTTGTTTCCAGTTTCTCTGACAGTTGTGTGTTCTCTGGTAACCTCTCTGCCATTCTCTTTTCCAGCGTTTCCATTTGCACAGGGGCTTTTGAAAGTAAATTAAAGACGTATGCTGTGCTTGACCACTTAAAACAAGTACATATAAAATATGTGTAAAGAATAAGTTCTTAGTTAATCCTTGTGAGTGATGACTTTTATATTTTTATACTTTACAACTTTCAAGCTATTAGCAGTAAAAATATACTGCTTTTGTAAAATTAGTCTGTCTAAAAGTATGTAATGAAGTGATGGTGCTCTGGGTAGAATAATTACTACCAGTAAAAAGCTTGTCTGTGGGGGAGGAATTTCAAGAACGCCATGCTTTAACTCGGTTACAGATGAGATTACCAAACCCCCAAATGTTCTGCTTCCCAAAAGCTGGGTCTGGAATCCAGGTCTCCAGACTACTATGCAAGGATAGAAGCAGGGGTCAGAAGTGTACATAGAGCTCATGTGTACTGAGGGGGCGAAGAAGATACAGGGGCTATGAAAACTGGAATCAATTTAAGTATCTCCAAGGATTCGGTTTGGGCCTTGTAAGGGCAGAGACTGAAATGCAGAAGCTGGTGAAAGAAGTAATTGTTGGTTGTGTGTTTTCACTTTGTTTGTTTGGAGACAGGCTCTCACCACCTCCCATAGGTGGAGGAGTGTCTCTAAGTTACTATCCTTATACCTTTGCCATTAAAATTCTGAGATTGCAGCCATGCACATCATGCCTGGCTGAGAATAACTTTGATGAAATGAAGAACAGAAATTTTGTTGTGACTATTCTCAGGTTTGCAAAAGACTCAAGTGAGTTTGGGCTATGGGGATTTTATAATCTATACCTAGGGCAGTGGCAGGAAAAGGAAAAGACTTTGTGGGTCTCGTGGAATCAAAATATGTAGTCTGACAAACAAACTTTTCAGTGCTCAAAGAACAGACCAAAGTGATAAATAGTCAAGGGATACACTGAAAGGGCTCCAGCTGCAATTTTAAAAGAAGCAGAAAGTACCATAGAAGAATGAGACCATCTCAGTAAAGTGCCCCGGCTTTCCTTAACTCAGCTGTGGACAGTTTGAATTCAAAATGGGAATGGCAATGGGATATATATATATATATATATATATATATATATATATATATATATATCATAATGAATCCTTTGATTTTGAACAAGTAATACATGCTAATAAAATGAATGATTTACAGGATGGGCTGGGGTGTGCCTCACTTGGTAGAATGCTTGCTTAGCGTGCACACAGAAATGGATTTGATTTCTAGCATGACATAAACTAGGTGTAGTCGAGCACTAAGAAAGTGGATGCAGGAAGACCAGAAGTTCATCTACTACATATTGAGTTTGAGGCCAATCTAGGGGTACATGAGACCATGCCCCAAAAATTATATTAAAGGAAATGAAGACATTTAGGGGAGAGATCAGAAGACATCAAGTCAGACAGGAAACAAGATGTCTTTGGGGGTTTTACTAGGAAGACATTACCAGTGACTTTAAAAGTAGTTTCTGAGATACGACAGTGCATTGGATGGAATCTTTATTCAAGACACCAGCCTGGGCAGTGAGAGGAGTATTTGATGATAGCTTTGGAAGATGGCTGAGAAGGCTCATGGCTTAGTCAAGATAAAGGACTCTATGAATATTTAAAAGCAGAAAGGAAGAGATGAAAGTTTTGGGTAGGTAGAGGAGAGACCTGACCAAGGATGCTGAGAAGGTAACAGGGAAGAGATGGGGAGAAGCAAGAATCACTAGCATTAATCCCAGAAAGCTCTCTCCTGTGATTCTTGAACAGTTTGTGGAATTTGGATGAAGAAATAATAGCAAACTGAGGTTTGGAATATTTTGATTCCAGTGAAGCACTGTTTGAACCTCACCATGGTACCTACATAGTACAGATATCATCAAATCATGGCCTGAGTCATTTTTGCTCTCTGCAGATCTCCCCTGATAAACTTCAAGCTGCAGGATGGGAGTTGTCAAATATACTCCCTTAACCACTGGGCCACAGTAACTTGTATGCCCGATAAGAGCTTAACAGACACTTGCTAAATGTATGAATGAATGAGTTAGTCATCTCTTCCCCTAGAAAAGAGAACTGACTATTGATGGGAGATGTGATTCTGTATATATGTTTCTCATACTGTTAATAAAGCCCTGTGGCCAATAGAAAACTAGATAGGTGGGGCTAGGAGACTAGGAGGAGGAAGAGGAAGTAGTAGGTGGAGTCGAGAGGTAGCCCGGGAAGGAGCAGGAAGCCTGCCTCGCGGCTCCCCGATAAGACGACCACGTGGAAATACTTAGATAAGTAGAAATGGGTTAATGATTAAGGCAGAGCTAGCCCATAAACAGTAATGGTAATTGGCCAACAGGATTGTATCAAATATAGAGTCTCCTGCGTGTCATTGGGGGCCAGGACGCCAGACCAGCGACAGGCGGGCTGGCGGAAACTTACATGCTACAGACTATAACACAATTTGCTTCTGTGTTCTGAAAGTAAGGCAGCTTAGCAAGAACATTACTTCTCTCAATACCATGTAGTAGGGACCTTTGATTTTTCAGGAGAGTATGCCTAAGATCAAACAGACAAACAGTACTGTACATCCCTCCACTCTTCTCACAGTCTGATGTAGTCTTTAAAGTCCAGAGAATGTCCCAAATATATAATAAGAACAAATTAGAGGATAAGATAGTATTCAGAAAACTTCCTGTGCTGACAATGACAGCCTTTACTTCCTGGTCTGTGGAATGAGGATAAAGGTAAAAAGTGCTATGCTCACAGACATAAATTGTTCACTGTGGACTCTGACCTCTGCATTGCTAACTATCAATATTTTCTTATATTTCCTCCAGAAGTTTCATTTCCAAGTAGGTAAAAACAAAATTTCACTGTACTCTAATGAAGATATTGAGTAGCCTTATGCTGTTGTGGCTTTGCCACTCAAGACCTTACTATTCCTCTGAGTAGTATCTGGGTGGTCCAGGGTAGATGTGACTCTAAAACACTGGCTGATTGGCTGAATTAATTCTGCTTAAATTAGTAATTAAGAAGCCTCACTGCCATGGTTTTCTTTCCTCTTCATAACAGCTTTGTGAGATGGATGTTAGAACCTTCAGCAGGTGAGACACGTAAGGCCCAGGGTTCACTTCAACTCAAACTTCAGATGACCCATCCTTTTCATTTTGATTATTCTTTCCAGCTCTGACTTTGCTTTTGCTGTCTCTTCCTCTCACCAGGAAAGGAGAAGAAGCTCTTGGCAGAATGGCATCTCATTGTGTTTCCAGCAACCGCCTGCTTCATCTTGTTAATTTTCTCACTCATCTGCAGAGTGTAGGTATTCCTTATATTCAGGGACTGACTTTGCAGTCTGCTGTGCAGCTTTTACACACTGCTTCTTATCAGGTGGAACTTACAGCATACTGTTTCCGGCTAAAATAAAACAAGGCATACAGAGACTAGACAGGACGCAGCACAGTCCTCGATCACCACACACCCTCAAATTGGTTGACGATATTTTAATATTTATAGAGGATTTTGCCACTGTGTTCTTTTCCTTCACACTTTCCTTTCCATACTTGCTTGTCTTTTGACATCTCCTATAAAAAGGCAGCAAGTCCATCCAAGTCTGAAGTCACTACACTGCTTCACATATGGGTCTCAGTGGTCGCTGGTTGACCTCTGCCTGGCTTTCAGGTTACCAGTCCAGGGTGGCTATCTTTACATCAAATGCAGATTCTCTAAAGCCTGCACAGATATCCTATCCTGCTTTGCAAAAAGCTGCATTTCCCCTTCACCCACCCCTCTCCACCCCTCTCTTTCCCTCTCAATTGCTAAGGCAACGTTCCTTTTTAGCCTAAAATCTTAGGAAATAACTTCCATGTTAAAGGACATTACTCATTAACTATTATATTTAGAAGCCTGTGGGTGACAGGCAGCAGTTCAAAGGAAAGGGAAAGATGAGAAGGAATTGTGAATTTGGCATAGTTGAAGGAGGAAAGCTAGAATGAACAGTGAAAGAGAAACCAAACAAAGGATGCTGCTAGCCACCCATCTTCAGAAGTCAGGCCTGGCAATAAGCCCACTGTGAAACAGTTAAGACTTCCTCTTCCCTGGAGATCTCAGAAGCCACATCCCAGCCTGGCAGCATTTCAAAGTTTTCAGTGATGAAGATGTTTACCCATTTTAACCAACACAGTTACATGTGGAACTAACTCGGCTAATGTAGGAGTAGAAATTCACGCTAGAGGACTGTTTATACTCATTCAGTTCCTTCCCTGTTTTCAGGTGTCACATATGGATCAAGTTATTCCCACCAGTTCCAGCCCCTAAGAGTAACATCAAAGATCTCCTTGTGGTGACTGATTATGATGAGGTAATGTTTAAAGACACAAAGAGGTGGTATTCCAAGTGCCCTGAGATGAATCTCAAGCTCTCTCTGTATGTATACATGTACCAGGAAATACCTATATGTATCTCTCTCTCTCCCTCTGCCTTCCTCCCACTTTGCATGTGTGTGTGTGTGTGTGCATTTATAGATGTTAGTATTGTCTCTACATTTAGTGAACAACTTAATCAATTATAAGGGCTCTTGCCAGTTAAACTTGAATTTCCATTTCATGCCCATCATCTTTGAAATGATCTCTGATAATTCCTCAACAACAGAAATCTTAAGTTCCTTTTTAGGTACATAAGAGACATAGATGAGATCCTGACAAAACAATATCATCACAATTGCTATAGCTTTGTTGTAAAACTTGACACAATGTAGGCTGAGGAATCCCAAAGCGATTTTCCCTCAATACATTTTAGTTAAGTCTGGAATTATTACATACAGTTTAGAGCCTACCTGCCACTTCCCATAAGGGAGAAAAAGAGTGGTGGGAGGGGATGGGGGAAGACAGACAGCTGGATTTTTTTTTCCTTTTTAGACAAGTTATCACTGGGTAGCTCTGGCTTGGCTAAAACTTACTATGTAGACCAAGCTGGCCCTAGACTCAGATCCACTTGACTGAATTAAAGACAGGAAGCTGGAAGTCTGTGGTAAATTTAAACTCTGTGGTTAAGTCAGAGGAAAAACAACATCTTAACACGATTGTCAGCATCGCTGCACATTGAGGTCTTCCTTAGTTTCTTTCAGCAACATTTCAAGATTTTCTGTGTATAGTTATTGCATTTGATTGTTTATATCTTTCAGTCAAGTGGCTATTGAAACTATTCCTATAAACACATAATAAACATTTAAGGTAGAATTGTTTGTTATGAACAGTGTGTCCAAATAATGTGTGCTAATGAATACAAAAAGAGGTAACAAGCCAG
Organism: Cricetiscus sungorus; assembly: GCA_030556225.1. Taxonomy (NCBI): domain Eukaryota; kingdom Metazoa; phylum Chordata; class Mammalia; order Rodentia; family Cricetidae; genus Cricetiscus; species Cricetiscus sungorus. The sequence goes on along the minus strand of JANBXA010000735.1, from coordinate 19,316,509 downwards.
ACTGGGCTTTATTCACTGACCTCTGGTTTAGATCAATGTTTTTTTTTTTCTTTAACAGACTTAGAAGTTTCTTCAGCAGATGTGGATGAAGCATCTCATGGCCAGTTATAGGAAAAGACAGGCTGATGAAAATTCATCAAAATGGTTAATTTCAGTAAACTGCAAATTTTCTTTAGAGTACTTTGCAGTTTGAGTTTGGGATGATTTATAGGCAGTATGTTACTACACTACTGAAGTAAAGAATTGAGGTTCGCCAGAGAGTCATGGTACCCTGTATTTGTTCCTTGTATTGTTCATTGAGGGAACAGCCCACCCACGCTGGTGTATCTGTAGCTCCTCGGAAAGGAGCAGGTCCTGTGTGGATCTGCTTCTGTTCATCTGAGTGTGCACTGTTCATTCCTCTTTGTTGTAGTAGAGGAAAACACGCTGAAATTAAACTTGACGTTTCAGTCATTTGTCCTGTTCTCTTAATGGAACATTTGAAGGCTGGTATCTAATTTCCCTACAGAGCCTGGAAGGATTCTGTTAATATTCTGAGGTTGGTGGATGAAACTGGCTTAAGAGCTTACTTTCTGAGCTTCTGGTTTGTATTAATTAAAGTCAAGTCATGTGTGTAGAATAATGACTTGGGGTAGACAGGCTGCTTTCAGAGTATGCAAAGGATTAATGTCAGCATTGCCTGGCTTCTCAGGATAACTTACTCTGTGTTTCCATTACAGAGTTTTACATGAAAGATTGTGGGAAAGAGAGAGGGAGGGGAGACAGGCACTGAGGAGTAGGGACTGAAACATATAGCTGTGTATGGTGTTACCGGTATTCTGGCCTAAGGTTTTAACCTAAATTAGCATGTGATCAAGTAGAGAGTTGACCACAGCTGGGCCACATGCAGCGGTGCATTCCAGCCATGCATTCTACCCACGGTGACCCTGATACAAGAAAATAAGGTCCATTAGTGCTATGGGCACCATGCCCCTCAGGAAGCACCTGACTAGTGGAAAATGAGGCTTTCTGCTTTGACAGCTGATCCTTCACTGTGAGGGTAATGTGTCAAGACCCACTGTGGATGTTGAAAGCTATAATATTTAAGCCCTGATGCGCAGTGGTACAATATTTGCTCAGACTCTATACATTTTGCACTACAGTATAAATCCTCTTAAAATACTTCAAATCAGCACATTGCAAATGCTGTGTGGGTGGCTATTACACTGCATAGTTTGAACAATAACAGCATGAACACTTTTGAACACACAGATGCAAAGCAGTGGATTTAGGGCTCAGTGTGACTTGTACCTCCATACTTGGTAGGAATGCTCAAAGGCATGGGGGCGTGGAAGACAGCAGTCATCCTGGGGATGTTGCTAGGAAAGTTTTTGTTTTTTCAGACTTCAGCTGGGAGATCATTTTACAACATTCAATAGACAGTTAACATTTTTGTTTTTTATTTAGATTCACTCTGAGTTTTCAAATTTATTAGAGATGAGTTTCAAGTTGACTTTTTCCGGTGGTAACCAGAGAGAATTCTTCTCTACAATATGCCCATTGTATACAATATAAAGTATGCCATTCAGGAACCATATCTGCTGTGTTTCTGAGATGTTACCCAATATATAGCACCATATCTAGAGTGGATGGGTGTTAAAAAATATGCTGGATGAGTACATGGGGGAAAATAAGTGATATTTTAAACAAAATTTCTAATTATTATTAGCTTTATGTGTTACATCCAGAATTAGATTAAAAATAAATGCTCCAATATACTAGAATCTTTTTATTTCTTGAGATAGGGTCCCACATAGCACAGGGTGGCTTCAAACTGAATATATAGCTAAGTATTACCTTGAATTTCTGATCTTCTTGTCTTCACCTCTTAAGTGCTGAGATTATAGACAATAACCCCCCCCACACTGGGTTTATTCAGTGCTGAGAATCCAAGCCAGGGCTTTGTACATGCTAGGCAAGAACTCTACCAACTGAACTACATATTTAGCCTCAAATTTATATTTTTGCAATTGATGAGTGGAATTTGAGGGAAATATTAAAAAGGATTACATCCAAGTGGGGATGCATTTCCCAAGGAGAATATCAGCCTAATACGTATAAAGATTTGGGTTCAATCCCCCAGAACAAAACCATGACCCCCAAAATACAAACTATATTTAAAGTATTATATGATGTTATAAAGAAAACAATTCATACACGTATGCAAGGGCTGGAGGGACATATCTCATTGGCAGAACATCAATAGTAGTAGTAGTAGTAGTAGTAGTAGTAGTAGTAGTAGTAGTAGTAAATTTTATAAGGGTAAAGCTGTGTGTCCCTGTTACTTCATCATGAATGTAAAGAACACTTCATGTGTTGAAAGGAGCTGAGGAGAAGCAGTAGAATATATTTGTAAGATAAGTTCATGGATAATTTTTCAACTTCCCATTTAAGTTTTCTTGTTTGCTAAGCATACTATTGGTATATAAAAGTTACTTTAAACCAATTTTTAAAAACAAACAAAAACCACCAAAGAGGTGAGCTGTTCTCTAAAGGACATGTAAGGAAGATACTTTGTTTTGCAGAATTCTGCTTGGAATGAAACCAAAATTGAAGTTGTAAGCTGTGTGGAAGAAGCTGGATTTGAAGTCATGGAAAATTCCGTGTTTTGATGGCATTGCAACATTCTGAAAAGAATTTATACAGGACTCCATGATAAAAGCAAGGACTGATATTTCTTGGCAAGGAGGAATTGCAAATGGATAACATTCAATCTGGTTGCAAGGCAATACATCCAAACACATGAGTCTCCAATGTCCCATCTCTTAACGGGGGACAAGCCTCATCAAAGTCCCCTTGTTGACAGCAGGATAATGGGTCCATCTGAATATAGGCCTTGTTTTCCTACCCACAATGCATAAAGTATCACCTGGCCTGGTTATACAGGCCAGTCTTTGCAACTTGCATGACTTACCTTGAACATTTTGCACAGGAGACAGTTTTCCAAGCTAATGTCACAAGTTTACTTTGGTTAGAGCTGCCTATAGTAGCACTTTGAACTACAGTGACAGGAAGAAAGAGTGGAACCCATCCAGAGTGAACATAAATTCAAGACTGTCTTTCCCACAGCAAGTGGGAGCCATAATTTCATGGTGCTCCTTCCCTTCTGAAGGGAATTTCTAGAATACTTTTCTTTCAAGAACTGTGCCTGTGTGATGTGCTGTGGGATGATGATATGGTGTGGAAGAGGAAACAAAGATATGTTTGGTTCTATACACCTGTCTCAGGAAGCATCTATGACAAACTACCTGGGAACATGCATTAAGATGTCACGCCTGGGGCTGAGGACATGCTGAAGAAGCATAAGGACCTGAGACTGGTCAACTAGCACCAAGGAAAGAGCAACAAAACAGTACAAGCAACATGTGTGCATAATCCTAGTTCTGAGAAACAAAGAGGCTCCATGGGAAATGCTGGCCAGTCAGTTTAGCAATTAGGTGGTTTCTACATTCAGTGAGTGATACAGTCTCAAAAAATGTAAGGTAGAAAGTGACTGGGGAGTACCCCTGACACCGACCTCTGGCCTACATACACATACACATGAACACACATGAACACATACACATGAACATACACACACAGACACAGAAAGACACACATACACACACATGTACACATGCTAGATACATCACCCCCTATTAAGAGAGAAGATGGGAGCTTGTTCAAAGGTCACATTCTTCAAGGACTCCTTGGTACTATGGAAATAAACTCAGAGAGAGACACTGATCATAATTCTGCTGTGGAGGTGATTGCTGGATTTAGAAAGTACTTTCCGAAGAGATGCTTGATGCAAGAGCCTCCATGGTAACTTCCTGGTCAACTAGTTCTTGCTCAACCCTATTCCCTTAAATTAGGATTTCTTATAAGCCATATCAGTACACATTACGCTGCTATAGAAATGTTTGCTTTCAATGTCTTCATATGAGGCTATATGTATAGGCCTTTGTGTTGGGCAATGGACTGAGAGTAGAAGCAAGGACAACTATACTCTAGGAGAAGGAATAATTAGTAGTAGAAGGCACCCTAATGGTGTTAGTTTTACATATTCCTGGGGCAAGGAGCTTGAGACGATGGAAGGAGATGATGGTGCTTAAAATCTACATTATGGTCCACTTTTACATACTTTACAGAGCTGATTTAGTCAGTTTTGATATTCTGGGTGAGGTGTACAAAGAGTACCAAATACTTCTTACATGGCTTTTCTGATTTAGGACATAACCATCCATCATTCTGTGCTCAGAATGGAAGATAGAGCAATCATGGACATCTGCCAATATTGGACCTTCTGCGAAAGTCAGAGTGCTATAGCAGATTTCTTCACTGTCTTTCTGGTCTTAATTCTGCACTGTGTCGCAGTCATATGTATTACAGTTCCCATTTAAAGATGCAGTACATGGGAATGAGAAAGGTCACTAGCCAGGAAAGGGCACAGTAATGAGCTGAATATCAGACTCAGCAGACATCAGTAACACAGAGGAGAGTAGCACATAAAAGCTGAAGTGGGGACTAGAGAGATAGCTCAGTGGTTAGGAGCATTTGTGTGCCCTTCCAGAAGTCCGAGAGTTCATTTTCCAGCAACACATGGTGACTCACAGCTATCTATAATGGAATCAGATTCCTTCTTCTGGTGTGCATGAAGACAGAGCACTGACATACATAAAATGCATGAATAAGTAAATAAATAGAAAGGAAAGCTGGTTTGCTTTACAGCTCAGACCAGGAAGTTGAGACCCACGGGAGTGTTGGTATAGTGGGAAAAGTGTTTATTCGATAACTAACTGACCAACAACCTATGAAAAATGGTTCTAAGGAATCTCTGTAATAGGCACTGGTCTTGGGTGGACAGTCAAGAGTTTGCATGGTTAGCAATTGTCAAGTAAGATTCATGCTGCTGGTGGGCATACCACACTTCGATAAATTATTATAAACATCACAACTTGAAATCTACCCAATTAAAGAATAATGTATGGAAACAACCAAGTACAAGAATTATCTTCCTCTCATCTTGCAAGGGCAGCCTAGAAGTACCATTTTGGAAACCTACCTCTACCTGGGAGGCTCTGCCAAAAGAGGGAGGTGCCATCATATAAGGCTAGTTGTTCATTTTGCATGTTTGTAGTTCTCATTTCAGTGAGGCTTCCCTAGACCTAGCAGCGGCAATCGTCTGGGTTTCACTGATCTCTTGCCTCCCATCCTAGGCTGATGCTAGCATCCAACCTTGGTGCATGTACAAGGAGCACAAAGTAGTTCATGTGGCCCTATCTGCATGGTGTAGACTTAACTCTCCTTGATGCTTGGATTGTGACAATCATTCTTTGGGAATCCATAGCTAACATTATCTTCTCCATGAAGGTTTCTGAAACAGTTGGTAGATCATGCCTTTGGAGTCTCATTGTGAGCCTAAGGTATTAGAAAATGTACCAAAGAGTTTAGCTGCTTCCCTGTTTGACCATATGCCACAGGAGCACTAACCTTCTGCATACAAAATGCATCTTTTTATTTGCAGGGTCTAGAACAGTGCCTAACCTTTAAGAACTACATATGATTCCATGGCTGGGGAGATGACCCAAAGGTTAAGAGCACTGGCAGCCCCTCCAGAAAAATCTGGGTTTGATTTTCAGCACTCACAGGGTGGCTCACAATAAAACTTTCCCAGGGGATCTGACTCCACTTATAGCTTCTGTGAGCATGCAAGTGGTAAACAGACACATGTTGCAAAACCATGTGAGCAAGTTAATGTTCTCTTAGCCCTGGAACAGCACTTTCATATATATTTAAAATTGAACTGTATTCGCCGAGGTTATCAAGACCTACAATGCAATAAAAAGAAAGACAGGTATCCAATAGGAATGCAATTAGGAGTAGCCAGGAGACACCCTGTGGTTGATGGAAGCTGAGGTCACCGTACTGAATCCTACCAGCACAAGACAGAGACCCACCCCCTAGATCTTTCACAGCCACAGCATACGGACAAACACTGGCTCTCTAAGATGTCCTTTACAACACAGATTTCCAACCCCTCTGCTTTGTACTTGGAATTTAACAGTGAGTGATTTAAGGGGAGTGTGAGGAGACTGGGGGATGAAGCTTGTGTCTGCAGCAACCAAAGCACCTGTGTCTCATTGCTATGCCTCAGGCCTCAAGCCACTTATGCCTGCTGGGGAAGAAGCCACTTGGGCAAAGAACATCCTGATTAAAAATCCAACCATTTTCGAGGTGAGACTTGCATGTGTCCGGACCATCTGTTGGTGGAATTCATATACTGTAGGTGCTAATTTGTTAAAGAAAAAACAGACTGCTGGTGAGAATGGAGAACTATAAACAACCTTCGATGGCCCGGGGAAAGATGATGAGCCTAACTGAAACAGGACATAGTGTCACCCTAAGGATCTTTGTGATGAAAGCTATGGAGCTTTCATGTCTCACACATGGAGTTCCAGGATACAAACTTTTTCAAAAACACTTTCTTTAGAATTTCATATTGAGTGAAATGTCAATTTCTTCCTTCAGCTTTACCCTGTGCTAGGGAATAGCTGAGAATGTAAATGTGGTCCAAGATGGGAACCCTTTGACATAAATGACATTGATTTATTTAAGTCTACATACTCAAGAGAGGTTTATTTTTAATTTCCCCCTTAAATATCCCCCCTTCTCTGTTCCCACTACTCTTTTCACCATCCTTCACCTGATTTGCAGGAGACTCTGAATTCAATCCTGACCTCCAGGATTTCCTTTCTCTTCAAGGCATATCTTCTCTATCACTCTGTCCAAAAACCTAAAGGATGCGCCACTAAATCAAAGTTCATCTTATCAAGACCTGTTTCCCCGGCATCTCTGTAGTGTTCCAGTGAAATTGTGCAAAAATCTAATTTTAGGTCTGTAAGCATCAAGCTGTCTTTTGCTTCTCCTTATGCCTACTTAAGTTTTTCTCCAGTTGAAGAGGACTTCTGATTCTCTTTTCCTTCTTGTCAAGCCCTTTGCCACACCGAAGTCTCCAATTTCTCATCTGATTGACATGGCCCTGCATGTTTGTCTTCTGTGTAATTCTTACACCATTCAACTGTTTGTTTCTTATTTGTTGTGTAAATACCCTGAGGTCAAGAGCAGTTCCTTATTTATGTTATTTACACAGGCCCTCAGTAGGAACAGAGTGGATGCTGAGCTGAGCAAAACTAAAGACAGAAATATTCAACAGTTACTTAGAATTCCAATTCAGACTCACATTAAAAGCTGTGTGATTACACCAGAAACGAAACAACCATCAAATAATGTAGTAAGAGTTCATAGTTGACATCACTCACTTGATCTGCAGATAGCCAGCTGCTGGCGTCACTCCAAGTGTGCACTCGGGGTACCCACTCGGGCATTAGAAGTGTCTGTGCACTGGTGTCTTCCCCCAGCTTTGTTAGCCCTCTGGTAATTAGCATATGAATCAGGGACATGAAGTAGCCCAGGTATGTTAAGTTGAAATTCTAATGTGCTTTTAGTTTTCCACTTGAAAGTGTGTTATTAAGTTCATCTGGTTTTTTGTTTGTTTGTTTTCAAATTAAGAGCAGATGTTGGTCCCTACCAGGTGATAAAAAATGTAATAATACATAAATCTGGGAGGAGGGGGAGGAGGAGAGGGTGAAGAAAACAACAAAGCCAAAAGCTTTGTTACAGCTTAAAGGCAGCTAACTTGGAAGCTTTCCCACTCTGAGGACCCAATGGATTGGGTTGTAGCTTTATTTCTCTGACATAACACAAGGTGTACGTGGGTAAGGCTGTGTCTTCATACTTACTTGCAGAAAATGCACCAGTGGGCTAATAATTTACTTGTACAAAGCTAATGAACCCCAAATATGTTACCTCAAGGGTGTGTGAGGCTCCTCTCCAGTTTGTTTGGAACACAACCAATTTGAAAAAATGTTTAGTTCAATTAAAAAAAAATTCTTTTTTCTTTTTTTGAGTTCCATTGGTGAAAAACTTGGTGGACTTAACCCCCTGGACTTAACCGTGCTACTAATTGGTTTCACATGAGCACACAGGTACAGGACTTTTGTTCCTATTTTTATATGTCCACATTTTTATGACATATTTCAAATGCGTGCATCCTTTGGTCTTCTGCATTAAACTATGAGGAGAGAAGTATGTCTTTTTTATCTCAGTTTCCTCAGTGTCAGCACAACTTATCTGTTGAGTGTTCAATAATAAGTTGTTCTCAATAGAATCGATAGTTATTTGTTTTCAGAAAGTTTGTCCTACAGATCGATAAATCTTTATTTCCCAACTAGCTACATGAAACTAGCTGCAGGACATATATTCTTGTCAAGAAGATCATTTATATAAGTCTTGAAATTATTCTTGGAATTTTCTCCTCTCCCTTCTTACCTCCTTGCCTTATAATTTTGCTTTGGAAAGGTCCTTTTGTCTTAATATTCTTTTGGTGGCAGCTATAAGAGGAACCTTATCTACTGGTTCTGGCTCTCCCCATGCAGAGCACTCACACATGCATGTATACATGTGTGCATGCCTGCACGCATTCACTCATGCACTATCCAAGGAAAGAGAAGAGATAGGCCAAAGAAGCAGTGCTCCAATTAGCAAGCCTCATGCTTCCAGCACAGAGCCATCAATTTCAGACATTGCAAAGCCCCTGAAAATTTGAAATAAAAATTAGTAACTTCATAAGAGTTGTTGCATCTTCTTCCCTGCAAGTCTTAGCACATACAGAGGAGCATTAATCAAATTTGTATTTCAAATAAATATTGCATGTAACATGCTTGTGCTTAAAAAGAAGGTCATTCATTCTTTTTCTCTGAAATCTAAGTTTGACTGAACCTCTTGAATTTTACCTGGTACTCTAAACTTGCAGTACTGCTATGGTAGCTAAAGGGTGAAGGGCTAGTGTTACAAATGCAAGTGAAAAACAATTTCTAATAGAAGAAAGCTAAGCATACCCCTTTGACCTCTTTGGAGTGAAAAAAAATTACCACACAAAATCCATGTGGACTCTCTCTGTAGGACTTGTGCATTTGGGAGCTCATCCCAGCCCTGGTCAATTTTAAGACTAACACATAACCTAAAGACTCACTATTTAATACCTTTTCTTCCTGTTGCTTTTTAGAAACTAATATACCATCTATTAATCTATCATCTATCTATCACCTCACCTATTTATTATTTACTGACTACCTCCCCTTCTTATTGTCATTATGACATTAATCTATCACTTGTCTGTCTGCCTTTCTGTCTATAATCGATCTCTTACCTGTCTATTTATCTATTAGTCATTTATGTATCTTTCATCTATACAGGGATATATACATCTGGTGTTTTGAAGGGACCCTAAAAATATGCCAGAAACATCTAAATTCTGGTCTTGACTCAGCAGCTATGTCACCTGGCACATCTCTAAACTTCTCACCCTCAATTCTCCATGCACACACACACACAAAAGTAACCAAACCATCCACCAGGATTATTTGCATTGAGACTACTACATACCATAGGCATAAGGATGGCTGGCTATTATTAGCACCCATACATCCTATTGTCACAACATACTCTTACAGGTTCTTTGGCTTTCCCACCCATATTCCTCCCATGCCTACATCATTCCCTGGTACACAGAGAGTAGTTAACAGTCCGTTGCTAACTACAACCTGCCCCCTTCATAGACCTTATCCTCTCCTTCTTCTTTGAATAGCAGTGCTCTTCTGCACCTGGCCTTATTCAGAACACCTTGTCCCAAGCCCTCACTTCAGATACCCTTTCCTCTCATCTCAGTATCTCCCTCTTGCTCGATTCCGTGTCCCACACTGTCCTCTGGCTGAACTTAGGGGTCTAGATTCTGGCTTAACCTGTTGTCTTTCTTAGTAACTTCCTATGTCTAGGTATATTATTTTAATATGAAGCCTTTTCCACTGTGCCTCATGTCTTGCATGCTTGGCCTCTACTACATGTGCCTCTAATACTAGTGGCACTATTTTTGGAGGTGACAAATTTAAGAGGTTGGGCCTACCTAAAATGAGTAGGTCACTAGGGATGTGCCATTAAAGGTTCTACCTGGTACCTAATCTCTCCTCTTTGTTCCCTGGTCATATTAAGGCAGGCAGCATGTTTCTATCTCCATGATGAGCCAAAATAAATATTTCCTCCCTTTAATTTTTTAAAGGCATTTTAGTCATAGCTACATAAAGCAAGCTCAAATCTCAAGGGATTTAAATGTACTGAATCAAGAGTTCAGTCCTAGCTCTGGCTTTTTAATGGTCTGTGTCACTTTGGGTTCCTGGTAATCCTATTTGCATACATTTCATTAATGAAAATGGTAGAAACTTGGACCTCTTTCTTCTTAGCATAAAGGACATTTTGAGAACCATAAAAATAAGTATCATCCAGATGTGGTGGCACATGACTTTAATCCCAGCACCCGAGAGGCAGAGGCAGGTGGATATCTGTGAGTTCAAGGCCAGCCTAATCTACATAGTGAGTACTGACACAGCCAGGACTATGTAGAGAGACTTGGTCTCAAAACAACAGCAACAAAGGATTAAATATTGCACTATTTTTTTCACTAAAATTATTGAAATTAAAATTTCACTAAGGCATATTTATATTCACACATAATTTGTGTTATTCCTAACAAGTGGAAAGAATGTTTAAAGAAGGCCCAGTTGACATAGACAGGGAGTGTCATATTAAACACCTCAGCCTTATAGTTTCTAGACTTTCAGATCTATCATGTGGTTGACCTTTTATTTTTTTTAAAAGGCTTTTGTCTGTGTGACTAGTTTTATTACAGCTCTGTTAATCTCTATCTGACCATGACCATGGGGATAAAGAACAGAGGCCAATTTTGTTTGAACTGTGAACTCTGCTGAGTGCTGCACATTTACACTCGAGTTGTGGAATTTGGACATTTAATCTTCATGGCCCATTTAGCACAAGGGTCAAAGGGATCTGCTCACACACCGGACAGCCTGCCTTGCACAGAGTTATCATAGTGTGACAGAGGCTTGGAAATCACAGGAAATAGCAACAGATGATGCCCCTCCATTGACAAATGATTTAAATACCAGCCACAGAGGGATGGATATCAGAAACAGGTTTGATCATGTATGTGCCTTGGGAAAAATTGGATAGTTCAATATAAAGTGGGGAAACTGAAGGTGACTTTTGTGAAAAACGGGGCATCTGAATAAGGAAACTCCTGTGTACCTTATTTTATATAAACATCGATATTGATATTTAGTGTTAGTTTATATTCTATTTATTATAGTAAGATTATTAAGTGTTACAGATTTTGTTATGTCCCTGGACAAATGCGATAGCTAATTTATAAAAATAATCAATAATGTTTGGAGAGTTATGCATCCAGAACATCCTATAGATAATCCAAAGTAAGACACGGCATTTGTTAGAATGCACCCCAAACTGGTAGAATCCACAAACATAACATTAGCCTTTTTCTTAGGGCTTGTGCTTAAAAAGAAGGTCATTCATTCTAGACTAGAAGCCCTAGAGACTAGCATTTTGTGATGGAATAATATTTGTATGTCCCCAGTTTAACTGGAAATTCTTAATTTTAAGAGCCTGTATTTCAAGTCACTATGGTTGACCACATTCTCAGTGAGAACCCAGTACTAATTTTAAAGACAGAAAAATGTAGTTAAACCTTGAATGTAAAATGGAGGAAGAGAGAATGCAATACAGTACAATAAAAACAAAAAACAAAAAAACTTGCTAGTTGATATTACATAAACCCCATGACATTTATGGACTGCTTGTAAAGGCAATGTTTCTTGAGCATATTAGTATCAAGTCAGGGAAGGTAAAAGAGTGTGGAAAAGGGTAATCAGGAGTCTACTAGATGTAAAAATAGCCACAATCATTCTGTTTCAAGATAAAAGCTCATGGCAGCTCCCAAGTTATTGGCTGGCAATATTCAGTGCTTACCTGAGAGTCAAAGTTTTTGCCTACCCTTTCAGCCACAACAAAAGACACTGTTTTGTATAGAAGGCTCCTTAGCTCAGTAAAAGCTAGTTACCCTGATGGAATCCAATTTTTTTTTTCAGTGAAATGTACCACAAAATAAAAAGAACATAAAAGCATTCAAGAAAACAAATTTTCTTAGTGTTCCTCCCTTGGGAATAGCCCTCAAGGAGTGGCACACCCCAGCTGCTTGTAAGATTGGGACTTAGTGCTTGGGACATTTCCTTGGTGGACTATAAATTGAAAGTCTCTTGTTTAGAGCCTCCCAACAGTTGTTCTCTCACCTTCTAGAAACATCTTTAAACTCTTGAGTTAATACACTGTCCCTGTGAGTGAAGGCTTGGTGAATGATCATCAGTGTGAGCAGGTTGATCAGCTTGTATGGGCCACATTGATCAGACACCCCCAGAAGAAGTGAGGAGCACACTGAGAAGAATGACATCAAACCCAGAAACATAGTCAATGTATCCTTTAAACCATACAACAAAAGACCTGGCAAGGTTTCTGTACTCCTGAGAGAAGCTGGGTGTAAGCCCTCATCAAGGCTTATACCTTTGCTATTTCCTGGGCTCCTGTGATGCCCCTGTGAGATGTTAATTAGTTCCTTTCTGTTTGGTCCAAGTAGGAGAGTTGTTTTTGTTGCTTTCAAACAGTGGCCCCTACCTGCAATAACCACAGAAGCCAACAAATAAGACAAGTTTTGGTGACGGTGGTGCTCGCCAAACTCTTCAGTCCGGTTGGCCTCAGCTAACTCAGGGAATCACTATCAGATGGTAAAGCTGAGAGATGAAGAAAGTTCATCAAAGCATAGCACTAGAAGCTACTGGTCCTTTCCAGAACATCACCAAAGTAGTCCTTCCTGCTTGGTTTCCTATATAGCACACAGGCCGACAACTGATGCAAAATGCTACTTCAAAGACCCCTTCAATCAATTCATCAATGAGTATTTATTGCAAGGCACTGTGCTAGGCACTATGGAGAGTACATGGAAGAGAGGACCAATGTCCCTGCCCTCAAGGAGCTTACAATCTAGTTGGGAAGACAAGGCAAATATATAAGAAAAAGTCAATAACAATACAGTAGTTAGGTTCAAATGCAAAATAACAGTACAAGAGATTTCCAAAAGTCGTACCTCATGAAATACCAAATGAAGGGAAGGGTTGCAGCAAATTCAGAGGAAGGACATCACAAGGACAGGCATGTGGAAAGATCTCACAGATGAGCTGGAGTGTTGGAGGTGCCCCAGGACAGTAGATATTGGGGTGGGAGAGAGGAGAACATTTCAAGGAGGAACAGCCATGAGACCAAAAGGCACAGAGGTGAGACCAAAAGCAAGCAGGGCTCGGTGTGGCTTGATATAGGGGTAAGGGATTTAGACTAAGAAGGGCCTTACATGCTTAATTTTATATGGAGATTTTAAGATTTGGGGTAGGGAAACAACAGATACACTTAGATCAAATTTACAAAATCTTGGCTAGCCAAGAAAAAATAATTTAGTCTGTTTCAAGACATTAGTTACTTGATTTTGATCCTCTTTGCTTCCAAGAAGGATTTGAAATGCTGTCTTAAGGGTTGTCAATTCCAAAGTCATCATTGGAATTGGGTCACCTAGCTTTGGGTCAGAGCTAGAGACTTTTGAGTTTCCCTGTGGTCCCAGTTGTAACTAGCACAAGGGTAAGCTAACAAATTCCCTGACAGGCAGGCAGGAATAATGCTCCCAGAAGGCAGATATCTTTACAAATGACAGAATATTTATTAACAATACTTTTAAAAAAGATTACATATGCTAGATCACTGGTAGATATCATTTACACTGGGGTTGGGAACTACCTGGGGTATCAGGTTTTTTTCATTTATTTTATTATTATGTTTATTTTTTTGCATATGATTTTTAAATCATATTTTCACATTTAGTAAAGCATATCAAACTAAGAAAGGAACACAGCTGAAATACTGACAATATTTTCCCTGTTCCATCCTAATTTTCACACAAATGGAATCCTGATTATGACTTTATTGAATGAATATAATTAGAAGGTTGAAAAGCTATGTTATGTGGAAGCAAAAATGACAAGTTACAGGCAATCATGAGCTCCCCAAGAAAGAAGGAAAAGGTGACTCTATGTTCAAATGTGAAAAGTTTTATAGAAAATCTCATTGCCTTCTCTGTTCCATTCTTGTCAGCTTACAAAACATCCCCCATCATAACAAAGAGTTCTGTTCATAAGAATAAGGTTTTATCAATATTGCCATCTTTCACTGTATGATTTTAAGAATTATGTAAAGCTTAGAAGCAACCAGACTAGCTACTGCAAAATAGGGGAGACATCAAGATACAATACATTTGTACTACCGAAAGTTTACAGAGTCATACGTAAAATTCTTTGCAGCAGCTACTTGCTGAAATAGGAAATTTTTTCAAATTACATATGTTATCGTTATTCAAAAGAAGGACTCTATCATTACAGTTACTCATGTTATCTATAAGAAGAATTGAAATTATAAACTCATTGACAGAATTATTCATTAAAAAATTTACATTCAAAACAGATATGTCTAAAGAGTAAAATTACCTTTTATGCCATGAAAGACTTGTTTGACTATAGTAACTTTTTGTTTCTGTTACTACAGGGTATGTAACTTTAAATTCAGTGCCTAAGATAATGCTACTACAAAGATGATGCTCAAATAAAGTCTTACCAGACGATGCTAAGTTCAGGGATGGGAGGATTGCACAAGGTGCCTCTTGATCTGGAAAGATTGGTTTTTGAGATTTGTAGTTTCTGAAACCATCTCAAGTTGTGTTGAACAACAAAATTCACAACAGGGTGGGAAAACATATCACATATGTCAAAGGGACTCAATTCAATGCATTAACCATTCAAGGAGTAATTTATATACAGCAGCCTTTCGTTACAGACCCAGGCTCCAGCTGTTCTGTCCCTAGATCCTTGTAAAACTGTACAAGTCATTTGTAATTCATTTACTGAGATGAGTTTCAAACTCTGTCCTTAAAGGAAATCATCTCAAATCATAATTGTGTGGTTGTGTTGCCCAGAGCATTTTACAGCAGAGGAAAAAAAACCAATATCTACATTATATGTTAACTTTAAAAAATTCTATAAAACACTAAATATATAATAAAAATATGCATATAAGGACATATGTAAACTGCTTTGGTAACATCATATTACAGATGTTTTCAGTGCATTGCAGAGTTTCCCAAGAAACTTCAGACAAAGCTAGATTTGCTTTGAGGAAGTACTGTATAATGCCATTCCTAACGAAGCAAAAAACATTTTTTTTTCCAGTAATAAGATGTACTTGAACAACAATATTACTTAGTACTGGGTGTCTTCAAAACAACTAGCTAAATGTTGCTTATATTATAAATAGCAAGTCCTTTAAATAACTTTTGTCATAAACTAGACCTGGCTGTGAGGGAGATCATTATTGTGCTGATAGCTGACAGTGTACACGCATTGGAGGTAGAAGCCCCAGATCCTCTTGCATAGGAATCTGCAAAAAGAAAGAACAAATTCACTTAAAAGAGTCTCATCCTGTAAAGGAAAGAGGTGCTCTAGGCCTTTACCAAAACAGTATGGCTGGCTGGGTTCTACAAGAATCACACTGTCTGTTTGTCCAACATCTAGCTATTTCTTTTATTTTTATTGTGTGTGTATGTATGTGTAGAAACACTTTTTTTTTTTGGTGTGGGTATGTGTGCATACATGTGTGCATGCATATGGAGGGACACTGTCACCTCCTTAGAAGGATGGCATCCAACTTGCTTTCTCGAGGCCGGGTTTCTTACTGATAGGAACTCATCAAGGGATCTTCCTGCTTCTACCTCTCTAGTGCTAGGATTACAAGGGTGTGTGGCTGTATCTGGCTTGCTTTTAAAACATGAACTAGGGTTCATATTTAAGTCTTCCAGTTTGCAAGGCAAGTACTTTACTGATGGAGCTTTCCTTCTGGCTCTGCCTACATGATTCCCTGTCAATGACTCATTAACACCAGTTCCTGGATGACCTATCTGGGAGCTTGGAACACGTCAGGGAATAGCCTACAGATTCTCGTTAAATTTTTTTCTTTTTTAAATTAATGGTGTTCGTATTCAGTGTGGTAAATATTTCAATATTATAGTAATATGTCTGATACAGGTCAGTATGTCCATGATGTGACTGATACTCCCTTTGAAATTCCATCTCTGTGCCATGCAGACAATGTGACTCAACTATTACATTCCCCTCTCTGGATCAGATATTGTCAGTGTTTAATTCATCAGATAAGGAGACTGGGCTCTCAAGAGATGAGGTAACTTACTTGTCTAAGATTGCTAGCTAAGTGAATGGCTAGATTGGGAATCAAAACCATGTTTGTCTAAATATATTTCTTTTGCTCAGACAAAATAATCACATTTTCATATGGGTTGCACATTTTTCATAATAAAAGCTTTCCCATTGTGAGTCTGGCTTCTTCTAAGGCAGTCTGATCTCTCCAACTGACAGGATGGAAGTCCCTTTAAGGGAAGACATTCTCTGCTTGCTAGTACTCAGGTCATCACTATCCAGGCACTATTTATGTTCCTGTAATGAGTAAGACCAAGAAGCACCAGTGAGGAAAAGGAAGATCTTTGCAACAGTAAGAAGTATGTAGGAAGATTTAAGCAGAGTGGGATAAATAAATCCCAACCATGTGTTGTTGTGCCCTGGAGATTACTTCCATAGCTCACTTTATAGCTGGCTTCCTTTTGGGGGAAGTCAGAGCCCTTGTTTGGCGATAGCTAGTTCATCTATATAGCTAGTTCCAGGCCAGCCAAGGTAACTACTTAGTGAGGACCCCCACCCCACCCTACCCCCGCCAAGAAACAAAAACAAAAAGCCTACAAAACAAACAAAAAATACAGTTAAGTGCCATTGAAGTCTATTAAACATATATATTATGCAATATATTTTAGCCATATATATTACACACACACACACACACACACACACACACACACACACACGTTTGTGTAAATATGAACACCATCTCTGGGGCATGGCCTTTGGCCTCTGTTTCCCACTGCACCCCATACTGTTCTTGAACAAGACAAGTACCTATTGAATCCTTCCTAAATGAAAAACAATTCAGAAAGTGGGTAAAATGACTTGGGAGCTCTTTACTCTTCTAAATTAAGAAATTTGACAGAAGTCATTAAAATTGCTTCATGACTACTTTGTTATCATTTCCTATCTGTAACACAAACTAGCCTTTTCTTCCTCTAAAGTAAAATGATGAACATCTAACAGAGACTTAGTTCAGCACTAAAATTAGGGTCTCAGTGTTATGGATATCACCCCTGGTTTAAGATATCATCTTTCCAGTGATAGTTTGAAAGTTTAATGAGAGCCTGAATTGATCTTCTAACATCCAGACCTCAAATCCAAAGGCTCAAAAATTATGTGCCTTTATATCTAATGGCAACCTGGATGTCTATATACTCTTTTCATTACCATTATAAAATACTCCACAAACAAAAGCACCGTGTAAACTAAAGAACACAACTCAGATAGTTTTGGTTACTATAATCCTGGCACTTAGGAAGCAGAGGCAGAAGGATTCCTACAAGTTGGAAAATGGCTTCCTCTACATACCCAGCCCCAGGCCAACCACAGCTACTTTGTAAGACCTGCCTGCCAAACCAAAGACAAAAAAAGTACAATTGGCAGTATTTTCAGATGCTGTGTAATCAGCACTACTCTTTCTAGATGCTTTTAAAATCATGCTAAAAAATACACAAATATTCATTAAGCAGCCATCCTCCAGTCAACAACTGCTGCCAATCATTCTGATTTTTTACTCATGAATTTTCCTTTTATTCAAATAAATAAACCTTACAACAAAATTAGTATGCTGTTGAGATTTCATAAACACGATACTTAAAAACAGGATAGAATGCATTTCCTCAAAAAGGCTACTTTCACATACTGTTTAACAACATTTTAAATAGAGACAATTAACTATATATAGCCATATGTGTTTTGCATGTAGATTACATATACTCAATCAAAATGTATCATGTTAACTTCTAAATGTTGCCAACTCAAAACTGAATTATACTAGTTCTCTGGGAATAAAATACTAGAGCCTTATTAAGAAATTCTTGGCAGGAGATGGTGTTGTACATTACTTTAATTTAATTTAATCCCTTTCATATCAGCACTGAGGATGCAGAGGCAGGTAGATCCCAGTGAGTTCAAGGCCAAACTTGAAACATAGAAAGTTACAAACATAGAAAGTTACAGGCCAGTCTACATAGTGAGACCCTGTCTAAAAGAACAACAAGACAACAACAAAACCTTTTTGTCTATTCTTTCTAACTGCATTGTTCATTAGCTTTGGGAGCCATAATTTGGGGACTATGTATTTGTGAGCTAAATAAATCAATATGAAACAACCCTCTGTGACTTATGTGGGACAGCCTTCACATACTATCTTGATTGGTTACTAAGTCCAAGAAAACTAGACAAAGGTTTCTGTTTTGATTTGTTTTGTTTTGTTTTGCATGAAGTTTCTTGCAATCAGGAAACATCAATGATGAGAGGAAGGGGGCTTCTGTCATTTGTCTTAATTACAACTTTTTCTTTTCAAGCTCAATTTCTTTGAAGCCTTGGATCATCTAGGACAGTGACACAGTAGGAAAGGGGAAAGGGCAAAAAAAGCATTCTTACTTGATATCTTTGGGATTCGGATTTGCTCACTGCTGCTGCCATCTCCTCCATCACTGAATGGCTTGATCTCTATGATGTAATCTTCATCGAAGGGTAAAGAAAGTTCCACTGATGTTTTGTTTGTTTCAATGACGGTTGTGCTGCTTTGCCTGTTCCATCTGTACAAGACCTGCCCATGTGGAAAGAGCAGGTGTCATTTACTATCCTAACTAATGCCCAAAGATATGGTTTTTGTTCCTTTCTATCTGGGTCCCAGCTAAATGTAAGGTGATAGAAATGCTCTGACAGCCTGCTCACACAGAGAAGGTTAATTTATGATGAGGGTCATGTCTGTTGCTGCCATGTAATGGAGGGAAGAGTTCAAATGCTACTTCCAGTGGGAAAGGAGAGCAGCATGTGTGGCTACTCTTTCAGGTGGGTAAACTAGCAGACATCGAAATACAGAAGTCTGAATAAGGATGCAGAGTTGGTGATACATTTCAAGTCTTGGCATCAGAATAGATCTAGCTCTGTGTGACCCTAAGTCATTTACCTCACCTCACCAAACTTCATTTCCCTCCACTGTAAAATGGGGGTAATGGCAGCCACTTTTCAAGATTTTATAAAGATTGAATGCAATAAGAACCGGGTTCAATGGATGCATTAAACATGTTTCAGTTAGTATATAGGCAACACAAATTGGACTTGCTTTTATTTTCTTCTTTTCTGGTGAGTGAGGGAGGTTGGGAGGGAAGGAAGGAGGGAGGGAGTGAAAGTGGACCTGGGAGGTGAGTGTTATTGGGATGCATGACAGGAAATTTCCAAATAATCAATAAAAATATTACTTTGGAAAGAATAAAGTATATCTATGCAGGCGTAACTGAAACAAGATGAGCACACACAGTAGTTCCAAGCACAAGAGACACCCAGAAGGTTGTTATTATCAAGAATCTTCTTGAAAGAGGACATTTCTAAACACATAGATGGCTTCTGAATGGCAAGAGCAGTGCGCTCTCCACTTTCCCTCCCACTGGGACCCCTTTTAAAGGTCTCATAGAAGAGGCAATCAGTGACAATCTGGAAGTGTAGTGGTTCTGAACAGTCCCACTCATGCACCTTTGTTTTCCTTCCTGGGCCTCTTAGATGCTGAGTTTGGACTGTAATTTTTCTATTGAGGTGGCCAGCTAGGTTTACTGAAAACACACTCACTTGGCTCTCTCATGGACCTCAACCTACTAGGGAACAAAATATAAACGAATAAAAACATGCACCTGCCATTGTGTGTCCTGCAACAATCATGAGGACAACTATCTTGTAGGTTCTCACTCTTGTAGGTAACTTGTCTCTGTCACCACAATCCCACAATGCAGGTATTATTATGCCATTTCATAGATAAGGACACTGAGGCCCAGGGTCCTCACACCATGGAGAAGTGTCAGGAAGCTTATTCCTAAGCCTCCAATCAAAACGCCCTACCTTCTCCAACTTCCCACAGGAAAAAACAAAAAAATGAAGCTGGATGTCACCAGTAGTCCTCAGCCTTGGATGCTTTGGGACACTTACTAATGCTCTAAATCTGTACTTCTCATCAGAAGAGGTAGGGTGGGGCATAATTTTGCCCTGTCTCAGAATCACCAGGCAAGATACTTAAAACATCATTTGTTCAGTACATCCCTGGGTTTTCTGGTTGTTGGTGTCAGGGCTGAGTCCTGGACTTTTCCCTTTCTGCTAAGTTCTCCACCTACACCAATGTTGCTAGACCAGGCATGCTAGTTTGACGACCATAGGACTAGCTTGTGTATCCCTAAGACCCCTAAAAACATTGAGCTACTGAGGTCAGAGACATATGGTCAGTCTTCTATTGCAAGACAGAAACAAACATGAGTGAAATTCACAAGATTTCCTTAACATAGTTAAGATCCCATTTGTTCCTTGGCATTTTATCACCTTAATGTATAGCCCTCTAACACTATGTGGAAAACACAAGTTCCTTAAGGTGAAAAGATTCACACGCCCTCCCCTTTCCCACTCGGAAGCATCAGCTGTGCCAGGCTTGGTATCCCTTTGCAAATAATCAGGCACCAATAAATCCTCAGCCACCAGCTTCTCATCCCAGCCCTTCAGGAGAATGGGCTGACTGATTGGATGCAAGGTCACATCTGGCTCAGAGGAACAAATTGCTTCTTTGATTTACTTCTGGTCCTTGCAAGAGCTCAGAGAATACAACTGGTTTCAAGTATAAATCCAAAAGAAACATTTCCTCCAAAAAGCAGACTTTCTCTCTCTCTCTCTCTCTCTCTCTCTCTCTCTCTCTCTCTCTCTCTCTCTCTCTCTCTCCTTCCTTCCTTTCTTTCTTTCTTTCTTTCTTTCTTTCTTTCTTTCTTTCTTTCTTTCTTTCTTTCTTCCTTTCTTTCTTTCTTTAAGCAACTTTGTTTATCAGTCTTGTAATAGTTGAGAATGCAGTGGCACTTAAATAAAGGCCAGCAAAAGCTTTATTTACACCAAGCTGATTGACACAAAGGCAGTGCTTGTATCTGATACAATGCAGGCAGGGAGAAAGAGAAGATTCCTGGGAATAATGATAACAACAGCCAACACTGACTACTTTTGTTTCTCTGGTGTCAGAACATTTCTACTTGTAAAGATTTACATAGATCATCTCCCTAGCTAAGCTTAGTTCCTATTTTGACCTCAGAGATGGCAACCTGAGACCTGGAAATAGTAGACAATTCCCTGTGATCCCATGACAAGTAAGTGATTGACCCCATGTTTAACATTGAGTAGTTCAACTCCAGAGGCTGGATTACTCTTATCAATTTGGCTTCCACCTGCAGGTCAAATTGTATTCTCTTCCTTGTTTCTCTCTTCATATGTGCAAAATAAGGGGATTAGACAGTGAACTCATAAAGAGCTAGAAGGGGTAGGAGAACACATGGCTCAGCAGGTAAAGGCAACTGTCACCCAGCCTGATGGCCTTTATTAGATCTCCAGGATTCACATGATGGAAGAAGAGAACTAATTACAACTACTGAAAGTTGTCCCACAGGCATGCTGTATACATGTGGGTACAGGTGCTTGTGTGTGTGAACACACACACACACACACACACACACACACACACACACACACACACACATGCACACGCACACACACAAATAAATAAAATGTAAAAACTAAAGATCATATGCTGCTGCCATGTATTATTTGTGTAGGGTTTATGAGCCAGTCAAAGATGGCGCTGAAGGGAAGTCAAGAGGGCAAGACCTAAGCTGTTTACAAAAAATGATAATTGGTTGCCTAGATCAAGCTAGATGAGGTCACTGCATGAACAGCTGCTGTCCACTAGGTAAAGAATAAGAGCACCTAGGTACGTGATAGACTGACTTTTAAAACCATTGGCTGGCTGTTTTCCTGCTCTGAGGTTTTTTTCCTTCAAAAGATGCCTGCAATGGGACAATAAACAAGTTCCAGCTTGACTAGACTCCCTGCTGTGTCTTATTGATTCTGGGGACATTAGAGGCTGGGGGAATGAATGGGTGGGCAGTGCATTTACCTTTCTTTGGACCCAGCTCAGCTTCCCATGGCTGGGCTAAGACTTGCTGAAATTTATTTGGCCATGTTAGTTCCTGATTTTTTTTTAAATGCCAACTTTTATGGACTAAGAAATTATGCATGAAGGTTTATTATTACTGTTGAAAAATATGTCTGTCGTGGTTGCTATGTTCTGATGTTTGTCTGCTCTAAAATTTATTCTAAAACTTAATTGTTACTGTAACAATTTAAAAAGGTGGAACATGGTGGCTTATGCTTATAGTCCTATTATTCAGGATGCCGAGACAGAAGGATTATTGTGAGTTTAGGCCAGCTTAGCTACATAGTGAGCTCCCAGGTCAGCTTTGGCTACAGAGTTAGACCCTGCCTCATAAAAGAAAAGCGGAACTTTTAAGAAATGATTACTCAGTTATAATGTGCCTGGACTGTGAGAGCTCAAGCTTCATGGTGGGACTGATTCTGTTGTAGGAATCCTGTCCCCTTTTAGTGTGTATTTTTCCTTTTGTTTTATAAGGACGGAGAAAGAAGACTGTCCTTGTAAGTCAACACTTTCATGTTGGAATTTCTAGCTTAAGAAATATGTTTCTATTTATGATAAACTGTCAAGCCTCAGCTATTGTCTTATAGTAGCACACACACAGACAAAACACTGGTCTATACTTCTCATTGGCGACAACTGGAGCTAAAAAAAAAAAAAAAAAAAAGCCACTGCATTTTCTGGACAGTCTATTGCTACAGTCAACAATATTTCACATTCTGTTACACTGACATATGTCCACTTCTAGACCTTCATGCTTCTGTCCAGGCACTTTGCCAGAGAGCTGCCTGTCTTACTTCCTCCTTTCCTTCAAAGGCTATTTAAGATACAACCCCTGACATGGTTTTCCTTGGCCTTATATAAAATGGCATATGTCTCCTGTTTGCTCCCTGGGTCTTTCTGGTTTCCTTACCCTCATGCCTTTTTCTTTGCAATGCTTTATTTCCACCAGCTATATCTGCTGATTGCTGCCAGTCAAAGTAACCAAGTGGCAAGGGTCAGAATCAGATTCCATACTGCTGTGTTCGGATCCCAGGTTTGGTTATTCCAGAGATGTTGTTTTTGAACATTTTTGTGTCTTTCAAGTTAGGGTTAACAGACATAGTAGATTCTAGAAGTTTCTTCTTTAAGGGGTTATTGACGGTAAGATGGTTAAGAAACTTGGACAGATTTCTAGAGTGTTTGTTGAATGGGCTCAGTCAGCTTAATTCACTTATTTACATGGCAATTTACTCATCCTCTTTATAGTTCTAATGGTTTGTCCACTCCACACACACTCTCTCATCTCAGTGGTTCTCAGCCTGAGGATTGCACCTCCACAGGGGTCTGGGATATCATGGGAGAGGCCAGTTATCCTTAAACATTCACATGCACATGGAGCGCTCAGTATGTAAGATTCCTGGGGATCGAACTGAGGTATAGGGAGTACAGATTCCCCAGCTGTATCCTTAAAAGGAGAGGTTTGAGTTGTTAATCAAGGACACAGCAAGTGTCATTGTATGGTTTCTCTTTGCCAGCCTTTCTTTCTTCTACGTCCTCTACCTGTGGTCTCCATAGCATTGTGCATACCTGACTCCATCTATGGGTGATACCTCCCACATGTGCCCCCCTGTCACAGAGGTGTTCTCTATTCTCATAGCTTCACTCCAAAAGATACAAATGACCTGTCTGATGCCATAAAAGATGACCTCATTTGAGCTGATATTTGAATCCGAAAGAGAACTAAATGTCCTAGTTTTAATTTATTCCCATATTTTATTCTATTTCTATGGAAATAAAAATAGTTTTACTATATCCTATATGGAGAATAACAGATCTCTTCTGGGAAGGCAAATTTTGGCTCAGTTGTACTTTACAAAAGTCAAAGTTGTTTAAGAATGGACTCAGCTCAAAGGGGAAATGGACTTTTCTCCATTGTTGGGGGTAAGTAGCATTCGCTATACCACTATTCATTGAGATGCCAGAGAGGTAAATTCAATGTGGCATTCTAGTTCAGGACATTTGGCTTCCAGTCTAGATTCAGAATGAGTGACTTTGTGCAAAGCTTTTGATAAACTATCATCATCATGGCTGTGTGGACATGCTTTAGACTGCTAGTAATTACATAATAATCCTTTGAAAAGAAAAAATGACTTTTCTTGCAACTTTGAAAGTCCACTTTAATAACCACCCCCACTGTTTTCATTACTTAAGGAAGATTATAAAAGCAGGACTATGATTTTGAAATTTTCTCAAGGAGAAGAGCTTGGAAATCAAAGATTTTAGGAGTCTTATAAAATGGAGAAGAATTCTATTCCTTATTATTTAAGGCTCTAGTTATTTGAAATATTATGCTTCCAAGAATTTTGTTCTTCTCCCAACTAAACATCTTCAGTTCCTTCCTTCACCCTCACAGGGGTTGGGACTGGACCCTGGTCATGGTCCGCTCAGTGTGTCATCTGGCCTACACAATTGAACACCACCAACCCTGCTAATCCTTGCACACCGACCCTTCACATAAGAATGATACATTATTGCTTGCACATGTATTCCCCCCCCCCTTGAATCTGAGCTGGCCTTACAGTAGCTATTTTTATCCTTAGCTTTAAAAAGACACGTAGCTTCCACTCTCTCATTGGAGCTAAAGGCCTCATCGGAAGTCTAGCTACCTTGAGATGGCCACACTGGAAGAAAGCACAAGTTCTCTATCGGCAGAGTCTCTTGGGGTGGGTGAATGATCTCTGGTCACCCTCCAGCTTTTGCCAAGCCATGCCAGGTGACAAAGTCATCCATGTGTGACCTGTCAGGGATTCTAACTAGACATTTCCCATTTTGACCAAATGAAGAATGTAAAATAGTAAAAATCAAACACAATTTTTTTTTTAACCCAACTTCAGATGGCAATGGGCACTAAAAAAATGTAGTAATAGGCTGAAGAGATCGCTTAGCCAGCAGGAGTATATACTGCTCTTATAGAGGACCTGAGTTAGTTCCATGACAGACAGATCAGTGACTTTTGAAAGTCCAGCTCCACTAGATAAAACACCATCTTTTGGCTGTGTGTGTGTGTGTGTGTGTGTGTGTGTGTGTGTGTGTGTGTGTGTGCACATGCGAGCGTGTGTGTGTGTTCATTTTATCTTCAAAGACAGATCAGCATTTACATGATCTGGCAAACAACAATTTCAGTCTATTTTCTTACAAGGAAAGCTATCTATAGAAACAAGAGCAGGTATTGGAATAGTCAAGTTATGAGAGGGATGGAGAGGGAGAGCGATGGATGAGATATCTTGATAGAGGGGGGCATTATGAGGTAAGAGAGTAACCTGGTGGCACAGAAACTCCCAGGAATTGACAAGGATGACCCCAGCTAAGACTACTAAGTATGTTGGACATGGTGCCTGAACTGGCCTTCTCCTGTAATCAAATCTGTGAGTACCCTAATTGTCTTCATAGAGCCTTCATTCGGCAACTGATGGAAGCAGTTGCAGAGATCCACAGCCAAACACTCAACAGAGCTCTTGGAGTTCAGTTGAAGAGAGGGAGGAGAGATCATCTAAGCAAGGGGAGTCAAGGTCATGAAGGGGAAACCTACAAAAACAGCTGCTCTGAACTTGTGGGAGCTCAGGGATTCTAGACCTACAGAGAGGGAGCCAGCATGGGACCAACTTAGGCCCTTTGAATCTGGGTGACAGTCGTATAGCTTGGTTTGTTTGTGGGGCCCCTGGCAGTGGGACCAGAATCTGTCCCTGGTGTGTGAGTTGGCTTTTTGTAACCTATTTCCTATGATGAGCTACTTCACTCAGCCTTGATGCAGTGGGGAGGAGCTTGGTCCTGCCTCAACTTGATATGCCATGCTTTGTGGACTCCCATTTGAGGCTTGCCCTTTTTTTTTTTTTTTGAGGAGTGACTAGGGGAGAGACTGGGAGGAGAAGAGGGAGCAGAAACTGTGGTTGATATGTAAAATAAGTAAAAAATAAATAAAAAAGAAAAAAAACCATGACCTTTTTAGATTTGATGCACTGCTCCAGTTTTCTTGCTTACATAAAAAATGAATGGGGGGAGGAAGAAAACAAGATTGGGAATGGGAATGACATTAGGCAGTTAATATTGTTGATTAAACACCACACACACACACACACACACACACACACACACACACACACACACACACACACACACACACGGAGTGAGATAACGAAAAGTGAAGGGCAGTTTTGTTGGGATTTTGTAGAGTCCCAGTCACAGGGTCTTTAAACATTTCTGACCTAGGCTGTATAAACCTAACCAAAGTTTACATGGAGCTGTAGCTGTGTACATGTTCCCCAGAGGGAGCCATGATCCACATGTTAAGGACTTGGTCTCCAGCCTGTCGTGTTACTGGGAGATGGTGGATCCTACCAGGGGTGGGCAGACTTTGTGATTTCTCTTGCAGGGTGCTGCAAAAAGGAATCCCAGTCTCTTTCGTTCTCTCTTTTTGCTTCCTGCCCGCCATAGACCACATCTCCCTGCCATGGTATATTGCCTTGTTAGAGGTCCAAAAGCAAAGCAGCTGTTAACCATTCATGGGTTGAAACCGCAAGTGTGAACCAAATTAAACCTTTCTTTTCTTTTCCAAGCTGATTAGCTCAGTTATTTGAAAAACCAGGTCACCCAGATGATGGTCTAAATCCTGAAAAGTTAACACAGAGCACATATAAAATTCAGACAATCACTTTAGGGGAGAGATTCCTGAAAAGGCCAGAGGAGTGACTTCAGGGAAGAGTGAGAAAATGGAGCATCTGCTGCAAGGCAGACTCCCTGCTTTTAGCAGGATTAGGTGTGCTTGCAAAAAGAAATTACCCACTTTGTATCCTTTTACTTCTGACTCATTATCCAGGGCCTTCACTTGATCCCAGTTCAGGATAATTTTGGAGTCTGAAGAATTCCATATGATGTTTCCAGGGGGTTGGCTTGGTGCTATAAAAAAAAAATTAAGATAGACGAAGTCACAGATTATTAAATCTCAATAGATTCTGAGGAATGTCTCCTTACTAGAATTCTAGAGTAGAGGCAATTTAATGGGCGATTGCACTAATATGTGTCTTCAAGGTCACTGAAATCTGACGAGATACAGCATTGCAAATGGAAAAAGACTCAGTTGGTCGACTACCATTTATAGCTAAAAGAAGTAGTCCTTCCCAGTGAGGAGAAAAACATTTATCTTTCTGTCCTCTGGAGCAATGAATTTGGCATGGTATTCTGAAAGGTTCAGTTAAAATGCTAAGGAGCCTTTGAATCCATATAATGATACCAATTAGTATGCAAATGATCCCTGGGAGGTGGGGATAGGTAATGAACTTGGAGTATGTCTGATGAATCCCTAAAATATTTCTGAGCAACTTTGTCCTTACGTGGCTTTCTGGTCGTGACATTGACTGTCGCACTGGAGGGTCCTGTCCCTGCTGAGTTATATGCCTTGACAGATAAGTGATACAGTGCACTCCCTTTCAAGTTGGTGATTTTTGTAGATGTCTGATTTCCAACTGTTCGTATTTTTCTAGCATTTTCTTCCTTGTCATCATGTCTCCAATATTTTACCTGAGAAAATAAAAAGAAAGGTCTTGGAAATCACAACTGCTGGGGATATTTCCAATGTCATCAGGTAATAATATTTTTATGCAAGTCCTTATGATGGAGTTAAATTTCTATATTAATTCATGGACAGAGATTTTAGGAGATTCGCATGATCTGAAAAATCCACAGTAAGAAAATCTCCCTTTTCTTATTTTTCCACTGACATGGACAGTCTGGTGAATCATCAATGATGATTCCCCCACCTTTGGTTTGAGTCCTGATGATTCTGGGTATGTAAGACTAAAAAATAATCTTTTAAAAGATTTAATTTTATTTTTTAAATTTATGTGTGTGTGAGTGTGGTGTGTTTGTGTGTATATGTACATGTGAATGTTGGTACCCACAGGGGCCAGAAGAGTACATAAAATCCCCTGGATCTTCATTTATAGGCAGTTGTTTAGCTGCCCAACATGGATACTGGAAACTACTTAGATCCTCTACAAGAGTATTGAACAATATTAACTTCAGAAGGCATTTCTTTATCCCCATGGGCATATCATATTTAAGCCCATTTTGCCAACTATATTGTAAATCTTTAGGTTTATGGAAAATACACACACACATACACATGAAAATATAATATTTAACTTGAGCATAAGCATAGACAAAGGGCAGTCTAGTTTCACAGTAGATCTTTGGTGCTTCTATTAATGGTGTAGTAGAATCAGGCCTCTGGAACAGAGACCTGTGTAGGTGGCATGGGTCTTCTCCTACCACTGAGTACGTCTTAGAGGTCTCACTGAGAGATATGGATCAAATGCACATGTCTCTAGCTTACCTCATAGCCCTGAATCCGTCCTCTATTCTTCCCAATGGGGGCAGCCCAGAAAACTTCAATATCTGTGGCAGAAAGACTCCTGGCAAAGATACTAGCTGGTGGCTTGGTAGGTTCTGCAAATGAATTCAGAAAGTTACTAACCAGTCAGCTTTATCCCAACAAGCTTCTAGAAATGGGCTTATAAGGCAGAAAGAAGCCATGGTCATACGACTGTCCTTCCTACCTGGGAGACACACAACATCTCTCCAAAATAAATAAACAATTACCACGTGCAGGGGGTTGCTTAGGAAAGACACACTTCTGAAGTCTTACAAATGTCTAGCCTGGAGGTAAGTGGAACTAAGGTGACCCAAGATAAGTTTAGCAACAAGTTTTCTTGGTCAGTAATTCTTTCAAGTAGATCTTTCTTAATTAAGTTAAGTAAGAGTCCCAGTTGCTCGATTATGAAAACAAGAGAGAAAGAAACAAGGGCAGTTAACTGAATTATGATGCAAGGAAGCTGGGTGGTGAGTTAGTTCTATATGGCTATCTTTAAAATCCTAGACAAGTCATCTATAGTTTCTGGGGCTTGGTATCCTAGGATACAAACGGCAAACTGAACCACAAGTTTTTCAAATTCTAGCTGTTTTGACCAGACTTTTGCAAGAGTTGTACACTACTTGTATATGCAACTCATCTTTCAATACGGTCCTTACTGAAAAACCTAGTTCAGACATGCCTTAATAACAGTCACAAAAATCCTACCTTAGGTAGCATCATTGTCATTCTCTTAAGCATCCCTCCCCAAATATGCTATAATAAACCCCTGTTAAAACCAAAAGCATCCATCTGGTATAAATTAATGCCAGTTTGTGTATTCCTACATTTGCACACTCCAGGAAATATTGGCCATGGAGATCTCCATTTACACATAAGGTCCTGCATATGACCTAGGCTGTTAGGTCATAACAGCCTATGTTAATTCAAAAATTTTGAAATGTCACTTGATACACTGGAAAACTTATCCTTAGGAAACAATTTCATTCATGAGAACATACAACAAAATTTTAAATATGTTGCCATGAATGTTATAATAGAGAAACATGCAGATGCTACAAATATTATGGCTATAAATGATACACAAGAAACTAGGCATAAACAAAAACTTACTCCACATTGCAAGCCTAGGGAATCACAGAAAACCTTGGTTATTCAAAGAATGAGTAGGGATTTACAATGTGGTTTAGACAGAGAACAAGAGATGTTGAAGCACATGCAAGCAGACTGAAGGTTAAGTTTGGGTAGTTTCTAGTCTTTCACATGTAGCTGTGGTATGTAATATGAAGAGGGGAGGGCTGTGAGAGCTGGCAGGGAGGCAGGAAAACTGCTGCCTCTATGGGAATTATTTCTCTGCAGAAAGGATGAATGCGTTGTTTTCTTTTCTGACTTCAAACAAATGTGTCAACTTTCAGGTGTTCTCGTATGATTAAATTCTGAATCTCATCTTTAAAACAACAACGGTGAGCTCCAAGCACACCAAAGACTACGTGAGAGGAATTCTGAGTGCAAGGACCTCCCCAGAGAAGTAACAATGTGTGAGGACCTTGAATATCATGACACAGTGAATGGCAATGTAAGCAATCAAGCAACTTCATGCTTCCCTCTCCTAAGAAGTCAGAGCTAGGGCAAATGGCTTAAAAATACAAGTGATAAGAAAGGATGAAACATTTCATCTTCATATTCACTGGAAAACATAAAATAGGGTTCTTTAAAAAGAATGATAGCAGATAGGTATATAGTATTGTTTATCAGACACAGAAAAATTGTTAACAGACACAGAAAAATATGATCTGAAGATAACACAGGGCAAGGCACTTGCAAGTTGGTTGGTTCTTAGCAATGCAATCAATTGATGGACAGCCACATGTTTTCATATATGAGAGTTGTAACTGAGTTTTTTGTTTTGGAGACAGGTTTAACTATGTACCCCAGGCTGGCCTCAGACTGACTAACCTGCCACAGTCTCTTATATTCTGGGATGCTGGTGTGTAAACACAAAGGCAGAGTTTCTATGTTCTTAAGAATGTGTGTGTGTGTGTGTGTGTGTGTGTGTGTGTGTGTGTGTGTATAAAAACCAATATTTTTACAATACACTTGTCTGTATTTCATACTCCAAGTTGATCATACACCCTGATTGGAATACCATTTGAGAGTTGAAGGAATATCAAGGTAGCATGCACCATACCTTCTTCAGCAGAATACACCAATGTGGCAGGACTAAAAGGGCCTTCTCCTTTGTTATTGAAGACACCCACTTTAACCTCAAAGGGAGAGAATGGGCGCACACTCTCATTCCTGAACACGTATCTGGAGGCATCAGCTGAAGCCAGCACTGTCAGCATCCAGATCATTTTGCCGTGTGGCCGGAAGGCTACCACATAACCAAAGCCTCTGCCATTCTGTAATTCCTCAGGGACTGTCTGGGGAGGAAGGGAAGTGGGACTCAGAATGCATAGTGGTTAGATTCAAATATTCAACTCCCCTGTTCTTGCCTCATTTACTCAGTTACTCCCCTGTTCTTGCCTCAGTTGATTCAAATATTAAAGGGTATGCCCCTCTACACCTTATTTGGGGTTTTATATTCAACTACCTTTAAACATAGAGATGCCCTAACCTGCCTGAGATACTCGTGTGGTGCTAGAACAATGAAATGAAGGTCTACAGTGGAGACTTGGGCTCTGGTGAGGTGGACTCACCTATTACAAATGATGACCAATTTACCACACGATTGATTCCTAAGAAATTACCTTTTCACTATGAACCATCTAATAATATTTTTCCTTTTGTGCCAGATAGACAAAGGAAATCACAGAAGGAGGCCAACTCTGCACAGACAAGATCCTGCCTCTGGGAGAGACTTTGAGCTCAGTTGGGAGGGAGGGAGAGATTTCTTTCCTTTCCCTGCTGGGGCTCTGGGTGAATTAAAGGCTTTTGATTTCAGGGGGCATTGTCTAAAATCTTTGGAACACATTTCAAACCTCTTTTGAGGCTCCCACCTCCTCTCTCAAAATCAATTTTTAATAAATTGGTGACTAACCTTCCTCCAGGTTGTTTAAAGAAATACCTCACAGCCCAGCAGCAAAGCCAACTGCTAGGAAATTGTTCTGGGACACTCAATCTATAGCTGGCAGATGTTTTAAATCAATTGGCCATGCAGCAATTCAGAAAGAAAAGAAAGACTGGTTTTCTCTGAACCAGACTTCCTTATTTTTATTTTAACGTGTGTTATCTCCTCTTTCATGATTGTTTTCCCCCTGTGAACAGTCGAATTAAAACTTGCTTCAAATAATGGGTGGCCAAACATCGTCACTTCCTGATAGACATTAATAGGTTTCTTGAAAACAGAGGGGAACCATTCCAGCGTCTTGTCATATGGAGGAAAATAACAAAATAACCCAGACAAATGCATGTCCCTTTGGTCCTGTGATGGATTTACCTCCCAGGTTATAACCAGTTCAGATTTGCTGCCTCCACCACCACTGACGTTAGCTGGGGTGACTTCGGGGACTGCAGGAGACAAAAAAGAAACCAAGTTATTTCAGGTTCTAATGGCAAATGTGGACCAGGAAAGTTGTCCAGATGGGGTGACTCACTGTTAGTGAATTCTTGGGCACATGTCCCGTTTCCCTTTGGATATCAGAAATAACATCCACAAAAAGGAACACTGTACTGGCTCAGCAAAATGTGCCAAGGAAATTGCTATTAATTATCTGATTCTGGTTTGACAGAGTATTCATGTTACCAGTCACTACTGACCAGTTGTTTAGCCCTGGACCTAAAGACCTAAGAGTTCCACAGAGAAAGAAAGGACTGAAGAATCTGCCCTCAAGCTTCTTTAGACATTTATTAATCATGCGGTGGCGACAATGGAAAGACAGGACAAACTGTGCCCACATGGAGCTTACAATCTAGTGGGAGGTTGAGAATACATGCAAAATATCACAGAGAAACTTGGACAACACCCAATGATGTCGCAGACAGAATGGAGAAGAGCAGTTGTGTTCTGGAGTAGCAGGTTGCTCAGCGGAACACTGGGCTAATGGCTTCCCCGAAGAAGAAGGTGAGCTTTGAGCTGGGTGTTGAAGGAAGTGGTGGACATAGGTTGACCCCTGGCTCACTGTGCTTAACCTCTCTGATCCCCACTTTTCTCTGTAAAAGAGGGGAAATGAGACTCACTTCCTTCTCGGGGTTGTGGGGGTAGAATTGGGTTATAGTTTTGGAGATGGGGAAAGAAAGCATATGATTAGTTATGTTATCATATAAATGAAGGATGCCAGGCAGACTCTTTCAATAGCTAGCTGGGGCCTGCAGTTAGTAACTCAGTATATCCCCTCAAAGTCAAGATACATACCTAGATGGATTAATTATTCATCAATTTTGAGAATAAGGTGAAATTGTTGGTCTACTTAGGATCTTGCTATACCTTTACAAATCATTTGTTATTGTTATGGCTTGAAACACTAGAGAGACCATGCAATAGGATCTCCCAGTTCATAAGAGTATAATCTGACCCAGCTCGTTATACATTACTTTTATCCTCTGTTCATCATGCAAGCTATATGCAGTACATTCTCATTCTTCACTTGCTGCAATGGTTTATGTCTTAAGAAAATCCTAGCAAAGATTTCTGAGCAAATGTCCTCTGACCATTTGTGACTTTTTATTTTCTTCTGGCACATGAACCAAGGAAGAGTTGAGTGCTGAAAGAATTAAGCAGAGGTACTATACTGTTTTTTGCTATATAGTGGACTCAACAGAGGACTGAGAACTTGATTCAAGCTCATTACCCACAAGGCTGAGAGTCTATTGGCCTGGTGTATGATCCGGACCTGTTAAGGGAGAAAGTGTGAACACGCAGAGCTCACTGAAGCTAATGAATGGAAAGAAGTCCAGGTTTCCTCTTAAGAAGCAGGGGCTGCCAGAACAGATACCATATAGCTTGAGTGATACTCACGAGCCTCCTCTGTCCTTCGTTTCTCTGAGGGCCGACTGGGTTCCCCAATGCCAATCACATTAGCTGCAACAGTGCGGAACTCATATTCAACCCAGGGGTTCAAACCCACCACGGTTGCTGTAAAGGTCTTCCCATCAACAAGTTCTGGAACTAGAAGATATCGAAAGCTGGGTGAGAGGGCTTAAGAGAATTCATCCAGCTCCACAAATACATGGAGTTGAGTTTAGAACATCTACCACCACCACCACCACCACCACCACCACTTCCAGGGAAGGCATTGTAGTCAGCCTGTTGTAATGACGAAGAAGAGGTATGAATATGTTTTACATCTATTTCACAAATTCTAGTCTGTGCTTTCTTTTCTTTTTCCTGCTTCTGTGTTAGGTTCTTTTGTCAATACTTGAGAGAAAGTTTAAGAGGGATACGGATGTGTTTTGGTCCACAGTTTGAGAGGTTTTGGTCAAAGGTTGGCTGGCTTCAATGCTTGGGGCTTGAAGGCAAGCAGAATACCTTGGTGGTCAGACTACGGTATCTCAGAGCTGGAAACCTCATGTGTTTGAGAAAAAGAGAAAGGAAGGGGATAGGGACAGGATGCGCTCCGAAGGCATACCTCCTGTGAGTGACACACCACATCCAGCTAGACCCACCTCCTAAGGCTTTGTCATTCCCCAAAATAGTGCCAGTATCTTAGGACCCAGCTTTTATCATGTGACCTTTGGAGGGGGATTTCAAGGTCAAACCATAACACTGTTGTTACTATCAATAATAACAACACTTTTTATCATCCTCCATTCATTCTTATTAATGCCATATTTCCTTTTTATAAATGTTTTTTGTCATTTCTCTTAGGGTTTCATTTTTTTACCAATCCCAATTCCTGTCATTATTGCATATTTTTTTTCCACCGAGATGACATTTGAGGAAGAAATTAAACAAATTGGAGTTCCTGCAAAGCAAGACACATACTCCTTTAGTTCTAAGGGATAGATATATTGTCTTGATGTCTTAAAGCAGAAATAAATGTTAGGCCCAATTTAATGTAATTATATAATCATGTTGTTTATCCAATTTTTTACAATATTGCATTTGTATTAATTTTTTGAGAATTTCATATAATCTAATTTGATCACATCACCCATCCCCCCCCACCTCATCCCTTTAGTTTATCAGATTTTAGAAATGGTGTTCTGCCTATAAATACTGACTTCTGTGGATTCAAAAAGGTGTTTTAGGAAGAAAGATAAGAAAAATGAATCATTGTCTTCACTCTAATAATCAACAGATCTCTGTAGAACTTCCTTTGCCTCTTCTGTTAAGGAGGCACAGTAACAAAATTTAAGTGTGAATAAAATAATTTTATTTTACTGTTAGAATAGCTATAAGGATTAGATATGGGCCTAGTATTATATAGTTAATGTAGAAAACATGTGAAGTGTGAATAATACAGTAAAACAGCTTTGACTTTTGAAGACTTGGTGTTTTATGGTATCAGCAACTGGTGTCTGATTTGAGTGAATTCGTGTAACAAAGAGAGTGTGAGAATAATTTCACTATAATAATGGTGAATTGCTACTGATAGTAACAACAGCATTACAGTTTGATCTTGAAATCCCTCTCCAAGGGTCACATGATAAAAGCTTGTTCTTAGGATAATGGCACTAGTTTGGGAAGTCAAAAAGACTTAGGAAGTGGGTCTAGCTGAAGGTGGTGTGTCACAGGAGGTATGCCTTTGAAGAGCATCCTGTTCCTATCCCCTCCCTTTCTCTGCTTCTCAGACACATAAAGTTTCCAGCTCTGAGATACCATGGTCTGACCATCAAGGTATTCTGCTTGCCTTCAAGCCCCAAGCATTGAAGTTGGCCAACCTTTGACTAAAACCTCTAAAACTATGGACTAAAATAAATCCTTATCCCTCTTATTCTTCACAATGACAAAGAGTCTAACACAGAAGCTGCAAAAGGAAAAGAAAGCACAGACTAGAGTTTGTGAAACTGATTAAAACATTTTCATGCCTTTTCATCTCCAAATTAATACACATATAAGTGGAGACAGCAAGACAAAAGAGTCGACACAGTACTTAGATATTATGCTCTTGATAGCTGTGCATGAACTTTGCAAACACTGATTGTAGTCTTGCATTTTCCAATATTTTTCCAATGTGGAACACAGAGGTGAGTTTAGGTAATACATAGACCAATGCATTTTATTTTTATAAATAGTTTCAAGCTTGTTAAGGAAATAAAAATACCCATAACAGCATAGCAATAATTCCATACTAGTGTTTAGGTTCAGTAACAATAATGGTAGTGTGGAAGGAAGCATTAAAGAAAGGAGAGTTGGTTCATGTCTGTGAGATACAGACATAATGTATCATTTGCTGCTTGCTGCTTTGACCTAGATATTTCCTGGCCTCTTCCATGTTTCATTCCCATTTCATTCTAGAAGCCTCTGATAGACACCAGACCTCAGCATGCAATATGGTACCTGTACTGACTGCTTGCCAGCCCACGGAGAATGGAGTCCTAGCTTGAATGACATACATGGTGATGGGGCTGTGGTTGTCAGGTCCAGGTCTCCAAGAAAGCTGAGCAGTGGTGTCTGTGATTTCATCTATGGTTACAGCCTCTGGAGGACCTGGAGGACCTGGAAGAGAGGAAAGCATTTAGAAACGGACAGCATACTCAAATGTCCGAGTATATAATCTACTCACTTGGATGGGGGTACTGAAACACTCTATCATTTAACTACCTACATATACACTCCATCACTCCTTTTGGAAAATCTGCTGGGTAACAAGAACCTCACTTAACTTTAAATTATAACAGTGAACTGACACATTCCCATTCCTTGTAGGGGTTTGAAGGACTTAGGGGGAAACCACAAAAAGGCAAAAAAAAAAAAAAGTGTTATAATGGAATGCCTTGATTTTTAAGAGAAAATGCTGGGGCACTATCCACCATCCTAACTGCATCTAGTGGCTGCATGTGCTTTCATGCAGAGGGACCACAGCGAAAATGGTCAGTTCTCAAGTCACAAGGCCATCCTCTTCTTCAGAGTAATTCCAAAATGGGGCTGGGATCTAACATCCCTCTGGAGCAGTTTCTATAAAGTCATACCTAAATTTTCTACTTAGTCACCTGATGATTATAGCTTCTCTACTTAAACCATTGAAAGGAGAGGAAGTTATATTGAGATGAAGGTCTGGAGATCATACAGAGGGGGACAGAAAACTATTAAGAGGTGAAACATCAATGCAGGTAGAGTAAAGACCCAGGACTTTCCTACTTGCCAGTATTAGAAGCAATGGCCAGACAGTCAAATGCATTTTTTAAAAAATATAGTTTAAACATCATCCTGGAGTAGAAGGTGATGGCAAGAGGACACGCTGACAACCTCATACTTGTTAGACAGATATGGAGAGTTTCCCTAGAGGTATTTTCTGATCCCCAGTTTAGCAATCAAAGATGTTCTTAAAAGATTTCTGGGCTGTGTCACAGGGACAAGATAAAAAGGAGAGCTCTCATGGAGTGGTGAAAAGTTCATGGAAATTCCCAAAGCAAGATTGTCTTCTAAAATTTCACTCCCTCACCTTCATGCAACATCCTGCACTCTCTTTGCTTCTTAAAAAAAAAAATCACTTTTATAGACTCACAGGTAAGGCTAAATTTATCTCCTTTCCCCCACTCCTGAATGAAATGTCTGCAAATGTGTATGCTGGAGCTGATTAATTCTGTATGGTGACATTCCAGCCCGGCAGTCTAATGCCACCTAGATGGAACTGAGGTAACCTCTGGTCTTTTACTCCTAATAAGCAGGTAAAGTCCAGGAGACAATATATCCTCCTTTGTGTCTGACTAGCTTTCTCCTCCTCATATTTCTAACCCTTTTCTTTATGAATGTTGTTGGAGAGCCTTTAGAATCTACCACACACAGAGAAGTGTTCCCTTTCAAAAGCTCAAAGAATGGAATCATCAGCAAGGATCTGAGCCCCTTTGTAGCCACTGTGTAGGAAGAAAAGGAAGGGGTGGCATGGACCACTGGAGGGTCTCCTCTCACTCCTTATCTTCCTGTCACTTAAACCCACTAGTGCATAATTCTGGTCTTGGGAAGTGTTGACTTCGTTTTAGTCCAAGTGGACCTTTCTTTCACAATTAAAATAAGCAAATAAATAAAAGGTCCACTGAGCAAACTATAACATGTTTTTGTCACGTGGCAAGGACAGTTATTTTGATGCTGGTGTCTACTTTTTTGCTCAGGGAAGGGAGGCCTTGCTAGTAGCCATGAAATGGTTGCAGATTAAGTAGGCAATTAAAGGTTCAGTGAATTAAGGGTTCCAGAGACAACATACAAACCCTCACTTGTTCCAAATAGGAAAATTTGTACAGGGTAGTGAAATGCATTTCTATCTCCCCACTGCAACGTGCATAAAAGATGCAAGGACAGAAAAAGAGGAGATAAAATGAAAGATTGTGGCTTTAAATGTCATATTAATTTATTGGTCTTATTAACTGATTAGGCTAGAGTTTCTTTTAGATTGCGTTTGCAAATTCCTTTTGGTATCCAGTGCTACTTTCTGTGAAATGAAGTATACAATATCATTTAAGAACTTCAAGTTCTACTGATTTAAATATTTATTAGTCTAATTTATTGGTTTTTAAACTGCTGCTCTGAACATTATCCTAATTAAATAGAGGACAAATTACCAGCAACAGAATTCTTTTGTCCCTAAGGAGAGAGCAGATCAGCTCTGGTGTGTTTCTTAAAAGGAAACAAACACATTTCTATAAGTTACTCTATGGGCAGGCAGATCTACTGAGTTGAGAATATAATTTTTAATTTTTTAATATATCCTATCTCTATGGCATGACTCAAGGTCTTTTTAGGCAATTAGCAGGTAGCTATAGCAGTCATGATGGGAATGCAGTTTCCCTTTAGCCTTTCTTGACAGTTGAGTTCCTAATTCCTCTATATTTCTTCCTCACATCTGTCTGGGGCATACAGAAATACTTGGGATTGATTCTCAAAAGACCTCATTTCCTGTCCATTCAGATTCATTTTGACTCCAAATCTGATCCAGGTTTGCATTTTAGTCTCAGGTGGCTGACCAAATATTCCCTTTACCAACATTTAGGAATTCTGATTAATAAGTTTGGGGACATGAGATTATTTTGATGCTCTGGGTTGGCTTTTATTTGTTTGGCAGAGTTGGGTGTGGAGCCCAAGGCTTCAATGTATGCTTGGCAAATGTTGCACCATGGAGTTACACCTTCAGCCTGACTGCCGGTTGATGACTTAAACAAAACAAAACAAAACAAAAACAAACAAACAAACAAACAAACTCTTGTTGGGTCCATATGCTCCCAAAATTTCTTTTATTTCTTCTTCTTCTTCTCCTCCTCCTCGTCCTCCTCGTCCTCCTCCTCCTTCTCCTCCTCCTCCTCCTTCTTTCTTATTTTGATGGGCTAAAAATGGCTCAGTAGTTAAGAACACTGTTTGTTCTTCTGCAGGACAGGACCTATGTTCAATTCTCACAATCCATTTTGTGATCTACAACCATCTCTTATTCCAGACCCTGGGGATCTACCACCCTCTTCTGGCCTCCATGAGTACTGCAGATATATGGTACACAGATATATGCAGAAAAGACTCCTGTTCACATGAAATAAAATGACAGCCCTTCTTTTCTTTTTGCCGTTGGTTGGGTGTGGTGGCACACATCTGTAATCTAAGAACTTGAGCAGCTGAGGCAAGAAGGCTGTGAGTTTGAAATCAGCTGCAGCTATGCAACCTCCTGTCTTTTAAAAGGGAAAAACCTTAAAAACCTGAAATTTCTTTTATAAACTAATTCGAAGCCTGGAATTTTCTTCAACTGGTGGACTCATTCAGGGTGACCATAGCTGAAATGTTTAACTTAGCTCCTGTCAGTACTGCTGAGAGTCTCATCAAGGCTTTATTCTGTATGAAGTACCTTCCTATTTTACTACATTTCAAGCAAACATTTTCTTATCAACCATATTTTAAAATCAGGGCAGTCTTGTCAGAACACAGTCCAGGAATGGAGTTGTGTGAGAATTCCAAGTGCTTGTGAGGAAACAGGACAAGAGTCTTGCGACCTCAGTTTTTTCAAATACTGAATTGTTCTTTGAATGTGTTTTCCTGCTCCTCCCAGGCTGGGCAAATAAAAGTGAGTTTACTTCATCCCAATTTTTCATTATTGGTTGCAGGTGGTATTAAATTAAATGTTTACATGTCTCTATGGAGAAATATGTTTTTGCCACATGTGGCATGTCCTTATGATTATTTACAGCTTGAACTCATGAAACCCTTACTTAGGTAACTTTTCTTAACTCTCAGAGTATATGTTGTCTGATGCTCTGAATAAAGTTGACTATTGCCTGAGACTTTAGTATGCCTCATTTATCAACTCTGTCCTCTCAGATCCCATGGCCTCCAGGGTGGTAAACACAACTCTAATAATTTTGGAAAAAAAATAAGCATTCACTTAAGCCTCTAGCCTAAAACACTAATGTGGTTCAGTCCAGATGAAATACAAAAGAGTAAACTGGATAATTAATTATTTTTGGTTAATCTAAGGTTATTCTA
This sequence comes from Cricetiscus sungorus, assembly GCA_030556225.1. Classification (NCBI taxonomy): domain Eukaryota; kingdom Metazoa; phylum Chordata; class Mammalia; order Rodentia; family Cricetidae; genus Cricetiscus; species Cricetiscus sungorus. Next base: position 19,276,247 of record JANBXA010000735.1, on the reverse strand, counting down.
GAGTATCCTGTCAACCAAGTAGTCAAATTGGAACATTCAATAGGAGTTCTTTTCAGTAGGAGAACTGAACTTACACAGTGCACTTTCTGGTTATCCATCTTTTTTTTTTTAAATACATGCTTGGAAAACTATAGACTGTTAAGCACTGCATGCAATGGCTAGCTTATGCCTTTCTTTTTAACCCAATTCAAAACCACTGAGGTTTTAGATTGCTGTGGTAGAGTACATGCCATTGAAATATTGAAAGGAAAAAAAAGCAACAAACAAACAAACAAACAAACAAATAAATAAAGTTCAATACCTCTTACAATCAGGTCAGCGGCAGCAGTGAGTTTGTCCACACTTGTTTGGACCATGCAGACATATTTCCCAGCATGCTTCAGTTGGATGTTTCGGATCATCAAATCACCAGCTGAATCCTGCTGATAAAGTAGAGGAAAGTGGCTACAATTACTTTTTAATGAGCCCTAAATATCATTATCACATGAAGGACACTATGACTAATGGATTTATTTTACACCAGCTGATGAAAACATTAGTGATGCAAGCCATGGCTGTTAAAACTATGTGAGACAGCCTGAGCCATAAGAACATCAATGTTTTCAGAGAGTTTATCTTCCACAGGAGCTCAGGTGTCTGGATCAGTCTGCTATCCCTGCTGGCATCACTCAAAGTTGTGCAACATGGATTTTGATTGAGCCTTATGGGTTCCCTTCAGCATGAGCTCAGCCTATTGCCCCGTGCTTGCATTCTGAGACTTTGACATTCTATATTTGGAAAGGGGAGGCAAGTCTACATTTAGAGGCATCTGCATTTTTTCTGCAGAACCCTGTCTTGCAGCCAGCATTTTGATTGCTCTCAGGTTTGAATTAAAGGATTGTGAAGGCCAGACTCTCTAAGGAACTCTTGAATCATCTAGTGTGGAATAGTGCTAATTTGTTTTCTAAATGCCAAATGCATGTTTGATTAGCAGATGAATGGGACTAATTACATCCGAGTATGGATGCCTGTGTGCCTCACAACCGTTTCAACACTGCTCACCAGAAAATGACTTTTCGTAAATACAAAGTGATCTCTCCACTAGACTGATCCACCTTCGAGTTTGGTTTTACTGCCTGGATACTGAGAAGCTTGGAGAATAAAGCAGTGACCACTTCGTGGGTTAGACTTCATTCTGAATCCAAACCACAGAACAGGAATTTGACACAAACTATGAAGTTGCTATTCCTCCAAAGAGCACTGATAAGGAATGACACATGGTAGGACTTTGTATACCTTCCGAATTTTCTAAGTGCTTTAGTTATATTAACACACTCAATTCCCACATGGTCTTTGCAGCAGTTAGCTTATTTACAGATGAGAAAACTCTAACATGAAAGAGGCTAGGCAACTTTCTATAAGTTACATATGTAGCAAAACACAGTTCCAATCCCTGTTATTTTCTGTGTGTATGCATATGTATGTATATATGTACACATGTGTGTATACATTGGTGTATATGCTGGTACATGTATGTGATGGGTTTATGTGGAGAATATAACCTCAGGTGTCGTTCCTCAGGTATTGTATACATTGTTATTTCATACAAGATCTCTTGTTTGCCTAAAACTTGCCAAGTACATGAGATTGGCTGGCAAACAAAGCCACAGGATCTGCCTATTTCTGTCTCTTTGGCTTTGGGATTCCAAGGATATTCCACCATGCCTGGGTTTCATATTGAAATTGAAATTAGGCTCTGTGCTCAGCAGACTAGGATTTACCCCTGAGTCCCAGACTCAACCCTTATCCATATTTGAAAGCAACATGTTAGCCAGGCTGTGGTGGCACATACTTTTCATCCCAGCACTCAGAAGGCAGTGACAGGTAGATAGATATCTGTGACTTTAAGGGCAGCCTGGCTTACATAGTGTATTACAGGATTCTAGGGCAGCCAGGGTACACAGAGAAACCCTGTCTCAGAAAACCAAAAACCAAAAACTAAAAGAAAAAGAAGGAGGAGGAGGAGGAGGAGGAGGAGGAGGAGAAGGAGGAGGAGGAGGAGGAGGAGGAGGAAGAGGAGGAGGAGGAGGAAGAGGAGGAGGAGGAGGAAGAGGAGGAGGAGGAGGAGGAGAAGAAGAAGGAAAGGAGAGGAAAGGAAAGGAAGAACACGCAACAAATAAGTTTTCTCAGTTTCTTTTGTTTCAGTAAAAAAGGCCACACTCTTATTTTCTGAGGGCAAGGAAAAAGTCACAAGCCCCAGTTGTTGCAAGTAGGATTAGAAGAAGAAACACAAGAGTATGTCCGGAAGGCAGAGCTGTAGTTTGGAGACCTAGTTGTTTAGGGCCCATCCCTGCTGTTTGATTTCATCTAACTTTCTTAATCTGTCTGCCTCTCAGTTTATTGACCTTTCAAAGACAGATGCCTTCCCTACTGTGCCATGGTGTGAGTATCAAATGAGACTGGATACCTATGTGAAATCCCTTTGCAGACTATGAGGCATGGAATAAATTTAAACTCGCTTTAGTGATGGCCATGATCAATTTTCTTTGTGAAACAGTCATGTCAAAGACCTTAAATCTAATTAAAAAAGAGCTGAGGTATATTTTTATCTGAAAGTTCTTTTATTTATAACATTGGTGTTCTCATCCAAACCCACTATATACTGATCACATCCCAGTATAAGAAAAATGGGAAAATAATTACTAACCTATTTCATAGGGGTTCTGTGAGGATTGAAGAGCTAATATATAATAAGATGATTGATAAATGATTAGGTACCTGGCAAGTAATAGGAATCAGTATTATGAACCTAAAACAGTCACATGCTGGCCCTTTAAATAGAGATGTAAATAAAAACTAAGCCTCATAATGGAAATGTGTGCAGAGGGGTGGGAAATCATATTGATTTTAAGGTGGATGACATATTTACTTTAGAATGGAAGCCATATTGATTTTAAGGTGGACGTTATATTGGCACTAAGGAAATATTTACCCCTTCTCAGTGATTCATTCTATTCACTAGAGGATGAGTGTCAAAGAAACTTACTTCAGTACATAGCAACCTATTTACAATTTTGTGGTTTTGACTAAGAGTGTGTCTTAGGGACACTTAAATTTTAGTGAAATTTATAGCTTTACAATCAAACTAAAAAAAAAGTCTTAAAGTAAGGAATGAAGTAAGAGTCTCAGAGTGAGGCTGTTCTTTCTCTTAGAAATATCCAGATCAAACTGTTACTGTGGTCCACATTTAGCTTCCTACCAAACAGAACAAAAGATATTTAACCCCTACTCCAGCTGTAGTCTCTGTTCTCTTTCTGAAAGAGCACTGGAGGGCACAAGAGAACAACAAAACAACTTTCCAACAAAACCAAACAGGCTGAACCTCTCCACCATTATTTCTTATGCTGACTAGAGAAGCACAAACTCAAATGGCCCAGAGTTCAGCATGGCGGCACATCCTTTCCTCCTCAGCTGTGATATCCTAACATCAACATGGGTGACACTGGTGCCTAACCTACTTTGCTGTCTTTGTTTGTGTAATAGTGGATAGCTGATCATGATGACAGAACCAGTTGTGCAGAGGAGAGAGGCATTTCTCAACTGAAAGCAAATGAAAGCAACTGTTTTGGATTCTAATTTAATTTTTTAATATAGAGCTTTCTATTGAAATCAAGGTGGGTTACATCTCACTATGCAGCCAAAAGTTGTCTACCCAGTTCCTTTTGTTTCTGATCTCTCAATGCTGGGATTACAGATGTGTGCCACTACTGACAGTTGGATGAGAGCACTTCGGTGGATGCGAAGTATTCCTTTATCCTTTGTTCCATTAAGATGTGTTTGAAGACTCCCCATGGAAGGTTTCACTCTCTCTGAGGAGCAGAAAGGGGATGGGCTGGGGTTTGGTGGTGGTGATAGGGCAGGAAGGGGTGAGGGAACTGGGATTGACACGTAAAACAACTTTGTTTCAAATTTAAATTAAAAAAGGAAAAAAAAGATGTTTCTCTTTGCATCTCAGGTGAAATGGTACATAGTGGCTACTAGGTAGTTCTGATTGGCCTGGGATCATTTTTAGTCATCAGTCATCAATCCATTCTAATTAGCTACTGATCATGAAATTCTCTGAGATCATACTTTTCATATTGACTTGCCTACAAAGTTGGTTTTAAAGTGAAAAGCAGCTATTCAATTTAGTTAATGAAGCATTTTTCATCAACGTATATTGTTCCATTATTAAAATTCATATTACCTTTCTCTCAGAATATACAGCCATTGGAGTTTTAAAAGTATTTCTTTTGTGATAGGCATGGGGCTAAGTACATTTTAAGACTTGATACCACTAATGCTTCAGTGAAGTAGATTCTCTCTTACTAAGCTGGGCTACATGAAAGGGGTACTACATGGTTAATCTTGGCAATGTCATCCAGCCTTACTCAACCAATATTCCAAGAGAGAATTCCTAATGAATAGAGGCACCCACTGATATAAAGCATTAACTTCTCTCCTGTGTATCCAAAGTGATATCATCCTTGGGACAATTGAGAGAATGGCCATTCAAATCTCTTTTAGTGTTCTGCAACTCAAACTCTAACAAACTAAGTGTGCGTGTAATGGATAGGGTTATTACAACAGTTATGTGAAAAATATATCCCAATATATGCCATGGAAGGAGTTGTTAACTTCAGGGCATTAATACTCCACCTAAAGGGATACATACACATGAGATGAGATGGGCAAATCAGTCAATCCTATCCCTATGGCAGTTGAGGGAGAGAAGGGCTTCCCAATTCATAGCCCCAGTTTTATACTCTGGTGCTTCCTGATTAGGCCTTTCCAGAAAGTGGTCATCAGAGTGAATACTCATTACCAATCACAGTGTAGAGCTGTGATAATGCAGAAAAATAATTGTTGAAAAAGTTTCTGATAAACACAAATTGTTTCTAGATTTCTCTTGGCATGTATTCAATGACAATATATATTGTACTAAAGAAGAAGACATTTCGAAAATAAAATCATTTAGACTCAGACTCCTTGGAGATGATGAATCACCTCAGTTTATTTGCAGAATCAAGAGAACACGTGCCAACTTTATGATGGTGAGTCTCCTAAAGAGCCCAGAGGAGTTCATGAGCTCTCCCTTGTTCAGGTCAGTTGTTTCTGTGGATTTCTCCAGCCTGGTATTGACCCCTTTGCTCATCACTCCTTCCTCTCTGCAACTGAATTCTAGGAGTTTGGTTCAGTGTTTAGTTGTGGGCGTCTGCTTTTTTCCCCATTAGATACTGGATGAAGGCTCTAGGATGGGAAACCAGCATAAGACCTACCCAGACTCTGTGAACATGGGTGTTAGGAGGACTGTGCAGTCTATGGGGTCTCTGGTAGTGGGTCAGTATTTATCCCCAGTATAAAAATGGGCTTTGGGAGCCCATTCCACATAGAGGGATACTCCCTCAGCCTAGACACATTGGGGAGGGCCTAGGCCTTGCTCCAAATGATATGATAGACTTTGAAGACTCCCCATGGAATTCTGCTCCCTGAGGAGCAGGGATGGGAGTTGGTGGGGGGAACTGGGATTGATATGTAAAATAAGCTTGTTTCAAGTTTAAATAAAAAAAAAAAACTATATATACATATATATATAGCCCAGAGGAATATGATGACAACCTGAAGACATATAAGGACATTATAGTTAAGATGCTTTATTAACTATTTGGTGGTGTTTTATATGGTATGGCAATGGAGGTTGGGCTGTGAAGTTCAAAACTGAGTCATGTCATTTATCAGATGTAGAGAAAAGGCACTCCATGTAACTACTAGGAACTTCAGGTTCCTTCTTCACACACAACAGTAAGTAGCTAACTTGACATCAGGCTTGTTATATATGCTTTGCATGACATCACTTATTTCATAAATGATACAGAAAGGAACAGGAATTAACCAAGAGTTCTGTGAAACAAAATGCTTCAACAACAACTTTACATTTGTTTCCAAGTTAATCCAAACAAATTAATTTGGGTCAGTTTACAGAACTTTTGGTGTGCTGTTTCCTATGGGTAGTATGATATTGATACTTACCCCTCCAACTCTTTCAAAGTGGTCTCCATCTTTGTCAAAGTCTATCAAGTGTCCGTTAAATGACCAAGTAAACACGATGTCCAGGGAGTGATCATGTGTCACCTGGCATGGAAGAACAATGCTTTCTCCAACAGTGACATCCATGCTGGAAGGGGGAACCATCACCTTTGTTGGGTCTGAAATTGAAAAAAAAAAATCAAAATAAAAAAACCTCACAAAACAAAAACAAAAACAAAAACAAAAAACAAACTAGGGCTGTGGATGCAACTTATATATATATATATATATATATAAAGCCCTAAATTCAGTCTCCAGAACCTCCAAACTCCCCTAGCCCTCACCCATAACAAACAGCAACAGCAGTGTGTGTGGAAATGTGGTGTAGAAAGAACCTCTGGGACCTCGAACAGAAAAGTAGTTGGTTTGGTGATATTTTTTAAGCTGAGATCAACCAACTTCAGTCACCCAAGAAGCCCAGATTCAGACACAGGGTTATTTTAGACATAAAAAGGTGACGCTACTCATTGTGTACTCTCATAGATCAATAGAATTGAGCCTAGGAGGCATGAGGTGGTATCTCTGGAGACAAACACAGAATCGGTCCACTGGCTGGCAGCTCCTCTGAAAGATGCTGTTTTGTAAAGATTTGCATATCTCTCTGGTCTCACTAAAAGGTGAATCTCTATTCATATCTATATACTGTCAGGTCTAAAGTAAACTTCATTCTGGAGGTTAAACAAAAGCCAGCATTCCAAAAGAACTTGTGAATCCAGACCCCACCCCCCCTCCACCACCCACACATATACACTACCACTACCACCACCACCACCAAAGGAGCCATTTCCCTTATTGCAGAAGGGACAATGGCTATCTGTGGTGCTTATTAGCATACCAAAGTACATGCTGGCCTCCAGGATACCTCAGTGTCACATTTCAGAGCTTATGCTAGCATCACAGCCCTTCTCACCTCCTCCTGTACCCCACCTTCCCAGCTCATGGGTTTCCCTTCCCCCAGCTATTCTTTCTCCTTAAAAACTTGCTATCTCTGCTTTGTTCTCTCTCTTTTGTCTTCCCATCTCAGAACCCCCACCTCTACCCTCATGGGCACGTGTGTGCGCGCGCGCGCACACACACACACACACACACACACACACACACACACTCCTGGTTCTCTCATGGAAAGGTCCAGTCTGTTAGTCTTATTTAGTTTACTATTTTTTCTCTTTGCTCTGGACTCTTCCTGATGCCTCTGGCTGTTCTCTTTCTCTCATATCTACAATAAAAATCTTCCCTTTAACCATGCCATGGAGCAGTTATGTCATCAGTTTATATACATACAAGAGGGAAAATCCATGTAATTTGAAGTTTGTCCAACTTTTGTCTTTTTTGTTTGTTTTTGTTGCTGTTGTAAAAGTAATTAGTGTTTTATTATAGGAATATTCAAAGAAAGGACAATAAAGCAAAGCAAACATATTCCCACACCAAGTAGAATCAAACCATATCCACATAAACTTCTCTTTTCCTTTGACCTTAGCAGAAGGCTGAGAAGTAGTGAAACTATTATTTTCATTTAGGTAGAATTTTCCTCCATCTTCAGGCTCATCATTTTTCAGTTGTTTTGTTTTATATCACTATAAATATGATAAAGGAAAATACCCTTAACCCAAAGATAGGGCCATAAATCAGGCCCAGAACTTTAGAAAATCTGTTGCCCATGGAATTCAGAAAGCAGCCAACCTCCACCACACACTGTGGGGCTAAGTCACGAAAAAAAAAAAAAAAAAAAAAAGTTAATTTGTCTTTTTGTCCAACTCTGAAGTGTATTTGTTTATTTATTTTTAACAAAAGCAGTTTCTGGGTCTGGGGTCACCAGGTTCTCCCCACCTCCTACTCTCCACAACAAAAACTGACTCTCAGATCCTGTACAATGTTCTCCTGTGTCCTTTGATACTGAGCCCCAGGGTTTGGGGGTGCCAAGATCTCAAAGCAATGAAGGTCTGAGATTGTTCTGAGATAGAATTGAAGCTATCCCCTTTGTTCTTTTCCACTTGCTTTATTTCTGACATGTGCTACTCATTCCTTCCAACTTAATACACACTTGCTTATATCTTTTTTTTTTTTTTTTTTTTTTTTTGGCTTTTCTAGACAGGATTTCTCCTGTATTGCTTTGGGGCCTGTCCTGGAATAGCTCTGTAGACCAGGCTAGTCTTGAACTCAAAGAGATCCACCTGCCTCTGCCTCCCGAGTGCTGGGATTAAAGGTGTGCGCCACCAACACCTGACACTTGCTTGTATCTTTATCAAGGCATTTTATAATATGCATAATATATCAATTTATAGCTGGCTACTTTGAAAGTAGTAGGCAGTTTAAGAAATTTTATTACAAGTATAATCATCAAGGAAATGAATATCATGAAGAAGGTGAAATCTGTATATTGCTTCTTCAAAATAAAAACAAAATATTAGTTCGGGGGCTGGAGAGATGGCTCAGTGCTTAAGAGCAGGAACTCTTACAGAGGACCTGTCAGTTTTGAGCATCCTTGTTAGGCAGGTTATAGCTACCTGTACCTCTAGCTTCAGAGGTATCTTCTGCCTCTTCCATACCCACACAAACATACATGCATAATTGCAATAAATATTTTTAAAGAAGTATTAGCTTTCAATGTTACCATTTACATTTTTGTTTTAATTTGAGTGAAACAGGCTTGTTTAGCAGAGAAGGTCTGTCAACTCCCAAACCCATATGTGGTTCTTTACAATGAATAAATGATGCCAGAAAATACAATGGTAAGAACAATATGAATTCAACATAGTGTCCATGTACATGCTTCATGAATGAAATCTTAATTCAGTCACATTCCTCAAGTGTTCATATGGTAAACCAAATTAAATAACAACAAAGAGAACAAAGATTAAATATCTTCCATATTTATAGGACTGTGTTTTAGCCTGTGAGATATATAAACATTTATTAAAGAACTGCTTGGGTTATATCTGGTAGGAAAATTATACAATGGAAAAAGAAAGCATCTTCAACAAATGGTGCTGGTATAACTGGACATGGACATGTAGAAGAATGCAAATAGATTCATATTTACCACCATGTACAAAATTCAAGTTCAAGTGGATTAAAATAAAGACCTCAACTTGAATCCAGTTACATTAACTCTGATAGAAGAGAAAGTAGGGAATAGCCTTGAACACATTGGCATAGGAGACAACTTCCCAAATAGAACACTAATAGCATAGACACTAAGATTGACAATTAATAAATGGGACCTCATGAAACTGAAAGGCTTCTAAAAGGCAAAGGACATTGTCAATAGGACAAAATGGTAGTCTACAGAATGGGAAAAGATCTTCAACAAAGCCTCTTCACCTCACATCCAACAGACAGATAATCTCCAAAATTTATAAATAACTCAAGAAATGAGGCTTTGAAAATACAAATAACTCAGTTTTAAAAATGGATTACAGACTTAAGCAAGACTTCAAAACAGAAGAATCTCAAATAGTAGAGAAACATTTAAAGAAATGTTCAATATCCTTAGCCACCAGGGAAATGCAAATCAAAAAGACTCTGAGATTCTATCTTATACCTGTCAGAATGGCTGAGATAAAAAAAAAAAAAACCCACTGATAACAGCTTATGCTGGAGAGGATGTGGAGTAAGGGGGACACTCCTCCACTGCTGGTGTGAGTGCAACCTTATATAGCCACTTTGGAAATCAATATGGCAGTTTCTCAGAAAATTGGGGATCAATCTACCTCAAGACCCAGCAATACTACTACTGGGCATATAGGATACTTATGTTCACAACAGCTTCATTTGTAATATCCAGAAACTGGAAACAGCCTAAATGGCTCTCAACCAAAGAATGAATAAAGAAAATGTTGTGCATTTACACAATGGAGTATTACTCAACTGTTAAAAACAAGGATGTCCGGAAATATAAAGGCAAATGGATAGAACTAGAAAAAAAATCATCTTGAGCGAGGTAGCCCAATCCAAGGAAGATAAACATGGAATATACTCACTCATAAGTAGATATTGGTTATAAAGTAAAGGATAACCATGTTACAATTCATAGAGGCTAGGCAACAAGCAGGGACCAAGGGGATGCATGACCTTACTGGGAATGGGAAATAGAAAAGATCTCCTAGGTGGATTGGGGGGCAGGTAAAGATAGGAACTTGAATGATCAGGTGGTGGGGGTAGAGGAGGAGAGTAGTGAAAGAGATGACTGGAGGAGGGGAAAATTTGGGATCAGGTGGAAACCTGATGCAAGAGAAACTTTCACGAATCTACAAGGGTGACCCCAGCTAAGAATCATAGCAATAGTGGACATGCAGCCCCATTGTCATCAGAAAAGCTTCTCCTAGTAACTGATGGAAACAGATGCAGAGACCTGTAGCCAGGAATTTGGGATTCCTGCTGAAGAGAGGGAAGAATGATTGTAGGAGCCAGAGGACTTGAGGACATCACAAGAAAACTCACAGAAACAACTAACCTGGCTCATAGGAACTCCCAGAGTCTGAACCAAAATCAGGGAACCTGCTTGAGACTGACCCTCTACATATAGATGACAGTTGTGTAGCTCGGTCTACTTGTGTAACTCTTAACAATGGGAGCAGGGGCTGTCCTAACACTTTGGTTGGCTTTTGAGAACTTATTCTTCATACTGGGTTGCCTTGCCCAGCCGTAATACAAGGGGAGGTGCTTAGTGTTACAGCAACTTGATATGCCACAGTTAGTGTTCTGCTGCTATCTCCAGCTTGGCCCTCGTTCTTTCTCTCCAAACCCCAACCTCTCCAGGAGTCCAGTTCCACATTCCTGGCAGTAGCAGTGGCTCCTCCTCCAAGGCACTTGCTTAAGACCCTATCCACCATGACTGGCACAAGCCCAGTTTATGGAGGACAGGTCATTGAACCAAGGCCTACAGGGTATTTGACTCTCTCCTTTAGAGGGGTCATGCGATTTCTCTCCTTCCTTTCTCCGCCTCAGCCTCATTTGAAGTGCTTCCCTTAAATACACCCAGTGTTTTACTTTTTAATATGATTGATCTGGCTTACTTCATCAGTAGAGAAACCTACTATCCAGGTAAGAATATGTATTAGTTAGTTGAAACCCATTGGAGGCTTGCCTCTTTCTGAACAGAAACAGAGAAGGAGAGGAATGGGAGGAGAGGGTCAGAAGGGGTCAGAAGGCAAAATAGATAAACTAAATTTAAAAAACTCTGGTAGGAATTTTGAAATAATATTTCATGGGAGGCTTTTACTTTGTTTTTACTTTCCTAATTGGCAATGGCTGAACATATTTGTGGGGTATGGTGTGAGTTTTATTTTAATACACATTTTTATTTTAATTTTTTATACATTTTGATTATGTTTTCTGCTCCCCCAACTCCTCCCCAAACTTTCCTTTCTCCCTACCCATCCAGCTTTATGCTCTTTTTCTCACACAAAAACAAAAAAACAAAAAAAAAAACCTATCAAACAAAAAACCCACAAAAGCACCAAAATGAAAATCAAAGCAAACAAGTAGAGGACCAACAAGACCCACATTGTTTAAACAAAACAAAATAAAGCAAATGTCTACACACGTGAGTGTGCGTGCACACGTGCCCATGCTCGCACTCATGTTCTTGAAGCACAAAAAAACATGAAGTTTGTTTTTGTTGGTAACTTCTCCCTGGCATGAGGCCTGCCCTGGAGCGTTATTGATACACTCCATTGGAGAAAACTGATTTTCCCTTTGCCAGTGGGTATCATTTGTAAATAATTTCTTGGTTTTTAGTGGGAACCTATATCTACTCCCCTCTCTACAAGGACCACATCTGCCTTAAACCTGTGGAGGCCTTGTGTAATATACTGTTACACATACAAGGGTGTGTTTATGAAGTGTTTCACAGACATCATATATGGAAGAGGCTGATGGAACAATAGCAATCATTCTGAAGACCCTGAGTATTCTTAAGTACTCTGCATGGTTTTATCTCACTTACTCATAATAGATAGCATTATAATCTCTGCCTAAAATTCAAAAAGACTGCTGCCTGAGAGTGGCTGAGGAACCCTGTTTTATACTATTCTCTTTCCTTCATGTAGCTGAGAAAATTAGATCTATGCACAAGTCTTTCAGATTACAAGGCTGAGGGCATAGACAGCAATGTGCATTCTTTATTATGTGTATTTTATATGAAGATGTTTAAGTGCAGAAAGTATTCTAAGACTTTCTGTCACAGGATACAAATAGTACTGTAAAGGTATTGAACTTATGACAAGGAGGTAACTGGTAGTAGTCCCTAAAAGACTGCCTCTAGTACTCAGCCTACACACCAGACTTAGGAGAGTCAAATGTCCAGGCTCAAGTACTTAAAACCTGTCAATGTTTGGGTCATCAGAAAGTTGTATTGTTTTCTTTGTCTAACTTGTTTCCATTTGTGTTGGAAATTGAACCCAGGGCTTTGCATAGCCTGTGGCAGGAAGTCACATCCCCAGCACATTCAGGGACCTGCGACAAATTTTTATTAACGAAAGTCTAATGCCTGTTAACGGAGGACTTGTTGGGTTTCTTACATAATGGATCATGCTTGCCCAGTTGTAGTACTGACAAAAGCTAATTCATTAATTTAGTGCTTGTTGCCAATTCATGATCTGAGCTCTGAAGTGGCAATGATCAATGCATACTAAGTCATGCATGTCCACACACCAGAGAGGTCTCCCAGGGACTCCAGAAGATTACAAGGAGCTTGAAAGCCTCGTTAGGTCCTTGGTTTTATTGATGTTTTACTTCTTCACCACTCTCATTTACTGTGTTAGGAATTCTGATGCTTTTGATTAATTTCCTTAAATTTGAATACAACTGCTGTACACAAATAAACAGATGGCTTCTTGCAAAAACAAACTGTCTCCCCTCCTTTGGTTTTAATTCATCAAGATCACGAAGGACCTGTATTTATGACTTCTGTTTTGACAAGTCACTCTCACTATTGTTCTGTGTGCACAGAACTCTCAGAGGCAATTAGGACTCAAGATGCTGTTGGAAGCTGGTTGCCAATTAAGTGACAACAGTAAGTATGACCAACAACACCCGGGAACAACCATTCTGTGGTTGTTTCCTATTCCCAACTTGAAAGTGGCATATCCAGAACTCCAGAACACTGATGCTGCCTGACATTTGTTTGCTAACTGTGTAAACTGCTAGTTTCTAGAGATTATTTTATTTCCTACAGTGTTTTCTAGATAAACCAAGTGCTTTGTTCTAGCTTAACAACCACAAGGAAAAGCTAATCATTAGACACTATGCAAACATGGTGATACATATCCAAGCCTTTTATATGCTGACTTGATGATGCTTGAATAGACATTCTGAATTAGAATTGTCTGTAGAAACAAGTGCTTTTGGTCATCTGACAGATACTCACACAGCTGTGTTTATGAAATTAGCGCTCCCCATAACAGCCACATTATGAAATCAGCCTAAATATCTGCCAACAGATGAATAGGTAAAGAATAAAGAAAATGTGGTATGGAGTTTTGATTGGCCATAAAAACAGAGCAAAAATACTTTATTTGAAGGGAAATTGATACACCCAGAAACCATCACGTTAATTCACATAAGCCAGCCTCATAAAGACAGTTATCCACATGTTTCTCTGGAGTATGGAATCTAGATTTAATAATAATAATGATGATGATGATGATGATGATGATGATATGTAAAAAGTTGGGCATGGTGTTGTACTCCTTTAATCTCAGCACTCAGGAGGCAGAGGAAGACAGATCTCTGTGAGTTAAAGGCCTGCTTGGTCTATATAGTGAGTTCCAGGAGATCCAGGGCTGTAGAGAGACACCCCCTTCTCTATATATGGATATCTCACTACACACACACACACACACACACACACACACACACACACACACACACGAATCTATATGTGACATGTTGAGGAAAGGAAGAGAAGCACAAAGAAAGCAGGGAAGGAGATGAGGAGGTAATGGGGGTTGAATATTACCAGTCATGCAGACATTTAAAAATGCCATAATAAAATGAACTATTTTACAGTAATTTAAAAAGTACTTTGGGCCCATGGGATAATAATTCCATTTAAAAAATATTTATGTGTCTGTGTGTGAATAGAGGCGTGCAAAAACCTAGTGTACACAGGTAAAAACACAAATTTGCATGTCAGTGGTTGTTCTCTACCTTGTTCGAGGCAGGTCTCTGTGTTGTTAGTCTGTGCACACCTGCCTAGCTGGCCTGTGAGCCTCAGGGTTTCCTCCTGTCTCTACATCCTATCACATGGTAGGAGTTCTGAAATTATAGGTACACCATACACAGCTTTATGTTTGTTCTGGGATTTGAATTTAGATCCTCATGTTTGTATGGCAAACAATTTACCAGCTGAATCATCTCCCTAAGTCCAATGATTCTAGTTTTGATGTTGTTTTCTGCATATCACGTCTTCCACTTCACTTTATAATTTCTTTTCATTTCAATCACAGTACTAAGATATTCACTTGGTGCCTATTAAGGAAGTGTGCGTGCGTGTGTGTGTGTGTGTGTGTGTGTGTGTGTGTGTGTGTGTGTGTGTGTGTGCAGGCATGTGTGTGCGTTTACTCACCTTGAATCATTTGTAGCAAATCTCCTGCGATGATTGTGATGATGCCTTTGGTAGGATTGTGTCTTCTTTTTTTAAAATTATTATTTCTCTTTTTAGGAGAGTAAAAAAACTGGGACTCTTCAAAGTCTTAGGACTTGCCAAAGAGCTAATAGTTAGTTTGTTGTTAATTAATGAAGGAAGGGAACACGGAGGAAGAACTTCTTTTAATAATAATTAAATGTCACAGCAAAGGTGCTGATGGATGATGACAATAATCCTAGAGGTTACATGCCTGTGTGATGGGAGATGTTATTCTGTAAATATGTTTCTCATACTGGTTAATGAATAAAGCACTGTTGGGCCAATGGGAAAGCAAGATAGGTGGGGCTAGGAGGCAAGGAGAAAAGAGGAAGTAGTTAGGAGGAGTCAACATGTAGAGCCTGGAGAGAGCAGATGCAGGCCCGCTGCTCTCTGGTAAGATGACCACATGGAAATAGTTAGATAAGTAAAAATGGGTTAATAATTAAGCCAGAGCTAGCCGATAAGAAATGATAGTAGCTGGCCAACAGCCTTATATCAAATACAGAGTCTCTGCAAGTTATTGGGTGCTGGTGTGGCTGCAGGACCAGACCTGCTGGCAGGGAGGAACAAAGAGTTGGACCAGGTGGCCAGCGGGAAAAACCTGCACATAACACCTGTGGGCAATCAACATTCTGTAGTTGACCCTTATTCTTCAATATAAATAAAATCAATGCTGGATAAACTAATTTGTCAATTTGTTGTAATGTGTGTGTGTGTCCTAAATATATATGGAAATCAAGATCAAGATTCTCAGTGACTCAAACTGGACCACATTTTTTTTTTTTTTAAATCCAGGATGAAGTTTAACAGGGATAATAGTGAAAGGCTGTACTTTTAAAATTTGGCAACCTTGGTATTTTCTACAGGATTGGCAGTGCCCAAAGACAAGATGAATATTTCAGTATGTGAGGTACCCATGCAACTGCCAAAGAAGGCTATTGCAATCTCATGCTGCACTCATTGCCTATGCTATTCCAACTTGAGGTAACAATGCAGCTGGATTTTGCTCACTGCAAGAAAGAGAAATAAAGAGAGATGTGATAGGAGCTTTCAAATCCACGAAGGGTTTACAGGCAGAAGCTTAATTGCCTATTTTGTATTTTCCCACAGCAGAAAGGGAAGAGAAACAGGACTATTTTACTCCCGAATACAGAAGGGCTTTGTAATCATTGGATCATTCTAACAGGAAAATGGGTTTCCTGTGGAGACCATGCATCTCCATTTGGAGAGGTATTCAGATGGATAAAAGAACCATCAGGAATGGATACAAAGTGACACTGATGTCCAGCCAGGTTGGATAAGGTCTGTTGCATCTTATATTTACTGATTTCCTCCTTCCATCAGGACCCATGCCACAAGGTTGTTTGCCTGGCTTTTTTCCCCTTGTGACTGACGGGCAGGTGTAGGAAGGTATTCTGAGTTTACATAGAAAATTCCTGCTTCAATCAACTACATCTATGATGGCTGTCAAATGATCCTTTGTGGCCATCATTTGATGCATATATACCAAGTGACATTCTTCTCTAGGAAAAAATGTTCTCGTCTCTGTGGTGTGTTTATTTACCTACAGATATTGACAACAACTCATGACTTCTTATTTTATTCAACAGTTTATAGGATACTCACTGTTGTTATCTTGATGCCTAAGTTTTCCCCATTTTTGGCCAATGGGAGTCCTTTGTAGTTGGGATCCCTGTCCTGTTGGCATTTTATCACTCAGAATTTCCCTACATTATGGTCCAGAAAGATGTTGTAGACCTCTCATTTATGAGTTTTGTGTGTGTGTGTGTGTGTGTGTGTGTGTGTGTGTGTGTGTGTATTGTGATGGAGATACCCAGAGAGAAGGGAAGATGGAGAGGAGAGGGGGGAGAGAGAGAGAGAGAGAGAGAGAGAGAGAGAGAGAGAGAGAGAGAGAGAGAGAGAGAGAGAGAGGGAGGGAGGGAGAGAGAGAGAGAGAGAGAGAGAGAGAGGAAGGAAGTGAAGGAGAGGCTACTAATAATTACCATTTTTCAGTGAGGCTGTACTGGGTTACAGGTGCATACACATGTTACCATTCTCAGCATTCATCTCTTACATGTGTGCTGGGGATTGACATCATGCCCTCATGCATTCATAGAAAGTGCTTTTCCAGTAGGCCATCTCCATAGCCCCATGCTTATCTTACACTTTCCCTTCCTATATCCCTAGAATTAGTCACTTCATCAAGAACTCTGCTATTTTTTAGTTGAGTATATTGCTGAGAAGCCCAGATAAAGACACTCAATGTACGCATTGTTATTGTTGTCATCTTACACACACACACACACACACACACTCACACACACATAAGGAAGGAAGTACACACACCATAAACATTTATAGCTTTAATATATTTTATTGTGCAAATACATCCTTGTTGTCTTGAGGATGTGTGTGTGTGTGTGTGTGTGTGTGTGTGTGTGTGTGTGTGTGTGCTATTGTGTTTAGTATTAATCCCCCAACCTTGCTGGCTATCTTCTCTACAACACTCTGTACCTATCCATTCATGTCCTATATTCTGAAATCGCAGACCCATCAGTTGGTAGATCTCTGTAACACATCTCATCACCTTCATAGTCCGCCACTCTGATATTTCCTTTGTGTTAGGAAAGGAAAAGAGGGAAGGTTGTTTAGTTTGAATTTTATTTAACATGTAAATATCGAAAACACACCACCTGGGGTTAGAGAGGTGGCTCAACTGCTAATGTGCTTGCCACACAAGCACGAAGATTGGCAGTTGGATCGCCAGCACCCACATAATGTCAGGGGATTAGACAGCTTCACTAATTCCAACAGGCAAAGACAATGACCCTTGCAGCAAATTGGCTAGCTAGACTAGTAATATCAACAAGCTGTGGGCTCAACTGAGAGAGCCTGCCTTAGGTAGTAAGGTGGGAAGCAATTGAGAGTACTTCCCAAAATCAATCTCAGACCTCAACACACATGCACATGTGTGCTTGCACAAACATGTGTATCCATGAACCTGAGAAAATGCATACATGCACTCAAGTATAACCCAACACACACATTCATACCAGAAGAAAATATAAAATGTACTACCAAACACTAAAATGCAAAAGATAGTTAACTTTAAATGGAGAGCTGATGACATTTAAAAACCGAAGTTTTACATTACTTGGAATAAAGAATAAACAAAATTAAACATTGCATTAAAATTTAAACAATGAATTTCTACACATCACACAATGAAGAAAATCTGAATTAATGCATAAATAAAATACTTATTGTCAGGAGCAAGATATTGCTTAAAAATATATTTAGCCTTTTGAGTATAATTCCTCCAAAAAGAAAACTGAATTCATTTTGTAATTATACTCTATTGAGTCATTACTCTCTACAGTTGATTTCCTTTCTGAAACAGTATCTTACTATGTATCCTGGGCTGCCCTGGAAATGTAGTTTTGTCTCTATCTCCTGAGTGGTAGGATTATTGGTCTGTGTCACTACTTAGCCACTTGTCTTAGATTCTTCATTTAAACACACACACACACACACACACACACACACACACACACACACACACACACACACCTATGTAGCTTTATTCTAGAGTTACTTAGAGAAAATAATCCATTCTGTTGGGGAGTTGGACAGGAACATAGGATGGGGAGGGACAGAGGGACAGGGGTGGGCATTGAGAAATCCATTTGTTCTTTCCCTTTCACATTGTTTCATTATTGCTAATTACAGTTACAAATTCTATGCTTTCCCCCAACCTGTGATAAGCAAGGACATGACCAAAACAGAAGAAAGAAAGGAAATAAGGAATTTCTGAAATGTGATCCTGAATTGGAGAGAGTGCCTCTCCTCAAAGGCGTAGGATCATCTGTCTCTTTGAAATCATCTGTCTCTTTGACAACAGGTTCCCTATTTTACCCAAGCAGGACCTGCCTGCAAATCTAAATCATCCTTATCCAGCACATAGTTGCCAATTAAAGCCTCTCTTTGGGTGGTGCTCTCTCAGCTCCATTCCTGACACAGCACAAGAATGGCAAACATAAGGTGGGCATATGAAGAACACACAGAGACCGCCCTAAGAGCAGCGTGAAAGGAACGCTGACCAATCAAAACTACCCTCAAACATTGCTGGGCACTGCTGCTCTCCAGGTCTCTTAAGCCTGCCAAAGAGGATCGCAATGTATGAATATATTTTCTGAGTCCAAGTATTGAGTCGGTGCCTGGGTTCTTTGAGCATCGTGGTACATGACAAAGAAAAACACCCCAGTCAGAATGAGCAGAAACTGGGGATGCCTTTGTAAAGCGATTTGCAAGTCACCTCTGAGCAGAGTACTTACAGTCTATTATCAAGGAGTAGAGGAAATAAACACCAAATGGAGCTGTTTAATAAGAGTGACTGACACAAATAGAAATGTCACAAGACAGCCGAGGGTGGCAAGTACGTTGTACAGCAAGCACTCTTGTGATCGTCAAGGTTGGTGAACTTCCCTGGTCCTGATGTATAGCAGAGAATGCTTGCTTTGCTACAAGAATTGTTCTAACGGCACCCCAACGCTCTTAGTTGCCTCTCAAGTCTTGGTTCGACTTTTGAAATCAAGTTGTTTGTTTTTAAGAACAAGGTGTAACTTGTCTGGAAGTCAGTCATAGTCTCACTCTTATCTTTGCATGCCACCAGGGAAAGCAAAAGTTCTAGTTTTGGGTTTGCACTATGTGGAAGTCACCGGGTCTCTTAGCTGTGATGTCTTTCTAAATGCAAAGAATTTCCTGAAGGCAAGCAAGCTTCTATGATCAATAAGAATATTCTTCTTATTTTAAACATAATTATTGATTCTCAGAAAATTTCACATCATGAACCCCAATCCCTCTCACCCCCCAGTGCCTTCATATCCACTCCTCACCTTGGCAGTATGCCCCCCCAGTTAACTAAAAACAAAACAAAACAAACAAACAAAAACCCCACCTCACTTCTCTGTCCTTCCAACATCTCTTCATATGTCCTTGTGGCATCACAACCTGCTGTGTGTCACACAGTGTACCCCTTCTCTCAGCCCCACCTGAAAAATGTTCATTGCAATGAGTCTGGTTCAAGCACACCATCCTCACTGGACCCGCATCAATGCTCCTCTCGGGCATTCTGTTGTTACCTTTAGTTATGGAGAGCCTGTGGTTATTGATCATCAGGAGCAGGCCCTTTGTGAACTTCAGCTGGTTATAGATGGGGCAGCTGTTGGGGTGAGCCAACCCAAGACCCAGGGCAGCAGTCTGGGTGGTAGCTGAGCTGGTCAGTCTGGGTCATTGGGATCACCCCCTCAGGTGAGAGACAGGGGGTGGGGCCATTTCTCCTGAGTGCTGGGGTCAGCTTTCCCATGATAGGGTGGGGAGTGGCACTAGCTCTCCTGCAGTGCTCAGTGAGGGGCAAGGCTAGCTATCCCAGGGCCAGTAAGGAATAGAACCGGCTCAGTACATCCCTTGGGTTTCAACATGAATGGTTCCCTGTGGTAACCAACCTTGGACATCAGTCCAGACCCTAACTGCTGTTTTGTCATGGACCCAGCCATGCCATGACAGCAGCCCAGTCCCAGCCCCATGTGGCTATTCAGGCCACTTAGATTCATATGGACTTTGTGGCAGCAAGGCCCTTGGACACCAATATGGCCACAGGTGGCATCCCAGACCCTTGGTATCTGTGTTAGTTGGTATTGCTTTAGTTGGTATCTGGAGCCATGGACATCAGCACAGACCATGAGTGTGGTAGGGCTGTGGATACAGGCGTGGCCCTCAGCAACATCGCTGGCACAGGCCCTAATGGCAGTATGGCCCTTGGCTATCAACATGGCCACAGGTGGTGGCCCAGACTCCAGGCATCCATGTGACCTTTGGTAGCACCATAGGTTACACACATCACAGAACCTGGCTGGGGTACCACCACATACCCAGACATGGCCTCAGGCAGCAGCCTGGACTCCTATATCATCATGGCCCCAGGTGGCAGTACAGGCCACTCAGATCAGCAAATTCCCCACAGCAGAGCAGCCCTCAGACAACAACATGGCCCCAGGTGGCAGCCCATACACCTGGCATCATCATGGCCTTTGATAGTATCAGTAATCATGGATATCAACTCAGACGCTGGCTGCAGTAGGGCCCCAGACCTGGACATGGCCCTCCACAGCAACCCTGGTCTAGATGATACCTTGACCCCAGGTGGCAGCATAGACCATTCAGATTGGTGTGGCCCTGGTGACATCATGGCCCTCTGGCACCAACATGGCCTGGGCTTGGAGCTCACTTTGGCCCCGGGTGGTGGCCCAGACTCTTGGCATAGGCATGGCCTTTGATGGTACCATGAGCACACTAACAACTCAAATCCTGGTTGCAATAGGATCACTAATGGAGACATGGCCCTTTGCTGCAGTCTGGCCTGGACATCACCATGGCCCCTTGTAACAGTGCAGGTCACTTGGATCAATAGGGCCCAGCTGCAGCATGACCCTCAGATCCTCACGTGGCCTCAGACCCTGAGTATTTTCATGTCCTTTGGTGGTACCAGGAGTCACAGATATCAATCGAGGCCCTGGCTGTGGTAGGGCCATGAATAAAAATATTCTTAAAGCAGACTAGCAAAAGTAATCAGGGATGGGGGTGGAGAATTGGCTAAATTTATCATCTCGGTTTGACATTTTCTTTTTTGAAGCTTTCTTTATGGTTTAAAAGAAATGACAATCTAAAAGGGCATTCAAAAAGATTCTTCTTAACGACAAATTAAATAAAGATCATCTTTAAGTTAAAGTATAATTAGAACCATTCCATGGCATCCCTTTGATTGTGATGGAAGATTTTAAAAAGGTTCATACACATTTCCATCAAATAATGATTAGATTTTTTTTCGGTTTAGGGAGGAGGAATTATAGGCTTGTTGCTTTCACTTACTACACATGAATAATTCTCCCATATGAGTCACTGGGCTAAAGGGTCCCAAAGAATCCCATTAGTGCCAATAAGATAGGATGAATCACACCATAAACAATGCAAAAATGTGGCACAATGAGGTCTTTGCTGATTAAAAAAATACAGTCTTGCAGTTGAGGGATATTTGCTGCTCTACTGATGCAAAATAAGGGCATATTTACCTAGCCTCCAAAAGAAATGACATGCATTTCTTGAGACAATGACAATGAATTTCATGGCAAAGATTTCCCCTTGCCTTCAAACAAGTAACCCCGGAATGCCCATACCCACTTACATACAGGTTTAATGTAAAGGAAGGATTAATATCCCAGACAGTAGATGGTGCTGTAACCTTGCAGAATGAGAACACATTCCTTAGTTCTGTTTAACCTGCTCCTGTCAGCAATTTTCCTGGTTTTCAGTTTCTTGAGTTTAAGGATTCAGGGAAAGAGGTGATGGTTCCCATTCTGAAGCATATGTCTGTGTTTGCTTATAGATTTGAGGCGAGGTCGCTGAGGAGTTTACAGAGCTTCAGATGGAGGACACTAATTCCTTGGCGGGCACTATTAGCTGGCTTTCCTTTATTTGGCATGGTAAGATTGATTTCTAAATCTTTCTGCAGACCAGACTCTGGACCAGACCCACATACTGCCCACCCGTCATGTCCACTCTCGATAGTTTGTCTTGGGGGCACATCTGTAATTCTAAGTGAATCATTTTCTGGGATCCCATCAATAGAAAGCAACTATTAATAACTCCTCAGCTCCTGGCAATAGCTGAAATGCCCCCTTTGTACAAATGCTGGACAAGACATCTTGAATCGAGCTAATGAGACTCTTCTTCCTGTTGTGCTTTCCTGCTTCAGAGTAGAATGTGTGCACACATTTCAGAAACTTAACAGAGAATAAAAATCAGTAGATTTCTCAACTAAGGGTTTGTCAATGCTCTAAATGTTGAGATGTCAGTTACTGGAAAATGCTCTGATAAGCCTGGGTAACTCCCTGGAGTAGGTTTGAGGGTCACTGCGCAAGAGTACAGTTGACCACAGTAGAAGAAGGGGACGTTTCATTTTCATTGAGAATTACTGACCCAAAAGGAAAAGAAAATCAATGGAAGGTCAGAGAAGTATAAAGCAACTTAATTCAGTTTATTTTCAGAGCGATGGTACAACATTTCATGTTTTGAAAATTAGGTGTAGCAGACACACAAATTTGAAGTTATGTCAAACATTTTAAAATTTCCATTTAATCAGGGTAAAGGATTGTGGAGGCAGAGGACAAGTGAGAAAGGTGGAAGGAAAGATGCAAAGATGCAGAAACTGGCCAAGAAATACATGAATAAAGAGCAGCAGGACATTCTACCGCATAAACATCAGATATAGCATGGTCATCCATGATAAAGGTGACACAAGGAAAGGAAGACAGGTAGGTGACAATTAAAAAGGCTATCTCAATAATGATAGTCCATTTATTGATCTTTAGAATATTAAAATAGAAAAGAAAACTTTATGAGAAATAACCCTCAAGCAAGCTCATGCATGAAACTTTAATTAAACTCAGTGGGTTACCCCCCCCCCCCCGCCCAACACACAAATCAAAACAGGAGCTGGCAAGATGGCTGAGTAGGTAGAGGCATTGGACACTAAGCGCCTGGTGACCTGAGTTTGATCCCCAGAATCCGCATAGAAAAAGAAGAGAACTGACTTCCCTTTGTTTTCCTTTGATCTTTGATCTCCACACACATTCCAGGGCAAGCATGACATACACACACTCACGCACGCACACATGCACGCATGCACACACACGCACACACACACAGACACAGGTTCACACATACATACAGATGCATGGTCACACACACATACTAAATGATTAAATGTATAAGTACATAAATATAAATGAAATAATGTAACCTACCCAAATAAAGCAGAAGACATAAAAGGAGCAGGGGGCTTATTGGAAGAATGGCTTCAGTAGGAGACAGTGATGAAAGAGGGTAGGGTACTAGTGGGTTAAAATCAGCAAAACACATTATGTTGCTACTTTCATCAAAATGGTGCCTGGAATTTAAGTCAGAGTTCAGACTTGACAGGAAGTCTCACGTTTTCCAAACCTACATTAAGTCATCTACAAAGATGTGCCAATGTGATAAGCGAAGCACTCCAACTCTATGGTGTTTGTCTGGAAATACTGAGCAGAAGGTAGCAAAATAAATAAATAAATAAATACATAAATTTAGAAAAATTGGTAGACCACATTAGCAAGGGATTTTTTTTAAAGGACAGAAGGAGACACAGCTATGTGGTGAGGCCTTTATTAATTGAAAACATAAAACTTTCTCATTTCAGAAACATGGTAGTTACTTCAATTTAAACAAAGAAAACCTTTAAAGGTTCATAAGTGTGAATGTATGTATATGTGTTTATGCATATAAAGGTACAATAATTAATACATTTTAATTGAAAGGCAATTTACTTATTTAAACCATCCATTAGAACACAACAGCTTATCATTGGTTGAGAAGATAGTAAGGGCAATACCACAGCTTAAATTCTAACAAATTTGTACACCTTATTTGTCCAATTGATGTAAATTCCCTGGACTTATCTCCTGGGCTGCAGTGCAAAAAAGTGAACAGAACTTTGCCAATTGTTACAGTTTCAGATAAACCAATACTCACAAAGATATAGGTAAGAAAAACCAATCCACTCTGTAGATCATTCATAATCCATTCATTAGTCAGGCCATATGTGCAAGGTGTATGGATCCTTCTGCCGATTGCTGTGTCATTTATAAAGCCTTTCTATCTGTCTTCTTCATGAAAAATACTCTTTCACTTTGTCACCATACCAGGACCTGCTCCTTTTCACAATCCTAGTGGGACTCATTCATCCTGGGTTACAAGGTGCAACAGGACCCAATAGAATGCTTCACCAAGTTGGGAACTCTCAAACACCACACGAAGACCCAGACAAACTTTACTGGAAACAAGGCAAGAGATCACTCAGACATTGTGGTTAGTGGCTGGACCTCCAGAGGTCCAGGTGTTTTCTCAATGAAGCTTGGGCTGATGTCAGTTTTTCTAAAATTCGTATGAGAAAGAAATGTACTAAACACATAGCCTGGTGTCTAAAAACCAAGTTTTCAATTCTGGGCATCCAGCAGTGGTGCGTCAATCACCACTTAGAAGTGATTTGGCATCTCTGATCTGCAGTTTTCAAGGTGATGGCACTGGCACTGTAGGGGGGAACTACGAAATTTTTTATGGATCACCGTACAGATCAATGGATATTTTAATATGCTTCAGAAATCCTGCTACATGGTGTGAGATACTAATAGTATTGGTAACCAAGATTTGCTTGGGAAGAAAAGGAAACAGCTGTTTTGAGAGTTAGAAGAGGGTGACAGCTAAGGAAAAGAGCTCTGTCATAAGTCACAGTTCCAAGGCAGCTGCTTGCTGCTTAATAAAAGCCAGCAAAGATGACAAAGTAATTTCTGGTTCAAGCATGAATGCTCAAGTACAGGAGTTTATGTTCAATTGCCAGATGTTTCAAGCTAGCCGCTAAATCCAAGACACTTCATGCGCCAACAACATTCTGGCATTTCAAGCCAGAGGGCTGCATAAATGTACATTCCAACAGGAAGGGATGTCATGGGGAAATTATCAAGAAGAAGTAACTGTGAAACTGATGATAAAGACTACAAACTCAGAGAGACTCTAACCACTGGTAAGAGAAAGGAAGTAAAACATGAGTGCAGATTGGGGCTGGACAGATGTTCAATAGGAAGAGGCTTTGCTCTGCAATGGTGAAGATCAGATTGGATCCTTTGCATCATATAAAAGCTGGGTGGGTTAGAAGCCATCTTGTAATCCTAAAGATAGGATCTTGGAGCATGTTGGCTGGCTAGACTAGCCAATCAATGAGCTCAGGATTCAGTAAAAGACCCTGCCCCAGTAAACAAAATGGAGAATGATAGATGGTGACATTCAGTGCCACTCTCTGACCTCTCTGGCACACTCATACTGAAAGACCCCCGCCATACATTTCTCCTACTTGATTTGCTTTTGCAAAGGGTCAAGGTGGGGACAAGTACAAGAGGGAACAGAGGGTCCTTGAAGCGTCTGCAAGCCAGCAGAATGATATCTGGGAACAGAGGGTCCTTGAAGTGTCTTATTGTAACCATCAGAGTGCTGAAAGAGTCATAACTGAATTCCTTGTACCCGATCTGAACAAACAACTCTGCCCCAGACTGACCCCAACTGCTTTATTTGAGTGATCCAATGAAATCCCTGTAATCATGCTTTTGCTTCTGTAAGCCCACTTTTTGCTGCCCAAACCATATATAACTCTCTGAAGTTTTGGCCTGGGCGTTCTCAGTCTCCCGAAAGATTGAAGTGCCCACAGGTACCTGTGTGAGCAATAAATAGCCTCTTGAGCTTGCATCCAGTTGTCACTGTTTCGTCTCTCGGAGATAGGGGTCCAAGGATACGGTGAGTCTTTCAATACATACCAACCAACACATACATATATGTGCACCACACACACCCAAAAAGCAGATAAAGAAAACAGACAACTTTTTAAAATGGTGGTTAAAATGATTTAAAAAAAGGAATGACCATGATATTTAGTTTTTATAAGGACCTTTCACCCCAGAGCAGGAAGAGGTTATGTTCACTTATGATTTCTTGGAAACATGACGGACCTTTGTCTCTAAGCAGAAGATTGAATGTGTGCATTCAAAATAATTGCTAATTTGCTAAATGTTTCTCTTTATCATCCCCAGCAAGAGTTAAAGCTGCAGGATCTATTTCATGGTGCTCAGGCAATGTGTATACTAAGCAGGTTTTCTTTGTTCTGTGGTCGTCTGGTAGATCATTTACCCGAGAAGAAATACAAATTAAATGACCAAGTAGATTTCCTGCTGATGTCTAGCTCCCACTGACTGGAATTACCATTGCAGGTTCATAGTCAGAAGTTAACAGAACCATAGTAAAGACCACTGTGAACATCATATATATCATCATACTTGTCTGCATGACAGCATACATGTATCATGTGTTTGTCATGTGATAGAATCCCTACCACATGAGACTGCACCCAAGAACTCACTAAAATATAAGCACTGTGAGGATAGGGAACATGCTACTTTTATTCAGTACAGAAATTTTGCACAGTGATTGGAATAACAGGTATCTGGATATCTAAAATGAACAGGGCTGGGGAGATAGCCCATTGGAATAAGAGCTCTCCATATAAACAAGAGAATCTGGGTTTGAAGCTCCAGAATGAATCTAAAGTCCATATATATTAGTATACACAAGTGATCTCAACACCCCTATGGGAACATGAGAGGCAGAGATAAGACAATACCTGGAAGCCAGTTATCCTGGCATAGGTAGTGATAAAGAAACCCTGCTTTGACAAAGTGAAAGGCAACGCCCACTAATGCTCTCTGAGTTCTCACAAGCTGTACACATGCCTGCACTCACACATACATATGCACCGCACACACACACACGCACACACACACACACACACAGAGAGAGAGAGAGAGAGAGAGAGAGAGAGAGAGAGAGAGAGAGAGAGAGAGAGAGAGAGAGAGAGAGGATGAGCAAACATAGGATTCCAACTTCCCAGACTATGATGTAAGTTTCAATATCATCTCCATTTCCAACAGGCCACTCAGCTAATTAGAAGGAGAAAACAGGTATTGGTTCCCCCCTCTGGTTGACTCAACAGCCCTGTAAGTTACTGATTTCCATTCCAATATGACTACAGTTCACTGCTCACTTTAACTCACTGTGAAAGAGGCATTTGGATGGCTGCCAATGAACAGGTATAAGTGAGCTCTGGCTAATTCTCTATTTTCTCTGAAAGAATGTGACACAATTTGTTGGAACCAGAGAGATTTTCTGGAGTCAAGGCATAAGGAGGTGGAGGAATAAATGGGAACCTGGCTGAGCTCAAAATGATGAGGAAAGAAAGCACCCAAGAGTGAAAGCATAGGAAGCTGCTTCAGGAAGCCACTCCATGAAGGCAGAGAAGCTTCATTGGACTTTTGCCCCAAAATACAGTAACAGCTTGACAGGAAGCAAAAAATTGCATTTAAAATACCATGTATTAGAAAATTAGAGCCCATGCTGAGCAGTGGTAGTGCATGCCTTTAATCCCAGCACTTAAGAGGCAGAGACAGGTAGATCTCTATGAGTTTGAGGCCAGCCTGGTCTATAGAGTGAGTTTTAGGACAGCCAAGGCTGTTATATGGAAACAAACAAACAAACCTGCCTTGAAAAAAGATAAAAAGAAAAAAGAGAATTAGAGCCACATAGTTTAAGGATTAGAGGTGCAAACCATGAGCAGGGGAGATAGGAGTCCAAATTTTAACTGTATTTCTACTTATCATGTTGACCACAGGGAAAATAAATATTTTCTTAGTACATTAGTTTTTTTGGACTTAATTGAAATAATAATAATCTCTTATATTTTGAGAACTTATGGGCAAAGTAACAAAATGTTTTGAGAATAACAGTTGCTACATAATAAGCACCCAATATGTCTTAGTTTGTCTTTGTTGTTTAAAATATTGATACATGTACATTATTTGCTTTGACCAAGTCCATGCCCCTATTCCCTCCCATTCAACTTCTCCGTTGTCCTCCCTATCATTTTCCCCTCTCAACTTCAAATGATATTTGTAAAAACCCATTGAGTCTACTTAGTGCTGCCAGTCTATACATGGCCTTTGGGTGATCTAAAACATGTGTAGCCTATCAGGGGCTGCATCCTGAAGAAAACTGACTCTCCCTTTCCCAGAAACCATCAAATGTCAATAGGTCCTCATCTAGGAGAGGAAACTCATGACTCCCTCACCTATCCATGCCGGGCTTTCACAAAGCTTGAGCTTGTACAGGTCTTGTGCATTCAGCCATAGCCACAGTGAGTGCTTGTGTGCAACAACCCTGCCATGAAGGGAAACACGTTTTGCCATAGTTAGCTACTACCTCTGGCTCTTACCATCTTTCTGCCATTTCTAAGATGTTCTCTGAGCTGTAGCAGAGGGAGTGTGATATGCATGTCTCATTTTGGAATAAGAACGCCACAGTTTCCTTATTTTGTGTACTCTGATCAGCTGTGAGTCTCTGTATGAATTGCCATCTACTATAGAAAGAAAGTTCCCCACTGAGGGTTGAGAGATGCACTAATTTATAAAATATACTCATTGGGTAACTCCATATCATGGACCTTTAGAGAAATATCAACAACAGATGCTCAGAACACATTTGCAACTAGTGAATGAACCATGAAGAAATTGTCATTGTGCATGAAGATTTCCTTGCCAGGACAATGTACAAATACCTAGATAAATAGTTCAGGTGCCTCCATGCTTGCTCATTTGCCAGGGCAATACACCGAGTAGGAAAAGATGATCCCAGGCATCAGGGCAAAGGATTACTATGCTTATTGAATTTACATTCCAGACTTCCATTAACTCTCTGGACATCATCAGACACTGTGAAAAATGCTGAAGACAGGACAATATGACCCCAAACTGAGAAGATTAATAACCGGTGAATAACTAAGCTAGCTCACTGATCGTTTGCTATGCTGATTTCTACAGCTATCCTAATGGATTATTTGAGTAGTTTATGGGGCATAGCCAAAGACAGACTTTATTGAGGGACATGAAATTTCAGAGCATAGCTTAAACTAGTGGCATATTTGGCTTTGAAGCACAGAATCTTTTCAAATCTTTGTTTTTCTCCTCTTCTTTTTGCAGAAGCCAGAGATTGCTCAAGGACAAAGGGCTGTTTTGGGGGAGCGTCAGGAGAGTCTTACAGGCACTGTCAGAATGCTCATCTCACAGGAGCACCTGAGGCATGCTGCTGGTCTCTGTACAAGTGATACGACACCTAGGGAGGTGAGGTAGCAACCTTCAAGGGGCAATTCATTCTTCAATAGCAGTCACTAGACTTCAAGATCTGCATTCCAACACAGGCATGTATTTACATGATGCTAAAAACAGATTTGCAGTTCTCACCTTGTTAGTGGCTGGGTGGCACTCACGCTCCATCTCTATTTCTTTTATAAGCCCACTTCAATCACTCAATGGCTATATAGATATGGCAAAACGTTGAGACTTGGGGCGGGGGACAAAACCGCAGCTGAACTACAGGAGGGCCTTTTTTATCCATTCTACTTTGCTCTTCAGGAATGACCAAAAGTATTTTTTGCATTTGGAAGACTTTACAAGGATAGAACAATAACAAAGAAATAAAAATAATTACATGGAATATGCGTAAGCATTGTGCGGGCTTCTTTCTGTATTTTCTCATTCTTTTTTCATCATAACTGTATTAGGTAATTATTTAACACTTTCTAAAATACTAATGGAGTTTTTTTTTTCTTTATTTTTCTTAAGTCTAGGAAGCAGAAAGAACGATCGAAGGTATTCTTATCAAAACTGGAGGTGTGGGGAAGCAATTAGATGGGTAGTGAACAAGAAACTCTGAATCTTAAGCTAGCAGCAAGAGAAAGGCAGACAGGAAAGAAGTCCAGCTTTGTATTACATCCCCAAGTGGTCTGCTATAATGGCAGCAGCAGAACTCTGATTGGCTGAATGGCGTTAGCAGCAGTTGGGCCTGCAAACTCTGCACTATTCCACGCACTCTGTTAAGTAGCTCTCCCCACCCTTGACATGTGCTTAGATTTTACTTTTTAAGTAGTTAATACGAAAGAGGTTCTCTGAGCCAGAGGACAGTAGATCAAATTGAGGGTAGTAGAGATATAGTGAATGATCACATGACCCTCATCTCCTGCTCAATATGATTTCCAAAGAGACTTATGCCCTCCAAGGAGAAGGGATACACAATAGCATTTACAAGCAGCAATCAGCCAAAAGAAAAACTCTAAAAGTTCTGCTGAGGCTGGAGAGTATTTCCAAGGAAATGATTCAGTCATATTGAATTCATGTACAATAAACTTTTATCTGTGTGTGTGTGTGTGTGTGTGTGAGTGTGTGTGTATAGAACATTCTTGTGTGTATAGAGCTGACACTGGAATTTGAAAGGCAGTGGAACAACATCTCTAGAATGCAAAAGGAAATTTATTTCTAGCCTAGAATTTTATCCCCAGATAA
Source organism: Cricetiscus sungorus (assembly GCA_030556225.1). Lineage (NCBI taxonomy): Eukaryota > Metazoa > Chordata > Mammalia > Rodentia > Cricetidae > Cricetiscus > Cricetiscus sungorus. Next base: position 19,245,431 of record JANBXA010000735.1, on the reverse strand, counting down.
ACTGTCATTTAGTATCAGAGAAAAGGCAAGAAACTTTAAGAGAAGCAAGTAATTTTCTGAAAAGCACTACAAGATATACTTAGAGAAATGGAGCAATAAGCTGGTGGTGGTGATGCACACCTTTAATACCAGCACTTGGGAGGCAGAGGCAGGCAGATGTCTGTAAGTTTGAGGCCAGTCTGGTCTCCAAAGCAAGATCTGGGACAGCTAGGACTGTTACACAGAGAAACCCTGTCTGGAGAAATTAAAACAGAAAGGAAGGAAGGAAGGTTGGGAGGGAGGGATGGAGGAAGGAAGAAAGGGGGGGGGGCTACAAGATCCACAAAATGAAAAATCCAACATAGAAAGAAGATATTTAGAATTTCTAGGAGGATGGTAAAGAAACAACCTAGAAAGATACTGTTGCTGTGATGAAATACCCTGATGAGCAGCAACTTAAAGAAGAAAGGGTTTAGTTTAACTCCTAATTCCAGGTTATGACCCACAAAGTAATGAAGTCAAGTTGCAGGCTCTTAAAGCAGCCAGACACAGAACACCCATAGTCACAGAGAACAATGAGCCCACACTTGCCTGCCTGCCTGCTGGTGTGTTTGTCTGCACTTGTTTTCTCCATTTCTATATAGTTCAGGAGCCCCCTGCCCAAAGAATGGTGACACACATGGTGGGCTGGCTCTTCCCACAACAATTAATTTAGACAGTTCTCCATAGACATATTCATAGGCCAACTCAATGGAGGCAATCTTTCATTTACTTCCCAGTTGACTCTGGGTTGACATTAAAGCTAACCACCAAAAAAGATGCTTTATAATATCTATTTAATCATTTTTTAAAGAACTTTTGAGTAGATTGCGGTGCCACACAGCCATAATTCTTGTAACCTAGGCACTGTGACAGGAAGGCAGTAAGTTCCAGGCAGAGTCAGTATTCACAGCAAGATCTTGTCTCAAAAACAAGAGGCTGGGGAGATGGGATATTCATATTCACATAATCACCCCCCCCACACACACCAAGCAAATACACAACAGCAGCAGCAGCAATAACAACAGTAACAACAAAGCACACAAAGTTCTATTCCATTTTGGAAAATAGTTCAGAAGCTTGGGGTTTAACTTAGTCGTCCTAACGTTTTAGAAAACTAACAAAGACAGACATGCTGGAAAACTCAGAAAGAAGGAGTGGAAGGGGGTTGGTGATATGGCTAAGCATGTGAAAGTGCCTGGCACTAAGCTTGACGACCTGAGTTCAATACCCAGCACCACATTGTGGAAAGAGAGAACTGACTTCCACAAGGTGTCTTTTGATTTCAATTCAGGGACAGTGGCATACCTGCCCCTGCTAAAATCATACACCCAATAAACAAGCAAATTAATCAATAAACATAGAATAATAAAAAAAAAAAAGAATGGAAGAAAGCCAGGCAGTGGTGGTGCATGCCTTTAATCCCAAAATAGGGTGGTGGCAAGGGCAGGTGGATCTCTGAGTTCAATGCCAGCCAAGTTTACAGAGTAAGTTCCAGGATAGGAAAAGGAGAGGCAGAGAGAAGTAGTAATAGGTTGGTATATTCCTTCCTTGGGAACAACACTGCACGGTTAAATTGTAGACACAGATTAATGAGCTAGCCAGAATTGGTATTTATTTATTCTAGGAAGGAAGAATTAAAGACATATTTATTTATTTAAGGCAGGACTGGAATATGCAAGTCAGGCTATGGTCAACCTCATGGGGCTTCTGGAGTAGCAGGAATTGAAAGTGTGCTCTACATATTTAGTTTAGAACTCGTTTTCCATAAGTCAGAGGATAATCCCTGAAACTAAGGGATCAAGAGATACAGTTATGGGAATGTTACTTAAAGACAAAAACCAGTGACAAACTGAAGGTCAGCACAGACCAAGAGAGTTGAAGCAGTCACCTTGAGCAAAGGGAGAAGGGGGACCATGAAGGTTGCTACTCACATTAAAGTCTTTTAGAAATATGAGATTATTATTTTGTCTTTCTTTCTGTGGGGAAAGATTCTTAATTTAGAAAATATAAAACTGTGAGGAAGAAAGTAATACTCAGCAAGTTCCCACAATTAAGTAGTGGAGATATTTAATTTTGATCTGTAGGCATTCTCTTTGTGTGTGGGTGTCCACATGTGCTCATGTGCGCACTCGTGTGTGTGTGTGTGTGTGTGTGTGTGTGTGTGTGTGCTTGCTTTGTGTGATATGTGTATCTACATATGTCTTGATGTATTTGTGAATAAGCCCTGGGAGGAAAAATCCTTCCCTTTCTTAAAATAAAAAGGAACTGCACAGGTTTATGAGGTAGGAAGTAGTAAATCAATGTACAAATATGAGAAATGATGAATGATCAAATCACTGTATATAGCATTTTATTCTTCTAACCCATCCTTTCAAAAAAACCTTTCATTAATTTAAGGTATGTGTACATACTTATATGAGACAGTGTGATAATCTGGGATATATATATGTATATATATATACAGTATGTAGATTATTATTTAATCTACATTTACATTTCCATCTCATTGTCATTTATTTATTTGGGGGACTCCTATCAAGCTTTACAAATAACTGGAAGACCTTCCATTTTATACTGTCTTTGTGTCTGGGAATACTTTGAGTGTTCTCTGTCCCGTGTTGCCTTGTAGATGGCAGAGGGCGTTGGTCTTATTTTAAAAAGATGAAATCTGAGCTTAGAGCGGAAGGGAATAGACCTGTTTTGAAGGGAGGAATCAAAGCCCACCTAAGAAGTCCCCAAACTCTATGTATTTTAGGATTCCTTATCATGTTTAGTGACTTGATGGTATTATTACCCTTTACAATACTCCACCTTCTGCTTAGGGTAAATCTTGCTTCTATGAATTACTGCTACTATATCTTAGAAATGTCTGCTGTGATTGGCTTGCTTTTTTTTGGAGGCCCTGTGCAAGATCAAGTACTACGATTCTGTGCTCTTTCACCTTGCATTCATGTAAGAGCAAGCAGTTTTCTGTTTCACTCAGTGTGCCTCCAAACAGAGGTTTGGTGAGGAAGTTTTAGCACTCTTCTTAAACTGACAGTGAAGAGGGGACTTAGGGCCTGCTGAAAACTGTTCAAACTTCATGTTCAAGCTCCTTCCTAACAATGAACACATGTCCTCTAACAGAAATCATTGTTTTGAACATGAAACCATACCTTACCTACATGGCTGAACAACATGCTAAGCTTAATTTTTATTCCAGAGGACTCTTTAGTGAGGCCTTAGAAAACGAGTACTTCTCAGAAACACCACTACTTCAAGCATCCAATTATTCAACTTTGGGTAGACATATGCTCTTGTTTGCCCAGGGCAGTCCTGGTTTTCTTTGTTGTATTAGTGTATCTATAGCATTCTGTATATTCTCGTTTTCATTGAAATGGCTGTTTCACACCCCCATGATACTTTACTATTTGTTCATATGTTGCCATATTGCTTATACTAGGACTCTCTTGTTCACATGTGAGCATATGTTCTGCCAAGCTACTGCTGCATAACGGAGATGGGTAAAGGGACTTTCAAAAACCCTTTTGGCACTTCCTCTTTATTCAGAAAGCAAGCAAGCATTTTATTAACCTACTTCATTGTTCTGCATACTGCCTTAAAATAAAGACAAGTTCATTCCCTACGTACTTTAAATAAAACCAAGTAATTTGATGAATGACAGGACCATCTGACTTAACCACAGACAAAGCCAGGTGTCACATTTTGTAGGGTACTGGTTAAAATCAGCTGATATTCATCTTTCCGAGTGAAGAATAAGCCACTGGCCTTACAGAAGGGATGGTAATCTCACAGAGAAGGTTAATCAGAGACATAGAAATGATATCTGCTCCTTGATGAATTTACAAGGTGCCATGAGATCAATCACATACCCGAGCCGAGCTGCCCACATCGCTGCCCTGCATGGCAGGAACGAGTCAGGGCGGGTGGATACTGGTAAGTCAGAGAACTAGTGAAAACACACCACACTGCAGGCTGGGAGAGTTTTGTGCTCTGAGCGCATTGATTTGTGGGTGTCATAAGACTTGTTCAACAGTAAACAACATAAATACAAGAAGCAGATATATAATGATGCTTAACTTTTGCCTTAGAAGGGAATGACTAATCTCTCAAATCTCCAGGCTGTGACAAAACCACTGATGGATCTTGGTGTGTTTCTTAGAGAAGTGAAGCAATACACAAAGGCGCATAATGTGAGATACTGTTCCTTGGTGCCTGGCAGAAGAAATCATGGAGGCCAATGTAAAAACAATGTAAAAACAATGAGTGCTTCGTTAGACACTAAGATCCGATTAGTATTTTTTTTTTTTTGCTATTCTGTATTTCATACACATTCTGTATGTTACACACATTCTAATGCTTACTACTGGACAAATTTTCAATTTGTAGATATGAATACTACAACTTCTAAAGATCAGCTTGTCCCATACAACAGGTCTCCTAAGAAGAGTAGCTTTGGAATGTAAAAACAAGCCTGTCCCATATCAAAATTTATGTCACTGAGGACCTTTTTCTCACTGGTCTTCTGCTTACAAATTTACACAGCACTTAATATTTTATATGCATGTGTGTGGGTTTGAGTGTGTGTCTAGGTACAGTGTGTGTGTGTATGTGTGTGTGTGTGTGTGTGTGTGTGTGTGTGTGTGTGTGTGTGCAGCTGCTCATACAGGTCACATGAGGGTATCAGATGGTATGGAACTGGAGTTACAAATGACTGGGAGCCACCTGATGTGAGTGTTGGAAATGAAACTTAGGTTCTCTGAAAGAACAGAAAACGCTCTTTCTGCCCAAGTCATCTCTCTAAGCCCCCAGTCATGCATTTTCAAAGATTCCATATTTTCTCTTTTGTATATGTGTGATGCAAATGCATGTGAGTGTGTATGTTCAATTGTATGGGCACATGTACATGCTGGTGTACGTGTGTGTGTGTGTGTGTGTGTGTGTGTGTGTGTGTGTGTGTGTAAATCAGTGGTTTATGTCTGGAAGGAAGGCTTTCATGATGCTTAGATTTTACCCAGAAGGGTCTATAGAAGTATTTGGCTGTGGATATGTGTGATGTGCAATTTTCTTTCTTTTTTTCAAAAATTTTTTATTAATAATATAATTTAAAAATTTTATATGTTGATCCCAGTTTCCTCTCCCTTTTCCCCTTTCTCCCTTCCTCACTATCTCCCTCCCTCCCTCTTACTCTCTTTCCCCTGTGACATGCACCCTAGCCACCCTCCCCTCCCATCCCTCCACCCCCATTCCACTTGTAGGGCTATGCTATCCAGGTTGGGTCATATAAGTCTGTCAAGTCATTTGAAGTAGAGATTAGGACTTCTCGCCTGTCTCTAAGTTAAAGGGGTATCCCTCCATGGGGGATGTCTAGTGTCTCAGATTCAGATAAGTGCAATTTTCAAGGCAGGAGAATGACTCTGTAAGAGATTCAAAGAATGTCAAGAACCCCTCCCAGATTTTGTAAGGGTGATCTGCATCTTGTCTTGAGACAGGCTTCCTTAACCACACAATGCTGTGGTCACAGAACAGAATCCCAAGGTAGAATTCTTACCCTGAAGAGCTACAGCAGTGGAATGCCTCCCCTCTAATGGGTATAAAGGTTTTTATGTGTATTTTCAAGTATACAGTGGCACAGAGAAATGTTTAAAGGATATGGCTATTTGGCTAGCTGCTGGAGTTCTGAATTGATGAGCTCTGAGGAGAGGAAAAGATGGAATAACTATTGTGTTTGGAAACTGTATTCAATAACATCAGCATGTCATCAAACACTAGAATTTGATTCAGTGTGGCAACTTGATTCTCTTACAGATGGACTGGTTGGTAAAACTGCCCACATTGTTTCAACTGTAATTTTTCTCCTGTCCTTTCAGAGATCATAACCTGAATTTGTTTGAAATAAATATTCCCATAATGCCACTCTCTTGCACACAAGAGATTTCATCTTATTTTTCAGCAGGAAGCTGAGTTAACTTCCAGATAGACTGCATTTTTGTAGACTTACAAGAAATTTGAGATGAGAGTGTGTTGATGGTTCATTCTAATGATTTCTTAGAAATTTAAGAGAAGAGTATTTAATTCTGCATAATAATGACTTTTTGTTTTTGAGGTGAGAAAACTGGAGTCTAGAAGATATGCCCTATCCAGTTCACACTATGTCATTAATAGATCCAGGACCAACCTTCAAGTATACAGAGTCCCAATTCTTTCCCTTCAGCTGTGATCACTCCTATATTCACACAGTTTCAAAAAGTTATATCTTGGAAGCTGATGAGACAACACAATCAGTAGAGTACTTGCCTGGGAAGTCTAAGGACCCAAGTTTAATCCCCCAAAATGCATATGAAAAATAGTCAAGCATGGTGATTCATGCATGTAATCCTTGAGAAGGCAGAGACAGGTGGGACTTATTGACCAGCCAGCCTAACCTACTTAGTGAGTTAAAAAAGAAATCAAGGTAGGTGACAACTGAGAAAAGCTATCTGATGTTGTCTTCAGCCTTCTACACATACATGTTTGTATAATTACTCAGGCACACATGTACACAGATTTTGCCTACTAGAAGAAAAGGAAAGTCATCTTTTCCAGGTTTTATTCATAGCCTAGGATAATATCTTCTGTTTTATTGTTTCTCTCCTGTACTAAAGTTGAACAGTACACTTTCCCAGATGGCAGTCTACAAAGGTAAGTTAACCAACAGGTACTTTCTTTGTCTATAATTTATGGCTTTCCCCCCCTTTATATGAGAACTTCTTTGCAGAAGACAGTTCACTAATGATTTCAGCTGGGAAATGACGCCTTGATTTTCTGAAGCTGAAGCTTCACACAACTGTTTCGTTCAAGCACACTACTCAATCAGTTAGAAATATTCATGAAAATGAGAAAATGGGTCCACGGGTGTTTTGTGACCATGATTTCAATACCACTCATCTACAGTGTCCCTGTTGGTTTGGCAGTTGACAGGAATCCCCAGTCAGCAGCTGGGAAAGGCAGAGTCTTTCTAAAGACAGGACTAATTTGTTTCCTGGTGAGAGGTGACAACCTGCCTTCATTTGCTTCAGATTTCTCAAAGATAATGACTTGTGTTTTCTTGTCCCAATTAACCATAGACTGCTGCTGGGAAGCCGACGTCCATGCAGATAGCTGAGTTTCTTTCCCACTGATAACCTCTTGTTATAGACACTGGAGAGAAATGCAGATTCAGTGTGGAATCAAAAAATACAAAGAGTTGAAGCATTCACTTCTCCTGTTTTCTCACATCCTTAACATGTTCAGTTTAGATTTCCTAATAATTTAATAACTGGAACTAATCAAAGTAACACAGTTAATTATGATTGGCATCTGTCTAACTGTATGATCTACTCTCAACTAGTTCTTAGCCTAGACATTGGAACAGGATATTATTCACTGGACTCCAGAAAGCTCCAGGACATGATTAAGTACAAAAGAGATATACTATATTCTGCTTGAGACAATATTATTTCATGTTACAGAACAACCTTTAAACACACACATACACATGCACACGCACGCACGTGCACACACACACACACACACACACACACACACACACACACACACACACACACTATATTGCTGAGAATGGCTAAATTGATGCCAGAAGAGAAGAAAAAGTTCCCTATGAGTCCAGAATTAGAAGACAAAGTAATTATAAGTAGAAGCACATATTTCTCAGGGATTAGGAGAACACTAGGGCAGAGGTCAAAGTCACAGGGTGCTAGCGTTTCAGAGTCAAGAGTCAGAGACAGGAGGGCTCACAGGTCAATATTTATTCAAGGAAGGTCCTGAGAAAGCTGAGTTGAATAAAATTTCCCTCAATAGGCCACTCAGATCATACATCTTTCTGATGCACAGACCCTTCTGCAGGGTTTCTCCAGAGCAAAGGACCAGCCTGAAATGATTATCAACAACAGAAAAATCAAGAACTTTATATTGTCAGTGGCCTACTTGTTTGCAGCTTTTTACCTTGTACTAGACATGAATAAGCCCCTGTAGTTACCTCCCATCTTCTCTGCTCCTGGCCTCTCAGGTCACCTAGAGTTTCATAGCTCTTTAAAATGTCTGTAAATAATGACCATCCCTCCCCCTTCCTCCCTCTGTGAGTCTTCTGCAGCTTAGCCAGCCTGACTTCCCATAGCTGTTCCTTTTATTGTTATCCCAGATGCCACTCTTTAAGTGATTTCAAATCTTAATGTCTATCTGGAATTAAAAGCAATATCCTTCCCTGGTTTTATTACCCCAAGTGCTATGGTAGCTCTTAAAGGTTTCACTCTTTTGCTTAGGATACTGTATTACATTCTAGATTTAATTTGCATTTTTAGAAAGCATATTGTGTAATTGAGCCATCAATTGCTTTATGGACAACTAAAACCTCTAACACAGGTCTGACCCTGAAATTCATCATGAGCTTAGAACTTGAATGCAAATCCATATTTATGATGATTAAAATGAAACTTGTCACATTTGGCTCCCAAGATGATCTTTTCAAGGTAATTCTGAATGCTGATCCTGTCATTTAATCTATCCCCTAGTGATTCACATGATCAGAATTCACTCTGCATGTTATCAGCAATGCCCAGTGCTGCTGATAAGAAATTTCAATAGCAAAAGGTTGAGGAAAGGAAGCAATAACTAAAGGTCTACCTCCACCACTGACATTGCTGTTCTCTATAAAAACAATGTTGAAAATTTAACCTGTAACACAACAATATTGCAAAAGGTGGACTGGGGCTGGAGAGATAGTTCAGAGGTTAAGAGCACACACTTTTCAAAGGGACCACTTGCATTTGCTTTCCAGGACCTAGATCACGTGGTTCACATACACCTGCAATTTCAGCTCCAGGGATCTGACACCATCCTCTGGGTTCCCAAGGGTATCTGGATTCGTGTACACACACACACACACACACACACACACACACACACACACACACACACACACACAAATTATTATTATTATTTTAAGAGTGAACTGCACAAATTGGTTTAGTTATATTCATGATTAAGTTGCTCTCTGAAAAAGTTTCTGGAGGAAGTCCATTCACTTCCACCTGTTCTAAAACAAAGCTTTAAAAATGTGGATCTTTTTGAATGGTGGAACGATCTGCTTATTATATTTCTATAAATAAAGAATGTATAGTTTCTTTCATAATTAATAAAATAAAGTTTTGCATATCTAATACATTATGTAGATTATGTATCTATTAATCACTTTCTAAATTTTTTTTAAAGTTAAAAACATTCCCTGTGAAGTTATCAAGATCACTTAGCTCCAGTTCATAGAATCTGTTTGTTTGTTTGTTTGTTTTTCAATTAACACTAGTGCCTCTGCTGTCCTCAGCTCCTGGTGTTTGCCCAGCAGTCATCCAATGCCTTCACCTATGATGTGAACTCACCTCAAATTTGCACTGTTTTCCTTGAAACTTTAAAACATTTTTAAGCTTAGTGTATTGTAACGAGTATGTTTTCCAGCCGGCTGCCTGGTCTGGTCCTGCAGCCACAGCAGCCCCCAATTAACACGCTGAGACTCTGTAATTGATATAATGCTGTTGGCCAGGTACTAGTTTCTTCCCTGCTAGCTCTGTCTTAATTATTAACCCATTTCTACTTATCTAAGTATTTCCATGTGGTCATCCTATCCGAGAGCCGAGAGTGGGCCAGCGTGCTGCTTTCTCCAGGCTCTCCATGTTGACTCCTCCTAGCTACTTCCTCTTCCTCCTAGTTTCCTAGCCCCACCTATCTTGCTTTCCTATTGGCCAACAGTGCTTCATTCATTAACCAGTATGAGAAACATATTTACAGAATAACATCTCCCATCATCTCCTCTTTTCTGTCTAAAATAAAAAGGATTTTAACCTTAGCATAGCAAAATATATCACACAACAGTTATCAAATAAGAATCACAGCAATATTTAGTCCATTAACATTTAGCAAGATTTAAAGAAAACATTTCATTATCTGTCCTATCTTTGTGAATCTAAAATCTTATACGTAACTTATCTTTAATCCTAACTAAGGAAAACTATGACCATAACTATCTGTCTTTAACTCCTTCAAAGACCACAGAAGGATAATACATAAACTCTAGAAATGACAGAGACAACTTGCCACCTGGTCAGTCACCCATCAGTGTATAAGATATTATACATCATTGTGGCATTGTTTTTCTTTTAGCAGAGTGTGTCTTTGTGATTCTCCCTTCTCTCATCTTCCACATACCTCTGCTACTCTTGATTCCCCTTGCAGCCTCCTTTCAGCTCCAGTCTCCAGTCTATTTTCCATGTCCCATGTGGAGATTCAGAAAGCATCTTGCCTTTAGGTTATTACATGAGGTCCCTCTGTCTGGTATTACTTTTGCTTTTAACTCTATATCTTTACTAAGACTTATTTTCATTGTTTTAAACATTTGTGTGTATGTGTGTAAGCTTGTGCACATGAGTTCAGGTGCCTGTGGAGTCCAGAATAGGTATCAGATTCCCTGGAGCTTGGTTTATAGGCTGTTGAAATCTACTTGACATGGGTACTCAAAATCAAATTTGGGTCTTCTGCCAAGGCTGCAAGTTCTTTTAACTGCTAAGCCATCTCTCCAGAGCCTACTATATACAACAGACATTTATTTCTGTACATGAGTTCTTGATCATGAACATATGAGTGTGTTTATACCTGTGCATGTGCATGAAGGCCAAAGTAGGATGTCTAGTTTTCTCTATCTATTCTTCTGTGTCAGGCTATTTCCCTAAACCTGGGGCTCATGTTTGCTCTGCTAATTGGGAAACTAGTGAGCCTCAGTAATCTTCTCACCCCTCCCTAGCTGGGAGTTGAGGGTATATGTGTTTGGGAGAACACCCAGCTTGTTGTATTGCTACTTGGATCCAAAGAAACTCCAGGCCTTATGATTACAGATCAAATGCTCTTCACTTCTGAGCCACGACTAGTCTCTACATCTACTTTTCTTCACATTACGAATCACACTGATCTGTTAATTTTTGATTAGTTTTTACTTTTCCTCCCTTTGCTAGTTCTCATTCTCCTTCTTCTATGTCCCTTGTTTGCTGGGATGTTGATATGGATTGCCAACTTCAGGAAATCTAGAATCACCTTGTAGACAAACCTCTGGGCATGTATGACGAAAATGAACATATTGGATTATTGGGGAGGAAAGATCCATTCTAAATATGGACAATATCTATCTATGGATTGGTGCACCAGACTAAATCAAAAGGAGAAGGCAAGCTGACCTGAAGCATTTATCCATCTCTGCTTCCCATGGATACAAATGTGACCCTGCCATCTGAAGCTCTTGCTGCCATGGCTTTCATCTATGGACTGTACCATCAAACTGTGAGCCAAAATAAAACTCATGAGTCCTTAGGTTGCTTTTGTCTGGTATGCTTTTGTAGCAATGAGAAAAGTAACTCTCCATGCTCATTGAATACACCTGCCTCTGCTTATCATTTATCCATATACCCCTAAATTCTAGCCTTGCAGATTTTGCTCATGGACATTCTCTGGGAACAAAATTAAGAAAGAAAATTCCTGGGTCCCATCCCTGGACCTTCTCACTATGTGGGTATGGGGAACAGTCAGGGGCTGTATCTTTATTTAAAAGCTCCCATAGTGTTCTGATGCTTGTGGTTGTGGTTTTCTACGAAGTTATCTATGAAGGAGATGGCTGGATATTGTATACCTGGCTATCTTCATATTAGAACTGCATTAGGGAGTCTGTTCAGCAACAATACTGGTCATTATTCTTTCCTTGTTTTTGTTTTTGTTTGTTGTAACAGCCTGTGGTATCCTGGAACTTGTTCTATAGAACAGGCTGGCCATGAACTCATAGAGATCCACCTGTCTCTGCCTCCCAAGCACTGGGATTAAAAACATGTGCCACCACAGCCTAGCCTGGTCATTATTTTTAAATATTCTTTGTCTCATCCATTAAGGAAAGCTGAGACAAATAGCACACTGATAAAATGTTCTTCCTACACTGTATGCAAAGCCAATGGAAACAGGCAATCATTGCATCAGGAACAACAGTGGTAGGTTTATTATAGATCTGTGGGAAGGCCAGGTGAAAAGTCACACTGCTCTCAATGTTCTGCCCCCACTTCCTCTCTCACACCACGATCCTAGGATCCTACTTTCAGCTCCTCAAATGGATGCATAACAGAGAAAACCATTTTAACCTTCTGGAAATGGCCCCTGCTAAAGTAAATCACAGAGAGATGATGGAAATGTTAATTAACTTGCTTTCATCTTGGTCAGATTCTCTATTTAACCTCAAGGCCTAAAGTCTTTCGGGTGGTTTTCTAAAATCTGATTGCCTATGACAGCCAGAGAAATTCAATCATGGTTCAGTGAGGCTGCTCCTTTGGGAGAGTCATACCCTTCTTGCCACTGGTGAAGATAACAAACACCACAAAAGGGATGGTAGAGTCACTTGTGAATTATTCAGACACATTTCCTTTCCCTTCTCTTTTAGAGTTAGGAGCAGGTGTTACAACCCTCTATCCATGTAGCCACCTCTCTAACAAAAGGAGAGGGGTTATTTAACACACGGATACACACCCCATGTGCCCCCTGCTTCTGAGACATCATGTGTCCATGAAAACCGCCAATCTGATAAAGCAAGAAACCACATGAAGTCCAGAGCTAGCAGCAGGAGATAGGGTGGCTAATTTTGCTCCTGTTTTTATTTATTAAACAATTAGCCATTTATAGTGCATTTCCGCCAAGGAAGGAAGTAAACATTTAATGAACTGAAGAGCCCAACATAAAGCATGTCTCTCCTTGGGTAGAGAAATAGCTCTGTGGAAAAATGACTGATGTAACGTAAAAAGATGCACATGAGAAAGAGATGGATTTTTATTTATGTGCTTAAAAATATATAACTTTAATAATGCCGAGGATGTGTGCAGAATTGGTAGCAGAGGTAGGTCAGAGATCTATGCTTTTAATATCAACTTCCTCTCGAGTAAGAATTTTATCGCATTAATAGCTAAATCATAATGATTGTAAACCAACTGAAATGAGGCAATTAGTATGGTCTGTGACAGCCATGAAGAATGAAAAGTGAGTTTTCCGATGCAAGCCAGATGGATATCTTCAATATATTTCTTATTATCTGCTTGTGGTAATAAGTTCAATTAAACAGAATCAGAACAACACAAGTGTCTTTGAATGGCTAGAAAAGAAATTAATTATGTGCTTCACATTTAATGAAGTTAGAGAATCACATTGTGGTGCTTTTGTTTGTTTGTTTGTTTGTTTGGCCAATTCTAACTAGTAAATGTTCATTAAGAAAAAACAATCTATTATTTTATCCTACTTTTTTTTTAAACACAGAAGAAAGCATTTGCATGGGGCAAGTTAAATACCAAAGTGGTGAGAAATATGAGCGTGAGAAATAAAAAATTCAGAGCTGCAGTATGGAGTTCTGATCTGACTATTTAAATTTGTGATGTTTCAGAACTATGGCAACAATTTACCAATACTCATTTCTAGAATTTTACTTTTCAACTTATCTTCATATATCTTTGCCATTTTCCTTTAAGAATATATGTTTAAAGTTCTATACAGAAAGAATATGAGTAACACTTCTAAAAACTTTCACATAAGAACACTCAGGGTCTCCTTTCCTGTAGTTTATGTTTTACATATATTTTCTGGTTACAAATTACATGGCCTAATTTTATATTGCCAAGTTGGCATTTAGCCATGATACATGAATTAAATAATACCTCATGCACTGTTAATCTTCAAAATGACTTGTGTTGTTCTTTTTTACTTTGCATTTTCAGAGCATCTGTCTGTGTCTTGCTCCAGTGTAAGTGCCCAGAAATGAAATTTCTGGTCCACAGTGATTATATTTCATAAACTCTATTATCCACATGTCTATTCTGGTTGAATGTGAATAGCATTCCAGGTGTCTGTGTAGCTTTTTCTGTTCATGCTCATCAACAAAGCTATTGCTATCTTTTGCTTATCTTACATGAAATTAGTTGAATGTTTAAATGTATTTAGGTGATTATGAGTGATGAGAATGATGCGTCCATACAAACTGGCTGGCTCACTGTGTCTACTATACCAAAATATGGATTTGATGGTGATGCTCAGCTTTGGCCCAGATGCTAATGGACCAAAGAAAGAACAGAGTAGGTATAAAGAAATACGAGTGAAGGGATGCTGTTTTTCTCATAGGCCAAGCATATCCCAGGGGTGGGGAAGGTTCTCATAGAGTGCAAACTTTATAAACTTAAATCTTAGTGCTACAAAGTCTCTTTCATGAGAAATTTGGCTAAAAGAAAGAACCACCATGTTATACCTGGTACTTCTAAAGTCACATGGTTTGTGAAATGTATTTTACTATTGTCAAGGTCCCTATGTATGTCAGAGGAAATCATTATGTTCTGTGCCATTAGATTTCCAAATATGTCAAACTACTGTGAACATGGGCAGAACATTAGGTACAACTGTCTGCACTCTGTTTTCTATTTTAGATTCTAGTAGAATCTACTGCTGACAAGGCCTGGCCACTGTCCTATAGAAGGATCTATCATAATTAGTATTTAGCATTTATAACCAACAAACTTTTCCTTCCTATTTTGGGTGCCTTGGGTCATAAATTGTGTTAATCTTATTAGGAAGGCCCTTAATTATTGCCTGGAAATAATTGGTTCCAGTGGAAGACATTTAATTAGATCAAAATGCATTATGTTATACAGGTCTAATGTTAAAAGCTTTTGTTGTGTGTTAGCAGCCAAACGTCATTGCTGGTTACTGATTTCTGATTGATCCCCAGTCAAATCTGAACAAAATCTTGGATAATTTTACAGGTAAGATATAGGATGCTTCAAATGCATTTCATCCAAAAATGGTTCCAGCTGAAAAGAGTTTATTTTCCACCCATCTTTATAGGATCTATATATATATATATATATAGATCCATCTATATAGGAGATGGTTGAAATTTCTTGATGTTCCATTGAGTTATACTCATAAGACTAATTTTACATAGCATACATTGGAGATGCTATACACAACCTATGGTACTGGGAAGAAATGTTCTTTTCTGTGTTATATACATGTATATACTCATATGATTTTACATTAAACATATACTTATATATGTATGTATGAGATTGAGTCACCACACACACATACACACACACACACACACACACACACACACACACACACACACACACACACTTGAGGAAGCTGCTGTTTCTAAACATTGCTGAACTTTAGATGATATGAACAATGATCACTTGGTCTGGAAAGGAAGCAATCAATTGAATGTTCATTCAATCACTGGAGCATCTTCAGTGTTCAAGGTTGGAAACGAATGTGAAATTAACTTTTCCTTCAGAGTATATGGGTCTGTCTGGGTGAAGGCCTACAGACAACTTCATTTCTATCAGGTCCTTGAAGTAAAAGTTAATTTTTTATTTATTGTGAATGAGATTCTATGTAATGAATTAAAGGAAACAGATGCACAAGAAGAACTCAGCATTCAGGTGAAAATATGTTAAACTTTTATGTGGGCCTATCTCAAAAGTTAGTATCTCAACCCATGAGTAAAGGGACAACCTGGGAAAAGAGGAAGGCAGAAGTTCAGCTGGACGAGCCTGGTCACAGTGGAAGGTTTGTGTGTTAAAGAACCCCAGTGAGTATCCTTCACATTGTAGGGTCTTCCTACCCTACTATTTCTTGTTGTAAATATATGAAGCTCCACAAATCCTCTAGAACTAAGCTGAATACATTGTTTGGTGACTGGCTAAAGTTTTCATCCTATGACAGTTGATTACTCATTGCCTCTCTGTATCTTCAACATATATCCAAACTATGAGGCTCACTCTACTGACTCTGTAGTGAGAGTAATATCCTGGGTAGGAAATCTCTCTACCGATTGTAGCTGGTCATTAAAGAGAATTTCCACCATGCAAAGTTAGCATGAGGTGCAAGAAGAACTGTATATGGTTGGGTTACAGTATGGCTCACTCCAAGATTTGAAGGGTTACTTAAGGAAAAAGGATCTAAAGAAAATTTCCACATATATTCAAAGGCTTGAATAATAAATATTTAAGGACTTGTAGGCCAAGAAACGAAGTTTGTGTTTTAGCAACTCTACATTCTTGCTACAGTTTAAAAGCACAGTTATGTAAACAAGTGGTCTGCTTGATTTCTAAGTGCACTTTATTTATGGAAATTGAAATATCAATTTCATAAAATTTTGACATTCAAAATATCATTTTTCTTTCCCCACCAAGTCAAACATATGACTGCTATTCTTACCTTTGGGTACACAAAAACAGGCAGATACTGGATACAGCCCACTAGTCAAACATTCTCTAGCTCAAGGGAGCATAAAGATTGATTGAAGTGGCCATTTAACATAAAATTTGTTTTTCAGGTCTTATCCCTAGATGTGCAGATGCAGAAAGTTAGGCACAAGGCCCAGGAGACCTGTGTTCCCATGTAGCATTATATCTGATTTTTATTTGCTAGGTGGCATGGACAAAGTCCTTCATTTGTAGGATGCCTGTCAAAAGCTTAGGGTGAAACCAGTAACCACAGTTACACAAGGTCACGTTGAAGGTAGTTGGATAAGATAACCATGTTAATCACAACCATGGCTTAAGAGCTTCCATTTCATGCCAAGCCCTGGAAGTGCTCAATAGAAGATAGCACTGTTATTACCATGGTTATCTTGTCCATCCACAGCTAAGACAAACACTTGCAGGTGCTCTGCTTTAGGCCTGTGACAAAAATAATTGCCATATAAAACCCATGTAGCTAAGACACCTGCCATGTAAAACAGCACACAGTTATCTCTGGTATAAAGTTAAAAATGAATTAGTGTGTTCAGTCCTGCATGTAAAGGTAGCTTGCCCTTCTTGTATATCTTAAGAACACTGACAGTCGTAAATGCATACCGTAAAGGGAGCTGGCCCTTCTTGGAGCTATCAGTAACATTGACATGAATGCATATCATGTAAAGATAGCTGGCCCTTCTCATAGCTCTTAGTAACATTGGCATGAATGCAAATTTTTGCTTAAAGGTAAAGGGACTGGGGAATCTGACTGGAGAAGTGTTCTTGCTTAAATATGCTATAACTAGTATCAAAAATAAAATCAGAAAAACGTAGAAATCCAGAAGGTAAGAGGATAATCAAGGATCTCCTGGGTACCTATCAGCATCCCACAGTCTAGAAGCCTGCTCATGCATAAGTTGAACAGTCATTCTCTAGATGGATACTTGCCAGGTATGTATTTTAATCCTTCTTCATGTAGAGGATGTGTCCCCTTTGCCTCCCCTACTTACTGACCCGATGTCTGAAAATATCTACCTTCAGATTCTCTCCAAATAACTGGGCCAGATGTAGTGAGTAAGAGAATTGAATTTTAAAAGAGTGGTTAATGACACAATTATTGTAAAAAGGTTAGGGGAAAAAATGTGTTCTGATGTATGATCTTCCCAGAGTTCTAATCCCAGACATGCAAAGAGATCAAAATGAACACAAGCACATTTAAAGGTTAGAGAGCAACTTCTCTGATAAAACAGTCTCTTTGTAGATCTGGAAAGTGAATTAAAATACAGAAATATGTCATATTCCAGGCTAAGTTGTACTGAAGGTGTGGGCTTGCGTATTTGATGTGGGATTGAGTAGTTGGAATAGTTCATGCTGAGTTCAGAATGGTTTTCTCTGCCTTTATTGTGTTTTATCAAGAAGATTTCTCAATTATATTTCTCATCTTATGAGAACATCCTTGGTAGGGACTTAGCAGCATAGAAGTCCCTATTACACATGGACACTGCCACTTAATATCAAGGGACATCAGACTCAACTACTGAGAAACACTAGAGCTTCCTAATCACCTTGGACCTTAAAGTAACAGGATTTTTATCTCTATCATCCTTCTAATCAAATGAAGTTCATATCCCCACCCCTACATCACAACAACACAAGAATCAGAGGGACTTGGTGGAGAAGTTGATTATAACTGAGTGCCAGTGACCAAGTCCAGAGAGACCACTGAAGCACATGAGCTCCAACTGGGCAAGTGGTCCTTGGCTGGGACACTGTGACCTTATTGTTTACACATGAGCATGTGTGCCTCTCTCTCTTCATACTTCCACGTTCCTCCTCTCCCAGGCCTTCCTCTTCTTCTTATTGTTCTGAATTTTTTAGGGATTTTTTCCTTTTCATGTTTCCTGAGACAGTGTCTCGTGTAGTTCAGGCTAGCCTCAGACTCTCTGTATAACCAAGACTAACCTTGAGGCACTCACCATCTTGCCTCAGTCTCCTAAGTGCTGGTAGTATAAGCATACAGGATTTTGTAGTTTTTTTTCCGTGTGTGTGTGTGTGTGTGTGTGTGTGTGTGTGTGTGTGTGTACATGTTCTTGTATATACAGGCTTACCTGTGTGTAGGGTGTACATGTGTGTGCAACTGGGCATGCACATTAAACAAGACATGCATGTGAAGGCCAGGGGCAGACACCCAGTGTTGTTCTCTGGGAGCTGACCATCTTGTTTTCTTGAGATAATGCCATGCCAAGTAGCCTGAACCAGCGGTTGGAGGCCCCAGGTTTTCCCCTGCCTGGGAATTACAAGTGTATGTCACCAGGGTCTTGCACTTAAAATTTGTGTTCTGGGGACTGAACACAGGTCCTTATGATTGCAAGATTACACCAATCCAGTACTTGTAGTTAGAATGCTCTACACACACACCTCGATTCACCATAGACAGGCTATCCCATTCTTATCATTTGTTCTTCTAATAAATCAACTTGAATTCTCTCCTACCAGCTCAGGAGGTGTAGTCCCCATCTTCAGCCATACATACACCATATTCAATACTTTGGCATAGCTCTTAAAACAATGAATCCTTAACTCTCTCATGTATGGTGACTTAATTGAATGTATTTTACCCATAATTTTTAATTCATTACTATTAATAGAAAACTACTGTTTTCCAAATACACACTGAAACACATAAATGATTACTAAAATTGAAAACATTAAACTGTGAACTCCCTGGAACTCTTGTACTACAGTTGAGGAATTATTGTTCCCATCTTATTAGATGGCAAGACAAAATTATTTAATTTGTAAAGAAAAGTAAAAGCTATTACCTCAGCAATATTATGTCTATGCCAAATATGAGATGGCCATGATATGTATGCTTCATCATGGTGTATCTAGAAGCTTTACTCTGCCATGGCAAACACAATGGCAGCAGAGAACTGCACAGTCAGTTGGGAATAGTTTCTCCATCTTTCTTCTGGCACCGCACCATATGAATTCTGATGAGAAAATACCTTACTTTCCACAGTGCATCAGGGAAATATGATTTCTATGTGTATCTATAACCTCAACCTCACTCTCCTTTTCTAATTATTCTACTGAATTAGAAACTGTATTAAGTGTTAAATAATTTAGAATGTATGCTTAGCCATTTTAGTATAATATGAATAACAATAATGTCCATATCAATAACAACCACCACTATTTCCAGGCACTAGTGATTATTACTTAATGTGGGTCACCATAGCCATGGAAACCATGCTAAGAGGCCAGCATGGTTATTATTTCTGAATAGGCTACTAATCACATCCAAGGTCATAGAGTTAGTAAATGGAAGAAATGGCACTTGGGCACATCTCTTTGACTTTAATCTTGGTCATAATAATCTTGGTCATCATAATTTAACACAGTGTTCTGGAATTCACTTATATCTGTATAAGTGGATGCCATCCTAATAGGCCTGGGCTTGACTACTAACTATCTCTGAGAACTTGGGCTCTCTATCTTGCTCTAATGTTTCCTCTGGCCTCTGACATAGCCATACATTAACAAAGGCTTATAGCTGGAATGCTATGCTATAAATATTAGCCATGCCCTTTTTTCTTTGCCTGGTGAAACAGAGTGAACCCACAGTCATATGCATATTCTTCAGGTCTAGAGAATAATTAATAAACCAAAAGAGTTGGATCTGCCTCTAACAAACTCTCTTTGGCTTCTAATTCTCCATCTGTACAGAGCAGTATATAGTTGATAAAAAGACTTTTTGAGATTGTCAACTTCCAATGACCCTGACATATAATTAGGTGATTTTTTTAACTTCATGCTTAAGTTATAATTTAGGTAAATATTCTTTTTGAATATTTTTGCTTGCCTTAGGCTGTCTTACTTCAGAGAGGAAGTGACAAATAGGTCAGTAAAAAAGAATATGAAATGACTCATCAGAATACATTGCACACCAGCAGGAGAGAAATGGCCTCAAATTTTTCTTGTAGAACCAGGGAGAACTTGGAGTCAGATTTCTGGGCTTAAGTCCATCCATTTGTGGTGACCTCCAACAAGTCTCACAGCGAGTGTTATTTTTATTATTTAAAGAACTATCAAGTTTCCTGCAACTGAAAGATTCTAAGACTGACTGTACAAGACACAAGGTGATAGAAATTCAAATGGGATGTAAATTAAGATCTCATCCTTTATAATTTTCAACACTTCCAGCAATGCCATCAACCTGGTGTTGGGACAGTTTCCCATCATCTGCTGTGCTAAGAGCATAAAGGACTTTCAGTCGTGAAATATAAAACACCCAGACTAAGAAATGAAGGACATTTTATATCCTTAAAACTGACAGGGATGGCTGGGCGACTAAAGCAAAGCACAGAGGTGATCAAAACCCTTTATTACTTAGAGAAGCCATATCCATATCTCTGAATACCCAGGGCAGCTCTTTGTGAAATTGCTGGTGTCTTTGTTTAAACAATGTTTGCTAAAAATAGTACTTGAATCATGGGTTTTTAATTTGTTAGCACAGGATTCCTAGACATGAATTTCAAACCTATAGAGACTTGAAAGAAATTTAATTAAAAGACTGCAGATAACATTTGTTACAATACTATAATAGACACAATGGCTGTAATTCTCAAATTGTATTGGATGATGCTGAAATAAGATAGCCTTTCAATCATATTCATTACCAATGGTTCTCAAAGAATTGTTAATCATATCACGCTTGCTGTGATGAATTAATCTAGCAACAGTGATATCTATACATATTAATATGAACACTGCCATGTCTATAGATTCTATTATTAGAATTGAAGACATGTGAGTTCTTTGGGTTAGCCATTACCTTTCACGATCACATTCCCAGTACTGCTGGCAGTTCCAAAATGGTTAGTGGCTATACAGGTGTAACTTCCAGCATCTGATTTAGTCACATTGATGATTCTGAGGTTTCCATCTTCAGAAATGGTAATTCTGAAAGAAAAGCAAATAAGGAAAATGTTGTGAAGTTTATTTCATGAGAAATGATTTCTGTCATTCTGTTGCCTTTCACATTATAAATCATAGTTACATCATTTGACAGCCTTGTCTGTTTTTAGGAAGTTTGTCTACATATGCATAAACATGACTGGGATGTGTTATGTGTTTAATGCTTTCACTATTTTTCTTGCTAAAAACAAACTTTGGTTAGAATAAGAATTATGAATATTAGATTAGTTGTAGCTATTTCTCTTTTTGTGATAACTCTGATGATACAATGCAAAAGGAAACCATTTAAATAACCATTAATTTTTAAAACTGCTAATGAATAATTAGAAAAGGCCATTGAGGAGATAGCTTAGTTGGTGAAATGCTTGCCATGGCTCAGTGAAGATCTGAGTGTCATTCCCAGAACCCATGTGAAAATAATTGGGTCAGGAGGCATAAGTTTATAATCCTAGCAGTAGGAAGGCAGAGGTAGGTAGGTGATGCTTGACACTTACTGGTCAGACAGTCTAGCTTGCCCAATGAGATCCAAGTGAATAAGAGACCTTGTCTTAGAAAATAAATTGGCTAGAAGGTGAAGAATGATCAAGGTTTATTCCTGGCTTCCACAAGCACACCATACCCTCACACCCTCATGAGCACAATCTTCCCCTCCCTCTTTCTCCCTCTCTCTGTCTCTGTCTCTCTGTCTCTGTCTCTGTTTCTGTCTCTGTCTCTCTCTCACACACATACACACAGAGTTCTCTGCTCTGTATTTTGCTTCTAATGACCTTTAGTCACACTGGTCCTTATAAGTTCCTAGAATATTTCAGATTGTTTCCTACTTCAGGGCCTTTGAAGTTGGGTTATTATCTTCCTTTGTTGGTTACTTGTTCCTTGTCCTATATCTTTTGAGAGCAGGGACAGTGTTCATCTTATGATTTAACTTGCATCCGATATATTGGATAAAGTAGAGTAATTGCCCTGTAAACTGTTGTTAAGTGGTAGAATGAATGGGTATATAAGTAAATTATATTCTAAGAATCAATGTATGTTAGAGGAATTTCAAGTCACCAGACCATTGGGTGCTAGTAAATATTCTAGCTGAGGATCCAGAATAGGCAGAATTTCACTTAACTGACCTTTAGATTGGGCTTTTTAATTTTTAATAGACAACTGAAGATTTAAACTTACTGGGCTACAGACATGGTGTTTACTATTTTGGGGGTACTGAAGCTATAGTTCTTCTCAGGACCTGTTCCAGATTCTATGAGCATGTTAGCGCAAATGTGGAAAACTTAACAAAAGATGATGGGATCACAAAGATGGGTGTTTATGCATTTCATAAGCCAGTTCTGCTCACTGAGCTTTGTAATCTCTGGTCTCCTTGTCTATGAAACAGAATTTACTAAAGAAACCTGATTAGCTCTTGGAAAGGACAGGTTCTGTTTCTAACATCTTCCATGTTAGAAAGGCAGAGCCTTTTGTCTCTTTTGTATTGATTACTAATCAATTGATTTATTTTGTTTTTGTCTGGTTTTAGAAAGTGTCTCAGTGTATAACTGAAGCTAGCCTTATATTTATGACTCCAGTGATGGAGTTATACAAGTACAAAAACACCTGGCCTCTTTCTCTCATCCTGAAACATGAACTTTTATTTAGTCCATTTTGCATATGGCAGTTTGGGATAGACCAAACCCTCCTCAGTAATTTCATTTTCTATTGGAGTTAAGTCAGCCTAGAAATAAACTGAGTCATCTCAAATCAATGGAGATGGCACAGCGAAGCAGCTAGAAGGTTGGAAGGTTTGTACCAGTGGAAGGTGTCTGTGGCTGAGATGCTTTCTTCTGGAGGCCTAGACTCAGGGACAGTGACTTCCAGGCTAAGATAGATTCCCTGTGGGGGCTAAAAAGCTGTGTTAGAACTACGGTCTTTTCGTTGTAGTAGTTCCTGGCAGCTGGGCTTAAAGGTCTGCCTTGGTACTTGTATGTTTTACGATTTATAACTCACAAAACCTATGGAGACTCAATTAAAGCACAGTTTTCAGTGTAACCAAAACTTGCCCTCAGCAATGGTCGTGGTCTTAATGAGTTTTAGAATCAGACAAGAGGAAGCAGCCTGAACACTAAGCACAGGACCTATTTGCAACACAAAGAAAAAAAGGAGCTGCTCATTGGATACTTCTGTTTCTAAATCACCCAGGCAAAGAAAGATGTAGGGACTAAAACCAATAAAGCTTAAGCTTCATTAGAAGATGATTCTATAGTCAGGTAATGTATCTACACAAGCTCTATATAAGATAGAGTCTGTCAACACCTGCCGTGGAAGAGAGGCGCCCATTCCCTGTGGATTTGTACTCAGTCAATGGTTGATGTGGGAGAGACGGATATTTTCTTTTGTGATCTAGGCACCAATAAGGTTCCCATGCTCTTTTAAATAAGCCTTTACTCATGTTTCTGCAAACAATCTTAATGAAACCTACTGAGCCATATACACAGGACATGAAGGTAGAAAGAGGGAGAATTTGCAGGTGGAGGAAAGGGTACTAGGGTAACATACATGTGTGAAAATGCTAGAGAAAAAGACCATTAGTATGTACAAAAAAAATGTAGCAAAGAATGATAAAGTTTCTATTAGTTTTATACATATGTTTTACTTCCCGAAATAAAATTCCTCAAAAACATGGTTTTAAAAAGTATGCTTGCTTCAGCTAAATCCAAGCCTTGGGTGAAAACACAAAGATGCAGACAGGAGGCCTTCTGCTCACTCACTCTCGGAGGCATGCACAGTTCCTCACCAAGCAATATTTGATTCCTTATTTACCAGAGAGCAGATGTACTGACAAAAGTAGAACTACAATCACATCTTAATTACCTCAATAATAACAAAAATAGCTTGTAAGGACTTAATCATATTCCTATTTATGAGACAATTTGCTGGAAATTGAGAAATGTCGGCATACAATAACTCAGAAAACAGGGTGGCATTCATATTTTGGATGTGAATTCGTCTAACAAGAGGTAGATGAGCCTGAGGCATAGTAAACACTCAGAGAGATACTTTTGTTGCACAAAGGTCTATTAATAGATTGTTTCAATTAAAAAAGTATCGGTATAATTCCAAAATCCTAAAACTATTGCCAAAATTAAACCATACTATGCAGATCTATGGATCAGGAAGGGGGTGAGGACTTCCCAGTGAATTTCTTGGGCCCTAGGCTGATCTTGATACATGTCAAGTGTGTGAAGTGTACCACATTATTTATGCTCAGACAGGGCAGCTCAACCTTTTCAGAACTGATATTTGACTAGATATCCTTAGTACTTGGGAAGGACACTAAGAAGAACACTAGGGTTCTTTTTAGCCCCTCTTACCCCACTATGTTCTGACAATCAAAAAGGTTTGAGGGGCCCTGTCCCTGGGGAAAGGGAAAATTTTACTCCTAGTTGAGAACTTGTCTAAGCCAAATTGTTATCTCAGTGCCTGGCATTGGTTTCCGTTCTGTACTTTATCCATCCCACTGTTATTTACAAAGAAGTACAAAAAGAAAAACAAAAGACTTGGGATGTTAGAATTGGTGTGAGGGGATGCCAGTGAGGGAAACCATTTGCAAGTAGGACAACTTGAGTAACCTTTACTAAATCATGTCATCTTGCTATGACTGTTGGTCCTTCTTCTGTGCAATCCACATTAGGGGGCAATTTTATATACTCAGAATGGCTCTCGTACAATATAGTTCAATGACTAAGAAGACAAATTATGAACCTAAGCTCGAATCTCACTCCTATTCATAAGCTGTGTCATTTGAGTAAAGCTGTATCTCTGTATTTGTGTTTTCTTATTTGAGAAAAGAGGCTGATAAAAGCTGGGTCTTGCAGGTTGTTGGTCAGTTTTGTGGTATTTAGAAAATGTGTGATGCATTGAGTGAACCCAATGGGAGAAACAACCAATTGTTCTCCTTGTGGTGCTCTACATCCATCCCATCCATCCCATAAATTCAAGTATCTAAAGGGACTGCTCACATTAGGACCACTGGTGAGTAGTTTCACCATTTAACAAAGCATGGTGATAATGAATTGTCACAGAATAATGATGAAATATGAGTTCCATTCATGGATATTTAATAACCACCAGAAAAGTAAACCTTTATCATGTGACAATTCCTTGCTAATTGGAATATTCTCACCTGGAAGAGAAGGAGGCTCATGAGACTCAGAAGGTGAACAAGTAGGAAAGGAAGATCTGAAACTTACAGGATTCATAGAGCTCTGTCCCATGATTAAAGAAGCAAGAAACAGCTCCCTGGGCAAGAAACCCTGAACAGTCCAGCTTCTTAGAGAAGATACTCTTGGATCTGTACAGCTCTGCTACAAATCCTGCACACAGCTCTTGGATTGCAACTTTTTTGAGTTGGCACACATCCTGGGTGGACTTTTTGATGACATTCTGCTTTTGAGTCCCCACACCTGTAAGCAACACCTCCCTAATACCTCTTTAAGAAGTTCCAGTGAGAACATTGCTTTGCCAAGTTGACCTTCTGAAGCATCATTTTTTTGAACTAGTTTTGGTGCCCAGTCTGGAGTAAGAATATTCCTCACATCTCTCCAGAAAAACTTAGCAACACAGCTTTCACCCACATAGTTAAGCTCTCAATAAATGAATGCTACTTTAAGCAGGACAATACATCTGGAAATAATGTCACCATGTTGTAGACCATCCATTTTTATGAATGGAATAGCTATTACTTTTCCAATGAGGAAGTTACTTTCATAACTATCACTGTAAGAAGAGCCTGGCTGACAAGAGGACTCTGTTTTCTTCAGTGGTTAATTTAAGGGTAGATATGCCACCAAAAGCAAAGTCTACTGAGGAGACAACCTTCTTCTGCAGAATTGTCAAAATTGGGAGATAGAAAACTAGGACTTCACCTGCCATGGAAAGAAAGTGATTCTTAAGGAAATCAAACAGAGATGATGAGAGAAGCAACGATGGAGAGGCCAGCACCTTATGCCAATGTTGAGCTTCGTATTCTGTTCATGCCTAATGCCAAGAGCTTAGGAACCCATGATATGTGAACCAATCATTTAAGATACCAGAAATAGAGTTTTCAGACCATAAAAATGGAAGAATGAAATCTCTTCAAGAAATTTCTGAACTTGTCTAGATGATAGTAGATATGAGAATGGCAGGCAGGGAATAGGCTTCTGCCAGTGAGACTGTGGTGGCTGTCTCTCCAGAATGTATTGTGAGCTGACTAATGAATGCTTGTCATGGTAAAATAGTCACATAGTATTGATGGTGGGAAAAACTTACCTGGTATTTCCTCATATATATGGCTGTATCATATACTTTTAGCTATTTATTTATACATTTAAAGGCTCTAGGTTCACAAATTGACATGTTCCTTTAAATTTGTGTGTGTGTGTACATGCACACACACATGTATTTATTCATATGTGTACATGTGTGTAGAAGTCTGAGGCCAATATCAGGTAACTTCTTCAATTGTTTTCTACCTGACTTTTTGACACAGCATTCCTCAGTGTAATTAGTGGTCCACAGAGTTGGGTACACTGATTAGGCAAAGAGCTTGAGGGTCCTTTTGTCTCTTTATTTCATTCTACAGCTGGGTTCCCTAACAGAAGTTACATATATGCAATCTGACTTTTGCAAGGGTGTATATGGTCTGAATTCAGTCCCTATGCTTTCATGACAGGAATTTTACTGACTGGACCATATTCTTAATACCTGTTTTATGGAACTTGTTTACTAGCCAAGAAATAGCTCTTATTTTAGGTGCTATTTGAACAATCTTAAAGAACTTTTGAGATAATACTCACTATTGATATATTTAGACACGTGTTTCCATTGAATGCCATGGCAACTTTCAAAAAAGGAGAACAAAACAAAGCAACAACAATCAAGTTCTTTAAGGACTAATTCTATATTGATTTTCCTGACAATTTAAAAAGTTTTATTTATTTTTATGTGTAAGAGAGTTTTGCCTGCATGTATCTATGTATATCATGGGTGTGCCTGGTGACTACAGAGGACAGAAGAGGGCATTAGTTTCTGGGAACTGGAGTTACAGATGGTTTGGAGTCACCATATGGATGATGGGAAACAAACTGGGCTCTTGTCACTAGAAGTCCAATGCGCTATCCATTGTGCCACAGAGCCACATTAAACTGGGCTCTTGTGTAGGAGCAATAAGTGTCCTTGACCATGCAGCCATCTCTCTAGCCCCTCTCAGTGAGATTACAGCACTTCCATCTCATGTGAGCTTTCCCATTTTAGGCTATTGATTGACCCTGTGGTTGATGTTGAACTCTGGGCTCCTCTTAAGGCTTATGAATAGTTATAGAACCAGATAAAAGGATTGAAAAATGTAAATCCATCCCTGGCTTAGAATAGGTCAGTCCTGACCTATCAGCGGGCTTCTGTGATAATAGCAGAGAAAAGTCAAAGATGGTAAAGTATCAAGTAATAAAAACAAGGGTGTGCCACAGAACTCAATTGTCCCTACATGAGGAGAGGTCATCTAATTCACAACACAGTAAATTACCTGCAGCACACAGAAGTGTTTGCTCCCTCCTGTCACCAGAGGTTTCAGATGCAGGGAGAACAGAAACAGATCTGGAATTATGAGATAAATTGAATCTTTCTTAGTCTGATGCTCTGGGCTGCAGCCATTGAAGAGCTGACCTTGTTAGCCCCGTAAATCAAAAACAGTCTGGGGACAGGGGACCTTTAAAAGTGCTGAGTCTTTTCTTTTGGGGGGCTTTAGTAGCAGATGACAAAAGCTGCCAACTCCATGCTATTTTATCACCCAAAGGGAAGGTAGATCCCAGAATGGTGACCTGTAATTCTTACGAGCAGTTGTGCATGGATGTCCTGCTGCTAGGGAGAGAGCATCTCATTTGCTTGTGAGTCACTTTGAAATACTTCCTTGTAATTAAGTCTCTTTATACTACAACGTAGAAAGCTTCTTTTCCTTCCGTAAAGGGGATAATTATGGAGAGATAACATCATTTTAATAAATAGAAAGGAGTTATAACAATCTTTGTCTCTCTCTTATATGTAATATAGTCCAAAAAACCATGTTTGAAAGTTAAACATGTGAAAGCAAAACAATGGATTTATGCATTCCAGGGTGAGTTAGTGTTCCTGAGAAGGTAACATACATAATATAAAACTTCCCAAACAGGTAGGCATTGCTACTTGTCATCTCAGGAAACCTGGTGGGATGGTGACATTGTCACATGAGGCTTGGTTCCAGATGTGATTGAACTACAAGCTCCACGGCCTACCAGTGATACCTTAGTTACAGTTTAGTCATGCATCCTTTCAACCAGGGGTCTCTCATGCTTTTTTTTTTTTTTTTTTTTTTTGAGGAATATCATAGAGTGTGTCAATCATGCACTCATTGTAAAGATCAGAGCAAAGGTTGCCTAGCCTTACATGTATGCTTCATTTTGTATTGAATAGTCTTTTGATTCAAATAACTGAGATATTTCATGTGAAAGTCCACTCTGGGATAATTGTGACAAATGGGAAAACAGGGTGTTATGGGTAGCACATGCCTTCAGGGCAGCAATGGCCTGGAGAAGCGCAGTGGCTTTGGGGAGCAGATGAGCTTAACATTAAAGTTCCTACCTGGCTCCTGCGGGTCCTTCAGATTGTTAACTCCTGGTTTCTACTGCTTCCATCTGTGCTACAGCTGCAGCAGGAGTTGGGGCAGCCTTCAGGCATAAAGCTACCAGTCCCTCACCTTCAGCGCTCTGTACAGACTTACCACACAGAAAACTGTGACAGAAGGGGATTTGCTGTTGTGAAGTTCCATATACCAAGTAGCTTCACTGTGGGGACTTGTCATGTCACACTTCAGGAGGCCAAAGGCTGATATTACTGATTTTTGTGAGCAGTTCTACAGGAAAGCCTGAAGGCTCAAGGCAGGTGGAGTTAGATCTACTTAGATGCCCACCTGTCCCTGTTCTCTAGCTTCTGGTAATTGGTGATCATGCTTGCTGTCCCTTAGCTTGAGGAGACATTTCTCAGTGCTCTGATTCTGATGTCACGTGATACCTTCTCTGTGTGTCTTTTATATTGCCTTCCCCGTATATGTTTCTACACAAGTTTCCCTCCAACTATGATCCTGATCATTTAATTTTGAATTATGTGATCTGTTCTGACCTTATTCTAATTTGATTCATTTGTAATGACCATTTCCACATGGCAAGGTTATGAGTGAATTTGTCTTTTAGGGGTATATCATTCAACTTCTCTTCTACTTCCCTTTAAGTGGCATGTGCTCAAGCTTAGAGAGTTAATTTTAAAAGATCTAAACATCCCCAGCTCAGGGAAGGAATGAACTCCATCAATTTACAGAAGGTTAAGATTGTTTGGGGGTAAAGTGCAATTTAAGTGAGTTGAGAGACATGGAAGACAGCTTTACACTCACTGAAAGGCAAAAAGGATGTTTGGATTGCAAATGTAAATGCAGGCCAGCAGGAAGAGACTCAGTCCCAGGGCAATTGCAAGCAAACCCATCATTGATCTTCCCATGTAGTTTCTGTGGCAGCAAGAGACATCACTATTGAACCGGCACCCCGGTGACAAAGTTCCCTTGGAGATAATTTGCTTTCTGTTGTAAGGCCCGAGTTTAATAAAGCACAGTATAATGTGTGTATTTCAGTCCAGCAGAAGAACACTCAGTGATTGCGTGACCCTGCTGCCCCCGCCCACAGCACTGCTTAAAAGAGAACAGAGTGATGAGGTTTAACCTGTTTTGACGTAGGGCTAGCTTCCTTCCAACAAAGTCCTGTAAAATAACCAAGCAAGAAGCAACTGCCTGGCAGTGGAAGAATGACAGTGAGCATGGCGTTAATGATAATATTTTCTGGGCAACGCATGAAAGAGGAGGGAAGTACTTTTCTTGATCTACTTAAATTTTGTTATTTGTTTTTATAAGTACAAAAACCTAAAAATGCCAAATCTAGGAAAGGGGGGCAGTATTAAGGGCACGTTTGGCTCCAAAATTGTTTCTTAAATGTTGGGGTTTAATTTATGCAAGGTTATTTGTGTCTTCATTAATACAGGATTTAGAATTCATTTCTTCTGAGAAATTATGGTCTGGGATAATCTTAGGATAAATCTACCAGATCATGAAGACATATGAGGGGAAGAAGGAGGAAGGTAGTATATTTTGTTGTTTATAATTCCATATACTTATGTTAAGGCATCTTAACAAGTAATATTACTTTCATAATGAGAAGAAAAAAACTTATTAAGGGCATGCATGGATTTTTGTACAGTATACTCTTAGGACACTAGAGTACATAGTGAGTGAAGGAATAGTTTAGTAAACAAATTCAAGGACCTTTAGAAACAATGGGCAATAAAAAAAAGGAAACATGGACAAATAGACCCAGGAGAAAAACTAAGTGTATTCATTTGGGCACTGGACATGAAAGGTACTCAGCTTCTCAAGAACTTCCAAATTGCTAAGTACTACTGTTGGGTGGCTGTATCTTCTAAAAATAAATTGAGTTGATACAATGTCGAGTACAAAGATTATTCCAGAGAAGTGTATTAAAATGGTCAAGATGAGTATCATCAAATGAGAGGTAAGAAAGTGTGATAAGCCTGGGTTTTCTCACAGTTTTTATTGCTCCTATTATTCTGTCCTGTGTGCTACCAGAAGGGACAAAAACACGATTGGATACATCCACAGTGAAGTGATTTTTCTTGCATTTTCCACTAGAGATTTGTTATAATTAGGAATTGTTTTTCTAGTTTACTTATCAAAATGTCTTTTTTTTTCCCCTCAAGAAGTTTACATTCATGCTAATATGTTTGAAAGTACAGGAATGAGCAAAGAGTATATAAGGAGAATTAGAGGCTGGAATCACAGGAGGAGCACTACCCCCAAGTAACTGAAATGCCTAGAAGACAATATTAATTATTAACCATAAAGGGAGAATACTATATAGATTCTGTAAGTCACTGTTCAGGAGCGATTTCCACAAAGCAAACAGCACTGCCAGTGATGCCAGAGAAAAACAGGTTTCAGTTGTATTGCTTCCTCAATTCTCAGTCCCTTGGTAACTGCAAGATGAAGCTGTCTTTGTTTCCTCCCTCATACCAGGGAATACCTAAGCTGCAAAGTTTTTCTCAGAGGAGAAATCAAGGACGAATGTCCTCATCCTTGCTTATGTCATGACAGAATGCCATTGTCAAGGTTTAGCTGAAGTGCCTAATGGTTTCCCTGTTCTGAACACCACCTGCCCTCTGCACCTTTGCCTGTTTCGGAAGGACATAAAGTCTGAATCGTCAAACCAGCCACACAATCCAGTCTTTCTCAGACTCCACACACGCTGTGCCCTCAATCTCTGCTCTAGTCATTTGAGGTGGCTTAAACCTCTATTTCCATGTAGGCTAGGCTGAGAGCTTGAGAAAATGTCAACTCACTCAGATTCTAGTTTGTACCAAAAGAGAGTCATGGGGCAGAGATAGCTGGGAGGTTGTGAGCACTTCCTATGTTTGCAGAAGATCTGGATTCAATTCTCAACATCAAATCAGGCAGCTCACAAACATCTGTGACTATAGTCCCAGGGGATCCAATGTCTTCTTCTGACCTTTGTAGACACCAGCACGAACACAGTATATATGCATACTTCCAGGCCAAGCAAACACTCCTGCACAGAGAATAGCAATACATTTGGTAATAAAATAAAATTGGGGCCATATTGATAGCACCTTAATGTGATCTGAGTCTTGAGAAGGTTAGATGTGAAAATATCTCTGAAACACTTATCACTGCTGCTGCTGAGTAAGCAGCTGATGAACGAGGTGGCTGTGGTCGCCTTTGTGATTATTTTCAGCGTTATTATCATAATCTATAGTGAGTTAATGCTTTCTTTAAAGGGCTCAATGTTGGAAATTACAGCAATCGAGTAAGGGAATTATAATACTCCTGTGACAGATTGTGATCAGTAGCTATCCCCCCATAAATGGTCATCACAATAAAAATAAATATGATGAAAGATTAAAGCACTGAGTTCCTCAGGTACAGTGGTATGCCAAGATTCTGGGCCCAGAGGCTGCAGCTGTTTTGGTATAAGAGGGATTGCCTGGGCTTCCAAATTGTTCATGTATACTAGAATCAAATAAAATGTCCTATTCCCATTCTCAGAAGGGTGTGCATGGACTCTGCAGCTCTGTGCTATAGCTATATGCTGCTAAGAATGTCTGAGGACTTGGAGAGATGTCAGGCTTCTGCTTTGTGAAACATGTTCTCTATCAGCTCTGCTCCCACACATTCCTTGTATGACATTCTAAACATGCTCTCCATCAGCCCTGTTCCCACACATCCCTTGCATGACATTCTGAATATCAGTGTGTGGTAGGAAGATCTGTTCCTCCCAGATCATAGCTTTCCAAAATTGTCCAGTCAATTCTCTTAGCATTTATCAAACACTGGCTCCACTCACAGTCACCCCACGTCCACAAACACTCTCCACAGGTCCTATGCCTTAGTTTTCTTTCTGTAATCTTGTTACTTCACATCAACAGGCAGACAGTTAAAACATTTATTACTAGGTTAAAATTTAGCTTTAAAGGATATTAGACATATAGGTAACATCATAAGGTTAAAGACTTAATATGTGGGCTGGACAGATGGACCAATGGACTAAAGCACTTACTGCAAATCACTAAGACATAAGTTCAAATCCCTAGGATTATGTGTGACCACTTGGATGCATGTTATCCCAGATAGGAGAATGATTGGGGCTTACTGGTCACTAACATAGATCCAGATTCAATGGGTACCTCTGACTCAAAGGAATAAAGACATTTGGCCTCCACTCACAGGGCTGTATTCATCTGTATTCACATGAACACTGCACACACAAAACTTCTTGACTTTGAAAAATATTTCAATGGATCAGTGTATTTCAAAAATTTCTTAAGAACCCAAATCAAATTATAATATTTTATAGATAAAATACAACTATTCCCATTACTACTTAAAGTTTAAGGGCCTACTACTGTCTCTAAAGATTAAAAAGCAAAAGAAAATAAAATAAAACAAACAACCAAACAAAGAAACAAATGAACTCTGCTAAAGAAGTCACTGTCCTTGGGCAAACTGAGAGGTTGTGAGAAAAAATCAACTTAGTTATAAAGGTGTGTAAGCCATGTTTATTATTTCCATGAATCTCACTCAGTAAATGACTATGTGTGATGAAGTTAATACGTGGGTATTCTCTCCTTAATGAAATCATTTTTTGTGTGCACTGTTTGATCAACCGAAGTTCTTGCAGCAACCCTACTTCACCTTTCTTTCAAATATTGTACTCAACTATCCCCAACTCCCCTTTCATGACAAAGGAAGCTATTTCTTTTCTAGAAAGAGTCTATTCTTTTCAGACAAACCATCGAAAAAGAACCGTGAAGTCACACAGGTAATGGGTTTCAATAAATAACTCCCAAGATGACAGAACATTTAGAGCCTTGATATATGGGGCCTCTCCTACTTAATAGCCCAAATCTGCAAGGACTTTTTCCTAATTCCATAGGGAAGTGGATGACAGAAAAAGTGAAGAGTTAAGAAAGGAGCAGGAAGCTCTTCTTATTGAAAGTGTCTTGGTGGAGCTGAGAAGCTAGTAATTTAGATATGCCAGTGATAAAGGGAGTTTCATAAGGACATGAGAGAGAAAGGTCTGAGGAACACAGACCTACTTAAAGCAAATGGCCTACTTAGAGCAAAGCACACATCTGAACATGTTTATCCTATGCATGTATAAAAGATTTTTCAGCAAATCCTCACTGATAATCAGCACAGTCCACTTGGAAAATATGGCAGATGACACATCTTTATAAATGCAAGATTCAACAGAATCAAGAACTGAAGAGCAATCTTGACTACCTTCAGCAACCCTTAGCAAACAGCTGGCAATTGATGCCAGCAACTCAGTTGCTATTTAAAAACTTGGATCAAGTAACAAAGCATTCTTTCACCACATATTTTCCTTGGCTATAAAATAAGAAACGTTTCATGGGACTTGGGAGACAGTGCAGTTGTTGTAGCACTTGCCACATGAGCACAAGACCTGAATTTGGACCTGGCACTTACATGGAATTCTAGGTGTATGCACCTAAAATCCCAGTGTTGAAGAACTCCCGGAATTTCCTGGCCAGCTGGCCTAGCTGCATCATTGAGCCTCAACTTCACTGAAAGACTGTAGAGAGCTGTGAAGTGCCGCGCCTTAAAGATGGCGCTGGCTTCTGCCTTCCACCTTCCAGTTGGTGAGCCCTCTCTGGCGTAAACAAGCCCTTATTTGGTTAAGCCTGTTCAGCCTGTTTGCTTCCGCATTAGAGTAGCCTATCTGCAGGGTCCACGTGGCTCACTGGGGTTGGTTAGTGCAAGGGGATTTAAGCCTGTGTGGGCATTTCCCCGGGGTCAAAAGAAGCATGCTCAAGGATTCTGATTAAAACTGCATGAAGATCATCTTCCCGGAGTCGCATCTGCCTTGCTGGTCGAGGTTGGGTGCTTACAAAAGACCCTTTCTCAAAAATCTAAAATGAGGAGTAACTGAGGAAGACACCTGGGGTCAATCAAATTCACCCACAAGGAGGGTCACATATAGAGATTTTGTACAGCAAGTTCCTGTAAAGTAAACACTCTTTTTTTGGACCAGGCTCATTAAGATACCTCATGTTCCAAGAGGTAGTAAATCATTCCGTTCTTTAGGAAAGCTCCTTAAGCTCAGAAATAATACAAAGGATTCAGGAATTCCATGAAACTGATCAGATTCATGAGGCCCTTGACACTCTAAGAGAATAGAATCAATGAGGACTGCCAAACCAGATCCACACAAGACTCTTAGACAAGCTGAGTTTCCTAGAAGAGTTTCAGACTAGCGGGGCTGTTTGGAAAGGACACTCTTCAACTTGTCCAGCTACATGCAGGCTGTGCAGTCAGCTCTGTATCCAGCTTTTATGAGCTGTTACCCATGATGGGGTGGGCTTTGATGATTTGGGTATCTTTGAGTCATTTCTGCTCCTGTAAGCAACCTTATCCATAGTCATGTAAATAACTCCAATAAAATTCATTGGTTGGACTGTGGTGGTATCTGTTTAATCTGTGGTTGATTCTGTCTATGGCGTGAGCCTCTCCCAAGGAATAGTGCCACAGAATACACACACACACACACACACACACACACACACACACACACACACACACACACACAATAAATGAGAAAAGAAGTATTAAAAGTTTTCTTTTTAGTGCACATGCCTCTATATATGTCCATGAATGAGAGTGAGGGGGCACCAGTATTAATAAGCATAAGCATTAGTATTTATGAGTTATACTGATTTATGAGGAAACTGATCTTAATAGCAAATTCATTTTTTTCTCCCACAATGAGGTAACCTGAATAGAAAGTGATTTAAGGATATTCACTTTGTAGTGGTCAAATCGTAGAGGGAGATAAAGTTCAAAAGAATATAAAACTCCAGGAGGTCTGTATAATTAATCAGCAACCCTACAAATATGCCATAAATTGGAGTGTAATTATACCACTTTGCTTGAAAAATAGGAAACTGGACTTTTTCTTGGGCTATTCAGTTTTATTTCTTACTATTTATCAGAAAAACAATGTAAAATGCACATTAGGCAATGTGGCAAGGGAGTCACCCCATTCACCTGGGCTATTCACAGCCTCATTTGCAAGTCTTTAACACAGTCAGTTTGCAGTTCATGTCATAAAATAATATCTTTCCACTGTTGAAAGTTCCTGTCAAGAAAGAAAAGTTTCATAGCCACTAGAAAAATACAGTTTCTATGGATCTGAAGTTTGCCATAAACTATATTGCTTTTTATAAAATTAAGTATAAATTTACCTTAAAAAAAACCCAAGTTGTTCCTTTGAAATTTTCAACTCCAATTTTACCCATAAACTATAGACTTCAAGGTATTTATTACTACTGCATTATTTATTCCAAAGACTTTAGAATTCCACTTATTATTTCCAAGGTATGTATAAAGATTTATGGAGTTCAGAAACATTTTAATGGAAATTAAAATGTGCTAGGCCCTTTCCAGCTTACATTAACCCACTGTTAACTCGAGTCACAATATCTAGTCATTCTTTGATCAGCACGCTCCCATGTAACCTTTCAGATGAGCATCAGATTCCTAGATTTCTAAAATGTTAAATGTGTTACTAGTGTTTGTAGCCCTCCCAAACAACACAATCAAGTGATACAACACTATTTCTCCTTGGTGTATGTGTTCAATGCTTTACTGTGTCCAAACTTCAGATATATATTTTGTGAGGATTTGGGATATATGAAACATTCTAAAGGAAAGAATCACCATCATTCTAGGGCTGCTTTCCCGTGGTCTGAACATCTGACCTTTTGCCTGTCCACTGTCCACTTCTCTGTATTGTAATTACAAAGAGAATGACACCTTTCCCCATTCTCAGACTCAGGGTATGTTTACATGACTTGGGTGAATCCAGGCATTGAATGTCACATACTCTTGGTTCAGTGGACAGGTTCTAGGGTGGGCAAGTGATTAGGTCTAGGCCAATCAGAGTGAATGTGTATCACCCTATTTGTCCAGGAAACTGAAGAAGTGGTGTATATTTCCTGTCTTAGAACCAGTCTTCACATCTAAGAATGAAATCCACAGAAATCAAGCCTTGCTGAGACTACCCTAATTCAAAGGACAAAACCATGGAATTTTTAGGCACAAGACCCAGCAGGTGCTGTGGAATAATCACTTTGTACACTGTGAAGATGTGTCTTTGGCAAGGTGCCTTCTGATTGGTTTAATAAAAAGCTGGAAGACCAGTATCTAGGCAGGAGAAGATAGGCATGGATTCTGGGGAGAGAGGAAAAAGGGGAATCTAGGCACAGAGATTTCACCAGCAGATGCAGAGCAAGTAGGATGTGTTGTACAGAGGAAAGGTAAGCAAACCACAAGTCAGAAAGTAGGCTTACAAACATGGGTTAAGTTATAAGAGCAAGTTGGAAACAAGACTAAGCTAAAGGCCAAGCTTTCATAATTAATAAATCCCCATGTTATTGTTTAGGGAGTGCTGATCCAAAGATAATCTGGCAAGAAAGTTTGCTACAAGCAGGTTCCCTTTGAAGCATAAATCCCTTTGAAGCATAAATGTGTGATCCCAAACTCAATACAATTATTGGAGTTCTCTTAGTTGTGTACTTAAAATGGGTGAAATTTATAGTATGTAAATTATACACCATCATAAGTTTTCTCTTTGCTTTTTTTTTCTTTTTTCTTTTTTGAGGCAGGATTTCTCTGTGTAGCCTTAGGTGTTCTAGAACTGGCTGTAGATCAGGCTGGCCTGGAACTCAGAGATTCTCCGGCCTCTGCTTCCCAAGTGTTGGGGTTAAAGGTGGGCACTATCACTGCCTGACCTTTTTTATTTTTTTCATTTAATTAATTTTTTAAATAATCCCTTATACTTAAGTTCATTTGAATTGGGTCTCTGTCATTTGAAAGCCCCAAAGCAGTGCCAGTAGCCAAGTGTCACCTCTCTAACTCTTATGCTTTGTGAAATAATGCAAAAAGATGAACCATCTACAAATCAGGGTGAAATATCAGAAGAATTTCCCTTCTGTATGACATCTGGCCCAATGATACCCTTACTCTTCTGGTAATGACTTGGGGAGGTTGTAATCATGCCTATTCTATGGGTGTAGTGAGTAACTGCTCTTATGCAAGGTACCTGCAGAAGCCTAATATGTGCAAAATGACCTGGATTTTGCAAGACATTGAAATGAATATTTGGCTTTGTGTGTGTGTCTATCTGTGCATCTCTGTGTGTCTCTGTGTGTGTCTGCCTGTATGTAGGCCACAATAGATGTCAACTGTCAAGGGTCTTTTGCAGGCACTCTATCAGTTTCTCACTGAACCTGGAGTTCAGTGCTTCATCTAGACCAACTAGTAAATAAGCTCCAAGGCCTTCTTGACTTCTCTTGTTCAGTATTGGCTCTACAGGTATACGGGGCCACACCGAATGATTTACATGGGTGCTGAGGATTCAGCTCAGCTCCCCATGCTTGCATGCTAAGCAAGTAAGCACTTTATTGGACTAAACATCTCCCCAGCCTCTGACTTCTCTTTAAATATATAGGGAAAAAAGTATTTTATTTCCCTGCTTAATAAGAGTATAACCTGTTGGGCAGAAATGAAAATGTTCTAAAGATATACAATAATCTGACTCAGATTGTTGAAACAATGGACCCCCCAAAACAAGAATTTTCCCCAGGAATCTCATGACTGGGGGAAGGAAAGTGTACCCCCACCCCTAACCAAAGGGGCACTTGTTTCCTGGAAAGATACTTCACAACCTCTAACAACTTGTCAGACCACCTTAAAGGATACAGAAGCCCAGACAAGGGTGGGTCAGTGGCTGTGACCACACCTTGGCTGGAACTGCTTAGATCTGTGTGTACTTGGCCTTGTATTTAAACTGTGTTTTCCTTTCAGATGGACTTGGGGAGTTTGGCCACATTGAGTAAATCTCTCTTTTCTGCTTTTAACTTTTAGTTGGGCTCATTCAATTGGCTTATAGAGGACAGGTCTGACCTTACTTAGGGCACATGCTTGATAACAAGAGTACCAGATTTGATAACAAGAGTACCAGATTTGATAACAATTGCACCATTCTGAGTTAAGGCTTCATTTTTAGTAGCCTTTCTGCTTTTAAGAACATTCAGATGAAAATTATATGATGGTCAAGGTCATCAGCAGCATAACTCAGAAAACTCTCCATATAATTGACACAGCGTTCAACTAACTTCATCTATGTAGCAATAGATTCAGTCAGAACTAAATTCCTGTTTCATTTAGCTTGGTCCAACCATATTTCCCCCCTGCGAGTCGATGCATCATCTTTTGCCACTTAGAAACTCATTCTATGGTATGATCTGAGAGATTGGGATGCTTGTCTTGTGTGGAAAGAGAGAGAAAAATCACATTATAATCAACTTCCAGGAAATGTAAGAAGTGATTTTCTTGTGAGTACGCAGACTGTGTATTCTGTTTAGTGCCTGACAAACCATTTTTGGAGCCATATTTGAGATTAGCAGAGAAAAACAGCAAATGCAATCTCAGCTTATTTGTTCCAGCTGATAACATCTGAGCAGTAGCCGGAGGCACAGGCTTCTGAGATAAGGCAGACTCCCTAACTTTGAATGGTCATGGTTCAAAGACAGATGACCTGTCCCACTCAGACAGGACATGAACTACAAAAGGCAATGGGGCATTGGAACTTTTGTTTTAAGAGAAATTCCATAAAAATCAATGTGCCTCCCATTGCTATTTTAAAGAAATTGTCCTGAAATACGTGTTTGGAGAACAAAATGGTTTCCTTATAGACTTCGCCTTTCACAAGGTGTCCTTCTACTCACCAGGGTCAACCCAATTCACCATTGCAGTACCTGACTTACCACTGTCAAGCTGT
Source organism: Cricetiscus sungorus (assembly GCA_030556225.1). Taxonomy (NCBI): domain Eukaryota; kingdom Metazoa; phylum Chordata; class Mammalia; order Rodentia; family Cricetidae; genus Cricetiscus; species Cricetiscus sungorus. Next base: position 19,205,611 of record JANBXA010000735.1, on the reverse strand, counting down.
GCATTGCACTGAAGATGATGGGCTGGGCTTAGTGCTTTCTGGCTTTAAAAGATCATGGTAAAAGTCCTTGGGGAAAGCTCAGTGGGTGAAGTGCTTGCCATGCAAGCACAAGTATTAATATGACATAACATGACATTAAAAAGTCAGCTGTGGTGGTAAATATTTGCAATCCCGGTGCTGGGGTAGTAGAACAAACAGGACCCCTTGTGTTCACTATCTAGCCAATGTAGCCTAATTTGTGAGTTCTGGGTAAGTGGGAGACCCTGTCTCAAAAACAAAGTGGGCTGCATGGTGGTGGTACATGCCTTTAATCCCAGCGCTTTGGAGGCAGAGAAGGTGGATCTCTGTGAGTTTGAGGCCAGCCTGGTCTACTGAGTGAGTTCTAGGACAACCTCCAAAGCTTCAGAGAAACCTTGTTCGAAAAACCAAAAAAAAAAAAAGGAAAGTGGATGGCTCTCAAGGAACTCAAGGAATGACATCAGAGGATGACTGACACCATGTGTTGGTTTCTTGCTTTAACATTTATGCATGGGCACATGGACTTATATGTATACCTGGACATGAGCATTCCCCCCCTCCCCCACATACATACAGCAATTTCATGCCTATGGCACATACAGTAATTTTAGGAAAAGGCAAAACATTTTAGTTGATTGAAATGTAGGCAAGATACTGTCCATGTAGGCAAGATACTGTTATCAACTTGGGGGTTCACAAACTGTGCCTGAAGTCAGGTCTGGCTACCAGTCCTCAATAAGATGACTAAAAGAGCCAACACATTGGTGAGCAGGACAAGGGGATCTAGTTAGCCCCAGCAAGGCCATCTCTGGGGTCCTGAAGTCAGATCAAAGTTTAAATAAAAGGCCAAGGACACACACATCTAAGTAGCCCCAGACACTGACCCTTCATGGTCCAGGCTTTGATCTTATCCTACAAGGTGGTCTCAGAAATTTTGAGAACTGTGGGAATCTCTTTTCCGGAGATGAGTTCTCTAACAGTCTGATGCATTTCCTTCCCCCAGCATGAGATGCCCGGGGGAAATCTTTATTTCTTTGGGGTCCATTGTTTGAGAGTCAGACTAAAAGACATGAATGTCTCTTTAGAGCATCTTCATTTCTGCCAGGTTGGTTAGAAGACTATACCTTTTATTTCATACATTTGAAACCGAAGTCAATGCATCAGTTGTTTATAGGAGGGATATATTAAAAAAAAAATAACCCTGGTAATGCATTTTATTCCAACTGAAAATTACATTGACACTATGCTCTTTCAATGGCAAGAAAGCAATGTGAGCCCAAAAATTGAGGTTCCAGAAGTATTAACACACACTACTTTTTATATGTATGTGTAACATGGGAGTAACAAGCCTGCCTTAATCCTATGTTTATTCCATATCTGCTTGTGTTTCTGACCCATGGAACTATCTCAGGGGATAAGTACACATACCATACCAGCAATCAATCACAAACAAATAATATAAATAACCAAAGTGATATGCACATTTATGGGGTAAGGTTACCCCATAACAGAGCAGAAAATACGAGTGGTGATGAACCAAGACTTTGCACATGGGTAAGCTGCTTCCTGAAGGACACACAGGATTTAGATGTGTACAGAGGACAGATACTATGAGGAAAGAGGGCGCCATGTTGTCTGAGCCCTCACTGAAAAGAACCTGGAACAAAAGGACTGGCCACAAGGAACCTTGTAAGTCTTCTCAGATCAATGTCTTTGCAGTCTGTATTGGGAACTAAGGGGAGCCATTACAGAGCAGCCCTACGGAGAACATGTGAGAGAAACTCACTCTAGCATAAGACAGAGGCCAGGAAAATTAAGACCTGATACAAGCTGAGAAAGCACCAAAGCCTGCAAGATTGCCCAGGGGGTAAGGCAGCCGGTCACTCACCCAGATGATCCCAGTTCTATCTCTGGGATGCTCGTGTTGGAAGGAAAGAATGGATTCCCTCAAAATTTGGTGTTGTTTTCTGACCTTCACTACACACACGTACACATGTGCATAGAAAATACATAAAAATGAGAGAAAAATCTCAGAAAGTCTTTGTTGGTAAACAAAGAACCACCTACATTCCAGAACTAGATGCTGCCCCCACCCGCTTTTAGTGACTCAGGGCCAGCAGCCACAACACTACCAGCTGCCAAACGGGACATATTTCCACTGTCACCCGTCATGTTGTCTCCCCAGTGCGCATACATTCGCTGTGTATTTTACAAAGCCTGCGCCTTCATGGACTGCCCATTTCCAGCCCTGCTTAGAGGCAGCCTTTTGTATACGTCCCCCATCCCCGCCCCCACAACTTTTTTGCATGCCGCCCGTTGCATGTGTAATTTTGAGCATTCTTGACTCTCTGATGGCTTCATAACATCCTTACAGTTTTTGAGGAACCTCCACGCTGATTTTCATGGCGGCTGCCCCAGCGTGTGCTTCCACTAACTGGGAGTGTTTCTGTTTCCTCACACCCATGCCAGCATTTGTTATCGTGGGGTTTTGCTGTTGTTTTATCTTATCTATTCTGCCAGGGTTAAGATGAAATTTCCAAGCGCTTCTAGTTTGTCTTGTCCAGATGGCTAAGGAGTAATTAAAAACTATTTAAAACTACGTTAAAGAAAGAGAGGGGCCGGGCATTGGTGGCACAGCCTTTAATCCCAGCATTCCGGAAGGAGAGGCAGGAAGATCTCTATGAGTTCGAAGCCAGGCTGGTCTACAGAGCTAGTTCCAGGACAGGTTCCAAAGCAATACAGAGAAACCCTGTCTTGAGAAACAAACAAACAAACAAAAAACAAAACAAAACAAAGCAAAAAAAAAAAAAAAAAAGAAAACACAAAAAACAGAGAGAGAGAGGGGGGGGACTCATGAGCCACAAGCTTGCAACATAGATACGGGCATTGCCATACATGCTACTTCACAAGACGGCCCTGGGAATGTTAGTTCAGACACAGAGACAAGTTCATTTTCAGTTGTAATAAATATTGACCAAAACCAACTTTGAGACCACGAGTTTTTTTTATTTCAGCTTACACTACCAAGTCACAATCGAATGTCTTTGGGAAGTCTTGTCTGGAGCTCAATAGGAACATAAGCAGAAACCATGGAGGGGTGTGATGGGAGATGTTATTCTGTATATATGTTTCTCATACTGGTTAATAAAGCTCTGTGGCCAATGAGATAGCAAGATAGGCGGGGCTAGGATACCAGGAGGAGGAGAGAGGAAGTAGTAGGAGTCGAGATGTAGCCCGGGGAAGAAGCAGGACGCCTGCTGCGGCTCCCCAATAAGATGACCACGTGGAAAGACTTAGATAAGTAGAAATGGGATAATAATTAAGACAGAGCTAGCCCGTAAACAATAATGATAACTGGCCAACAGGATTGTATCAAATACAGAGTCTCTGAGTGTTATTTGGGGCTGATGCTGCTGAGGGCACAGACTGGCTGGTTGGCGGGCTGGCTGAAACATACACGCTACAGGGGTGCTGCTTTCTGGCCTCCCCATCCCCCCGAGCCTGCTCAGCAGCTTTCGCACACAACCAGGAGCCAAGGTGGGGGCATGGTACTGCCCATAATGAGCTGGGTCCTCTTAAATCAGTCACCAATCAAGAAATCGCCTTTCATGTGTCCAAGTCCATTTGACAGAGGCAATCCCCCTATTGAGACTCTCTCAGATTGTTCTGGGCATGTGAAGTTGACAGCTGAAGATAACTAGAAGACACAGAAATGAATAATATAGGCCTATAAAGGAGCCTGAATAAAGCCCAAGAAAATCAGCAACACTCCAACTCTCCATAATCGGTGATATTCTAATCAGTTAATCAGAATCTTTAACACAGGAGTGTTTTTTCTTCTGGGGACTCCAGTTCCCTCTCCAATAACAGAAATGCTCAAGAAGAATTAAATATTTTATATCACAGTAGTCTAGGAGTGCTCCTTTTTATAGACATGCTAGCCAGGAAGCAAACACTTTTTTTCTGTTCTATGTAAAACTGTGTGTGTGTATGGGTGTGGACGTGTATAGGTTAGAGAACAACTTACAGGAATTAGTTCTCTCTTCCCATCATGTGGGGCCCAGGGATTAAACTCAGTTCGCTTCAGTAGGTCTCAAGCACCTTTACCCACCAAGATATTTTATAGGCATGAGAATTGTACCTCTTAGGAGCATTTGCTGTATTACAGAGCTTATCATTTGAGCCTTTTATAATTGGGTTTTAAGCTGAAGCTAGCCCTCTGGTGTGGAGCAGGAGCCATCCTGTTGGAAAGCCAGCCCTGTGCATGACTAGAGTACAGGAGTACTCAAAACAACACAGGTGACACTAGGCCGCATCACAAGAAGACAAAGAATGGTTCCCAACATTCACTGTCTTTCTCGAAAATCATTGCTACTCCCATATCTATTTCTAACAGGGTCCCTGTGCTGCCTGAACCCTTCCCTCCTGTAACCCATTATCAAAGTCTCTGCACAGCAGCTTCCTCCTTAAACTCCAAAGCACAAAGAACCCCAACATGGCTGACATTTACTTATCTCCATAGGAGCCTGTAATCAAAGGTTCCTGCAAGAAAACACATCTGCATTTCTCTGTCCCAGCTCCAGAGAGCCACCCTGGGCACTTTTATTTTCCAACCTGTTTCGGTCCAGGGATTGTTTCAAGGCCCCCACATCCTTCCAATAAATTCCCCGTGTGCTTGAGTTAGCTAGAGCTATTTCTGCTAATTGCAACCCAGGAATGCTGACACATTGAGCTTGTGAATAAAGAACTTTGGCACACCTGGGTGTGGGAGTGCTGGGACTTGGAACTGCTGAGGAGAGCCTGGCTGTCCCCTACATCACACTAGGGGGGAAGCTTAAAATTCAAGTCCTGAAGACTATCTGTGGATAAGCATTTTACTCAATGGAAGTTTCCTCAGTGGCTGTTCTCCACAGAAGTTTCTATCAGTGTGGGTGTCTGAATTAGAAGTGCTTTTGACATGTTCAGATTTTCTTGGGGGGAATTCAAGGCAAGAATGAGATGGGGTTGGCATAAATGACTTTTAAAATCCAGAGATTCAATAAGTCTCTGAGTTCAAATGGCATCTTTTATAGGACATGAGTTTTCAGATGTAATTGCCCTTGACATGTTTTTGCAAGCATATTTCCCCAAGCTTAAACAGACTTTGATGAAGAAGAAAGAAGCAATGGATTTTTATCCAAAGTGCCACAGAGAGCTCAAGTACAATCTCACTTTGTTCCCAAAGGTTATTCTTTGCAGATGATACTATTTTCATATCTCCCCCCGCCCCTCCCTGACATATACAATATGGTAGCAGGTACTAACCTGCAGTCAGTACACTTTATTCTCTCTGAAGTCCCATTTAAATCACCGGAGAGAGTAACAATAGCCTTTGTTTTTCCAGCCATTTGGCAAGCTCTTGAACATGACCCAAAGGGTGGTTGATTTCTCCTAACAAAGACTTTTCATAGGTGGCTGTACCATCTCTAGGAGAAATTTGGTAACATTGTATGCACTATGAATTGAGGTTATTGTAATGTTTTTATTTTCATAGATGGAATGCTCTCAAGGGTTGGATTTGATAGCGATCACCCTACAGTTGTTAATTATCTACTGCAAAACATTGTCCCTTATCTTTGTACCCTTAAGCACCTGTATCAGACAGCTATTGCTGCATAACAAACAACTCCCAGGCTCAGTTTCTTAAAATAAGAGTTTTAATTGTGCACTACATAATCGTTAGCTAAGGGTTGGCAAGGGTGACAGAAGGGACTGTGACATGTGCTCCTTCCTCACACAAAAGTTTTCTTTTGACAGAGTTTCCCAACCAGCAACGTCTACTTCCCAAGTGGAAGTTCTTTAAAAATTCTTTACTTGGTGCAGGATATTTGATTGTACTGTGAAATGCTGAAACTGTTAATAAAGTTAACCTTGAATCAGGAAGCAGAGTCAATGACTAGATGAGTGGAATTAGCCATGGACATTTTGGATGACCCAGGATACCAATAGAGAGGTGCAAGAAAGAATAGGGAGGGGCTTAGAAAGAATATCAGGCCTTTTCCATCTTGGAAGTGTGGAGGGAGAGAGAGAGAGAGAGAGAGAGAGAGAGAGAGAGAGAGAGAGAGAGAGAGAGAGAGAGAGAGAGAGAGAGAGAGAGGGTTGGTCCCCTGCTTTCTTGATCTATCAGGTTTTTACCCCAATATCTGACTTCCAATTTTTATTAATAATAGAACACTTTAGATAAGTCCCAAGCTGAAGTATAAAAGCTCCCCCAAAGGATGCAATGACAGGTGGGCATTGAAAATAGCAGTCAAGTTGCAATCTATCTGATACTGGAATTAAATTACAAATTATAGCATCTTTCTCTCTTTAAGAATTGCTTGTTTTCAGATAATAAATATTGCTATGACATTGATTTCCATTTTGGCTCCCAGAAATTCAAATATTTATATCATTAGCTAAATCCTTTGTTGATGTTTTGTTTTGAGACAGGACCTTGCTATGGAGCTCAGGTTGCCTTCATGTTTGTGATCCTCCTGCCTCAGCCTCCTCAGTGTTGGGATTGCAGGCATGTGCTACCACTGTTGTCTCCCGCCCCTACATCATTGCTGATGTATTCTTTCCCCTTCTCCACACTCTACTGTTGTATTTCAATCACCTTATTGTGTGTGACATGCCATCTAAGCTGCATGAAGTGTGCTGATGTGTTTGCTTTAGTGAGAGTCAGTGTGATAAGAAGAAGCATGCTTGTATTTATCCAAGGCACCATTTTTGTCCACGAAGTACCTACAGACATTTGAAATATTTGTAATGGAAAAGAAAGATGCCATATCTTTTAAAGAGGCTTCGTCATTATTCCTTGTTACATTCCCTTGGTCCTGTATTGAGTGACAATGGAATACCTGGACAAAAGTTTTTCAGGAAATTATCTCAAGCCAGTTTTTCAGTAGGGATGTAGCCTTTTACAATTCTAAGAGGTTCAAAAAGAGAAATATTTTAAAATTCAGAGCATATGCCTAAGAAGGCGATAGACATAAAACACATGCAGCTGAAAATGAAGATCTTCATTTCACTTTGGAATATTTTTCCTCCAAAGATATCATGAGACAGATTTTCAAAGGGCTTTGAAGGCAGAGCTGCAGTGTTTCATGGCCCCCGTGACTGAGGCTGGGGAGTGTTACCTGAGACTTGGCAGTTAAATTTGGAATGTTGACTTGAAATATTTCCATTGAAGTTTGTACCAAAGTTAAATAGCACTAGAAAGTTACTGAAACTGTTTTCACCATTTTCCTGTAAATTTGTTTGCTAACAGGAAGCCTTGCATGCCTACTGAGACAAAGGTTTACCTGGTGTTAAAGGTCTTTGGCAGAATTTACATATGCAATAAACTGGAGGATTTTTAGAAATATCAAATTGTTCCCAATGAGTTGAAGATTTATTTTTACTAACTCAGTCACAAATTAGAAGAAAAACATCAACAACAAAACACCCTCAAAGCAAAGATCATCTTTCTTAGTCAAGTTTAGATGGACTTGGCATTCAGTGTAACTGGTTAAGAAATATTTTATACTAAAACAATAATTAGGGGGCTGGAGGGATAGTGAAGCAGTTAAGAGTTTTAGGGAACCCAGGTTCAACTCCCAGCCTCTACAAGCCACTCATCTGTAAACTCCTGTTCCAGGAGATCTGACTCCCTCTTCTGGTCTCCTTATGCACTGCATGGATGTGGTAAACAGGCACACATGGAAGCAAAATAGCCATCCCCAAAAAATAAAATTTAAAATAGCAATTATATTATGTATTGTTTATTTTTGTATTGCGATAATGGTAATACCTGTCAGAAATGACTTAATGGGGGAAAGATTTATTTAGGGTCATGGTTTCAGAGGCTTCCAATCCATCCTGAAGGAGAAGGCAATGTGTGAGGGTGTAACAGAATGTGTTCACATCACAGTGGGTGGGTGTAAAAGAAGGATTTCACCTTACAATTGGTCGATGTGGAAGACAGATTTCCACATAATGGATTGGTGTGGGGAAAGGTGTCTACATCATGGTGAGCAGGGGTAGCAGAAGGTTTTCACATCATAGTGGGTAGGAGTGGAAGAAGGGTTTCACATCATAGTAGATTGGTGTGGCAGAGACTATTCACCCCATGGTGGTGACTGTGGCAGAGAATATTTATACCAAAGAATGCTTGTGGCAGATAATATTCACATTGTGGTGGTAGATAAGGCAGAGACTATTCATATCACAGCAGTAGGTGTCCTAAAGTCTGCTTCTGGGCAGACTGTGAGGCAGAGGCCGAGGCAGGAACCAGGCATTGAGCATAACCTTCAAAGCCTTGTCTCATCACCCCAAACATAGCACAAGTTGGGGCCCCAGTATTCAAAACAGAAGCCTGTGGGGGACATTTCAAAGCCTAGTCACAGTGGACCATATGAATTTCAAATCCAGTCTTAGTTCTTACAGGCAGAGGCATATGGAAAGAGATTTCAAAATTAGAGCCTGAAGAATTCATAGACGTTTGTGCAGACCTGCTAGTTGACCCATTCAGAATGTGGAGTAGATAACTGTATTTTCCCATTATCTCCAGGCAATCTATTGATACCATGAACATAATTGACAGAGTATTGCCTTATAAAAACTCACTCTCAAAAATACTACTGGACTTTTGTTATTTAATATATTTCCCCCCAGCAACTAATTTCCTCCACCTAAAAGGACTTGACAGGATGATATTCTTTTCTTGATGTTGAGACACTGTGGGGACCTCCTGCAGTGATGATTATTTCTAAGCCCAGGGAAGAGCATACAGTGACGTTGATGCAGATGCACGGATAGATTTCACTCAGTGTGGTTTGGGGAAACACTCTGAATAGGTACTGTTTAGTTTGATTTCAATTTCTACCCAATTACTTTCCTTCTATGAATTTCAAAAAAAAAATATGTTTATTTATGTGTATGTCTATGTGCATGCCACATGTGTGAATGTTGTTACAGGAAGCCAGAAAAAGAACATCGGATCCTCTGGACATGGTATTACAGGAAGTTGTGAACCATCCAACATGGGAGCTGGGAACTGATCCGGAAGCTCATCAAGTACTCTTTTGCCCCATGTATACACATCTTGACCTGTGTCCTGTATGCATGTGGATATGTCACACTCTGCAGCTTACCTTCCTGTTCCCCAAGGGCACACACAAACTTGTAAAACATGTCAGAAGGAAATCAACAGAAACAGTTCTTTTACCTTAAATCATGTTGAGTAAAGTTTGGGAAGGGAGAGCCAAGAGAAAGACTCCTGAGGTTGAGCGGACGTTTCTGCTTTACTCATAGAATGCCCCCACAGTAGAGAGGGAGTTAGGAGAAAGAGAAGGGGAGGAGAGGAGAACATATGAGATCAGGAAGATTGAGTTGGGGGACCAATAGACAAGAACAAAAAAAAAATGAGAGAGAGAGAGAGAGATACCATAATAGAGGGAGCCATTATAGGTTTGAAGAGAAAACTGACTAGAGAAATGTCCAGAAACCTACAGGATGACCCCAACCAACAATCTGAGCAACAGTGGAGAGGCTACCTTAAATGCCCTTCCCTGATAATGAGATTGATAACTCACTTATATGCCATCATAGAGCCCTCATCTAGTAGCTGATGGAAACAGAAGCAGACACCCACAGCTAAACACTGAACCGAACTGCTGGAATCCAGTTGCAGAGAGGGAGGAGTGATAAGAAAAGGGGTCAAGACAAGGCTACAGAAACCCACAGAGACAGCTGACCTGAACAAGGGGGAGCTCATGGACCCCACCCCAGACTGATAGCTGGGAAACCAGCATAGTACTGACTCAGAACCCCTGAACATGGGTCTCAGTTAGAAGGCCTGGGTAGTCTAAGGGACCTCTGACAGTGGAACCAGAATGTATCCCTGGTGCACAAAAGGACTTTGGGAGCACATTCCCCATGGAGGGATACTCCCTTAACCTAAAGGAAGGAAGGAGGGCCTAGACCCTACTCCAAATGATTTGACAGATCTTGATGAATTCACCTGGAAGGCATGACCCTCCCTGTGGAGTGTGTGTGTGGGGTATGGGATGGGTGGGGGTCGGGGTATGGGAGGGAGAGGGAACTGGGATTGATAGTAAAATAAGAAATATATATCATATATTATATATATTTATATATAATGCCCCCACTATTTTTGCACAGCCTTTCCTTAAAGTTTCTGCTCATTCACAACAGTAACTAAGACATCTTTCTTAGTTACTGCCTCTTCTATGATGCCATGCTGCTTTCCTCCAGCTCACAGCCTCTTTCAGCCTCTCCTAGATGCTTGCAGCCTGATGCCACTGCTTCTTAAGCAAACTCCTCATTCTATCTTATACTAAAATGCCTGTATTTCCTATGCTCCACGAGGAAGAATGTAAATGTGAGGTTTTTTTTTTTTTTTGCACAGTTACATTAGGGTGATTTTAACCAGGATGATTTTAAAACTGATCATTTATGCTAAAGTTTAAAAGAAGTTCATTGCAAATAGAAAGAGGGTACCAGGCTTGATGTGATGAGAATTCAATGGTCTGAGGCATGCCACTGAACTTCCATGGTCCACTGTCTAGACCTCACTCGTGAGGGTTCAGAAATTACCTTCCCTGCATCATGAATTTGTTAGACTATCTACTTATAAAATATAAGAACATGTGAGAACCTAGTACATAAAATGGGATGTTCAGTTATTAATGTACCATGAAAGATAAGACTGCCACTCATCCAGCCGAACTGGCACCGTCTTTCCCCACAAACCAGTGGCTCTTAATTAGAGGCAGTAGCATCTTTTACACTGTGCTTGAGATAGATAGAGGTTTTCTTGTCACAGTGGTTAGAAAGACTGGGCCTAGAGATGCTATACTTTTGCAAGATGTAGCAAAGATACACAAAGGAAAGAAACACATAGTCCAAAGCCAGGTATGGTCGCACCCATCTCAGTGCTTGGACTTGGGATACTGGGGGAGGACAATGAGGTCAAGATCAGATGGCCATGAGTGAAATAAGTCAGGCACAGAAAGGTGACTATTTTATGGTATCATTCACTTGTGGATCCCAAAATGTAGAACTCACAGAAGCAGTCCAGGAGAAGCCGTGAGAGGCTGAGAAATGGAGAAATGGAGAGATGCTGGTCAAAGCTACTATATTTCAGTAATAGGACAAACAAGTTCTACTGATCTAATGTACAATCTGTGCAGTTATAAATATATTGTTTCATGATGGTTATAATTATATATGATGCTTTTGCATATACATGCATACAGTGTGTGTGTGTGTGTGTGTGTGTGTGTGTGTGTGTGTGTGTGTAATGGTTTTATTTGAGACAGGAGTCTCCCAACATGCCTCAGTCTGGCCTCCTACCTAGCCATCCTCCTATTCCAGCCTCCTTGGTGCTGGGTTACATGTCAAGATGTGTTGTATGTCTTGGATGCATTCAATATTTAATTATAAGTTCAATAGTTTAAAATAAAATTGGTATTGTTCACTTGTTTAAAAATAAAGTACGGATATTTGCTGACTTTGACTTTTTCATCCCTAATTGAAACCCTGTGCCCATAGCAAAAGAATTACTATTTATTCCCTCCTTTCAACGCTTCTGAACTCACATTTCTACCTTTTTTCTCTGTGAAGCTGCATATGTGCTCTTCCTATGTGTAATAATATGAATTATTTGTTTTCTGCTGATTCTATTTTACATACTGTGTTTCCAAGGCTCATTCATGTGCCATCACATATTAACTCTCTGTTCATCTTTTCAGACTTTAAAAACCTTCCATTGTAAATATGGCCATGTAGTTTGTTCATAAATCCATAGCTGCTAACATTTTTGGCTTGTTTTCACCTGAGTATTGTGAATCATGTTTGTAGGAGCAGGATGGGAAAACATCTGTCTGTGAGCTTTTGCTTGCAGTCCCTTTGAGTACTGCCTTGAAGTGAAATTGATGATCTATTGTTAATTCTATCTGTGATGGCTTTGAGAATTGAGCATCCTGTTCCCATTTCAGCCAAGCCATTTTCCCTTTCTATTAGCAGTGCACATGGGCTCCAAACTCTCTATAGTCTCTTCCCATTTTCGACATTCCTTCTTGCACAAGCAGCTGGCCATAGGATTCATTAGTGCCGTGGCTAACACAAGCCCATTGAAAATGGTTTCTCTGTCAGCTCCATTTGGGAGATTTTGGAAAGTTCCATTTCTAAACCTCAACCCAGGCTCTGATCATAGCCCTTAATTTCTTTTGATTTCTTTTGGTTACTGTAATTAGCAAAGAAAGATCTCCGTGTTCTATCTGAGAGTGTGAGCCATACAGAGACTGTTTTTTTTTTTTTTGTGACTTTCTAGAAAATGACTCTCATTTAACCCTTCTAAAATTATGTATATGAAAATTCTGTGTTTTGAGCCTTGTGTTGCTCATGAGGAGGGAACCTGTTTGTGATGGGTTAGGTGGGAATGTGCTCCATAGGTTCTGATATTTAATTGAGTACTTGGTCTCCAGCTGGTGACCCTGTTTGGGCTGATTTGTGAGGTGTGGCCTTGTTGAAGAATGTGTGCCACCAGGGTGGGCTTTCAGGTTTCAAAACCACTAGCCATTCTCTGCACTCTTCCCTGCTTCGTGCTTGTATTGTAGGTTGTAAGCTCTCAACTTGCTACTCCAGCTGCTGTGTTAGATGCTGCCACATTTCCTTGCCAGCATAATGATGGATTCTTATCCCCTTGGAATCATAAACTCAAATCATACACCTCTTCTTTATAAGTTGACTTGGTCATGTTTTGTCACAGCAATAGAAAAGTAACTAAGACACTGTCCAAGAAAGAGACCAGCATAGCAGACAGAAGAGCTGAGATTGGGTTTATTTTGTCACTTGAGACATCAGGAGAGACCTAATAAACTCTACCTGACTGACATATGCAAGTATCATTTGCTCTGCAGCTAGCTCAGTCACGCTAAGAAATAAGATTTATGTTCATTTTAGCTTTGCAGTCCTCAGGAATATTTTATCTTTAGGACTGTTTTTGCATCTAATCTTCCTGATTATATATAAATTTTAAAGTTAGATTTTGGTGAGTACTTGGCTGTCTTCCCTGCCTACTGTTTGTTTTAAAGGTCCATTTAACTTTGGAATGCTTGATAAGACTTTTTGTGGCATATTTGACTTTTTGATTATTTCCATCTTAGCCAATATTAAAATGAGGCTGCACTGCTGGGGGACCCAGCTGCTGTCACCTGCCATGTGCTTCCTCAGCATAGCCTAGGTGATTTGGTTGAGGGAGTAGGACTATGGTTAAGCATTCAATTGTAATATCTTTGAATCTGACAGCCAGAATGTTTATGGCAAGAGACACTGACTGGAGAACAAGAGATTTCAAAACGAAAATTGTCTAGAGACAGAAACTCAAACAATGTAGTAGGCAAGAGATGGCAAGGACTAACAAACTCCATCTGCACTGTGGCAGTTACTGATGGACCTCTTGCATGACTATAACACCACCACCAAATTTCAGGAGGAAATATACTGACAATAGGGCATTTTCTAGCCACAACATGCCAGAGAGTTCTGAATGCTACACTTGAATCATTTCCCCCACTCAGTGAAAAGAAGGAAGGAGATGGTATTGACATCCTGATGATTTGGATGACATGTTCTCAGAACTACCTAGGGGGATTCTCAGTAAGAATGAATGGTATCCAAAGGTCAGCAAAGAAAAAAAGTCACACCTGATAAATGTAATTGCAATTTCCTTGCAGCATCATATTTGATGGCAAGACATTTGACACAGTGACAATTTAATATGTGGAAAGACAGAGAGAAACAAGACATGCTGTCCATCTGTAGTAATTGATTGTCTGCTAGTTCCCACTGGGCACTGGGGGACAACTCTCATCAATAGCTTTTTTCTTCTAATCCAATGGGAGGAGGTGGAAGATCCTGTTCACTTTGGTGAAGTTTTGTCTTTCTCTCCTGAAGACAGATAGAAAAAATGACATCAAGCAGAGGGATCAGCGGATGCTGGGTGATGTCTAAGCATTAAAGATAAGGTTCTAAATGAGAACTCAATCTCCCTTGGGTCAGGTTTACAACTCTGCAATTATCTTATATGACAACCACATAAATCTCCATTTTGGAAAGTATTCAGAATATTTTAGAAAAGAGACTTGGGGAATGAGTGACTGAGAAGTTCTCCATTCACCATGTATAATTAAGTAGAAAGCTGATTCCTAAGTTATCAACTTAATTTAGAGTTTTCTATTGCCTAGATAATTGGCTTTAAAAACCCTATATAAATCCTTAGCATAGTACTTGGCATATGATGTAGTCACTAATTAATATTTGAAGGAGTGAATCAATGAATTAATTACTCAATTAATCAATGAATGCCTCTAGGTGGTTTAGAGAATTCGTGTCATCTAAATCAATAGGCCCAATGAAGCTTGACTGTCTCCCCCTCTTTTTACAGAGGAGGAAGACAGTTTATATATTGCAGTTGGGACCTTTTATTCCTAAGATGGATAGCAAAGACACAGGTAGATGTTGAATAGGTCATTCAATATAGTACTCTGGAGCTCCAGGGAGAATTCTGAGCTGGAAATATAAACTTTTTTTAGATGTAGACATGTTAGAAGTTGATGGACTCAATGAAGGTATCCAAGAAGAGAGGCTGTGGAAAGACAAACTGTAGCTCAAATACTGGGCCCTGAATTAGTTTAGAGGTTACAGAGAGGAAAGCTATACAATAGACATTTTGGGAACTGGTGTCAAGGGCTGGGGGTGGGGAGACATGAAAGAAGGAAAACCTACAACTACTGGGTCCTGTCTATCAAGTGGAAAAAGAGAAGCCAGAAGTGGTCCACTCTCTCTGTCAGATGTTATTCAAAGGCCAAGAATCAAAAGTGGTCCTTACTTAGCCTTGACAACCTAATGAAGAGTGGTTTAGGTTATTGGAAGAAAGGGCTGATGGTCAGGGTAGCTGGAGAGATGATGGAACGATGTGTTTGAGGAAGAGCAACATGCCGAAGTAAGATTGGAACAAGTAGAGTTTAGCATCCCATGCATTGTCTGATGCAGGGAACGGACTACAGATGAATTTTGCCATTTTTTTTCTCTAGATGATTTGGGTACCATTCGTGGGCTTCAGTTTCTCCATAGGTAACCTGTCTTACCATAGCAAATTTAGGGGCTATGCAGATGGGTGTGCATAAAAAAATAGCTCATAATAGGTACTCAGTGAAAACTATCTTCTTCTGTTATATTGGTAGACATTTAAAATTGTGACAGCCAAACATTTTTTCTACTCAGCTTATTGAGTATCCCTAATCATAAAACTTTATAACCATAAATGCCCTACAATCCCAAACCTATCAAGTGCCATCAAGTGAAAAATTCCATAGTATGAAACTTCTTTTTGGTAAAAAATTATTAAAATCATATAAAATTACATTCAATCTATGTGGATAAGGAGCATATGAAACAAATGAAATATATAGCCAGGTTGATCTCTGTATCATATCTTATTACACCTATGGAAACACATAAATCTTAAAAATTCAAAAATGTCAAAAATTTCTGATTCCATGTATTTTGGAAAAGGGATACTTATTTGGTATTTTAGTTCTGATTCAAATCTCTGTGAACCCATACAGTTGATATAAACTGGTTAGTTAAATGGCAATTCTACAGAAGACACCAAGTTATTTAGAACTGACCAATAAATATTTGTATCAATTAAAAAACTAAGGTTCAATAAAATTGTGACAGATGTGCTGAAGAGATAATTCAGAATTTAAGAACAGTTGCTGCTCTTGTAGAGGACCTAGGTTAGATTCCCAGCACCCACATGGTGGCTTACAACCATTTATAGTTTCAGGGGATCTGACATCTTTTTCTGACCTCCAGGTATATTGGGTACACATGGAGTGGACATACATATATGCAGGCAAAATACTCATATACATAAGAACTGAAATAAGTAAATCTTAAAAATGATTGTACTCATTTTTAAGTACAAGGTGCAAATGTCATGTCCTTCCATTTAGGATGGCATCTACCAGGTGCCACAAATTAAAAGCCAAATTATAAAATGGTAAAATTTCACCTTTATAAAATCTGCATGAAACAGAACCTCCACAGTGACCTAACCATTATAAAGTACTTTCTTGTCTAATGAAATCTCAGAGTATTAACTTTTGAATGTGACATAGACAGCAAAGCTGACTTTAGATTCCACTCCCCAAATATAGTACTTCTAATGGCATAGTACTTCTCATAATATAGAAAGTTGTCTCAAGATAGAAAGGTAGTCTTGAAAGTTTAAAAGATATGGAGTATGTGAGTGCTGACCAGCTCCATCGCTACCCCAAGAAGCCCTTGCCTGAGGCTTCAGATCCTGGAGCTTTGAGGAAGGTAGTCCTTGTGCTTATCATCCTTCCTCCTTTATTTGTTGTCAAGACATATGTCAGGATGCTTCTCATACTCTCTGCCAGCTTATGCACTGCCATTAGGTCAATGGGAGCTCATTTTGCTAAAGGCAGTGTATCCCAGATTCTTTGGTTCAAATACCATTCCTAGAGATGAACAGACAACCAGACTGGATGTCACTCACATAAGAACCTGCTATTCATCATCACAAACAGTGCCAGGCTTGACTACTGAGCCAGAGATGCTTATATAACAAGCCACTGATGGTTCTGGGGCTTATTAATTCATTTGGCAGGTTCAGGTCCATTGTCCAAATCTCCTTCAGCAAAAATCAATGAAGCAAAGAACAATGACTCGCTATGGGAGGATACAGATGCCAAACAACCTGAATCCTCACAAACCTAGCCAAAAGGCTTCATCCTTCAAACTTTACTTCCTCTTGCATCACAGCCAGAAAGGATGGGAACAACGCACCCATGCTGTTCTCCTTCTAGGGAAAACAGGTCTCAGTGTATCTCTGCCATTTCATATGCTGGACAACTCCATTTGTCTTGGATGAGGTGGTTCACAGGGTGAGTAACTATGCAAGCACCTTGATGAAGCAAAATGTTTCAGATTGTCCACCAACGGTGTCAGACATCCAAGTTAGGACGTTGTCATTTTCAAGTGGGATAAAATGTAGTTATTTTCAGGAAAGGAGAGAAATATTAAAGAGTAGATTTTTAATTTTTATTTTTGTAATGAGAGATTTAGAGAGGAATAATCTGGCAGGTGGTCCATTTGTTTATAAACATCAGATATGGTTTGGAGGTTGTCAGTAACTGGGACAGGTGAGTCATGTTAAAAAAAAAAAAAAAAGAATTTATTGAACAAACAAGATCCTGCAGGGGTGGCGGGTGATGGGAGATGTTATTCTGTAAACATGTTTCTCATATTGGTTAATGACTAAAGCCCTGTTGGCCAATGGAAAAGCAAGATAGGCAGGGCTAGGAGACAAGGAGGAAAGAGGAAGTAGTAAGGAGGAGTCAACATGGAGAGCCTGGAGAGGTAGAATGCTAGTGCCACTCTGGCCAGTAAGATGAGTCATGTGGAAATACTTAGAATAGTAGAAATGGGTTAATAATTAAGACAGAGCTAGCCAGTAAGGAATTAGTAACTGGCCAACAGAATTGTATCAGATACAGAGTCTCTGCGTGTTATTGGGGGCTGGCGTGGAGGCGGGACCAGACCGGCAGGGGGGAGGGGAGGAGGGGGTAGAAACCTGTTCGTAACAGGCAGGGAGGGCAGGTTGGGAGGTGACAGGGTCCAAACTGGAGAAGTTCAATACAGGAACATGGAAAGGGCAGGATGTAGCTTTTTGAATCCAGAAATAGAGTTTAAGACAATATTCTCAGAGATCTGCCCTCAAATGACTGTGCTTTAACTTTGCCTTGACTGTCAGAAATTTTGGATTCCAGGAAAGAAATGGTGTGGTTGGTGGACACTTAGAATGCTGACAACAGCATTTGGCAAACAACAATTTGGCAACAATTGCAGAGGTTGAGCTGACAAGATTTGGAGCAGATTGAAAGATTAAGAGTGTTTGCAACTGCTATAGAAGACCCAAGTTCAGTTTCCAGCAACCAGGTTGGTTGGGCCACAACCACTGGTAAGTCAAGCTCCAAGGGACTTGATACTTTTTTTTCTAAACTCTGTGGGCACCTGTGCTTATGTGCACACACACTGTTGTCCTCTGGCCTACATATGCACAGACTATGTGGTACGTGTGTACCAACTCCTTTCTGATCTGTAATGGTGTCTCTATCTTGTCCACTATCTCAGCAGAAATCCTCACTAAACCAAGACCCTGAGCATACTCGGGAGGACCTTGTGGGGCTGAAGAGAAAGCTCAGTGACTAAGAGCACTTGTTGACCCCTGTTGATCCAGATCTCTTCTGACCCCAGCAGGCACCATGCATGAATGCATTGCATGTGCACCCATGTAGGTAAAATAGTTACATACATAAAATACATAAGGGATCTTCTCTTATCATGCACACCAAATGGACACATGTACACACACACACACCAAAAAAAAAAAAATCCATAGCATTCTATTTCCATAACATCCAAAACAAAGTTGAATATTTCATTGTAACTCAATCTATTAATTTTGTGATTAAAAGGGGGCAAAGGCAAAAGAGATCCGGAAATTCAGTTTAGTTTTATCACTAAGGAAGCTTGCTATAAGTCTGCCCCAAGTATCTGAATAGTAGTGGAGGTGATAAAAAAGCAAACCACGTTTTTGTTTCATTTTGGATCTCAAAGACGCAGGCAGAGTGTTCTGAGGCTTGTATGCAAGGTTTTTCTGGGTGCTTGGCACAGCTTGGAGTTAATAAATATTAGTTCCCATTATTCTTCCAGGCCTCACCGCTCACTCACTGCCCCTGCTCTCCAGGTCACAGCACATGAGGACACCACAGGGCTAGGAAGAGCTCTTACCCAGTGTTTGTTTTGTTTCATTTGCTGGGTTTTGCATCATGGACTTAACTTCCTTCCTCCCTGCAGGCTCTGAGGGTGTGCACATATGCGCAGGTCTGTAGATCACAGAGGTTGTCAGGCCTATGGTATAATGGGACCAACTGGGAATGGCACCAGCAGTAAAATCCCACAAAGAGAAGAACCCCTTCCTGTTTCTAGGTCAGAACCTACTCTAACAGAGTGAGCTGTGCAAGCTCCTTTATACAGCAACTTGTTTAATTAAGATAACAGATGTTACTCTTATACACATCCTCGTGAGCCACACTTTAATTGGACACTCATTCAAATGGCGTGTGACTGGTAAAAACCAGTTCAAACAGCCATTTCCCTGATATGGGTGTTTTCCCCACTACAATTAAATTGAATAAACAATGCATCCGGTGTACATTCATTTAACAAGACAGTTTTAATGGTGTAAGAGTTTAATATGAACAATAATGTTAGAGCAGAATAATTTCCTTGTTTAAAAGGCAAGTTGAGTTCTCTATTGAATCTATCTATGGGCACTGGGTTAGGCTAACAATCAGCTGCTGGGGAAAAATAGCAAAGAAAATCTTCACTTGGGTGGTGTTAGATCTCATGTTTATAATGAAAGAGGGACTGATCTGCCTGCAGATTTTATGCTCAGATTTTCACATATTATAGAAAGAGGGATAATTGACAGCTTGCCATTCCGGTCAGTATGCTAGAGAAAGCAAAGACAACACACACACACACACACACACACACACACACACACACACACACACACACACACCCTTTAACAATACTGTCATGGTTAATCTTGGCTGCTAAGTTGCATGAATTGGGGATCCTCCAAGAGACACTCTCAGGGGACTGTGAAAGTTCTGGGAAAATGAAATGAGTGGGGAAAACTTCCCAAAGAACAGGCAGAACTTTCTCCTTAGCACTGCTTTCATACTCACTTACAAGTAGACTTTAGCTGTAATATAAAGGATAATCATGCTACATTCCACAGATTCAAAGAGGCTAAGTAACAAGGACTTTTCAAGTGGATATACATGGATCTCCCTGGGAAGGAGAAATAGAACAGATTTTGCCTGTGAACTGGGTGTGGGTAGGGATGGGGACAGGAGGGATCAGGCCAGATGATAGTGGAGAGTATTCAGAGAGGCTGCTGGAATTGGGGGGCACTTGGGGGTACAATGTGGAAACCTAGTGGGATGGAAACTCCCTGTGCATACAAGAATGACCCTAGCAAGGGCTACTAGCAGTCCTCCATATCTGGGGGATGTAGAGCCTGAATAGGCCACCTTCTATAACTGGGAATGGCTTCCAGTGGTGGTACTGGGACAACAACCCAGGCATAACACCTTCTACCTACAATTTGTCCTGCCTGCAAGACATATTGCATCTGCCAAACTTGTCGGAGTGGCCAACTAATGACTGGTCTATCTTGAGGTCCATGCCATGACAGGGAGCCTATGCCCAACAGTGCCTGCATGATAGCCCAGGGATCTAGGATAGAACCAAATACAACTGCTCCCACCCCAAAGAAAGCCCATGGAATAATTCCCAGTGATATTCTGCTATGCTCATTGATTGGTGCTTAACCCAGTTGTCATCAGAGAGGCTTCTTCTGGCAGCAGATGGGATCAAATGCTGACTTCCACAGCCAAATTTTAGGCAGAGCTCTGGGAACCCCATGGAAGAGGGGGAGGAAGGTTTGTAGGAACCATAAGGGTCAAGGAAACCAGGAGAACACAGCCCACAGAATCAACCTAGCAGGCCTCATAGGGACTCACAGTGACTGAAGTGGCAAGCATCCTTGCTAGGTCCTTTGCAGACATACTTAGGGTTTTTTTTTGTGGGGTGGGGGAGACTCCTAATAGAGGGAGTAGGGGTGTCTCTGACTCTTTTTCCTGTTCTTGTTACCCTTTCCCTACTGGGTTGCCTTAGCCAGTCTTCATATGAGGGTTTGTGACTAATATTGTTGTTACTTGTTGCCCTTAGTTTGGTTGATATCCTTGGGAAGCCTGCTCTTTTCTGAAGGGAACTGGGAGGAGAGGGTAGTTATGAGGGGGGCTGGGAGGGGGAGAACTTCTGACAGAATGTACTGTGTGAAAGAAGAATTAAAACCAACTAACCAACCAACCAACCAAACAAACAAAAAAACAATCAGACAGTACCTGCTAGCAGCTACTACTTTTAAGGCTGCATTACTTTCACCAGCACGGTATTCCTCCTTGAGGGCCTGTGCATCTACTCTGTATTGCTGCTTCTATTGTTATCCTTCACTGACACCAGAGCTCAGCTTTTTCAGCCTTAGTACACATACTGAAGATCCCTGGCTCACCAGGAATCTCCTAGGCCTTCAGGAGCAGACAGGGACTGCTGAGCCATTCTGCCTTGTGCCCTGAGAAGTTTCTGTGTTCTCAGCCTCTCTGGCATGCAGGCAGCCATTGTTGGCCTACCCAGTCAGCTAATAAATCCCCATGTGTCATATTCATTGTAATGGTTCTTTTCCTCCAGAGAACCATCATGGATACAACTAGCTCTTGGGGGTGGGAGTGGGGGGGGGAAGAAATAGTTTCTAATACTACTTAACCTTTTAAGGGAATTTTCTAAGAATGTTGTTTTATATACTTCATTAGTCAAGGAGATGCAAAAACAAAACAAAACAAAACAAACAAACAAACAAAAACCAACAAAGCAAAACAAAACAAAACAAAATAACCAAACCCTTACTCTTACTCTTCTTGATTACTGCCAGAAGCAGGAACAAAGGGACAGGTTCAGATGTAGGCTTTCGAATATCAGTGGGTACAGACAATAACAAGAAAAGGTAGTTGAGAATTTTTTAAAAATAGTAACTAAAATCAAATTCAATCTATGACTTAAGCATTGTTAAGTTTTACAGAACATTTTTAAAGTTATTAGCCTTAGCTTGGGTATTGCAAGGTACTCCTAATTTCAAATTCCTGCTTCCTTCTTTTCATTTCTTCATTACAGTCACTGGTCTTTATTTTCTTTAAAAAATGACTTATTTTATGCCCATGGGTGTTTTGCACGCATGTATGTTGATCATGTGTGTGTCTAGTGCCTATGGAAGCCAGAGAGGGGAGTCTGATCCTCTGGAGTTTCAGGCAGTTGTATACTGCCATGTGGGTTCCAGGAACCAAGCCCATGTCTGATGGGAGATGTCATTCTGTAAATATGTTTCTCTTATTGGTTAATGAATAACGCACTGTTGGCCAATAGGAAAGCAAGATAGGTGGGACTAGGAGAAGGAGGATTCAAGAAAGTAGTAGGGAGGAGTCAACATGTAGAGACTTGAGAGAACAGAGGCCTGGGACTTCTCTCTGGTGAGATAAGACCATGTGGAAGTACTTAGATTAATAGAAATGGGTTAATAATTAAGACAGAGCTATC
Source organism: Cricetiscus sungorus (assembly GCA_030556225.1). Taxonomy (NCBI): domain Eukaryota; kingdom Metazoa; phylum Chordata; class Mammalia; order Rodentia; family Cricetidae; genus Cricetiscus; species Cricetiscus sungorus. Next base: position 19,183,249 of record JANBXA010000735.1, on the reverse strand, counting down.
CAATAAGAAACTAGTAATTGGCCTACAACTTTATATCTAATACAGAGTTTCAGTGTATTATTTGGGGCTGATGTGGTGGTGGGACCAGGCCGGCTGAAAACTACTCATAACACATGTCCTCTGAAAGAGCAGCAAATTCTCTTAAACACTGAGCTATCTTTCCACCCCCTAGGGCTTTTTAAAAACTCATGATTTTAACAAAAAGAACATTGATACAAGCAATGGTAAGAAGCCAGTGGTGCTGCATCTTGACATGGAGATGTAGGTCATGTGGCTAACTAGAGAGCTCATGCCCTTGGTAAAAGGAAAGTTTCCCCAGCACCAGCCAATTACTGTCACACAGACATGCAGACTACACAGGTTCTGAAGAGGAGTCAGAAGTCTGGTTGTATGACACATTTTCCATTGAGCTTGTGGGAAACCAATTTAAAAGTATGAAGCAGTGTAATGAGCTAATGCACTAATAGACTGTACTCCTCAATGTAAGTTGAAGGGCTGCCACAGTGGGTAGAAGCACTTACACACAGGCTTAGAGACCTGAGTTCAGTCCCCAGGTACCACAGGCAGCAGGACTTCCCAGAGCTCACCTCTAAGTTTCACACACACACACACACACACACACACACACACACACACACACACACACACACACACACAATGGCCCTATGTGCATCTCTACTCCCACCGTTTAAACACAAAATAAATAAAAAATTGAAAATGAAACCTCGAATTGGTGAGTGCTTAATTAGGTAACTCAGACCTTCTGTTGGTGTCCTTCAAGGTTTCTGACTGGTATTCTTTCCAGAAAGCCTTCTTGCTTTACAGCGGGAAGAGAAATTCTCAGTTTGGACAAACAGTTACACCAGCATGTACATAGCAATAGTGACTTCAGAAACCTCTATTCTAATCACAGTTTACCAGTAAATGTAGAACGATGACCCATGGAACCAGTGATCCCCATGTATTGGAAAACTACATGAGAAAGAATGTTTGGCAGGTCTTCCCAAGGTGCACCTTACACTTCTAGGCTCTTCATTCCCACTTTTACTTCCTCTGATTTCACAATGATTTACTTAAGCAAAGGGTGTACCAAGGGATGCTGAGCAACAACAGAATGAAACCCATACTATGTCTGAACAGCTTCATCCCAGATCTCCAATCTGCATAGTCAGAGATGAGATGGTTACATGAACAGATGCAATGTTCAAAGAAAATGGTGCTCTCTAAGCCCTCCTCATACTTTTATTACACACACATTTAAATTATAGAAACATTTCAGTAATAAAACATCTTCTTCAGCTTTTGAAAGTTCCCAAATGAGCATGGATGAGCAAACACTTCAATGAGGTGGTGTGTGTGTGTGTGTGTGTGTGTGTGTGTGTGTGTAAGAAATGCCACTTTTAATCCTTCCTTTCTTGGAGGGGTTGCTTGACAAAAATACTTCTTGGACAATCAGCTTACACAAACTTTAACCACTCTGCCCTTTTAGTCACTGCTTGTTTTTCATCTCAAAGAAGAAAAAAGAGCATTACATCTTTTGTATAAAATAGCTCAACAGGAAGGTAAAGGAACAGCCTTTGTAACCTAGTGTAAAAGTTTGGATTTTCTTCGGGATTGTTCTTTGCTTCTTTCCTTATTTTCTTCCCTCTGTTCAGTATGGATCACAGGTCATTAATACCTTCATTCAGGAGGAAAACTGCAATGAAAGGACTGCCAGCCTCAAACAGAAGTTTAGGAGGAGAGTGCTGTGGTTTGGGTATGCAGACTGACAGTTTAAGAAACACAGAGGTGTGTGATGTAGAAAGGGCAGATGAGCAGCAGTCCATTGCAGGCAGCAAATGGGTCACTGATTGTGCTGGCCTTCTGAGGAGAGGGTTAGAGCAATGCAGTTAGCTGGAGGACTCATACTTTGATCCCTTGTCATGTATCATTCTCTGCTATAGATTGTACTTTGAACATCCCATGAAATGCATGCAGATTTCTCCAGGTATCCATGGAAGACTAACTGGCTACTGTAGATATTCTTAGATGATAAGTGATTTCAGATAATCCTTCCATAACAAGGGTACCATTTAGCCAGGCTTATCATAATATTACAGAGATCTCTACACAGATTCCCACTCCAGGGTCATGCATCCCACCCTTTAACTTGGTCCAGGGATATCACTTGATGACCCTGCATAGCTGTGTCTCTTGCTGATATTCCCTCCACTAATGTATATAGTGGTGAACTGCTTATAATAGGTGGTGTGAGGTTAGTGGTGAACTGATCCCAGGACTTAGACACCAGGCCCACTTGCTTCAGGAGGTAACATCTGCAAAGGGATCCAACTCCAGAGCTCCCAGCAGGATTGACTGGATTCCCACTTGCCTGTGCTTCTTGGCCTTCCTTACCTCCTTTCTAGTCTATCCCTGAGAGCACACCCCATAAATTCTTCTGTTGTAGTTGGCCTTGTACAAGGTTCCAGATACTTCAAGGGAATGTTTATATTGTTTCCTACTTCAGATATTTGTTAAAAAGAATAAAAGTCTTTTTGGACATTTGAAACTATAGTGGTTCCACAGAGTGCTGTGAGTTTGCCTAATTTTATTTTTGGCAAGTGTTTAACAACTGTCTAGTATCAGGAAAATAGACTGCATTATATATTCAAAACCAAGTAGGCAATGGCTCTGTGGAGACGCAAAATTAAAGCAAAGAGAGGTGGTCTTGCCTTGGGATAGCTAGACACAATACCGTTCATGCATAGTTGTTATTGTTGTTTTTTCTTCTTTTAATCTCTGCTATTGTGCTCCCAACAGTAAAACAGAAAAGTAAAATTCGTAACCTAGCCACATCAAATGTTCTTCTTAATATAAAATTTAATAAAGCAGGCACTATGGTTCTGTTGGTGTATGAGGAAGTGAAACAAACACCAAAACCAAACCAAAAGATGCCAAGCCAAATAAATAACAATACATTCATTCTCTGGGCCAAGATCATAGCTTGCAGCTTCTTATTTAAATGAAATAGTAAATGTTTTTAGGAATGTCATAACAAAAACCACTGGACCAGTTTTTTAATAAACGAATTTCCTCTTTTTTCCATGGCACTATAATTCCATTATTACATGACCACAAACACAAATGTATACATCTGAAAGGCAAAGATTATGAGATATGAGATATGCCCTTCTGGGGCATGTTCCCAGTGACTTACTTCAACTAGACTCCACTTTCTAAAATCCCAGAAAGCTATTAACACACACATAGATGAATCCACTTATGATAATAGCACTTTCCCGACCCATTCATCTCTCAATAGTGTCAGCAGCTGGGGGGTAAGTCTTTAACACATTCACTGCTTGGAGGGACACTTCATTTCTAAGCCAGAGTTCCAAGCCAGTTGCTAGGGAATTGTCTGTGGTCATTTAAAATATTGCACTATATAAAAATTTCAGTACAAATATTATCTATATAACTATGAAGTCATCTTATGATAAGCTATGATAAGAAAAACAAGTCAGCTCACTGAGTTAACTTATTAAACCTCTGTTAGTAACATAGTCACCATAGACAATTGGCCATTTCCTCTCCTTATCCCTTGACTGACTGGGAACTGTCACTCACACCCATTACACAACATCATCAGATAAAACTTACTGTAAATCGCAAGCCAAGGAAAAGATTCAGGTTCAAACTCAAAGTACAGTTTCTATCTACTGGATGTATATGTTTTTGTATTATCATAAACTTAGACCATTGTCTTTTGTGGACCATCTGTGTTCACTAATCTGCATAAATTATGGGATGCCAGATGAACAAAGATGCTGCAGCTAAGAATTTGCTGAGTGTTGCTTCTCTCTTGAATGTGCATGAATTTCCTGTCTCTTCATCCATGAGAGAGCTACAAGCAAAGCTATTTTTGTCTGGGCTTATTATAGTCTTTGATTGTTCACACCATTATTTATTTATTTGCTAATTTATTGTTGAGACACTGTTTCATATAGTCAAGGCTAGCCTGGAACTTACTGCACAGCCACACATAACCTTGAATTTCTCACCCTCCTGCCTCTACTTCCTGAATGTAGGGATAGTAGGTGTGTCCTAACATACACCATTTATGTGAGCTAAATGCAAGTTCATCAATCACTTTACTGGGCTAGATCCCCAGATCCCCACACTATTAATCTAAAAAGAAATAGTGACTTTTTTTTTCCAATTTAACTGTTCATTTATGATACCCAATCTAACAGCTTTAAAGAAAAGTATGTCAGAAGGAAAAGAGCATTGGAGCTTGTATCAGTCTTCCCTTAGCTTGAGTCTGTGGGTACCAGTCAGTACTGGTTAAATGTCTCATGCTTCTGCCTTCTCATACAGGATTTGCACCTTTGTATCATCTTAAAGGTAAACATTTCCATTTTGCTTTCCCCATTCTCTTTGGCCTATCCAAGCAGGCATGTCTGGTTTTGACAGATAACATCGAAACTGCTGCATTGCATTCTTTTTCCAGAAATTAGAATCTTGGTATTTCTTCTAACCAGTTCTTATTATAAATCTGGACATGATAATTAATATCAGAACCCCCAAAGAAAATTAATTTGTACTTCATTTAAGATTCAAGTGCATCTATTTATTTATTTAGGCACACAAAGTCCTTAATCCCTTGAGTGTTCTGGCAGTAATGTCCATCTGTATTTAGGTGAAAGATATTCTCAATGCAATCTTTCAGATTAGAAGTTCTGAGAAGGACTGCACTCCAGAAGGTTTAAATTGCATTTCTTACTATTGTTTGATTACAGATTGCCTCTTTATATATGTATCACTTCTTATCCAACATTAATAATTACTGTGAAAATATTAATGTAATTATTTACTATTTTATTATAAGTTAAATATCTTTGTAGTGGGATATTCACTGTGTCTGCTTCTGTGACACTGACCACACCCATTGAGGGGTGGAGCCAGGGGCGGAAGTGACCTGTGGAGCTTAGTCTCGGGAGGAGGCGGAGAAAGACCTTTTCTGGCGGGACACGGAGAGAGGAGCATCCAGTTTTAACTGCTGTGTTCATCTGTCTGTGTTGTGAGTTGTTTCTCCCTTAATAAACATCTATTTGACCTATTTGTTTATCCTGACCCTTATTGAACCACAATATCTGGTGTCAGAAGAGGGATCAGGATTTTCACCGCACCTGGGTTTTACCCAGGTGCCGCAGCAACCCTTCCCCCACCTTCCTTGACCGGGCAGGATATACCCTGCCCTAGAACTCCTTTTATCTCCATCTTGGCCCTGAGACTACTGCTCATCTTCCGCCCATTCCCTCAGATTGTATTCGCACAGAGCCCTGCGGCATTAGCCCTGCCTTTTGTGTTGTGGCAGTAGGCCTGTACTCGGCCTGCTCTGTTTGTGTGCTTGCAGGCTCCGGCGGCTGCGGCAGCTGCGGCTGGTGGACTGGCGGAAAATATACACACTGCAGTTTCTTGCGGCTCCTGTTTTCCCTGTGGTCTCAACAATTGTACAAGGCTCGTTTCACTCCTTCGTTTAACAAAATTTTGCTTGCCTTAGTTTGTTAAAAGCTATTCTACAGGGACCAGGATCAGAAGGATCGTTTCCTGCCGGAGGCTATTTGGCGGACACTCTTTGGTGGTACAATTCCGGATAGAACCGGAATTGGAAGGCTCCTCTGCTGTCGGACGCTTTTTACTGCTACACCTCCGAGTGTAACTACAGCAAGTTGAGATCTACAGCTAAAAGCATCAAAGCTCCAGGACAGCGGAATTACATCTAAGGTAATTGTAACATCTTTTGCAACTTAAGCTGATATAATATCTGAGATCAATTGTTCCATAGCTATGGCAGATAATTTTACAATGCAGTACTTTAGGAATTTTTTTACTTCATATATAGAAGGAATCTTAGAAGAAAATTATGACTGGATCAATATATACACCTTTTTTTTGTAATAGTAATGGGTTTTATCATTAATATGATATTCTTAAAGAAATGGTTTGAGATTAGCACAAACAATAAGGAACTTGTACAAACCATAGGAGACTTGGTAACAAAGATTCAAAACATTGAAAATGACAGAATGCAAAACATGGAATGTTTAGGAAAAAAGTTTCAGGATATTGAAGATGGCAACAGAGAGCTGACAGGTAGAATACAGAACATGGAACATAAAAATGATCAAATAGAAAACAAAATTTGTTCCATGTCTGATGTTGCCTCAACAACCAAAACAGAAACAATGCAATGCATTAACACGCTAGCAGAAACAGCTCATTCCTGGTTGGATGAAGCTACTAATAAGGTTAAAAAAACTGGAATATCAGATGGCAAGAATAGCAGATAGAATCTCTTCCATGTCTGAAGATAATGGCAAGCTAGCAGATAGAACATTGTTTTTAGAAGGCAGTTTACATGCCATTCAGATAATATCTAAGGATGAGAATATCAAAAACATGGAATCATTTGTAGTTGGAGAAAGTAAGAAACTGACAGATGCAATGAAACTCTAGAAAGGGATATGCTTCAAGAAGTTCAGACACTCAAAGAAGCAATAATTAATAGACTTCAGGCTTTAGAAGACCTTCAATCTGATACATCAGAAGAAGAGCTCCAGGTAATAGGGCATGAAAAAAACTTAAAATTTTCCACACCATTTAGGGTCAGAGGAGCTTTCCCTGTATCTGTTAATGGAAAATCAGCAATGAAAAAACACCCAAAAGGTGTTGTTGCTTATCAATGGGAACCAATATGTATGAAAGATTTAAAAAGTATAAAGGAAGCAGTAGTCTCTTATGGCATGCACTCACCATATGTGAAGCAATTAATAGAATCATGGGCAATGAATAACAAAGTAACCCCTAAGGATTGGGAACATTTAATATCAGCTGTCCTTGAAAACTCCTCTCAATTAGAATGGAGGGCTTTATGGAGAGAAGAAGCAAAGGCTCTTGAACTTCAGGGCTTAAAGAAAGGTTATGAAGCTCCCAAAGATAAAATTCTTGGTGAGGGTATTAATGCTGACCCGGAAACCCAAGCTGCCTATGATGAACATATCTTGTCTCTATGCAGTACGGCAGCTCTGAATGCTTGGGATAAGGTTCATGAACTAGGGGAGAGGATAGAATCTTATACCAAAATAAGGCAAGGACCAAGAGAACGCTTCAGTGTGTTTCTAGAAAGGCTGTCTAGAGCAGTACAATTAGAGGTAGCTGACATAGATTCTAGGCGAATACTCATAGAATCGTTAGCCTATGAGAATGCAAATCCTCAATGCAAACAAGTGCTTTGGCCATTAAAAATTCAGTCAGCACCTTTGGATGAATAGATACAATATACAGCCAACATTGACTATAATAGCAATAACACTGAAGCATGGGTAGGAGAAGCTATATCTAAAGGTTTGAGCAGTAATCAAGAGAACAGAAGTTGTAACTATGGTGACATAAAAGCTTGGATAGGAGAAGCCGTCTCCAAAAGTTTAAAGAGATATCAACATGTCAGATGTTATAACTGTGGTAAGATAGGACATCTAAAAAGAAATTGTAGGCAAAGCATCTCTAGAAATAATACTCCCAAGAATGAATCGAACAGAAGGCCTAAGCCTTCTGGGTTATATAGAAGGTGTGGCAAAGGCAGACACTGGACAAATGAGTGTAGATCAACTAGAGACAAGCAAGGAAACCCTTTACCACCGGGAAACTCCTTGGAGGGCCTCTCGAAGGCCCCCATGTCAAAGGTGGTCCAAACATTCCCAGTCACAGTGGAGGACAACCTCCCACAGGACAATTAGAAAATCCTTGGCCTATTGTAAAAACTCATACCACTCTGGCTGACAAACTAGTGACAGAAGTTGAGTCAGACATGACAGAAGAAAATAAAAAACATATATTTTGGCAAACCTCTATAAACAGTCAAAAGCCTAGATTGATAGTTAAAATGAATAACAGACTGTTTGAAGGCCTCCTGGACACAGGGGCGGACGTAACTATCATAACTAATAAATCCTGGCCTCGTAATTGGCCCCTGAAAGAGGTTAATGTTCAATTCTTAGGGATTGGAACCCTGTCTCAGATAAAACAAAGCATGAGATGGATTGAATGTGTAGGACCAGAAGGACAGCGAGGAAGGTTAAGACCATATGTGGCTGATGTATTGATAATTTTATGGGGTCGTGATCTATTACAGCAATGGAATACACAGATTAACATTCCTCCAGTATTAGATAGGAACTATAAACGACCTCATGATTGTGGAAAAAATGCTATAAAGTACTATACAAGACAGACACCAAATATCCAGGCTGTACAAAGACAGAATGCAAGTGCTGAACAAACAGATGAACCAAAAGCCTTACCCTTAAAATGGTTAACAGAGGAACCTGTCTGGGTAGGGCAGTGGCCTATGACTTCTGAGAAGTTAGAAGCTTTAGAAAACCTGGTTCAGGAACAGCTAAATGCTGGGCATATCGAGGAATCAACCAGCCCTTGGAATTCTCCTGTATTTGTTATCAAAAAGAAATCTGGTAAATGGAGAATGCTTACAGACCTGAGAGCCATTAATAAAGTTATCCAGCCAATGGGCTCTTTACAGCCTGGAATGCCGTTGCCTTCTTTGATACCTACAGAATGGCCTATTATAGTTATTGATTTAAAGGATTGCTTCTTCACTATACCTTTACAGGAACAAGATAAAGAGAAATTTGCCTTCACGGTACCTAATTATAATAATTCTCAACCAGTGAAGAGATATCAATGGAAGGTTTTGCCACAGGGAATGCTAAATAGCCCAACCCTGTGCCAATATTTTGTACAAAAACCACTGGAAATAATTCGTAAACAGTTTCCACAATCCATAATCTATCATTACATGGATGATATATTGTTAGCTGACTCTAAAGCAGACATATTAGAAAAAATGTTTGAGAAACTGAAGGAAGTTTTACCTCACTGGGGATTACAAATTGCACCTGAAAAAATACAAAAAGGAGAGTCAATCAACTACTTAGGATATAAAATAGGTCTACAGAAAATTAGACCACAAAAAGTACAGATCAGGAGAGATCGCTATCAGACTCTTAATGATCTTCAAAAATTACTAGGAGAGATTTCTCAACTGCAAACTATTATTGGAGTTGAAGGGCATGATTTGAAAAACTTGAAAATGGCCCTAAAAGGGGACAAGGATTTGAATAGTCCCCGAATACTATCAGCTGAAGCGGAAAAGGAATTAGAATGGGTAGATATTAGAAGCACATGTGGACCGTGTGGATCCAAATCTAGACTGTATTCTGGTTATATTACCATCTAGAGAATATCCTTCAGGGATTTTGATGCAGAGAGAAGACATCATATTAGAATGGATATTCTTACCACATAAACAGAATAAAAAACTAAAAACATATATAGAAAAGATCTCTGACTTGATTTTAAAAGGTAAATTAAGACTTCGTCAATTAACAGGAAGAGATCCAGCAGAAATTATTGTACCTTTAACTAATGAGGAAATTTCCTCCTTATGGAAAGATAATGAATATTGGCAGAGAGCATGCAGTAATTTTTTTGGGAATAATTAGCAACAATTATCCCAAAACTGAAAGAATCAAATTCATAAAGAAAACGATTTGGATCCTTCCACGCATTGTAAGACAAACACCTATCTCTGGAGTTCCTACATTCTACACTGATGCAAACAAATCTGGTAAAGCAGGATATAAATCAGGAGAAATAAGCAAAGTAGTTCAAAGCCCTTACAATTCTGTACAAAAGGCAGAATTGTATGCCATTCTCATGGTACTTATGGATTTTACAGAACCCCTCAATATAGTTACTGACTCTCAATATGCAGAGAGAGTAGTCTTACACATCGAGACTGCAGAATTTATTCCTGATCATACAGAATTAACTTCATTGTTTATACAGTTACAAGATACTATCAGAAAGAGGATTCATCCTATATATATAACACACATCAGATCCCATACGGGTCTGCCAGGTCCTCTAGCACAAGGCAATGATGAAATTGATCGGTTATTGATAGGAAGTGTGCTAGAAGCCTCAGAGTTTCATAAGAAACACCATGTGAGCAGCAAAGGATTGAAAAAGGATTTTTCTATCACTTGGCAACAAGCCAAGGAAATAGTAAGAAAATGTCCTACTTGCTCATTCTATAACCAAACTCCTTTACCACCAGGCAGTAACCCTAAAGGTATAAATAGAAATGAAATATGGCAAATGGATGTGTTTCATTTTTCAGAATTTGGAAAATTAAAATACGTACATCACACTATAGATATATTTTCAGGGTTTCAATGGGCTACTGCTCTGAGCTCTGAAAAGGCTGATTCTGTTATCACACACCTTTTAGAGGTAATGGCCATTCTGGGCATACCTGCACAAATAAAAACTGACAACGCTCCAGCATATATTTCCAGCAAATTGAAACAGTTTTTTGAGTATTATAACATAAAACACATAACTGGTATACCACACAATCCTACAGGACAAGCAGTAGTTGAGAGATCTAATCGTACTTTAAAGGAAATGCTCCATAAACAGGCAGGAGGAACCAAGACACCCAAACACAGATTACATAATGCTTTATTAACATTAAACTTTCTTAATGCTGATGAAAAACGAAAAACAGCTGCAGAAAGACACTGGACAATAGAAAAAACTTCTGAACTACATCAGCCGGTGTACTTCAAGGATGTATTGACCTCAGAATGGAAACCAGGATATGTGTTACATTGGGGTAGGGGTTTTGCATTTGTATCTACAGGAGAAGAAAAGCTATGGATACCATCTAAGTTAATCAAGATCCGGGTTGAACAAGAGTAACATCTTAATGAAGAGAAATGACAAGTCATCCAATAAATAAGGTCCCATGAGATGTGTGGAGACTTCTCAAAGGTAGGGGAAGTGTTCTGTTCTTGTCCTTACAGGAAAACTGAGAACACCTATCTTCAAACAACCAAAGGACACTAAACATGTAGGTACCTACAGAAAAGAAGACAGCTCTCCAGAAAGAATCACTTAATGAAGAGGAATCTAATTTATGGTAAAAATATTTAAGTCTAGTAAACTGTTTCTATACTGAAATCTAGTTTTCTTTACTATCTAATATTTCTGTAGTCCCGATTCATGTAAACCAGTGCTGGCTTTGGAGTTGGATTTGGCTTTCCTTCTCTAAATTCAAGCATGTTGTTAAGATTAAATTCACAGTTTCTGCCTTATATCAAGAAGCCAATTGGTGTAAGGCAGAAGAAAACAAAATTGAAGGACTCGTTCACTTATTCGCAATTTTCTGTCTGAAATCATAATTTTCTCATTTACATTTTAATGCTTACTGTTGCCTTGCCCTAATGCATACCGTAAAATTAAAAATTTTACCTTGATATTGATATTTAAATTTTCCACAAGGACTATAACAGTTCTCAACAGCAATCTTTGAACACTCTAGAAAGGAGATGGGGCCCCAATTGGACATTTCCACTTGACTCAACCTGATGCATCTGGACTACAAACTGCACCCTAAACCGGTTTGAGACTGCTTTTCTCGAGACAACTCATGACTAGCTAGCTGTATTGGTGCACCTTCTTATTACAACCTGGCCAAATTTCTATTAGAATTCCAGTCAAGCATTTTCTGCCACACAATGACTACCTACATATGTTACAGCCAGTTCTGTTTAGAAATTTGGTTGCTAAAAATTTTTTTCCAACAGGATCCCATGGAGAAATCATTGTCCCATTTCAGCAGGAAGTAATCTTAAGATAACAACACCCCCTTTTCCCACTCTTGGAATTTAGGATCTTCATAGGGTTGGTTTTAGTTACTTGGGGTTGGGTTTGGAAGGTGATACTTAGACTTGGTTATCTCTTTTAGACAAGAATAGGGTATGGTTGGGAAAGGTATGATTCAGAATGGATATAGGTAGATTAGCCTATTTTCTTGTGAATTATTCAGTAAGAATGAGACATTAGTATTACAGCTTACATTATTATATATTATTATTTGTGGTAAGTTTATTCCCTTCCTGGAAGAATTGTATCTTATATTTGTTGTATTGTGTGAAATCTTTCCATTTATGATGTTTTATGTACATTATACTTGCCATATTCTATGTATGTATACTATTGCTTGTGTTCAAGATGTTTTGTATTTGTTACAATTTGGGATATTTGTCTTGCTGCCCTTTAGAGCTCTACCTCTTTAGACATTTTTACTCTACCTCTACTTTAGGAATTTACATGTGAGATATATATATATATATATATATATATATATATATATATATATATACATGTACATAGTTATATTGTTTAGGTATTTATCCTTGCTTTACTCAAGGAAGTTTTATTCAGGCTTGTTAGCCAAGTTCCTGAGTATTACAGATTATCCTCACCCATGTTTCCTTTGCCTATGAGATTAGTCAGACATAGATGCTTAATCTTCAATCATTCATAGACCTGCAGAACATGGCATTTAAATGTTTTATATATTAGTACTCTGTTGACATGAGACACTGTTGCTCCTGACAGCACCGTGCACTTTCCCGAAAGTATGTTGGACACTGCTGTTACTCCTTCTGGAGTTCATCCTCGCTTCGGCTAATGGCCTCTTGGGCAAGGAACTGCCTCAGCCTTGACCACTGATTTGGACATGAGGTCCTATATGCTTGCAGGAGACAAACTTAGAAGACTGCTGAACCTTGCCAAGTCAGGGTAAGACAGCCTTTCTACCTCCCTGCGTTTGTTGTGGTCTGTCAAATACTCCTGGCCTTAGTCATATCTGGCTGTACCAACATTGCTGTGAGACCTTGGGTGACTGTCCAGGTAGCTTGCTGTTTCTGTCCTTACTGCACCTTTTGGAAGTTGCCCATCTGCAATTCCCGTCTACCCTAGTATTGTAATTTTCCTTCTCAGGTCTTGGTGAGGTTGTAGATTAAACTATCTTAGTATTATTCTCTCTTCCTAGTTAGATATTAAGTACTAGACTTAAGCTTTTCAGCTTAGGACAACTCTATTGTAAACTCCCTTATGCCTTCACCCTAGGACTAGGTATGTTTATGGTTTTGGTCTCAATTTTCCTTTTCTTAGAGCACACTTGTTATTCACTGTTTTATATATAGTTTTGTATCAAGCTTAAATCTTTTCTTTAGACTAAAAGGGGAATTGTAGTGGGATATTCACTGTGTCTGCTTCTGTGGCACTGACCACACCCATTGAGGGGTGCAGCCAGGGGCGGAAGTGACCTGTGGAGTTTAGCCTCGGGAAGAGGCGGAGAAAAGCCTTTTCTGGCGGGACACGGAGAGAGGAGCATCCAGTTTTAACTGCTGTGTTCATCTGTCTGTGTTGTGAGTTGTTTCTCCCTTAATAAACATCTATTCGACCTATTTGTTTATCCTGACCCTTATTGAACCGCAATATATCTTCATTTGAAAACTATATAATTGGACCTACCTCACAGGACTCAATTTAATCTTGTTCTGTATCACTGTGTAATTTGCCACATGTATAAAAACCACAAGGCTCATCTCTGGTATCTTGATGGTTCTCCTAAATAAGCATTTCTTGGTAGGGAATATTTTGCTATGATTTTACTATTGTAAAATGTGTAATTGCTCTGGCTGTTCTGGCACTTGCTTTGTAGACGTGTGTGTGTGTGTGTGTGTGTGTGTGTGTGTGTGTGTGTGTGTGTGTGTATACCTATGGAGGTCATCAGCTCTCCTGGAGCTAGAGTTAGAGGCAGCTGTCAGCCACCCATTAGGGGAGCTGGAAACTCTGGTTCTGGAAGAACAGCAAATATTCTTAACCAATGTATCATCTCTCTAGTCCCAGTTGACTTTAATCTTAGAAACCATGTAGTTTTAACTATGTTTTAGGGTTGATCTTTGATTGGGTAGTAAAGTAGATGCAACTGATCATGTGAACCATGCTGGAAGTATTTCTGTATTGAATTTCATTGTGATGTTTTGATCTTTGCTCTGGTAATCCCCCACTATTGCAACTTGCCCAATTACTTTTATTTTTGCTATTGCTTTTACTTTTTTATAAGGTTCCCTTATGGGTCTTTGTGTTTCCTGATTTCTCTATCTATTCAACACACACTTCCTAACACTGTAAATTGTATTCCTGTAGTGCTGAACAAACAATGGTGAATGCATGTCCTCACACAGCTTGGCAGACAGTTCAGCAATACAGATAACTGTCAAGTCCATCATGACATAAATGAGTTATTAAAACACATATGATGTAAACAAAGAATTGAAAGAAGTACATCCTGGTGATATGTTGGTGTCATGGCAAATTTCTATTATCAGCTTGATCAGATTAGAGAAACACCTGGGAATTAATGTGGTAAGATTTTGGCTATGCCTGTGAAAGACTTTAGCAGAGAAAATTGGGGAAAGAAGAACCATTCCAAATGTGGGAGTCATGGTCCATAGGCTGAAGAGAAAGGAAAAATGGAGAAAGCTAATAGAGTGCCTACATTTTCCTTTCTCCTATTCTTGATTCTTCCTGGTACATCAAGATGAGAGGAAGAAGCCTCATGCTCTTGCCACTACAGATGACCTGGTTCCTTCACATTGCCTTCCTTCCTTGTTATGATGGATTTGAAGTTTCTCAAGCCATGAGCCTAGATAAATTAACAAACCCTTCCTTATTACATTACTTCTTTTCTTTCATTTGTTTTTATTATTACAGCAATGAGAAAAGTAACAAGTTCTGTTGGGAAATAAGACATACATATATGTCTTTGGGTTATTTTCTTAATAATTAGCCATCAGCTAGATTTCTCTTTTGAAAGTCCAGTTGGCCATACAGTAGATAGCAGGGTACTAATGAAAGAGCATAGAAGCGTAGTAAACTGTGGCTGCTACAATGTCCCAGGAAAAAAATGTTGTGGGTGGGGACAGGACACCGGTGACGTAAATCTATTGGAGGCTCTCTCTCTAGAGAGATAGTGGAGGTGGAGGGAGCACAGGAAGTAGTATAGATGAAAGAGAATATGATGTTCTAGTGGAATGATAGAGTAGAAAGTAAGAGGAGGGATGTGAGAAAGAGGGTGTGTGACAAAAGGGGTCAAGGACCTTGAGACAATGAGGAAGGGGACATTGATTTTTGGAGTGCATTGTTCTCTGAGTCAGAACATACTATAGTCCTCTCAAATCATTTTTCTTGATAGGGAGAGCAGCCAGCTTTAATTTGTTTTTGTGACAATACCATGCATCCTTGGGAACAAACCAGCTCATTTGGGAATAAAAACTTTAATATCAAATCAATATTTTGGAAAATGAATGTGTTTGAAAGCAAGTGAAGACATACAAATTCAATCTTATTTCTATAACCCCAATCACAGATACAGCCTATACTTTTCATTCTTCCCTTCTCTAAGGTACTCACTTATTTACAGGGTTAGACTTTCCAAAATCTCTCTCTCTCTCTCTCTCTCTCTCTCTCTCTCTCTCTCTCTCTCTCTCTCTCTCTCCCTCTCCCTCTCCCTCTCCCTCTCCCTCTCCCTCTCCCTCCCTCCCCTCTCTCTCTCCCTCTCCTCCCTCTTCCTCTCTCTTTCTCTCTGTCCCCCACAAGGTTACATTAGGTAAAATTCCTCACTGCCCTATCTTACACTAACTTGTTCAATAGTTCTCCGACAGCCCATGTGTAGAAGCTATGGTCACCAGTCTACAGCATCTGTGGGAGGTGGAGGGGTCTTTAGAAGTTGGAGTTGAGTATAATGAAGTTAGAAGTTAGATACCAGGGTCTTGACTCATTTTTTCCTCTTTGTTTCTGACATTCGGGTTTTTAAAAGATTTTGAAAAAAGGCTCACTGCATTGTGTGTGTGTGTGTGTGTGTGTGTGTGTGTGTGTGTGTGTGTGTGTGTGTATGTGAATATACATGAAAATGCCTCTGAAGATAAAAAAGCCTGTCAAATTCCCTACAGCTGAAGTTACAGGTAATTATGAGTTTCTTGATGGGGTGATAAGTATCAAATCCTCATCTTCAGCAAAAGCAGCAAACACTCTTTAACTTCTGAGACATTTCTCTAGCCTCACCTCAGGTATTTTGATACAATAAGGGAAACCCAAAGAACACAATGTCTCTGAGCTCATACTTTTCATCTCTACAACCTCACATATGCTATCATCATACAATATTTTCCTTAAATTCTCCAGTTCCCTCGACTACGCCTGATTTATCTCTTAGAAAACAAAATAGAGCCTGATTCCAGTGGCTTATATACAATCATTATAGCTTTTCCCTCATTGAAAGTCTTTGTTTCAAGGTTAATTTTAGCTTTTTTTTTTTTTTTTTTTTTTTTTTTAGCAATGAATGCTGTAGCTTGTTGTTTTCCACCAGCCCGCCCGCTGCTGGTCTGGCACGCTGGCCCCAAATAACATGCAGAGACGCTGTATTTGATACAATCCTGTTGGCCAGTTACCATTATTGTTTATGGGCTAGCTCTGTATTAATTATTAACCCATTCCTATTATTCTAAGTATTTCCACGTGGCTCATCTTACCAGAGAGCAGCGGCCTGCCATCTTGCGTCCTCTAGCCTCCACATGCTGACCCTCCTAACTACTTCTTCTTTCCTCCTCCTAGTCTCTTAGCCCCGCCTATCTAGTTTCCTATTGGCCAACAGGGCTTTATTAATTAACCAGTATAAGAAACATATTTACAGACTAACATCTCCCATCAGAATGAATGCATGTGCACACACACACATATACACATTATGCACACATGAGCACATGTGCACATACACAGAGTTACATTTTGGCCTTCATTATGTATGGCCATAAGGGGATGCCTGACAGAAAAGATCACTATCTATTTATTATACTGTCTTAGAATTTTAGACTATCCCCCCATTTCCCTGTTCTCTTAAGTTTGCAGAAAATTTGTTTTTCTTTCCTCTGTCATACACTTCCTATTTTACATCTCTGGAACCCCTTTTTTTGTAGCATGTCTAGTCAATGAAGCTTGTTCACTTTCAATACTCCAAAGTTGATTTGGAAAGCCACATTTCTGATGCTGTTCTGTCCACTCTGGCATTGCCAACCTTGAACCTTGAGTTGCATGCATATATGCCATGAGTAGTGGAATTTTTTTTTGGGGGGGACATTTGTAATTGCTTAGCAATTTCCTGTTTGGAGAAAAGTGCCTTGGAAGTATGTCAATTCCCATGACGTAAATAACACCACTAGGGTCAACTTCAAGTTACTAGAGTGACTGATATCTTGGGAGGAAAGGTGCACAGTCAGCTCTTATGGGCCTGGGTGAGCAGACTCCAACTCATTAATCCATAATCAAATGTTCAGAACCATAGATCCAAAAAATGTCCACATACCCAAACTAGCTAGTGTGAGTTTTCAGAGATTATGAATAGGTGAAAAAAAAAATCTTTTTTTTTTTTTTTTTTTTTTTTTGGTCTAAGGATTCAGGCCCACTTCAGACATATACACAGCAGTTTGTAGAAATAATCTAGCTTAGAGACCCTCTTGTGTCTCATCAAATAATTCTTTCACAGAGCTTTGTTTAGCCTTCCAGAGTTACTATGCATGACAAGAAGCATGGAAAGTTCAATAATTTATACAAATATTTTCATTGATTTGTTTCCTTTTAAAATGTAAAACTCTCATTCTATGATATATTTATGTTATTTCATGTGGGAAGGTAGTTGAATTACAACATATTTTTTATGCTTCATAGAGCAGTAGGAGGGATGGTGTAGGTTAACACACACACACACACACACACACACACACACACACACACACACACACACACACTCCTTAACTCTGTTTAATAGTCTTTTAGCCACCACCTGGATTTCTCATCAGGCAACCTAATTCTGCTATATGTACCCTCTAGGTACCATATGCTGTAATTATATAGAGAGCCAAGTGTTGTTCTCTAATTAGTTCATTTGGCAAAGGGGACTTAGAAACACCATGATGGATATTTACTAGTAGGATCATAATTAACTATGGCATATCTGTTATTGAAATATGAGGAAAAAAACTAAACAACAGAAAAAATCAGAGCCAAAAATAGTGTATGATCTCAGATTTTCAGTGTTTACATGACATCGATGCCTCTAAGCCATCTAACAGATTTTCTTTCTGGAGATGACAAAGTCAGGAGGAACTCAAATTATGGCCTTGCTTCCACTGAATAGGCACAAGACACGGCCTGTCTGGTTTTAATACCCAGTCACATCACTTCACTTCTAATTGCTCTTAATTACATGCCACTTTGGTTTGGATATTTTCATGATCACTTAAACCCATTTGATGATACCAAGCTTTTTTGTCTGGACAAAGGCACTGCTGAGATAATTCAAGGATTTCATTTACCTTTTCTCCAAGGGTTTAGCTGGTTCTGACCCAGGCTTGAAATCAGACCATTACTGCTCGCCCCTGCAACTCTCTACAACTACAAAGTTATGGATACAAAGGCTGCCAATTTATTACTGAAAAATTGAAGTGATTAAGAGTCAAGGCTGCTGCTGCCACTCATACCATTGATATTAAAAGCACCATCAATTTCCTACTGTTTTAAAAGGGAGATAATAAAATGCTTTATTTTTATTAATATTTTTTTGCCTTATGACTAGATTCCACATGTACAGAGAAATAGGTATAATTATTTCATATTCCGGAAAAATGGGTGTAATCATGGATGCTAGAATATTTGAGATACACATCTAAATCCCAAATATAATACTGACAAGCGCTACAAGTTTTCATTAGGTAAATGCCACTTTTTGGCCCTGCTTAGAGTTAACAACAGCACTGAACTCACAACATGTTCATGAGGGTTCAAAGAAATCTCATAAAGTATTTAATAAAGTTTTCTTTTTAAATGCAACAACAAATTGATGAGGAAGGTTGAGAATGTTTATTTTTTTTTAAACTGAGATTTAAATGATGGCCACAAGACAACCAAGAAATACATGACTGGAGCCAAAGCAAAAGTTAAATCCCCGAGGTTCCTAATGCCTAACATTTATTCATGAATGCAAGAGTGACAGAGGGCGATCAAAGTCTCATTTCAGCTTAATGGCTAGAGAATCCCCAGGGCTTCCTGCAGCCAAGCTGACGCATAGTGCTTCTGTCACTATTATTTTATATCCATTCACATTATTTCATAATGTCAATAATCTCTTAGGAAACTTGTAACATCTTCTTATTGAGGATGATTGTATGTTTTTCCATCTACACTCTGCAGATACTGAGTCTACCTGCACCCACATTTCTTATACATATGTGACTTGAAAACATATACTGCATGTGTGTGAATGCCAACGTGGACACACAGCCCCTATTCCCTGTCTTCTTTATAAGGATCACTTGCTTTGACAGCAGCTACAACTCATTGTTGGGAGTCACTATTGGCAGGCCCTGCCTGCCTGGGATGCTGTCTTCTCTGAACATTCTCTAAGCCCTGCTGTTGGAGATGTTTGGACTCTATCATGTTAATTTGTGCTTTATTGGTGGCTTTAAATTGCTTCATGGGTGTATTGTATATATTGTTGCAGTAATGGTGTTTTATGAGACCCTTGAAAACAAGGCTCATGATTTTTGTCTTCTTTTTTTCTGAGCTAGATTGTTTATACATTCTATGAACATAAATTAAAAGAGAGTAACTATGTAAAACAGCTGGTGTGGACCACAGCCCTCAACCAGAGATGGCTTTCTTGCTTGTCTTTGCTGCAATGTGAAATTGGTCAGAGATGTGGAGAACATGGCCATGTTTCTGCTCTCTATGCTGCTCTGCCATTCTTTGCCTCCTGTGCCTTCATGTTTAAAGCTCCCATCCTTGATCTAATTTCTCCAAGGGGTTCACATCTTTCCAAAAGAAGCTTCCTTAGCAAAAGTCAGGAGCTCTTGCTCTAGAGAGCCAAGGGGAATAATTCAGGCCTCCAACCAAATTTCCTTTCCCTTCACTTTGCATGAGATGGGCCCACTGGAAGTGACAATTTAATCAAAAGTGTAAGCACAGGAAACCCAAATAAAGTCAAAATAAAAAAAGAAAGCCAGCCAGGGGAAAGAGCATGTAGCTCTGAGGATGCATTACTATGCTTGTCTGTCAGATGAGGGTTTGGGAAACTTTCTCCTGTGAAGGAGCAGCCAGTCAGCATTTTAGGCTTTGGGGGCTGGGTTTCCATTGTAATCAGTCAGCTTCGTCTATCCTTTTGGTGTGAAAGCAGCCGTGGGTGTTAAGCAACAACTGCGTACAGTTGTTAAGATTCATGTGTAGACACTGAAGGTTGACATCAATGACGCTTTTGTGTGTCACCAAATACTGTTTCTCTTCAGATTCACTCCCCAGCTTTCAGACTACACAAACACAGGCAGAGGACTGGCTCCAGCTTGTGTGTTGCAGTTTCTGTCTGGGAAAGAGCATTGGAGGAGGAAATGTCATGCGCAAAGAGCTATGTGAATGAAGAAACAAAAGTGGAACAGTGTGACTGAGATGGCACTAGGAAGAATAAGTGAGGTGACAGAGACAGTCTGGAAATTGGTTAATGTAGCTTTGAAACGATCTAGTCAACCTTCCCAAGGCTGCGGCCTTTTAATGTATTTCCTCATGTTACAGTGACTCCTAATCATACAATGCTACTTTATAACTGTATTTTTCTGCTCTTATGAATCTTAATATAAATACCTTATATGCAGGATATTTTATATGTGACCCTCCAAAGGGGTCATGACCTGAAGGACCCTGAGCTATGGGGGCCACTGACATAGGCTGTAATATCTAGATACATATTGGAATCACCTAGGAAATACAAAATATGCAGTCTTCTTGGTCCATCTCAGATTTTGTGAAAAATTAGGATTTGGACACATACTCATGTGCTCATAGAAATACAGTGCATGCATGTATCCATACATGCACATGTGTATGTGCGTTCCATGTGTGGCATGTGTATGTGAGTGCTCATGTTATACACAGGTACTGAAGCAGTGGAGGACATCAGATGATAGGCTCTATTACTCTTTACTTGGTTCTTCTGAGATACAGTCTCTCTCTGAACCTATAGCTAGTGGTCAGTAAGCCACTGTAATCCTCCCATCTCTGTCCACAACAGGCCTGGGGTGGCAGGCATGTGTGTGGCCAAGTCTAGCTTTTTATTTGCGTGCTAGAGAACTAAAATCAGGACATTGTATAATAAGCACTCTTAGCAGCCTCAGCCTGAGACTTGGTCTACCTCTGTTAGTGTCAGTACAGTCAGCAGGTACTGATGTTCAGAGCTCTACTTGGAAAGTATATCTGTGTCTTTGCTGTCAAGATGGAGTAATTTGCCTTGGAAAGTTTGGTGATTTCCTGGTTGGATGCACAGACACTGACTACAGCTGCCAAATTCAAATGACTACAAATAGGATGCACCTTAAAGGAAGTGTGGGAAGTCATGCCAGCATCCTCCTGAACTCTGATCGGTCTTCAGTGAAATGCAAGCTCCTCAGTTTGCCACACTGTGGTTTTTTTCCCTACCAGTTTTAAGAAACACTTCACCCTTATTTCCAGTTAAAATGTTCCACTCTCCTTTCAAATAAAACGTGCTTTTAAACAGCGCTCCTCATACTTAAATATACCATTGCCACCTTCACCAGCCGCCTCCAAGAAGCAGATGCTTTCGTTTGACTGTTCTATTAGTTACGTTCTGATTGCTGTGATGGCTCAGACACCTATGGGAGGAACAATTTGTCTTGGTCTGGATTTCAGTCCATCGACCTAGGGAAAGCACAGTGGGATTCATATTCGCAACAGTGGTTAACAAAAGGGTGGGTCTCCGCACATCTTGTGAACCAAGAACCAGAGAGCTGAGGTCAGAAGCAGAGCCAGAGTGTAATGTCTCCCAGTGACCCACTTCCACCCTTCCAAGCCTCAGAGAGATTCCACAACCTCCCACAACAGCACCAAGTATTTAAACTCAGGAGCCTGTGGGAGATGTTCACATCCCAACTGTAGCAGCTGGTTTATTCATTACATAGGATAATACGGAGTATCTACTGCATTCTAGGCACAGAGTAAGGGGTTACCTGTGTGTTCTAATTCAAATGACACCTCTCCCCTCACCTTTGCAGCCTGTGAGGAGAAATGAGTACCACTTCATTGTATCTGCAAACAAAGTTTCTAACAGAATAGGATGAATAGTCTTTGCCCTTTAACTGACTGTAGAAATTTTTTAGTCTTTCTTTTTATGACATCCACAGAATGTTAATTTTAATGACATTATGTCTATCACATCAAATATTTGTTGTACAGAGGAAAAATGAGAGATGGGACAGACATTTATTAAAATGAATTAATCAGAGGTATGATGTGGGGGTAGCTTCAGCAGTTAGAAAAACCTGGATGAGTGCTGGTCCCAAGTTAAGCAGCTAAAAGATTTAATAGCTACAAAGTTAATATAAGGATTTAAAATGATAAAAGGGGAAGGGGACTGGCTAGCAAAGAACATTTATATAGGAAACATTGCAAAGGGTATTTTTTATTTTTAAAAGCAAACGTTGCATTTAAGTTGAAGATCTGATTTTACAGTTTCTTGAATGAGTTCCATATATATGCTTGAGACCTAACCAATGCTCTGCAATTGATTCTAGCAGGGGTCAGGCTAGTCTCAGGGGGGGGTCACTGGCTTAGTGTGGCCAGTATATTCACCCCTGACCGTAATATTACAATACATACTACATTAAGGAAGAAAAGGCTGTGGCTGAGGGTAAGTTCATGGAGTCTGCCATAGGACTACCCGTGAACAAATGTTTCACAAGAAACATTTGAAAAGAAATCTCTCTCTACCACTTCATAACTGCGCGACAGAGGTATTTAAGACCATGGATGTCTTACCTGTAGCTCCAAGACAGACATGCTGAGGTAATGGGTGAAAATTTCAGAACTAAATATGGGGAGGCAGGACAAGGTTTATTTCTACAACTGTGCATGCAAAATTAAAGTGATATAGTACTGCCAGTAAGCAGGGCAACAGATTCCAAAAAGAACCATGGAGCTTGCTGTTGCTTTAATGTTGTTTTGCCTCGAAGGCAGGATTTCCATTATTATGGAGATGAACTGCCTCTAATTATTGCAATAACATAATTGTTCCCTAGGGCAAAATCCCTAATAACAGAACAGTATAGCTCTACAGCAACTGTACGAGATATCCTAAGGGCAGTTTTCTCATTAGGAGCACATATATACAGACATTCTGCCTCCAGAAGAGAAACAGAATGCCTCAAGCAATAAGCTTTCCTTCCCACACTAGGACTCAATGGGCCTTCTGGGCAAATACCTGCCATCACATTTGGCATCTTCAGACCTGGATTTCACACCTTGCATATAACATGGAGTTTTCACAGCCCTGTGCTGGGATTCCCTTCCATGTTTTACATGAATTTCAACTCTTTTAAATGCCTTTGGGAAGACAGGCAAATTGAGGCCATGATCCGATTTCACCTTAGAGGCAGATGTCAGTGTCTCTAAAAAGACACATGAACACGATTTCATTCCTGTTTTAACAGATTGCTAGCCTTGATTGGGTTATACTGCACAGGGCAGGCAAACCTAGACACGTGTTTCATTCCAAGATGATATAGTGAAAATGCTGAATGCTTAGTATGGCTTAGTTGTCTTCAGAACTGGTCTACAGTGATATAAGCATGTTCTATCCAAGATGATGCTAGGCAGCTAAATTGGAAATATCTTTAAGTAACTTTGTCAAACATTTTCTCATTAGAAGCCACTTGCTCTTTCTTGCATCTTTCTGCTGCTCTGGCTTGTGCCATGTTTTGTTAGTTGTGGTTTCATCTTTCAGTCTCCTTCTTGCCCTCCTAGCCAGCTTGGATTCTTCATCTTCTGTGGAAATGGTGGTTCCTAATGGTTCCTTCCTTTGACCCACAGGATGCTGTTCCCATCCTTCAGCTTAGACTGATGTTTCTAACTCCCTACTAGGAAATGACTGTGAAACAACTACTGAGTACCAGGCAGGGTGTAGCTGAAAGTGTGACAGACTAGAATGAACTATATACAAGGAACCCAATGCAGACACAACAGTCCATCAAAAATAAAATAGGATGGCACAAGAGGAGGTCAGGCAATACAAGGAGGACTTACTTGTGCTAATCTGGAGGGCAGAAGAAAGGGGCCATAAATTATGAATTGGAAGAGTCCTGCAGAGGCTAAAGTAAGATTGTCCCATAAAATATCAAAAGGATTACAATCTGTTTGAGGCCTTTGCTTTAGTCTAGTAAGACCCATTTCAGAATACTTGTAATAGTCATTTACTAAATATGTATCGCTTAAACCAAACATACATCCTTAGCACACACACACACACACACACACACACACACACACACACACACACACAAGAGATTCACACAACACAGACTCACCCATAGGCAAGACACACACACACACACACACACACACACACACACACACACACACACACAAAGAGATTCACACAACACAGACTCACCCATAGGCAAGACACACACACACACACACACACACATGCAGAAACATATACACACACAAAGAGATTCACACAACACAGACTCACCCATAGGCACACACACACACACACACAAACACACACACACACACAAATATTAACTAATCTTTGTTTCTCTCCTTCAAACGTCTTTCTAAAAAGGTTAATTTATTTTTATTAGACTGTTTTGGCTACATGTATGTATGTATACCATGTGTGAACCTAGTGCTCATGGAGGCCAGAAGAGAGCATCAGATCCCCTGTAACAAGAGTTATGGATGATTGTCAGCTACCATGTGGCAACATTCTGGGTTTTCTGTCCAAGAAGCAAGAGCTTCTAACTTCTGAGCCAACTCTCCAGGTTCCAATATCCTTTTAAAAATATTCACTATTGTAATAAATGACACTCACCAACTGCTTAAATTTGGATCCTTGGGGACCATGCTTTGTTTTTTCCTCTTGCTCTCTTGATCCTTCTGCTTAGTATCTCTTAAGGGTCTTACACTCTAGCCCATACATCTGTCTCTTCTCTTTATTCAAAGCACATTGATACCATTCAGCCACTCACGACTTCCATCCTAGACTGCTGCCTACACTTGGCCCCCTAAACTCCCAATCTTGCTTCACTCCATTTCTTACTGCTGGCTGCAATGGAAACAATCTTTTCATAGCATGCACACAGCTCTGCACAACTCCACATAAAATCCTTCAGTTCCATCTGGGATCTTCAGGTCCAAGTCTAAACTCCTCAGGCATAAAACACAAAGTATCTCCAATCTATCGCTGTCTTACATTTTGCAGTGTTTCTTCTCAACATATTACCTTTACAACATATCCCTCAGCATTACTGAAAAAGTCATGTAATCTTGAACCAGGACCCTGGCAGTAGACCATGAGCATCATGAGTACTGGGTTTATGTATTTTTCCCTTCTTCTCTCAGTGCCAAGCAGTAGGTCTAGCAAGTAGCAAATGCCAAAGGAGTGCTTTGTTCATTGAATGAGAATGGAGTTGGGTAGCTTTAGGCAGTATATTCGTCCATGCTGTCATCCAGAACCAGGCCTGTCATATTCGGAGTACAGTTTTAAGAATCTTTTCTGAACTATTCAATGGCCTATCTGTACCTAGTTAGTAATTTTTTGCTTGGTATTAGCTTCATGCCTATGAGGAGAGGGGGAAGTGGAAGGTAAAAATGTGATTAACAATAAGGAATCTTCATTTTCACAGTGTTAACTAGAGTAACATTTTGTTAACTTCTATTTTTGGCTTCAGTGGGTAGTAAACTATTTCCTCTAAGTGTAATTTTTAGACATCAATATTTACCCTTAACTCCAGTAACTATTTGCAAGAAGCAGTTTTCTTAGGTGAATTATGTATTCTCCTGTTTTACTTAATATAAGGTATGAAAGACAAGCTTTTCCCTTTTAGAGAGGTTGCTAGACAATAATAATTACCATCTTTCTCTGTGTTGATGAATGAAGGGCTTAATTTCCTCATGGAGGCTGCCTTTAGTTCAGGGTAATATTCTTTCAAGTAAACATTCAAGAAATGACCAGTATGGTGTTGGGTAGAGGGGTGGCAAACAACATCATATAAAAAATTTCAGAAAGAAATGGGATAGTTGAGCTTGGAGAAGATATAAAAAAGGCAATGAGAGTAGATTGCTGATAAGGACATAAAGGGACAGAAGAGAGCAGTAAAGAAGAATTGGATTTGTTTGTGTAGCTTCATAAAGTAGAAACAAAAATGAGTGGATGTTGCAGGGAAAATGATTTTTCATCTAGTGACATCTCCATCATTAGAAGTACCTGGGAATCTTGTATGGATCCTTGTCCTAGAGGAGAGATGGAATCTGTAGGGATTGTAGTGGGAAGAACTGGGCAATAGTACCTGCCCACTCTGAATTCTACATTCTTGCAATTGCAGCTGGATTTACTTGGTGAACTCTGTGCACCACTCCCAAGTTAAGTCAATGCTTCTCAACCTCTGGGTCATGACTCCTTTAACAAAGCTCTATCTCTAAAACTATTTATATTATGACTCATAACAGTAGCAAAGTTACAGTTAAGAAGTAGAAATGAAGGTAATCTTATGCTTAGGGGTCACCACAACATGAGGACCTATATTAAAGGGTCACAGCATTGAGATGCACTGATCTATGTGGTCAGAGGAGGCTTTTTTCCATATGACTTCAAGAATAATTGCCAGACACACATCTGGTCAACCAACACAACAGATAATCAGATAATCATTGAGTGTGACTGGTCTAGAGAAGAATATTAGCCAGCATTGGCTTAGTGGATATCTAGATGATCTGTTCGGGAACTGCTGGGATAAAATTTGGGGCTGCTGGTGGCTTTCATACTAGCAGAAGAAAACAGTTTGCTGTAGAATGGAACCCAGGTAGGTAAAGGTGTTGAAAGCAAGGCAGAATTCTGATGGTATCTTGTTGGCCATGCTTTGAGTCATAGTCTACACCTCATGAACTCAAGTAATCTACCAGCAAATTCACTTTCATACTTAACACAGTTTGAGATGACTTCATCTAATTTGTAATCATAGGGTACAGACCAGTGATTATTGTTGTACTTAGAATTTTAGGACTTTAGGTTGTTAATAATTCTGTATTTCTGCAATTGACATTTTTGTTACAGCATAAAACCAATCTTATTTGCCTCAAGGGCCTTCTGTCTAAAAACTAAAAGTAAACAAAATAATCAACCTTATTCAGTTAGGAAGCTTAATTGCTCAATTCGTCCAAATGATTGGAACTGCTTCCATGATGACTAGTGATCCCTCCTGAGGTCTGAAATAGTGGGCCTGTTCTAAAAGTCTGATATTGCTACATCAAGTGCTTGTTCATAGTATAAGAAAATAAGACACGTTCACGTTACATATGGATATGGGGCCTGACCTACAGCAAAGCTATACAATTGCTTTACTCTTTCATCTTTAATTTAGATATTTGGGTTAATATAAGTTAAAATAATGCTAATATGTTTTACATTTGTAAGCAAATAGAAATGGAAACAACAATTATAGAAATGAAGTTTTAAAACAATTAACATACTGATGTTAAACCAGTATTTCTAAGGCTATATTCACTGAACTAATTTGGCCACTACCATCTGACTTAATAAGATAAAAGAGCCTATGTTTTCTCCATGTTCCTCTGTATGCTTTTATGGCAAACTCATTTATGCACAGTTAAGTAGTTGAAATTGGAATTAAATAGCAATTTATGACTATGGTCTGACAAAGTCTTTCAAAAACATAGAATTTATGGAGAACACTAATAAAAGAGAATGCTAGATAATGACATTTTGTCTCAATATAGTTATACCAGTACTTTGTAATTAAGGGATTAATAATTTGTATCCAAAGGTTAAAGACTCACTATTTGATTCTGAAAAGTCCAGTCTCAACCAAGAATTAAGGCTAATAAGGCAGTATGTTAGAAATTATTACCCAATACTAATTATCCTTCATATTGGCCCACTATGTCAGTCTCCTCCTAAAATATGGATTATAATTTTTCATTCACAAATAACATGTATGATTGATTTTGTTCATTTGTCCACTTAATTATGTTTTATCTTTATCAGAAACAAAAGGGAAAATTAGCATTTATTTTGTTAATGAGGAAACAATACAGAGGTCTGTTTGATTTCTCTTCAAATTGTAGTGTTCAACAGTGCACATGTCTTACTTAGTAGTTAAAAGCCAATGGCTCATGTAACCAATTTACCATGTAGACTCATGGCATTCCTCATGATTATATCAACATTTTAGGCAGAAGTGGTTTCTTGTTCCTAAGAATCAGAATTTCAAACAAAATATAGATGCCTATTTTCTCCTGGAAAATGAAATGGTTCAACACCCATCCTGCATCTCCATATGGATATGAGGCACGTGGGTCCTCTTTATATTCCACTTGGCTACTTTTGAGCACATCTATATGACCAAATCCAGTCTACCTAACAATAGTGAAAAAGTGAGGCAGAGCCTTGAGGACAGAGTGCCCATATGTAGATGAAGTGCTAATATTGATGCTTTGGGACCAGCCTGGTGATACTGGAGGTGTAGGTAATAAATATCAGAAACTAGGTAACAGTAGGGAGTATCTTCAGTCTGAATACACACTCTGTGTCAAAGGAATGTGGAAGCATGCTTGATGTCTTTCAAGTCCCAACCAATGCAACTTGGATTGGAAAAAGTTTACAGTAAGAAAAGTGATGGAAATAATAAATCAAATGCACTGGCCCTATGAAAACTGACATAATAATATTATGTCTTCTAAGAGAAAATTAAATAAGTTATGTGAAAGTGGTTAAGCTTTAGTAATACTAAGCCATCATTAATACAGTTCAAGATATTAGGATGCCTTGCATAAATAGATATGTACATTGTCTCTTTTCTTTTAGGTACATAGCAAGATTATATTTTCCTTCAGAGTGGCATTTGGCTTGTTTTGGACAACATAACATTAGTGAACACAAAGTTGCTCCATTTCCACCCTGAAAGACTGAGAGGCTATGTGTGTCTGACCTTTCTATTCTGCAGTGGCAACACTACGAAGACAGCTTGCCTTCTAAGGTGGTCCGCATAGGAGAGCAGAGCCACCAATATACCTTTGCTGGTGTGCAGTGTGAATGAGAAATTGCTTATGCTGTTTTAGATCACCATGACTTCTTATACTGGACTTGTTTTGGTCATATATATGTGCTCAAAAGTAGTCTAATAGAATATAAAGAGGAAAATCAGGACACATCTGCCCCACAGCCTCATGGAGATGCAGGTAGGATGTTGGACCAGTTCTCTGGATTGGGCCTCAATAATTTCTCAGACTTCATTCACTTATGGTTTTTCTTTCATCTTTACACTCATCATTTTTATAAACCACTTACATATGTTTTTATTCTCTCTGTCTCTGTCTCCCCACGTGTGTGTGTGTGTGTGTGTGTGTGTGTGTGTGTGTGTGTGTGTGTGTGCTATCTGTGTGTGTGGCAGCCACCAGACATGAATGCTGGAAGTAGAACAGTGGCCTACTGCAAAAGCCTTTTCTAGCCTCCATACAATTCTCTTAATCTTATATCTTTAAATCACCTCAAACTTTAAATCTTAAAATTGCAGCCTTATCTATGGAAAGAGAAACCTGGATGGACACCAATCTACACACAAAACTTCTACCTACAACTTGTCCTGCCTGCAAGACCTGCTGGTGCAGTCATGGTGCAGAATTTGTGGAACTGGCCAACCAAGGTTTGGTTTGAACATGAGGCCAATGCCACAAAAAAAAAAAAAGCCTATGCCCTAAACTGCCTGGATTGTCTGGAACCAGAGTCTGGATATCCCAGAGACCTAGGGTAAAACTACACACTCCTGGGGAAAAAAATCAACAAAACTATTCCTAATGATATTCTGCTATATTCATAGATTGGTGCCTTATCCCATCTTCATTAGAGAGGCTTCCTTCAACAGCTGGTGGGAGTGGGTGCAAAGAACTACAGCCAAACATTAGCAGAGAGAAAAATCTAAACTGGAGGTCTCTAACAGGTCCGTCCCCATAGAGATCTAAGAACCCAGCAGAAGAGGAGGAGTAAAGACTGTAGGAGTAAGAGTGGATGGAGGACACCAGGAGAACATGGCCCACCAGATAAACTAAGCAGGACCCACAGAGACTGAAATGGCCAACATGGGGCCTGCATGGGTCTGCATCAAATCCTTTGAGTGTACGTTATGACTTTTAGCTGGGAGGTTTTTGTGGGGATATTAACTGTGGGGGCAGGAAGTCTCTGACTCTTTGCCTCTTCTTGAGACTCTTTTCCTCTTATTAGGTTGCTTGTCTAGGCTTAAAATGAGAGCTTTTATCTTATCTTATTATACAATGTTTCAATGTTTGGTCCTGCTTGGCCCTCATCCATTGGAAGTTTAATTCTTTTTCTGAAGAGGAAACAGACTGGAAGAGGATCTGGAGAAGAGTGGAGGGGAGGGGTGGCTAGGAAGAATGGAGGGCGGGAAAACTGTGTTTGGGATGTATTCTATAAGAGAAAAACCCATTTTCAGTGAAAAAAAAGAGCAATCTTGTTTTATGTCATGTATTTGGTATATGTTAACTATATTTTAATTATATTTCAATTATATTTAAAGAAATATATAGCCATTAAATGTAATCTCACACACCACACTTAGAGGAACATGGAGGTACGATGGAATGTTTCAGTAAGAAATTCTGCTTTCCAAGACCGTAGTATTGCTAAATGGACATGATATGCCTCTCAAAGCACCTTCTAAATAGTTATCTTAATGCCCATAGACTAACCATGCTGTCAAGTTTGGAGAGAGGAGCTTCTTTTTCTCATAGGAGGTGGTTTCTGTTGGGAGTTCATACTGATGCAAGTGCTAAGAACAAATTACTTCTGAATGCTAGGACCTCAATGGGTAATCCTTTCCAGAAAGGAAGAGGGGTCAGAAAGCCAAAGTGTGGACAATACTGTCTTCTAGGTAAGATACAGCTGGCTGTTGTACTCTTGAGCTCCAACGGTTGTTCTTGTTTTCACAAAGCCTTCACCATACTTGGATCTGCTGATGTTATTTTATGGAAAGGAGTGGGAGTCATGAAGTCCTTCTTCGGGACTGATAGGCAGGGAGAGGTTTCTGGGGGGAGGAAGAGGCAGATTCTTCAGTGGTGTAGCCACTGGAAATTGCCTATGTCCATATAAGCAACACTAAGTGAACTCACTGAATCACCAAAAAGTAAAAATCAAGACATGAAATTCAAAGAGAGATTATGTGGGGGAGAGAAAGGGAACCTGTAGCAGTGGAAAAGGATAAGAGATGATAAAGAGGATGAAAAGGATTAAAATAAATCATCCATATGCATAAAATATCACAATAAAATTCATTATACATAGTTAATATATGCCAGTAAAAGTAAAACAAGTTGCTTTAAAGTTCTAGATTTGCCTTAAAACTTGAATGCCATTCCAGTATTCAGTGGACTATGGGACCCCTTTAATATATCAGGAATCAGAAACGGATGTCTATTATGAAGTTAATACATGTGTAGATATATATCACTTAGAAACTGTATCAAGTTTGTTTATAACAATGATTAAGAAGGACAACATAATCAGCGCAGTGTTTTAATTTGTGTATGTAAATTTGAAGGTGTGCAGGTGTAAAAGGGTAGATACACACATTTTTAAACACTTCCTTTTTGGATCTATGAATACTTGCCCTTTAACATCAATTAAAATCATTATGTATACAGCTGGTAAATCCTGTCTTATGGGTGACAAACAGAGACTTATGCATAATTACCCTTTTCCAACAGATAGAATACATTACCGAAAATGGTAGAGGATATTTTACAGGGGTGACAGCCAAGACAAGGTCTCGGAGATATGTGCCACTTGGTACTATCTGATGTCAAACTCCAACTAACCCATACAAATTTACAACCTTTAAACAATATGCTTTCTAAATATAATTCGTGTATAATAGGAAGCAGAGGGAAGGAATTCAGATATTCGAACAAATTTGGCCTCTTAAAGAGATACCAGTGAATAATGAATCAAGCAGAATCATTGGCTATAGACCACTTATGTAACATCAGAAAAGATAACAGATATTTTCAATTATTTGAAGACTTGCCATGGTATGGAACTAGACTGATTTGAGTTATCTAAGGAATTATTATGGACTGATACACACAGAAAATTTTTAGGCTAAAAGTATATTTCAGCTGCTCACCTGCTGGCAGCTATGAAAGTCCTCACAGGGTTAGTGCAATCTCTCTCTCTCTCTCTCTCTCTCTCTCTCTCTCTCTCTCTCTCTCTCTCTCTCTCTCTCTCTCTCTCTACTTGAAAGGCTTTTTAGAACCCCCATATTAAGAAGGAGAATAGAGGTCAATGTTATCACTTGTCTTATACAGATTCCTGCTTTGACTATTTGCTCAATTATTGCAGACAGATAATTTGTTACAGGTTAATCAAATATTAAAAATATTTTAACACAGTACCTTTCATTTTCTCTTAAGATTTCTCTCCCCTTTCTCCAGGTGTAGACAGGTCTTGGAGATGCTTTTGGCTTACACTCAATGGCAACTTCACCTCCCACTTTGACAAGTGTTACTCTTTTCAGGAGTGTTCTTGAAAAATCTGGACTTTCAGCTAGAAGCAATACAAAACAATAATGAATTACTATGGAAAGAGTAAACATCTTAGCCTTTTTCTTTCTGTGTTACACTTACGATAGATCATCAGAGACAAGAAGCTCAAGTTTTATTTTTTTTCTGATGGAAAGCATGCAGCACTGTGTGTTTGGATGGGTTATTAAAATTTAATCCATGATTTATATAAGATGAAGTGCAACTGCTCTATGGATGTAACTTGATGGATTTTGTACCCTCCTTCACGAAGATCAAGATACCAAACATTCTTACCCTCCCTGTGGAGGTTTCTCTTAAAAAATTTATTCCACGTTCAAATGAACAAAAATTTAAAAATTTAAGAGAAGCAATAAGGAAAGAAACAAAACACAAAAACACAAAAGCTTCCTGATTATGTATGCTAAAGTGGCCCTTTCGCTGACAGTTACTGGTTCTTTTCTAAGGCAGCATTCTCCTTCCTGTTTTCTCTTCCCCCTCCAATCCCTCCCTCTTTTACTCACGCCTCCTCTCTGTTCTCCTCTCTCTGTCTCTGTTTCTGTCCTCTCCTCCCTTTCCCCAGCCCCCACTCTCTGTACCCATTAGCGGATCCTTATATCTTTGACTTCTGTGGTCAGTTCCTCCTTAAAACCAAGGGCTCTTTCTACTCTGCATCACCAGTACCCAACTATGCTTGTCCTATTTAAAAGAAATCAGCTGCATTTGCTGCAGAAATTTAAAACAGTGTGTTACACGCTCACTCCGATTGCTCCAGAGCATTCATTCACATTGATATGTTACATAGTACTGACATGTTAATAATATCAAAGAATGACCAGTTCTCTGAAACAATACACATCATCTTTAGCATCATCCAAATCAATCAATCAATCAATCAATCAATCAATCAATCAATCAATAAAGCCCTTCTGAAATATTTCTGTTTTCTTCTGAGTTTATTTAGTTGCTGTAGGAGTAGGAATTCTTGAATGACCAGGTGGATTCATTTTCTTGTGTAATTTGTACCTTATTTAAAATTTCTGACTCCTTGCAATTTAACGTCATAGAATTGAAGCTTTCAGATCATGTTGAAGACAACATTTAAACTCAAACTATAAATGACTTAAATGAGGACTTAAAGTATGCATACACATGGGTAGGGTGAAGGCCCATTTGCTTTTGAAACAATTTGTTTTTTATATGTACGCATGTTTAGTCCACATGTATATATATATGTACTACATATATGCATTGTCCACAGAAACCAGAAGAGGGCATCAGTTCTGCTGGAACTAGAATTACAAATGGCTATGAGTCCTATAGAGGTACTGGGAACGAAACCCGGGTCCTCTATATGAGCAACAAATGCTCTTAACTGCTGAGCCACCTTTCCAAATCCTATAGGGCCAATTCTTAGATAAACTCAAACCAAAGCTAGTGAAGTTTTTCTTTAAACAAAGGAATGGAATTGAACCTGGAGCTTCATGCGTGCTAGGCAGCACGCTACTACAGTACTGCATCCACAGAATGCTTGAAAAGTTTTAGGTTGCCCAGGCAGGCTCAGCAATGACTCTACACCAGGCTTACGTCAAACTTGTGACTCTTCTGCCTCAGTCTCCCCCAACGTGGGGTTGATAGGCCTACACCACAAGGCCCAGCTATAAATAGTATTTTAAAAATTAAAATCAAGCTTCGGTGGAAACAAATTGACTATTATTAAGGGCTTCTGTTGTAGAAATATATTTTTCACAACTGAGTTGAGAAGGTTATTGTGTAATGGGGTGCTACAATGCTGTTGACATCTCAGTGTGTATACTTTGAACCCATAATAATCCACAATTCACAGAGTAACTTGATAGTGATAAATGCAATGGACAGAGTGCAAATCTAACTACTTATAATAAAACACATTGTATATTATGATATTGTACTAAGAATAACATATTACTGCTATGGTCTACAAAGTCACATCATAAAAATAATAGAGTAATGGAACAGATAGGTCGGGCAGACCCACTAAACATTTATGTAATAAGATACCAACAAAAAAATTTAGAAAATATTAAGCATGATTAAAATGGTATGTTATAATAATCATTTTATATCAATGATACATAAATAAAATATATGAAAATGCTAAAAACTTCCTCTCCCATTCTCTCTCTGTATGTGTGTGTGTGTGCATGTATGTTTATGTACTTTGTGTAAAAGTGTTTACATTGCTAAGCTTTAAAATTCAAACTGCAGAGAAATTGAGCACTACGCACTAGTGAAACTGGAGGCAACATTGCATCAGTGGACTGCAGATGAGTGAGGTTGCATCAGTGGACTGCAAGTGAATGAGGTTGCATCTCAGTGGACTGCAAGTGAATGAGGTTGCATCAGTGGACTGCAGGTGAATGAGGTTGCCAGTGGACTGCTGGTGAATGAGGTTGCACCAGTGGACTTCAGGTGAATGAGGTTGCATCAGTGGACTTCAGGTGAATGAGGTTGCATCAGTGGACTGCAAGTGAATGAGGTTGCATCAGTGGACTGCAGGTGAATGAGGTTGCCAGTGGACTTCAGGTGAATGAGGTTGCCAGTGGACTGCAGGTGAATGAGGTTGCCTGGCATCTTCAGCCACTGGCTAGCTGTATTGATCTACATTAGTTGGCTCTTGGTCTAGTTGCATCAGTCATGAACTCATGAACATGTAAGGCAGTGGTTCTCACCTTGCCTAATGCTGTGACCCTTTAATACAATTTTTCATATTATGGTGATCCCAAACCATAAAATTATCTTGTTGCTACTTTATCTCTGTAATTTTGCTAGTGTTAGGAGTTATAATTAAATATCTGATATGCAGGATATCTGATATGTAACCTCTGTGAAAGGGTCATTTGATCCCTAAGGGGGTCACAACTCACAGGTTGAGAATCACTGATATAAAACATTTATGCTATATTGATATCTTGTCCAATGTAGCAATCCCTCATAAGCTATGTTGTGTCACAGGAAAGTGTTTTGACAGAACAGATTCCTTCTCACATTAGGTAAACATCCAAACTGACAGAAAAACAAAAATAAATACAAGTCTTCTAGAAGATCTTTTAAAGGGAAAATTTGAAATAATATTATAAACTTTTCTCATAAAAAATCCCTTCCTACAACTCTATCTTTCTACATACATGCATTTATCACTTTAGGCAGATATTTTCATCCGTTTGGGAGGAATTTTGCCTCTGCATTCAAAATGAGTTTATATAAATCAAACTGTGTACCACACATGGGTGTATTTGTCAAAAAACTATATATCGCTTTTATAGGATTTGAAATTGCACAATATCAGACACATAGAAAGCAGAAAACATGCCTATTTTAAGAGGCATTTGTGATATTCCAGTTATGGACATATTACTTTTTGGATATCGTAGAGATAAGACTGACTTGAACATCTTTCACTCATAAAAATGAAATTATACATCAAATACTTTCCTGTTGTTTATTCCATTTGCTTCTGGTGTTATCTAAGCCAGAAAATGTATCAGTTGGCACCACAGCTTTGGTGATTTCTAGGGCATAACTAACAGAGCTTTATCACATTTTGAATACTGGATAGGTTTCCTAACATTCTATTTGGCTACCCACCTTGATGGGGTATGTCCTTCTGTATATGTTTATCTTATTGGTTAATGAATGAAATACTGTTTGGCTAATAGCCAGTAGAGGCAGGAAGATAGGCAGGGCTAGGAGATGAGGAGAAGGTGGGGAGAGAGGCACAGTGAAGAGAAGCCATGTAGCTGCAAAAGGAGTAACAGGTCCAAGATTCTCTGGTAAGCCAAGACCAAGTGGAAATACTTAGATTAATAGAAATGGGTTAATAATTAAGAGAGAGCCAGCCAGTAACAAGCCCTAGCCATTAGTCAACAATTTTTGTAATTAACATAAGTCATGTGTGCTTATTTGGGGCTGAGGGCAGCAGGACCTTGTGGGATAAGAAATCCCAGCAATACCACTTTGTGCTCTTGAGATTCAGTTTAGCTTATGGAGGGGTTTTCCTAATGAGACCCTATATTTCATCTGATTCACCCAAACACTGGCCTCACACAGACTTGTAGAAAAAAGAGATGGGTCCTTCTGCCTCATTTGTCACTCTTGGAGAAGGTAGTTTTACTAGATGATGTTGGTAGGGACCACAGGAGGGCAGCATTAGAATACAATCTTTGCTCATACTTAAACCCTGCCTAGGAAAGTAAAGTTTCAGTGGTCCCCAAAAGCTCTGGCATGACAAAACCAACACTCAAATTACCCACATAATTCTGAGCAGTTGATAGATTCTGGGAGGCATCATTCGCTGAAGCTAGTAGACCTAGAGGCCAGTATTTCTCATGTGAGCTACTAGATGGCAGCAATCCCTCAGTGCTGTGAAGCACCATGCAGCGGACCT
Source organism: Cricetiscus sungorus (assembly GCA_030556225.1). Lineage (NCBI taxonomy): Eukaryota > Metazoa > Chordata > Mammalia > Rodentia > Cricetidae > Cricetiscus > Cricetiscus sungorus. Next base: position 19,146,180 of record JANBXA010000735.1, on the reverse strand, counting down.
CCTTTATGTGGGAGGTACAACTTTTGACTACTTACCAATGATCTGCATGACAGTAAACTTACATTGCCTACAAAAAGCTGTGGGAATTCGTCTATGCAATTTACAACTATTTATATTTAATTAATTAAATGACTCTTGGTTACATATCAAGGGTATCAAAAGTGGCCAATAGAACCCTTGAAAACAGAAGTTCTCTCTGTGTCTGAGTTCGTGTCATTTCTCAAGAGCGATAATAAAATGATAATCCATTAACTGGATATGCAGTGGCAACACCATTGGGGAAATCCATGAGTACAATGTTTTACTACATTGCCAAAGAGCAAAGGATGATTCTGCAAGCCTGTTCCGTCGCAGCTGACCTGCAGAAGTATTACTGGGAACATTGCCAGTGGAGACTATTAAGGCTGGTGCTTTTGGAAGTGTAGGATTTCATATTATTTTAACATTTATCTATTATTTTTAACCATTACCTCATCATCCTATAAAAATACCAGAGTGAACACATTAATTCTGTTCTTTTTTTTATTGAGGAGAAAATGGTGATATCAGATGACAAACCTTAAGCTTTTCTTGGCTTGCTGGCTAAGGCAAGGGGGTGGGAGTCTGGGTGCTTCTTTCTGGGTTTAAAATCTGGCCTTTCTGATTAGGAAGCTGTACATAAGGAGACACTCAATACAGCTCTCCATAAAAGCGATGATTTCCTTCTGTTCTCATCTGCATGATGCATCACTTCCAAGGTCTCTAATACCTACATTCTATCTGTTTTCCTTTGGCTTTGTTTCCTAAGCCTCTAACAACTCATGCTCCCATGGATGAGGTATTATAAAGCAAAAAAAAAAAAAAACCTTAGTATTTATAGTCACAAAGTTACTTGCTGGACTAACAGGAAAACATACACATATTGGACGAAAAGCACTAGCGGTGGTTAAAGTTCATTGTCACCTTGACAAAATTTAGAATTACTCGGGAGATGGACCTTTGGGTATGGGCATTATTCTGAGTATGTGACTGATATGGGAAGGCCAGTCTTAATTGTGGGTGGGCCCAGGGACAAGACTGTATACATTAACGACAGAAAGCTGAGCACAAGCATGTATGCATTCATCTGTTACTCTCTCACTTCACTTTAGATGTAATGTGACCAGCTGTCTCAAACTCCTGTCACCGTGACTTCACTTCAGAGATGGACATTCACCTGCAACAATGAGAACCAATCCTCTCCCCTGAAACTGTGCATATAAGTATATTTTACAGCAGAACTTGACAAGAACCTAAGGCACTACTTAACACAGTACTTGTTCCAGAATAAGAAGCTTACACACCCCCTTTTCCACTACTATTTCATAATACAGTAATAGCTTCTACACCACAGGCATCAGAGGGTTCTTATGTGGGAAAACTTCTGAAAATCAGAGAGATACATCCTCATTTAAAACAAACAAAACAACCCCACTTGATTTGAAAACAATCATAAATTCACAGAGTTGCAAGAACAACATAGAGATGTCTAGTGTGTCCTTCACTATATTTCTCCAATGCCTATGATAGGCAAATACAGCAGATAGCAGAGTAAGGAAGCTTGCCATTAGCTCTACGCCACTCACTTACGTAGATTTACATATACAGTGCTGAGGTCAAAAGAAATGATTGCAAAGACCATCTTCTTCCTCAGTAGCCCTGCCCTGCCCTGGGAAACACCAATTTCTTTGTGTGATTTTTCCATCAAGAGTCTATTTCATACATGGAGAGCTTTGCATAGTAGCCAATCTTCTGGTTTATCTTTTTGTTTTTTTCCACTGAAATGAAGCTCTGTGAGACATCTAAGCTAGTGAATGTCCCAACAGCTTGCTGAGTGGTAAACCCTAGTGTGGATATAAAATGCCACTTTAATGTAGGCATTGCAGGGTTTACAGTGACTGCCAAATAGCTCTTGTGCAAAGACACCATTTCAAGATCTCGCAATGATTTCTCTGCCAACAAGTCTAACCAAGCATAGCCCTTTTCCTTTTTATGAAAGGTTTGAAGATACAGAGATTAATTATATAAACATAAAAAGAAACTCTTTCTTATTCCAAGGAAAACACTCTTAATTCCATGTTAGAATATATTTTGCTCACACATTCATTAGCAAAGTACTTTAAGTCATTATTTTGTAATGTAGGGTTTAAATCACTGACCTGTTGTTAACCTCGTTTGACCATCTACATAAAGATAAAAAGACATGCATTTTTAAAACTGTAATTGTATTGCCCTTCTTGTATCTGTCCAAATGCTATTTCATTGCACTTAGCAATATGTCCTTAACTCTTAGATAAACCCATAGGAAGAAATATATATTGCTACAATGTTATCAGGATGCTTGACCTGTAAGATGAAGCAGAGTTTGTTTGGAAAAAACAACTTACACAGGAAACCAATGACTGTCCCAGATTCCTGCTCCAAGGTTGCAGACCCTACCACCTGGATGCTCTTTGTGACCCAAAGAAGGGGCTTTCTGAGGTTCAATTCAATATTTTCAATGGGTCCTGTCCATACCTGTGACCACGCCCAAATGGGTGTTGTTAAGTGCTACAGGTGTGGGTGTGGGTGAATATCTCACTATAATCATACATAATTATTATAAGTAGCTTTATTTTGTGACAGAAATAGAAATTCTTGTTTAAAGATTAGAAGAGGGATCCTCAAGTGTGACAATATGAATTATAAAACTCCAGTGGTTAATAAAAGACAGTTCTTTCTCTTAGCCACTATTAGATAAGTAATTGTTTGTTTTGTAAGACAGAGCTTCATGTAACACAGGTTGTTTTTGAACTCACTGTATAGTTAAGGATGACACTGAAATTCTAATCCCCTTGTCTTTCTCTCACCATGCTGGTTATGAACATACCCATTATATTGGAGATTGGATTCCATGGTTTCATGTATAGTAGGCAAGTGCTCTACTAACTGAGCTGTATCCTTAGCCCCCAGTATTTCCTTTAGGGTAACAGTATGTATTCTATATCTGTAAATCCCAGTGACCAAGAATTTCATATGATGTAGATATTTAACTTGTATATGTTATATTAATGCATTTTGTAGGGGAGAACTCAGGAATTCACACCATTTGTTCTTCATGATGCTTTGCCTAGATCCTATACCCTTTTCTTCATTGATACTATAGTTGTAAATTGCTTCTTTAAATTCCAAACCTGGGCCTAGGACACTTGAACATATAAGGAAGCATATATAGTATATAATAAAAGAATTAGCTAACAATTATCATCTGGGCTATTTATAGTCATTAATCACCTGAACATAGGATGTGTTCAATATCTCATTCAACTAAACAATATGTCAAGGAATGTGATTGTGGCACCTGCCAATTTCTGTGGTGTAAATATGCCAATTTCAACACAAAATCACCAAAGGCAAAATTGAGAAGATCTTTGCAGGATCAGCTCCTGCCAGTGTGAACCAGAACTAATACCCTGCTGGTTTTGTCTGCTTTCTCCAAAGCACACATATAGGGAATGGCAGCAGGGTACAGGGTACACAAACCCTGGGCTTTTCAGATTGCTGGATCCAGGCCATACTCCACAGCTGTAGCATGGAGTTTTTGTTTATTTTCTTGGTAAGTGTATACAGTGTTGAAAAGGCTTGAATATCAAAACTTTTCCATTTCACTCAGTGGGTTCACTTTATTCAACAAATCTGTTTTCCAGACTTCGTGAATCAAGGTACCACAGTGGTTTTAGGGGCTTCTGTTTCTATAGGAACATATCGTAATGCAGATGAGCTGTGTTGGAACACAACAAAGTTAGATTCCTGAATATCATGCTCCTTCAACAAGGCATCAGAAACAGTTGTTCAGGCAGCCAGTGAGTGACTTGCCCTTGGCTATGTCTATTTCCACTCAAACTTAAAAGACTTTATTAAGAGCCACATGTCTTACTCAAAAGACAAAGCAATTGCTTTAGGAACTTATATGAGCCACATTTTCTCAGGGTAGAAAAATAACACAGGCTGTGGTGTTGTAACACATACTGTACAGCTGGTTAAAAATTTTCCCTCTAGGACAGAGTTTAGTTTCTTCTTTCTTTCGTCCTTTCTTTCGTCCTTTCTTTCTTTCTTTCTTTCTTTCTTTCTTCCTTCCTTTCTTTCTTTCTTTCTTTCTTTCTTCCTTTTTCTTAAATCAAATCTTGGTTTATGCTGGTAAGGTAGGTAAATTGAACATGGGTGGTTATAACAAGTGAATAGCCTTGTCCTGCTTCTTCTGACTTTAGGAAGGAGAAAGCTACATGCTGAGATAGCATAGATGGTGAATTAAAGGCATCTAGACTCAAGAGTCAACATTACTGGCATCTCAGTTAACAGCATTAATTGTGTGAATAGGACTTCTTAAGGTCTTAAGTTACTGGACACACCCACTAGCCCACTATATTATTAATGAAGGTTTTTTTTTTCTTTTTGCTGTGAAGAGGCACCATAACCATGGCAATTCTGATAAAGAACACAAAAGAAAGCATTTAATTGGGGTGACTCCATTACAGTTTCAGAGCCTCACTTTATTATTCAGAGCCATGCAGGGAGCATGGCTACATCTTGGCTTTCAGGCAACAGGATTATCCCACTGAGCAATATTCTGAGCAGAGGAAATCTCAAACCCCACCTCCACAGAGACACACTTTCTCCAACAAGGCCACACCCACTTCTACAAAGCCAAACCTCCTAATAGTGCCACTCCCTATGATCTTATGGGGTCCAATTACATTCAAGCTACCACACCCTCCATGAGCGGGACCTGAAAATTTTACAAAGTTTTGCCCCTGAACATGTGCTTCTCGGAACAGAATTAACACCAGCAGTTAGTAAAGACATAGTTCTAGGGTTTTTCTCAGATTTGGAATCAGACTTTGAATTTAACATCTTGAAGTAATTCATATATATATAATAAAGGTGAACACGTACTGCTGTCTCTTCATTTTTTTTTTTTTACAGTGGTTAAGAAGCATATCACATGAACTTTACCATCTTAGTTACTTTCTGTATACATTAGTGTTAACTCTGTGTGATACTATTCAATGGCTCTCTGGTACCTTTTCATTTTGCAAAACTGAAAATTTACACACTCATTGATCAATGACTTCTTATCCACTTTCCTCCACTTATACCACTGCTTTCTGTTAGCATAAATTTGACTTGTCTAGGTGCTTCATGTAACTAGAGTCAACAGAATTTCCTTCATGTAAAGATCTTATTTCATTTCATGTGTCCTTTTGGTTCATCGACGATGGAGTGAACATCATGATTTCCTTTTTTTTTTTTTAGGGCTGAGTAATATTCCATTGTATGTGTGCTGCATTTTACTGTGTCCATTCATGAACACTTATGTTGCTTCCAGTTTCTGGCTCCTATGAAGAGTGATAATGAATGTACAAATGCTTGTTTGGGATGCTTTTTTTTTTAAATTATTGTTTTGGATATATTCCAAGACGGAGGCTTGCTTGGTCTCACGATAACTTGTAACCTTTAGATGAGATATTATACTATAATAACTATAGCAGCTGTAACCTTTTCATTCCCAGCAGTGGTGCACAGGTTATAATATTTTGAATCCACCTATCCTGTATTCTCATTTGGCCAATTTCAAGGGTTCCACTGTCTCTTCTAGCATTTGCTATTTCTTCCTTATCCTTTATCGCCCCACTCTGTTTAGTAGTATGTCATCCTATAGGTTATGAGACAAGATCTAATTGTAATTCTGATTCATATTTCTTCAAGAAATACTTTTGCTTCCAAATATATCTATTCAAGACCTTAGTTTATTTTTTCATCTTTTTTAGTTATGAGCCTAACCCTTAACAGCTGAAATAACTCTCCTGTCCCCTTTGTCTATTTTTAATTGGTTTACATTTTGCTCTTAAGTTGCAGGGGTGTTTGTATTCCCTAGGCAGTGATCACTTGCTAAAGATATGCAAATATAATCTCCATTCCACATGTTGTCTTTTCACTGTTGTTGCCTTACATGGATAGTTTCTTTTCTTTTTTGATGTATTTCTGTTAAGGCAGACACTCACCCTTTTAAATATAGATATCTAGTTCCTACAATACCATATTAAATTGTGTGTGTGTGTGTGTGTGTGTGTGTGTGTGTGTGTGTACACATGTTCAGGCACTCACATGCCACAGCATGCATGTGGAAGTTAGTGGTCAGAAGACAACTTTCAGAAAATAATTGCTTCTTGTCACTTTGTGAAATCCTAGGACTCAAACTCAGTTTGTCAGCTTTGGGCATATATTATTCCACCTACTGTACCATCTTTCTAGGTGCCATTAGGAAAGGACTTTGTGTGTACATGTGACAGTCAGATTTATTGTATTTGTGCACCACAGATGAATCTTAGTTGCTCATGTATTCCATGGTTTGTTTTATGGGCTATCCCCTCTCTCATACTGATCTATGAACCTACATGCAGGAACACACTGTGTTGACACATCATGTCCTGCAATGAGGAATTATGAAGCTTTCAATGTTGTTCTTTCCTAACATACTGTGATATTTGGTGTTTTCCTTCAGTCTTGCCATGTGGCACAAAACATAGGCAGATATTCACACCATGAACACTCTTTGAGTTTCAGGTATAAATTCTGCTTGGCTCTGGTGGATAATCCTTCATGCTGATAAATTTGGTGGCTGGCATCATGTGGGGTATTTCTTGTATCACAATACATTTTGGGGATGCATGGTATGGATGTCTGCTGCTCATGGTAATGAGGCAAATGCTGAGAAATTATCCCTCTATGTGGAATGGGCTCCCAAAGGCCACTTGTACACTAGGGATAAATATTGATCCATTAGAAGAGGCCCCATAGATTGCCTAGGCCTTCTAACTGACACCACATTCAGGGAATCTGGATCAGTCCTATGCTGGTTTCCCAGCTATCAGTCTGGGATCCATGAGCTCCCCTTTGTTCCGGTGAGCAGTTTCTATGGGTTTCTCCAGTCTGGTCTTGACCCTTTGATCATCACTCCTCCCTCTCTGCAACTGAATTTTAGGAGTTTGGCTCAGTGTTTAGCTCTGGGTGTTTGCTTCTGTTTCTATCAGCTGCTGGATGAAGGCTCTAGGATGGCATATAAGGTAGTCATCAATCTCATTATTGGAGAAGGACATTTAAGGTAGCCTCACCACTATTGCTTAGATTGTTAGTTGGGGTCATCCTTGTAGATCTCTGGACATTTCCCTAGTGCCAGATTGCTCTTTAAGCTAATAATGGCTTCCTCTTCTATGGTGTCTCATTTCTTCCTTCATATCTTCTGATTTCTGTGCTAATGATTAAACCCACACCCTCCACACCCCCCTCCCACACCATCTTATGGCTATGAAGTGACCCTTTTCATGATGCAATTTTGTCTTCTGTGATAATTTTTGCCACACAATATGTTTTTCTGTTACACTTTTAAAAATATTTATTTTATTTTATGTAGAGGTATTTTGTCTTCATGTATATATGTGTGTCACATGTGTACTCTATGCCCTTGGAGGTCAGAACAGGGCATTGGATCACTTAGAACTGGAGTTATAGATAGTTGTGAATCATCATGCGGGTGATGAGAATTGAAACTGGATCCTCTTCAAGAACAACAGTGTTCTCAACTAATAAGCCACCTCTCCAGCCCCTATATGCAATTTCTTAAAGGTAGCCTATAATTTAGATATTTTAAAATCCACTCAGCCAACATGCATTTTAAATATATTTCCAACCAATTTTTACATTTAAGACAATTATTGATAGGGAAAGAATTGAAATGACCATTTTGTGTTTTTGTTTATGTGTTTTATCTTTTGTGCCCATCCTTTCCTTTACAGACTCTTCTGTGTTTCCTTGATTGTTTAATAGTATGTTTTCATTTTTTGCTCATTTCTTTGTGTATATTCTGTATGCATGAATATGATATAAACACATATTTTTGCTTACCGTTGCAATTATACAGTATATCTTAAAACCAGAATCAAACTTAAAACTTAAATTTTGTTCCAAATAAAAGTTTATTCCTATGCATCCTGTCACTCTAACTTTTGTTGCAGATAAATCAAATTATTTTTGAGAATATATACTAAAATACAGATTTATGGTTATACTTTATACTTTTTTCTTTATAAATATTAGACTTAAAATTACATTTGCACCTAGGTCACAGTATTAAAATACTACATTCATATATGTATGCATCTCTACATAGGAGTTTAAGATTTTCACTTTTTTTTCATGATTCATCTTTTGTTCAACATTTTAATTCAAAAGAGTTCCTTCAGGATTTAATGCAGGACAGTCTACTGATGAGGAACTTTTGTTTTGATGACCTGGGAAAGTCTTTATTTCTCCCTCCTTAATTTTTAACAGAAAGTTTTATATGGTATTTTTGGTGGGAAACATTTTTCCAGCATTTTCATTATATTATCCTCATCCTACTAGATTGCAAAATTCGAAGTCTGCTAACAATCCCCATGTGCATGAGCTATGCCACTTTTTTCTTTCTGTATGAACATTCTCTCTTTCTTCCTGGCTTTGGACAGGTTGATTATCATGTGTCTAAGTGTATATCTATCTATTTGGATTCCCTCTTGGAGGGATTCTTTGAATCTCTTGAATATCTATGTCCATTTTTCTTCCCAGACAGATTCTAGCCATCATTTATTCCAGTATGTTATTTGATGCTTTATCTTTATTTTTTTTTAATTTCAGAATATGTACATAGTTCTGTTGGACTCTGTCACATAAATTCCTTAGGCTTTTTCACTTTACTGTGTGCTTTGCTCTATGGCCTCTATTGCTTCCAGTGTTCTGTCTTTGGATTAGATTATTTCTTCTTCTTGGCTATGTTGGCTGTGAACATTTTTCAAATCAGTCATTGTAGTCTTTCTTTACTCACAGAATTTACTCTTTATCTTCATCTTCCATGCCTGTAATACTCATTTTCCCCCATGCATCACTTTGTGAATTTGATTTTGCTGCCTTATAAAATCATCAACTCTAATTATTTAGAGTTGGTTTCTGGATTTTTAAGCTGTTCTTTTAATTATGCCATATTTATGCAGTTTCTTACAGAAGCTTGCAGCTTCTGCTCTGTACCTCCCCCTGGTGGGAAGAATGGCTTTGTCTTTTTCCAAGCTGTTAGCCATCTAGCTGTGCTGGTAGACCACCCCTAGTGTTCACTGAACGCTGATGGCAGAGCAGGCAGAGGAGATGGGTAGCCTTTGCTTTCAGTGGGCCTTACCCCCAAGCCTTCTTTCTATCAGCTTTTATATTTAAAGAAAATGCACCCCATTTTTCCCTTCCCCTTTCCCGTTCTTCTTCATGAAAACCATAGTCTTTATATTGAATGTACCTTCCACTCCTTTTCCCACTGTCTCCAGACATCCAGACTGTCAGACAATGGGATTGCTTTCTTAATAAATTCATGTAATGATGTTGGTGAGAATAGCTGACTCCTAGTGAGTGAGCACTGTGAATTTTTCTACTATGATTTAATATGGCTGGTTTTACCAATGACTAGAATGCAGAAACGTCTTCATTGTTTTAGGTAGAAGATAGATATTAGCAACTTTAGAGGGCATGAGAATGCATCCTACCATCATCGTCAGTTTTGGTTCCTGCTCCACGTTTCCATTTCTGTGGTAATATGTGCTAGGAAAGATTCACAATTGCTCCTCCTGTGATTTAAAATGCTTCTTGAAAAGGTGAACACAAAATTGCTCCTCCTGTGATTTAAAATGCTGCTTGAAAAGGTGAACACCTCAGGGCTTTGCTGAGGCCTGATAAAGGAAAAGTACTTTCTTATGGTCAAAGAAATGGAGTCTGGGTTTTATCTCAAGTCCTGGGTAGAGGCAGAACAGTCTGATCTACCCATCAAATTCGAATTTTATATACAACTGACTCTTCCCTTAAGAGTTAGTAGAGCTGTCAATTACTTGGCCAGGAGACCACTTCTTGGAAGGCTGATTCACCTTCAGACATGCTAAAGAGATGGGAGGAATAATTATCCCCAAAATGAGATCTTGTGACAATACACTCAGCACTCTTTCCAATATAGTTGTGCACAGGTCTTCACTGCTAAACCTGCTCCCTCTTCTGAGCTGTAACTCAAAAGCAATAACTTCTCCTTTCGCCTTTCCCCCCCCCCCCCCGTTATCTCTTTTTGATGAAACTATCCCAAAACTTACTGACCATCCAGACCGAACCTGTCTGCTTTGTTGGATCCTACCTCAAAAGGAATGGCTAGCTCTATAACTTTATTTATCTCCTTTCTCTAACAAGCTTCTGAGATTCACTGCTTCCCTGCACTCTGGTTTATCTCTCAAATACCAAAAAAAAAAAAAAAAGTTTCTCATTCTCAAGCTTTCCTCTACATCCATTTTGAAATTCCTTCATTAATTAGACTAAGAACACACAAAATAGAATCCTCAATTGTTTCTAGAAATCTCACAATGGTAATTGCTCTGTACATTGTTAAGTCTGTATCCAGTCAGAGTGTAGGGTATAGGGTCCTTCTATTCTTTTATTTTTCTGCCTTACTCCCTACTAAGAAACCCTCATAAATGTCAACTTTAATATACCCCAAGCTAGGCTACCGAAATGTAATTAACCTGTTAGCAGAAGGAGGTAGAGAGGAAAATAATTATCTCATTTTGTTACATTTTCCCACCAAAGAGATTTGAGGGGGATAATGGTAAAATATACGGAGCAATTAATACATTTAAAATATTACTGGAGTCAAACAGAATAAAGGAAGGAAAACAATCTCACTGGGATTGTATGGGAAAGTTAAATTAGCCGTGGACTCATGGAAGCCAAAATAGACAAGGCAATATGGAGTTCAGAGGAAAAAGAATCTTACTGGTCAGTGAAATAAAAGACTCACACTTTTTTTTTTCAAAGTCAGAGTTATTCATTTTAAGGTCAATTTGCTAGGAATCTCTATATGTTGACATTATGGATATCAATGCAGATAATGCTCTCACAGCAGTTCTATAAGGGACTCAGATTCTGATAAGACATTGTATGGTAGCCACATTCAAATCCTTCAGTCACATTTTTATTTATGGACATTTCTTTGGCTGTGAGGAATTATAACACACATCCCTGAGAATGTAATGTCTTCCATAAGTAGATTTTAAGGTATTAGATCCACAGCATGCAATTCCTTTGCCCCGCCTTCACATAGTCGCTTATCAACTCATTCTTTCTACCAGTGTTCTGGTGACATAGATCATCCAATCATGGTAGCATGATTGGTATCCATGATGTCTCATATTTCTCTTATCCAGAAAACTTCTGATATAGAATACTGATTCTAACAGAAGATTTCACAAGATAGAATATGCTCAGCTTTAAAAAGGAAAGCGCATTTTCTGTCCAGACCAGAAAGCATTTTCTTGCTAGTCAGCATGGCCTGGTTCCTTGTTGGAAATGGAAATTTTCAGGTCTCATCTCAGAAGTACTATCCAGAAATCCTAGGGAAGGGTGCAACAATATTTGATGGCATTCTATCTAGATAATTTTGTTTCACAGTACAGTTTGAGAACTGAGAGTTTAGGCAAAATCCTATAGTATTTAGATCTGATCAGTAAGAACATTTAACATTTGCTCCTTATTGGAGTCACACTCAGGCAGTATGGAATTGAGGAATGCTGCCTAGTTCTGTGCATGGAGATTAAATTATTTAACACAAGCACAGTGGAACATCATGAGTAAGATCCCTTAGATTATTAAAATTTACAGCAAAATCTGATAATTACAAAAATGATGCATGCCATTGACTGAGACTATGTACAAATTTTGGTTTGAAAAGAGCTAATAAGAGTAACTTTATGGTGTACATATACACTTTCAAGTTTGAAAAGGTATTTACAAGAGTTTCCCTGGTCTTTGCATAGTGAAGCATTAACAACACCATATTCCATCTGGCAAATGTGGACTAATTAACTTTCTAAATGTATAAACTCTGATTCTGAAATCCAAGCATTCGCCTTGCTGCTTGTGATGTACAGTTTTTGTCTAGACAGTTGCATTTGGATAAGAAAGACATTCGTCGTCTTATTAGATGCTGCTCACACTCCTACGTTTGATTATTTTGTAATTTGGCTCAACAAGGCAGCTGAGAAATCAGACTGAGATGCACTTGTGAAAGTCCCTCTGAAATAACTTTTAGTTTAGCCTTAATGGTTTTCTAATTTGGGAGCCAATCATCTGGATAAATGCCAAATTAACTGGATAATTGCTCAACCCTGCACCTCACTTTAATTGGACCATCAGTTACTTGATGTTGCTTGAGTGTCTTGGTAGGGTCAGATGTCCTCTCCTAAGCAGGACAGGAGAATTCCCTCAATGGTACTTCCTTAAGATACAGTGCAATAATGGTTGCCAGTATATATTTTACGTAACAGGTTTTCTTAAAAAAGAATTCCTTCAGGACAAGAAGAAGCTACAGTTTCATTTAAATCCTGGAAAATTTATGACATATGCAAAGACTACTGTGTAGATGATTTTCTCACAGGTAGCTTTATCCACTGCACAAGGCTAAGGTTCTCTAGTATACTAATTGCCCTGCCTTTTATCGTTCAGGAAAGTTGGACAAAGACACAAGCATCTTGGTTGGCACAGTGACTTGTTCTCTGTCTGTTTTCTGGCCTCTGATACTGTGAATGTTGACTATCCGGCATCTTCAAACTTTTCTCCGGGAAACTGATTTTCAGAAATCAGCTCCATTCTTCACTCTGTCTCCTAGCATCTTCATCTCCCTTCTAGAACTTCATCTCTACCTCCAACGGAACAATCCAGGTGCTAACTGAAATATTTACTTAAGTAAAACCAGCATCCTTAACTCAAGGCAAAAATAACTCTGAGGTATGATTTGTATTTTAAAAATCTCCCCTCTGCAGCACACCTGGGCTAGAGATCACTTATGACTCTCTTATCTCTGCTCACTGCTTCCCCTTGCCTAGTCGTCTCATCTTGTGGATTTCCCCTGAAGGACACTCCCCCAATGCTTAGAGCTATATGATCTGTGGCTCTGCTCAAAGAATTCATGTATCCTCTATATCATAATGATCACCATTGCATGAACATTCTATATCAATCATAACAGAGAATCGCACAAATCCATTGAGCAATCCTTTCACTTTGTGAACATGAGTAGAATTAATTACATTAGGAATGTAGATAGTTACCATTAGTTTTAAAATGATTTATTTAACATTCAGGTTTCCAAATGATTTCAGGATTTTATTCACTTTAATTCTAATATATTTACAGGAGTCAAAGAGAGGGATGGGATTATGTTTATCACTCAGAGTTTATATGCAGCACCTCAAGGAAGGCCAGGGGTTATGACCCCAAATGGAATCTTATCTTGAAGATTCTAGAGGGAAAAAAAGACGTGGAGGATGAGTAGGATGGCTAAGTAGGTGAAGACACTTGCCTCCACACCTGATGACCTGAGCCACATATAATCTCACAAAAGAAATAAATGAAATTGCAACTTAAAAAATTGAAAATATCTGGATTTTAAAAAAAAAGTTAAATTATAATTGGTCAGTGTACAAACCAGGACATTTCTATGAAATGTTGCCTCAAGGTAAAACTCTTTCCATACCCTGTGAGCACAGCACCCAAATACTTTCATTAATTATTCAGCAGTTTCAATCCATTAAAAATAGACATGTTACAAATACATTAAATATCCACACAGAACACATAAAGCCTGGCCATGGGAAAAGCCGATTAAGTATATACTTCCTAGCCATTTCTTATTCATGATGTTAGGGCTATTATCTAGCATTAAAGGGAATATCCTACAGCACTGAGGGACCCTAATATTGTACCAATAGCTGAAGCCAGAGTATCTTTTATTCCCTATTGAAAACTATAGACTTTCAACTCTCTCTCTTTCTCTCTCTCTCTCTCTCTCTCTCTCTCTCTCTCTCTCTCTCTCTCTCTCTCTCTTTCTCTTTCTCTCCCTCCCTCCCTCCCTCTCACCCCCCCTCTGTCTTTCAGTTTAGCCTTACAATTGTGACACAGGCATCACAGGCATTAAGAAATAGAATATGCAAGCCCAAAGGACTCAGACTATTATTATTCTGTGAGAAACAAAGTGCCTTGTGGAATGAAAAACTGTTATAGTTTACTACAGTTAAGCAATATCAATCTATGTTGCATTTTTAAATATCAAATGCCTTCTCCCTTGAGTAAGACTTTAGAGACCTACCCAGTCAACACATAAATGCCTTTAAGTAACTCAAACTACACAATGTGAGAGGTTTGAAAAGAAAAATAGGCTCTTAAGAATAGGACTTGTAAATCTGTTGTTTAAGAATTACTGAAATTGTTCATTAATTATAATTAAGCTTTATATCTTCAGGTAAATTCTGTCTACATACACTTTAGGCACATGAACCATTTTTTTTAAAGACATTCAGGATTCTATATTCACAGGAAATTATCTAGGGTACTTTGTGATTTTAGGCCATTTTACTCTGGTCTGGAATATTCTTGGTCTTCTTTCTGTCTGTACTTTTCAAATCCAACTTGTGTAAGGCTCAGAAGTCCCATTCTACTCAACATCCAAACTCCTCTCCTTGGCCCCAACCAAACCTCCTTTTTCCAGTGATAGTTTAGCCTGTGTCTTTACTGAGATGCTTTTATGGTCCTCATGGTAAATGTGGCTGCAATTCAGATGGCTAATTCTTTCTCAGGAGTTTTCATCTTCACTCTTCATATTCTGACCTGAAGGTTTCTGTGCTTCCAGAAATCTTGACTTCAAGTCTTAACACCCAAAAAATGGCACTATAAGGTGAGGATTTGGGACTATAACTATGCCTTGAAAATGAAGTATTCATGAACTTCTTTGAGGCCTGCTGCACAGAGCTTGTATGGCTCTCTACATTCTGAGAAACTTTTGACTTTTACAGGACACCAGTCTAACCTAAAGACAGCAAGAAGAATAGCTGTGGAGACTTTTCCTTCTTTCCTTCCTTCCTTCCTTCCTTCCTTCCTTCCTCCCTTCCTTCCTTCCTTCCTTCGCACAGGTTGGATGATAGTTAATTCATATATATTTACAGATGTAAGCTTTACATGGTAGTCATGGAGGACAGGTTTCAGAGGGAGATTCAGAACTTAGAGAATGGAAAAGCTATTCGGTATATGAATCACTCTCATTTTGTGCTGTTTTCCTCATATTCCTTATATTATGGTTCAATCAAGAACTATTGATTATACCTAAATTAAGAGTTTCTGGTGAAGTAATTTAAAATTATTTTGGTGCTTTTATGACATTATATTACCTTTCTACTAGAAGCAGCTGAATTTAAGAACTTTCTATGGGATACATGCTTTCCTGGATTTAAAAATATGATTCACCTACAGATTAGATTAATCAATTATTTAACCATATATTTACTGGCACATGAATCTGTTTTCTGAAATGATATCTTAATACCCTCATTCACTTACCATCCTTATTCATTAAGTATTAATTGAATGCCTACCATATACTTAACTATTTCATTCAGCTCTGAGCATACAATTATGAACTTTGATATCATGGGGAGATTAAAATGCAGTGGGAGAAAAAATGATGATCACATCCTGGTCTCTGTTCTTAAGGAGACAAAGGTAAAGGACATTACAAAAATCAGCAATGGAGCTGGGCATTGGTGGTGCACACCTTTAATCCCAGCACTTGGGAGACAGAGGCAGGTAGATCTCTGTGAGTTGGAGGCCATCTTGGTCTACAGAGCTAGTTCTAGGTCAGGTTCCAAAACAATACAGAGAAACCCTGCCTTGAAAAAGCACCACCACCACCACCAACAACAACAAAAATCAGTAATTGGAGGACTGATCTAGGCATAGGGCTTGTAGTAACTACATGAGGAAGCCATCTTGGGGTTTGGGGAATGGGACAGAAATCCCCCACAGACAGAAGCTGTGTGTTCCACTGACCTGTGGGAAAACTGTATCCCCAGCACCAAATACAACACTCAGGAACACAGATAGCATTTGATAAGCACTGGATGACTATAAGAATAAATGAAGGTATTAAGTGAATAAAGAAGTTGAGAGATTGTCTCAGAAAATGAATTGGTGAGTTAAGTAGTTAATAATTAAAGGAAAACATGTAGATCAGAGAGGTCAGTTCCAAAGGGAAGACACAAAACATCAGCAAATTATTAGTTCACAGTCTGGAAAGTTTAGACAGGGAAGAACAATGGTCATGCTGCAAACTGTTCAAATTAGCTTTGCCAATCCAAGTCAGCTCTACTCCCTCTAAGCTGATGTTGTACTCAATCAGAATGACCACAGCAAATTTGCTTCAGAAACGTAGTAAAATTAAGAGGTGTGGTCTGTGGAGGAATAAAAGTCGACTGCCAATGGAACTGTGTTAGCTGCTGTAAGCATAGATGATGCCCATTTAGAAACTGGTCTCTTCCTATTGCTCAGAGGCTATATGACTTATTTGTAGAACATCTTCAAACCTAATGATCTCTTTATACATTCTCTAGGACTGAGCATTTATGGTTCACAAACATACTTATTACTTTAGTGGCTTAAAAGATTTTTTTATATATATATACATATATGTATGTATGTATATATATCTATATATCTATATATATATCTTTCCACTATAAAAACTTACCTATTACACTAAGTTCAGCACTGGAAAAGATAACTCCATGTTTATTCTCTGCCACACACTGGTACATGCCAGCATCCGAGAGATTCACTATTGTTATGTTGAGTGTCCCTTGCTCGATTTGTATTCTATCCTGTGAAAGAAAAGAGGAGTATAAAAATAGTGACCTTCTACAGCTGAGAGCTTAAGGCAATTTTGCTACATGCTATGTCAAGAGGGCTTAAGGGGAGGAAAATAGTCATCATATAAGCCATTTACATTAACATGATCTGCTTATCTGTCGAGTAAATCTGTGCCAGGTCAGATGGCAAATGGAACCAGCAGCATATCAGTTGGTAAATGGAATTTAAATTGTAGGATTCTCTTGCATCTGTGTTGATTTAATAGTGAAGTCATTCAGATGAATATGCCCTGTAAATAAGTGAACTTGACCTTGAAAGATGAAGAACTGTTTTTACTATGACTTTGTGCTAACTGGGGAAAGGGGAGAAAAATACATCAAATTTACCATTTAGAGTTTAGACCTCTTAAATTACCAGCAGGCTGCCCTTCAAGAGCTCACAGGTTATAATTGTAGATGGACTTACGCAATTTTTTACTACCTGCTGAGTTGACCAAAAAAGAATAGGAGCTAATAATTCAATATTCTACTAGGTATGGTGGTGGCCTGTGCCTTTAATCCCATCACCAGGCTGCAGAGGCTGGCAGAGGTCTTGAGACTAGGATAGGATGATCTGTATATTGAGTTCTCGGCTAGTCAGACATAGAGTGAAAACATGTCTCAAAAATAAATCAATTTTTATTGTCATTGTGATTATTTACACTTATGACCTGCTAGGAGTCAAGATGAAGGAAGCAAAGGTAGTCAGTATATATGACAAGAGAACCTTCTTGTGTCAAACTGAAGTCATGTGACTTGTGCATCAATTTCTA
This sequence comes from Cricetiscus sungorus, assembly GCA_030556225.1. Lineage (NCBI taxonomy): Eukaryota > Metazoa > Chordata > Mammalia > Rodentia > Cricetidae > Cricetiscus > Cricetiscus sungorus. Next base: position 19,128,572 of record JANBXA010000735.1, on the reverse strand, counting down.
CTTCACTAGGGATGTCCTCCTTTCATATTATACACACACGTGTGCTTGTGTACACACACACACCCACACACAGACCAGTGAATACAAAGCCTTAGAGTTAAAACAAATCCTGTTTTTTCAAGGACTGCTGTCTAGCTGAATGGGTAATTTATTAGATGTTGAGCAAGGCATCCTTGTCCCCTCACATTTTATAAAGAGAGGGACATGCCAAGTGCCTGGGAACCTGCACATTAGCAATTTGTTTGACTTTTGTAACAGAGGGGCTGATGAACCAGAGGAGCTTTCCAGGGAATTGAGGGTGACCACGAAATTGAGATGGTCAGAAGAAATTTTTCCCTTTCTCTATTAGTTGTCCAGGGCAGATACTTTCTCTTTCCTAGGTGTACTATGCCTAGGAAGAAAGCTGAGCATGAAAACTGGCTCTCAATGTGGGTCCATGTAACATTTGATATTTCATAGGGAAAATGTAATAAAGAAAATTAAATTGGACATAATTGTTCTCCTAATTTCTTTTTGAGAGTCACATTACATTTTGATGATCATCATTGTGTCATATCAATACTCTTTTACTCTTTCTCTTGAAATAGATGCTGGGATGTCACTTTCTACATAGCTTAGCAAAGTCAAAGTCCAGACATTCTGTGTTACTTTTTAGTGGGAAGCTAGCAAAGTGTTAATCTGTGCTACAAAGGTCTGGAATGGAAATTTAACAAGATTTATAATTTATTTTTATCAACCTATTCACTTTTGCTTTTTCTACTAATAACAGAATTTAGTTGCTTTTCATTTTGGAAACAACTCAACATTTTTCTGTTTCCATGACAATCAGGCCACAGTAAACATTATATTACATTAAACACAATTACCATCAATTTACTTACCCGTGTTAACAGAGGGTCACCATTTTTTAGCCACCTGTAAGTAGGCTTGGGCCTCCCGTTTGCTTTACATTCCCAGAAGACACTCTCTTCCATGGCCACGTGGATATCATTTATTTTTTGAACCCAGTTAGGTTGAGCTATAGCAGTTCAAAAAACAAAAAAAGAGACATATAATCACAGTCTAGTCAATTTTTTAAAAAAATTCTCAGCAATTGGAGATTAAAATGGGCTTTTGATCAAATTCCTTTTCTATAAGACATACAAGTAACAAGGCTAAGAAGATATTTAAGGAAAATGTATGCACCCTCAGATGCTCGCTCTTGAGCCTTGCCCCTCTGCATTGATTGGAAAGTGATGAAAAAACTTTAACAGGCTGGGGAATAGAGATGGCAGTAATGTAGGGATGGAACTGTGACCAGCTATTTTGGCCCTTAAATGATATTGCAAAGCAAAGCAATGCAGTAGTGTGGGCTACTTGTTTATTTTTGCCATTATGAAAGAGATGAATGACCTTCTAATTAAGCCCTTGTATGCTGAGTTTTCCTTCATTGGAAGAGCTTATCTTACCTCTTACTAATATATTTCATTCCCATAGGTTATACAGACACACTGTGTAGCCCTTATATGTCCAGTGAAGAATAATTGCCATTTGTTATATGCTGATCCAATATTAGAAGAATGCTAGCTGTATGATCCTTAAAGCCAACATTTTTGAGTGAACCATTGATTTACCAAGCCCTTTTAGGAAATCAAATTCTGCCCACAATCTCACATGGAAATTCAAAGCATTTAATTCTTACATTTCATAATGCTTCCTCAATCACCCACATTCAATCATGTTTTTCATGCTTCTGTTGAAGACATATTTGTTCTCCTATGATATCAATAGTTATACAGCCAATGTTTCATAAAAATATTTATAAAGATCAGTTCTTGCCTACAGTTCAGTTCATGCTTTTATCTTCACAGTTATTTATTGGTAGAAGACCTTGTAGCTAAAACTCCCATAGAAAATAATCACAGCTATTATTTGAGGAAGTTACTTGTTCATGGAACATTTCTACAGGGTAATAACTACTAATGTTAATAGCCAGAGTTGGTACCATTACTAATCAGAAGATATTACTCAATATTCCTAACATGTCTTTTAGATGACTTGACCTCTGTGTATCCATTCAGTGAGGCTTCAAGTCATATATAATTTAATTCATAGGGATATTGGTGATGTGAAGGCTAAGCTGTGTATCTTACCTTCTGTATAATAAATAAAAATAGAAAAATACTCAAGGAGTCACTTAACCAGCAGAGGTCTCTAGGTCCTTTACTAAATGCTGTTTTCTTTTTTCCCCCATCCACAAGCAATTCCGTGTTTTTCAAAGAGCAAAACACAATTTTGAAAACCCTCTCCTGATGGAGATGATGCATGGCTGCTTAAGAGGGGAGGCCAAAAGGGTCAACTTCAAAAAAACGTTACAACATCAACAAGCATTAGCTTGAATGAAGGGTTATAACCTGCATCTTTGAAAGAGCTGCAAGTTGGCTGCTGTCCTCTATCATCCCACTGCTAATGGGAAGGGAAGCTCAAGAGGTAATATCTTCTCAGAGCTCTACTGGGAGAAGCCAGTGTGCAACTCCTTTAGGACTAATGGCCTAGCCTGCCAGATATGCATTCAACCTGCAGCATATTCACCCCCTGCAGATTCCAGAGGAACAAAGCAAACAAGAAAGGCACAGAAATCTGTGGAATGTTAACAAGAGCAAACTTCTGACAAAGAGTTTAGGAAGAAAAAGCAAAACAGGAAAGGACAAATGTTACTTAGAAAGCAATGTCAAGTTGAAGTTAGAACAGGAAACTTCACAAACACATACAGAGACAGATTTCAATGTCACCCACTTCTTGTAAAACTTGGTCTCATTCTTTCAAAATTCTAGAAAGCTGGAAACCAAACCTTGCCATCTCACAGAGATGCTGGGGTAGAAAAGGGGGCTTTGAAAAGACCTTGCAAATTTCAAACTAATTAGATATTTCTGAAGCTACATTCTTTCTATTGCAGTGGGGTCAAGGAGCTCAGCATGAGTGGACAATTTGTTCTGGCAGAGGTGACATTCACAACTAATTTGCGTAATGCAGAACCAATTTGGTGTCTGACAACAGTCATCAGGTGCTTTCTCTGCTTTCAAAGTGAAAACTCTTCACAGAAGCCAAATTAACACAATGGCAATAACTCCTCTTGAAGTGAGGAACTGCACAGCCAAGTGAAGAATGGGGTGGCTGGGAGAAGGGAGATAGTTAGCCAGGAAGGTGCTGGCTATGTAAGTGTGAAGACCCAAGTTCAATGTTTAGGGCCCACATATACAGACTGGGCATGGTGACACATGGCTGCAATTCCCATATAGGGAGGCAGAGACAGGTATATTTTGTGGGTTCAATGGCCAGCTCACTTAAGTGAATTAGACATAGTGATAGGCATACTTTTGGGATTCACTGGATAACCAGCTTGCCTGGTTAACAAAATTGATGAAATTTTGTCTTAGAATTCAAGGTGGGTAGCATCTCAAGGAATGATGCTTGAGGGTCACCTCTGATTTACACTCTCTCTCTCTCTCTCTCTCTCTCTCTCTCTCTCTCTCTCTCTCTCTCACACACACACACACACACAATTAACCTATCCTTTGAGGGCAAAAATGAGATAGTTTGCATTTTAATGTGCCAATTTGACAAGTCAGAACCACTGTCTTCACTTCACACTTATTTATGTTGGATGAATCACATCTATTATAACTGGATGATTCTTTCTTTCTATACAAAGTCTTGTGCTGGGCAGAGATGCTTCATAGGTGTCTATATGCTTTGGGGCCACCAAGTTAAAAATCTTTGGATGACAGACATTTCAGCATGGTGTATTTTAGAAAGTATCATTTGTATAATGAATAGAGTGGATCGTATTTATCATGTATTATCAAAATTCTCTGATAACATTCAACTCCATAGCTCACACATCAGCTCACAGAAACCTATATATAAGAACTGTTACTTTACAACAATTTCTAAATATTTGTTTTTGAGCTCAAGCATCAAACGAAATCAAATAAATTCATATCAAAAATAAATTACTCTTTTGATCTTTTGCATTCTTTCACGTCTGAAACAGAAAAAAATATTTCAAAGTCTTGTCTCAAGTCACAAGTTCAAATATAAGATTAAATAGCTGTGCTGGGATTTGACCCTGTCATACTGTTCATCTTTTGACAGATGAACAATCTATTCATTTCAATCTTTTGTTCAGTAACTGCCAGAAATGACCTAAATCAAGGTTTGTATATTCCATCCACTAGAATCACATAAGCCTCTTATCCAATAATAATTTCTATTTCAAGCAAACATAATTTGAACTCAAGGGGTCAAACAATTCTCAGACATATTTGACTCTCTTCATTTCCACAAACTAGAAGTTTCTCACAAAAGCAAGAGCAAGACTTGGCTGTAGACCTTCGAGTTTTACATATCTAAGAGAAAGAGCAGCATAGGCAAAATCTTTTAGGCAACTTTTGCAAAACTGACCTATAGATATTTGCAACAAATTTTGATAACTTCAACAATCTTAGAGAAGATGAGTCACTTCCAGGAAGTGCAGAGGCCTGGCTATAGCATTGTTCATATTCATAGAGAGCTTTATGAGTCTGGGGATAATTACTCAGTTTCACTTTGCCACCTACATATATATGCTTTCAAGTATTATTAACACTATCATGAAAATATTCAAGATAGTCTTAATTTACCTTAACTATAGTGTTCCTAGTGTTTGCTATAAAAGTAATCATCTTTTAATGTTTGAATATATAATTTACATTTATGTATAAATTATTTTTATAAGTTCCAGTTGTTTTACACACACACACACACACACACACACACACATCACATATCACTGAAAGGGCACTTATACTGTGCCTCAAGGTATCACACAATGTCCATCTTTCTTTACCTGCGATGGACTCCCATCCAGTATCCACACTACAATGACCATCATTCTCTCATAGAGTTTCAAAGTAAGTTCTACAAGGACTAGAGGTTCTTAGAAGAGAGTGAATTCAACCAGTGCAGGCTTGCTTTGTTTTAAAAAGTAAGCATTTTTTGTCACATTTCATGTATAACACTATTTGATGACTAACCACACCCATATTGAGAAACACTGCACTCATGTGAGGTCCTGTAGCTTCAACAAGAGCTTTGGGTGCAGAGATTGGAAAAAAAAAAAACATGTTTTCTTCTTGAACTGGGACAAAGTTGAACACATGACACTATCAAACTCCATCTGAATTTCATATGTGAAGCATTAGCTTCACATTGCTCTCTAAATAATTTTTATTTATTTTCAATTTTGTGTCTGTGTGTCTGTTGGGGTTGAATATGCATGTGTGTGTAGGTGTCCACAGAGTCCAGATGCAATGGATCCACCTGGAACTAGAATTGTATTTGTGAGCCTCTAGATGTGGGTGCTGGGAACTGAATTCAAGATCTCTGTATGAACAGTGCATGCTCTTAACTGATGAATCATCTTTTTAGCCCTATATGTTACTTTTTAAACCAATGGGATTCACGCATCTTGTGGTCTTTGGTCTTGTATTTTTTTTTTTTTGTCTTATTCACACACTCTTGTTTGTGGTCTTCTCATTTTTATATAAGCCCAATTCATCTTTTCTAGTAAGGGCAGAAGAGATGGCCCTGAGTCAGCACGTTTGCAGATAACATGGACAAACAAACAAAAACCTGCCATGGTGTGAAGCTGGAAAGTTTGCTCAGTGGTTAAGGCCCCTTGTTGTTCTTGAAGAAGACCTGGGCTTGGTTCTTAGCACCCACCTGGTGGCAATCAGTCATCTCTAACTACAGTTCAATTGGTTTTTGATGCTCTTTTTCTGACCTTTGCAGACACCAGAAACCCACATGGTACACAGACATATATGCAGGCAAAACACCCATACACAACATATAATAAAGAAATGAGCATAAAATGTGAAGAACTGTAGAAGGCAAGTCATAGTTGGCACATTTTTGGTAATAGGTATCCGTTAACACAGAAAACAATTATGATTACTGCTGAAAGTCATGTGTATATGAGATACTGGATGAGGTCTGTAAATATGCTTTACCCGCTGTCAATGTGACACTCATTAAGAGACCATCACCATTATTTCATATCTTTGGGCTAATGTTTAAACTCATCTGCCATCTGCTCTCTTCCAATTTTCTTACTTTCTCCCCAGCCAGTGAATCTTAAGCTCTTGTCAGATGGGGTTTTCTTCGTTCTTAGTTATAATAAAACTGTTCCTGACTCTGCATCATTGTTTATACCATCTGATTTCTTTTCAGGACTGCTTTCCTTCCTTTCACCTCCTAACATGCATTTTGCTCTGCAGTCTATGTCCTGCAGAATCCCTTTGTCCTGCAAACCTTAGTCCTCCTCATCTGGAGCTCACTTGACACATACAGCTTAAGTATTGTGTATTTTCAACTATATTATTTCTCTTTTTAATTTTTATGTATTCTTTGAAAATTTCATACACATATAGAATGTATCATAATAATGCCTGCCCCTAATCTCCCCTTCAGCTCTTCCCAGGACCCCTATCATATCTTCCTACAGACTTTATGTTCTTCTTTATCATTATTTATTTGTTTATTAATTTATTGATTGATAGATAAGTAGATTTTACTCACTGAGTCAAATTAGTGCTACTCATGTGTACATGGGTATAGAATCATCCATAGGGAAAGGGCAATACTAACATGGGCTGTGCATGACGATAAAAGTGTATACGTAATTTCTCTTTTTCTCCTAGGGATACTATAGACAATTCATGACATTATAAGTGAGTGAGAAAGAAGGAATTAATTCACATTACTTCTACTATGTAAAGGGACTTGGGACTGATACACTAAGGCCAATTTTATTTTAACTTTAACCTGTGAAAATAATCTCACAGGAATTAATTTCTCCACTTCATCTTTACTTAAGCCTCAAACTAATGCTTCCTTGAATCTTCTCTGACAGTGCTGAATTCATTCTCTTCCCCTTTCCAGCCATAATTTCACAATACAACCAACATACATCATTTACACGTCGCTCTCACCAGCATCACATGAGGCATATTGCTTCTAATGCAAACACTAACATGTAAGTTAAGTGGCATCACCCCATGATATCAGGAGGCCTAGGGATGTTTGGACCCAGATTGAGAGGGATCTGCTCTGCTCCATGGCCTCCTCTTTAACCAGAGGATTTAAAGTTAGGTCTCATCTGCCAATGACATTAGGAATATTCATCTGGATCCATGATAACTGAAAGTGTGATCCCTAGATCACTGTGGATCCTCAGGATTCCTGCACAGCACCCATGAATTTCTGCTGTTCAAACCATATTTTGTTAATATTCTTCAACCAAACCAACACATTACAGTAGGGTGAACATAGAAATACATATGAGAATCTAGTTTCCTTATGGCAAGACAGGTATTAAAGAGATTTGTGAAAATACAAATTCTACCCTTTTCCATAACTGGTTTGTGAAATTGAATTCATTTTCTTAAAAGATGTTAATTATCTAAACACACACAGTTTTCTGATCATTTAAAATAAATGACAAACTAAATCAAAATCTCAGTTTTAAACTTACAACACGGTATGCAATGGTGGATTGAAACACCATAAAAATACAGACTTGAGACTTTCAGTTATTCATCTTCGGTTTGAAAAGGATAGTTGAAACTAGAAGTGTGAGGTACCCCTGTAGATGGATCCATTTGTACAAAACTTGGCATGGTAAGTGTAATGAATAAAAAGTATATTTAGCATGTTTTGTCTTCTGCAGCCATATAGAGAAGCTAGAATTATGTTTCTTGATATGTGATTTGCCTCTTCTATTGGGGTGAGGAGCTTTTATCCCAGTTTCTAAATTATTTCCCTGTTACTTCTAGCATGTTCTTGATGCACAGTCCTTGAAAAAACAGTAGTAATTAAATTTATTGGTGTCATTAGAAAAGGAACAAAAATCATGGGCTGTACCTTATGTGACACCCAGGGGGAAACTAAGGGTCCCGATATGAGTTCTGCCTAGGACAATTAAGTAGTTATTGCTGTACTGTGAAACCACCTTAACTGCTGTGCTTATCTTCTGGTCACTCTGTCCTTTAAGCCACTTTGGAGGGTTGAATATTATCTAGCTGTCACATATACAAAGTGCATCCATGGGGAATTAGGAAGCTGTGCACAAAATGCTTCTGTAATCACTTCCTAATGTCCTCACACATACTCACATACTCCCTGTAGGACCACCAAGCACACAGCATTTCCTTTCTAGACACTGGACTGCAGCACACAAAATCTAGACACAGCTTACAATCATTTGAAGAACGATTTTTTTTAAAGCGCTCTTTTTGAACTCAGTCATGAGTTAGACCAGTGTAAACAAACAAACAACCTGATACAACAACAAAAGGAAAGCAAAAGGGCCCAGTGTTTATTTAGAAGTTTTCAGGTATGGTATTCATTGGTTACTGAGAGTATACAAGGGTGACTGACTGATGGGTCCCTGTTGCATTTTATTGAAGCATTGAACTGGGAGCAAAAATAGCACATGTCACATGTCAGGGAACAGTTCTGGGCATAGTCAGAATCCACACAGTATGTTATCTTGGGAAAACAATGTTTTGTTCCTAAGTTTCTATTTTATTTGGAAAAAAAAATCAAAGGAATGGATCCAACATTTTTTTCCAATAAAAGATTTATCGGTCATTGAAATAGTTGAAATAGAATCTTTATTGGGATGTAAATTTCTCAGCTTCTTAGTGACGAGTGTAACAATTATTACTAGAGGAGAAAGGGTGCAGAAGGTATTATCACACTCTTAGTTCATAGTTCATTCTTCCAGATGAGAACTGTAATTCTTCTTTTTTCCACAGTTCCCCCACCTTCTCTTCCTGTTTTCTTCCCTCACTTCCTGTCTACCCCCACCACATCCACTCCTCCATTCAGACAGGGTCAGGCCTTCTGTGGGAGTCAACAAAGCTTGGCATATCAAGTTGAGGCAGGACCAAGATCCTCCCCCTGCTTCAAGGCATGCCAGCAAGGGAAACATGTTCCAAAACCCCAGCTCAACTGCCAGGAAAAGGTACTGATCCCACTACTAGGGGCCTAACAAACAGTCCAAGCTACATAACTGTCACCCATATGCAGAGGGCCTAGATCTGTCCCTTGCAGGCTCCCTATTTGTTTCCATACTCTGTGAGCTCCCACTGGCCCAGGTCTGCTCTCCATGAGGGTGTCCCTGTCATGATCTTGACAATCCCTCAACCATCTCTTCAACTGGACTCAGATAGTTCTGCCTAGTGCTTGGCTATGGATCCCTGTATCTGCTTTCACCAGTTACTGGATGAAGGCTCTCTGATGACAATCAGGGTAGTCACCAATCTGATAACATGGGAAGGTCAGTTCATGCACTCTCTCCACTACTGCTAGTAGTCTTAGTAGTCTTAGCTGGAATCATCCTGTGGATTCCTGGGAGTTTCCTAACCACCAAACATCTCCCTCTATCAAGATATCTCTTTCATTAGTCTTCTTCTCCATCCTGCTCCCCTGAACTTGACTAATCTGCTCCCTAATGGTCTTTTCCTGCCATTTCTTCTCCACCACCCTCACTCTCACTCACAGTTTAACCAGAAGATCTCATCTATTTCCTCTTCCCAGGGAAATCCATGTGTCCCAGCAGCCTACAGAATGGGAAAATATCTTCACCAGCCCAACTTCTGACAGAGGACTGATATTCAAATATATAAAGAATTCAAGAAACTAGACATCAAATACCAAATAGTCCAATTAAAAATGTAAGTCTATCTCAAGATCCAGTAATTCCACTCTTAGGCATATACCCAAAAGATGCATATTCACACAACAAGAACATCTGTTCGACTATGTTCATATTATTTGTAATAGCCAGAGCACAGAAGCAACCTAGATGCTCCACAACTAAAGAATGGATGGAAAAATGTGGTATCTTTATATAATGGAGTACTACTCAGAAGAAAACAATGGAATCTTGAAATTCATAGGCAAATGAATGAAACTAGAGGAAACCATTCAGAGTGAGGTAACCCAGACACACACACACACACATACACACATACACACACACACACACACACACACACACACAATACGGTATGTACTATCTCATATATGGTTTTTAGACATAGAACAAAGGATTACCAATCTACAATTAGAAATGCTAGGAAATAAGGAAGGCCCTAAGACATGGTCACCTGGAGAAGGGGAAAGGAACAAGATCTCCCAAGCAAATTTGGAACATGAGGGGAAGGGAGAGGGAGTTAGAGGGAAGAGGAGGAGAGAGATGGGTATAAAGGAGCAGCAAGATTATGTCAGGGAAAGAATAGAGGAAAGTAAGAAAATAGATACTACTATAGAGAGAGCCGTTATAGGTTTTAAGAGCAATCTGGCACTAGGGAAATGTCCAGAGACCTTCAAAGATGACCCCAACTAACAATCTAAGCAATAGTGGCGAGGCTACCTTAAATGCCCTTCCCTGATAATGAGATTGATGACTACCTTATACCATTCTAGAGCCTTTATCTAGTAGCTGATGGAAGTGGAAGCAGACATGCAAAGCTAAACACTGAGCCAAACTCTTGGAATCCAGTTGCAGAGAGGGAGGAGTGATGAGCAAAGGGGTCAAGACAAGGCTGGAGAAACCCATAGAAACTGCTGACCTGAACAAGGGGGAGCTCTGGATTCCAGTCTGATAGCTGGGAAACTAGCATAGGACTGACTCAGATTCCCTGAATGTAGTGTTAGTTGGGAGGACTGGGCAGTCTATGGGGCCTCTAGTAATGGATCAATATTTATCCCTAGTATATGAATGGACTTTGCTAGCCCATTCCACATAGAGGGATACTCCCTCAGTCTAGACACAATGGGAGAGGGTCTGTGACCTGCTCCAAATGATATGACAGACTCTGAAGACTCCCCATGGAAGGCCTCTGTTCCCTGGGGAGCAGAAACGGGATGGGATGGAGGTTTGTGGGCAGGAACAGTGGAGAATGGGAGGGTGCAGGAACTGGTATTGTTATGAAAAACAAATTTGTTTTAAACAAATAAAAATTATATTAAAAACAAACAAACAAACAAAACCCCCCAAATGTGGCACAGATCTAAACAGAATTCTCAACAGAATTTCAAATAGTTGAGATATACTTAAAGAATTGTTCATCTTCCTTAGGTCTCAGGGAAATGCCAATCACAATGACTCTGAGATACCATCTTATACCTGTTGGACAAAGTTCATGCCGGAGAAGATGTAGAATAAGAAGAACACTCCTCCACTCGTGATGGGAGTGCAAATTTTGCAGCCACTTTGGAAATTAGTATATTGGTGTCTCATAAAATTGATAATCAATTTATCTCAAATCCCAGCTCTACCAACTTTGGGCATATTCCCAAAGGATGTTCAATCATACCACAAGGATACTCAACTATGTTGATAGCAGCATTATTCATAATAGCGAGAAACTAGAAACAACTTGGATGCCCCTCAACTAAAGAATGGATAAGAAAATATGGTACTTTTGTACAACAGAATATTATTCAGTGGTAAAAGACAATGACATCATGAAATTTGCAGGCAAATGGATATAACTAGAAAAGAAAATCATCCTGAGTGAGGTAACTCAGATCCAGAAAGACAAACATGGAATGTACTCACTCTTAAGTAGATATTAGCTATAAAGCAAAGGATAACCAGGCTACGATTCTCAGCCCCAGAGAAACTAGGTAATAAGGAAGATTGTAATTCTATCTGTTTATTTGTATAAAAAATAGGAGTGATTCCAGAGATGATCAGGTGGATTGATGAACAATTTCCAAGTGAAACACATACACTTTACATTTTCCTTTGCTCTCTTCAAAGAAACCACTAGACTTAGACCTCTGATTCTACTCAGTATATGTGGACTGACTGTGGTACCCTATGGGACACCAGGATAGAAGCTTTTCCAGAACAACAGGACCAAACTTTTACAAGTAATCTAACCTTGGGCTTCATTTTAACATTGGAAACAATCTCTCACAGAGCAATGGTCCTACTCTGTGGTCCCCACACAAGCATCAGCAGTAGCATTACACCTGGGAAATTAACTGAAATGTAATCTCATATCTACCAAATCAAAACCTCTACATACAGGGTCCAATACACTTTATTTTCTTAAGATTTCCCACTTACTCTGATGCCCAATGATGCTTCAGAACCTCAAGCAGAGCGTTTGGAACCCAGTTCTGTTTCTCAATACGTAAACATTAATCACACACTTTAATATCTTTGGGAGTCAGTTTCTCCCTAAACTGGGTAGATGAAGGAATGAAATGAGAAAACCCCACTGGCTCTGACTCAGAAATACATCTGTGTCTTTAATTCTTTTTCTCCTTCAAGTCCCAGTCATGGATATGTCTCATACACACAGGACAAATGGCTACTTTTTACTCTTTGGATTTAAACATCTACTCATCAAAAAGTAACCAGCATCTTAGAAGTATGAATCAGATGGAATCATTCTACTGTTTATCATCCTATCATCCTGTCATAGATTGTGAATGAAACCAAAATCTAGCTGGCTTACAAGATACTGCCTAGTTCTCACCTTCCTTTGTTTCAGATGTACATACTTGGTCCTTATTATTTAGAAATTGGGACTCTTCACTGTATCTTAAGCTTGTCACACAGATGTCAGTCTCAGAGCTTTTGTACCCCCTCCCTATTTTCTGCCTGGAATGTACTTCCCTGTGGAAGGAAGCCTTTCTTTTATTTTACTTTGGGATTTCTGCTCAGAGGTCAATATCACACTGGCCTTCCCTGACTCCATTACCTTAGGAGTTTTTCCTTGTGGTCAGTTTCTTTATATCCAAGGGCTATCATTAATTTTCTCTTGTGTTATTATTATTAAAACATGAAATATTTGAGTGTATTTATTTATTTGAATACTTTATCTGTTAATAACTGGTCCTTGAGGTCAAAGGCTTTTCTAGCATCCTACTATACTGCAGTGCCCCCCCCCTTACATAGTAGGGATACATAAAGATAGTTGTGAAAAAAAGTATAACATATTAAGGTCATTTATCATTCTACAACTGAAAATAGATTTATTTTAAAGATATTTTTCTTGTCAAAAAATGACTGAAAGAACCGATTAAAGTTGACTTCCCTGGCAACGTAGAGGTCTGAGCAAAATAAACAAGCAAGATAAGGGAACATAAAATGTTCTATGTCTGAATTCATCTCAGATCTTCATACATGGTGAGACAAAGCAGTACACATTAGCCTATGTGGGCATGGCATGGCTGTAGCAGTGACTAAGACCAGGTGCCCCTGCTGAACTCTCACGGGGGAGGAGAGGGCAATGTTTTTTTGCACAGCAGGCGTTTGGCTGAATGCTTCTTATTACAACAAGGAAATGAAAGTTCATTTTACCATGATTGTTAATGCAGAGCTTCTAAAAGGGCCAGCACCATGCTAAAACAACACAATAACCTTTTCCCTCAGTGTTCTGTTTGATTATTAATTTTAGTTAGTATACAAGGTTTATCTATCGCTATGGCATTCAAACAAGACTGTTTTTGTGTTCTGCTTCTCCCTCATGTCCCCTACTCTTGGTTCCCTCTTATAATCTTCCAGGTTCTCTTCCTCTTTCATGTCCACGTGTGGAAGATATCCACTTACATATGTACACACGTTTACACCATAGTCTAGCATCCACATATGACAGAGAACATACTAATTTTGTCTTTTTCAAGTCATCCTTTTTCAAATCCATCCATTTTCCTGCAAATTTCATTTTTCATTACAACTGAATATTTATAAGTTTCTAAGAACAAACCTGTGGTCTCTAATCCCTGAGCTAGCACACCTTAATGTTGTAAGGAATTGTCAACAAAGGCAGAATGTTCCTGGATAAGTGACTGGGGATACTTTTTCCCTTTGGAGGACATTACACAATGATTTTAATTATAATATTTCATTTAACTTGAAGATTAAGGCAGCTGAATATTAGGGACATAACACTAGGAACACACCAAACCTCTCCCTTCCAAAAAAAAAAAAAAAAAAAAAGAATCAGAGAGTCAAACACCTCTGTATAATCAAGCCCTCCTGTGACAGTGAAAATAATATCAGTGATATGCTAGTTGAAGAACAAAAGAATAAACGGATACAATAGTCAAGTCGTGAAAATCAGCTGATCTGACATCGAGGGTGACTGACAAGGTGGTGTCAATCTGCTATCTTCAGAAAACAGGCAAATTGTTCTGCTTCTTTGCCAAGCACTTTTGCAGATAGTGCCTTTTAAAAGGCAAACACTGTTAGTCTCTGATTTCCATTTTTAGGGCAGGATACCTCGGAGGCATCCATTTTACACAAGGCTGGTATCCATGACAAGGTCCATCCTCCAGCATAGTAACTCTTCATTGCTTTATTTCCTGGGTGGGGGACCTTGAATCCTTAGGAAGACCCTTGGCAATCCTTGGCTACAGAAAATACCTTCTTCTAGAGGCTTGAGGGGTCCTGAATTCAATTCCCAGCAACCACATGGTGGCTCACAACCATCTATAGTGAGATCTGGTGCTCTCTTCTGGCCTGCAGGCAGAACACTGTATATATAATAAATAAATCTAAAGAAAAAAAAAAACAAACCAAAATCCCACCTTACTAAATGTAAGCATTTAACCTTAAAACAAAATCATGAAAGTGCAAGTAAGTTTACTTGATTCATCAAGTGATTTAAGTAACATTTAGGAACCGCCAACATTACATCTAAAAGTCTAATTAATTAAGAAAAAAGAAAAATGTTTCCCATTTTGCCTAAGCAAGTTCCAACATAAAGGAAATAATTACCAGATGGGTAAGAAAAATAAATCCCAAACAGTTAAAAATACATGGTAATAACTTGGGCTCTTGTGAGTTTCCAGTTAAATGTGGTATGTTATACTTTTCAACTCAAATAAAATACCAGCTCTAATAATTTAAGAAAGCAAAAGACCAAATATCAAATCTTTCATTTGGTATAGGTAGAAAGTCAAATAAAGTGTAGGGTGCCTTTTTTTTTTTTTTTTTTTTTTTTAAAACATACCAAACTACTGTTGTACTGATCATTTTATGAAGAACTTTCTAGACTTATCATACAAGCTGCTTTAGGGCATGTGAGTCTAAAATGCTGAGACTTGGGTATAAGAAGGTCAGTGGCTGATGCTGGACATGTTTCTTGCTTTTTAATTTGCTTCTAAGCTGCTTTATAAGATTGCTGAGTGCAGTTCTCAGCTTATTTTTAAAACTAAGGGACTTTGGGAAAAGAGCATATAAACATATGTGTAATTGGCCCAATTTTGGTGGTGCATGCCTTTAGTATTAGTGCTGAGAGTTCAAAGTCAGTCAGTCTAGTCTATAGTGTGAGCTTCAGGACAGCCAGAGCTACAAAACAGAGAGATTCTCTCTCAGAAAAAGAAACCAAAGTAAAAATGAATTAACTTGACACCTCTTAAATTTGTTTCAGAGTGCATTTCTGGATTTCAGGTCAATAGCCTATGAAGCCTTCCAGGATACACTCAATAAGAACCATGAGTTACAGATTTTGCACTTATATTATGTTTGGGTCAATATAGACGATTTGACCAGAACAGGAGAAGCTTCTCATAAAAAATAAAATCTTTGTGATGAGATAATTTTCATGCTCTACTCTGAGGTCCACTCTGAGAACTCAATTTGGACAGTGTGCATTTTGAAATGTTCAGGATGACACATTAAACAGCTGTCAACTAGGAGCAATTACAAAGGATTAGGATGAGCCTCAATTAAAAATTTAAATGATACACAGAGCTTTAACTATCGCACGCGAGCACACACATGCACGCGTGCGCGTGCGCACAAACACACACACACACACAACACACACACACACACACACACACACACACACACACACACACACACACACACACACAAATAATTTCCAGTGTCAGGCTTATAGCTCAATGGGAAAAGGAAAACAGGAAATAAACTTCTTTGGGAGTGTGTTCACACCACCATGCATCTCCTAAACAGACCAGCTTAATTCCTTTCTCTCTGCTCTTGCAACATCCTTGCCCCCACCTTCACTTTCCACACCCAGAGTCATCCAGGGCATGATAATTATGTAGAAAAGCAAGAGTCTTACACAATTCTATTCAATGTGTTTCCAAAAAAAAAAAAAAAAAAAAAACCCAATCAACCAAACAACGAAAAACCCTCCAACTACAGACCTGAAAGTACACGATTATATCTGAAAAAGTTCTGTAACATGACAAATAGCAAGTGGGACTGAAAACTTACCATAAAAAATCAACTGTCCCTTTGCTATGTTTTTGCCTCTTGAGTTTTCAGCCACACATTCATATGAGCCAGCGTCTTCCTGCTGAAAGTTGGGAATTTCCAGAATTCCATTTGACTTGTGTCTTCTGGCTTTCCTTGCTATTGGCTTTCCATCAGCTCTCCGCCATAGAATAGTTGGGACTGGGCTGAGAGTGAGAATAAAACGGGATGAACCAAGTTAAGAAAGCTTTGTCTGGCTTTTAAATCTACACTGATAACTCCCTCCATTGCTTCCAAAGCCACGAGCACATTATAGCGTTCCCCAAACTCCATTACTGTATTACTATTATTTTAGCAACATCTGTATCTTTAGCATTATTCACTCCATGTTTTTCTTAAAATCAACATTTTTAACATTAATCAACATAAACATCCTCCTATGCACCATTATCATGGAAAGAAAAGAGCGTTTTTAATAAGTTAATTTTATGGTTTTTAAAATTTTAACTATTGAAGTAAAAATGTTCAGGCACATACGCGGTGTAACTCAAATGGAGGCAACTTCTCACACATCCCTCCCACTGAGATGAGGTCCATGTCCACTCCCTTGAACTTGGGCTTGTTAGTCACTCCCTGACTAGTACACAGACAGGGTGATAGTGAGTTGATTTCTAGATTCAAACATTAAGAAACAGACAGCTTCCATGTTCTTTTTCTTGGAACACTCTCTGAGGCACCTATGAGAAGTTCAACTACCTTAATACTGCCACATCGAGGCTGTTTCATGAAGTTTCACCTAATAACAGACCCTCTTGGCCTCCAAGATGCCAGAAAAGTGAGTGACACTTCTTAGGGGGTCTTTATATTACTAATGTGCCAGCTTCACACCATGAGATTCTCAGAGACATCGCCCAGACCAAATCCATCACCCAGCTAAGCCTTGCCTGAATTCCTAACCCATAAATCACGAGATAATAAGATATTAGTAGTTTGTTCCTCCTAAGTTTGTAATGCAGCAGTAGAGAACAGAGACAATATATTCTTCTAAATGCTATGTCCAGCAATGTGAATACCACACTGTAAGTTACACCCACATATTGAACAAATGATAGTAAAAGTAACGAGCTCATAAAATCTGGAAACTACACCCTAATTGCTGGCATAGAGAAGCAATTCACTCATGACAACCTGATCTGGGGGAACACAATTGTTGTCCTCATTGTCATTTACATATTGATGACCTCACTGATTTATAGTGGTCCATTTGGAAGGTAGTTTGTGGAAACAATAATTAAAGTAGCAAAATGAAGAAAAGAGCAGTCTGTGGGGTCTTAATGTACTCTCAAGGCATCTATCATCCTCTTATTGTAACTGTTTGGAACACATCTTCAATTGCCAAGGAGGGCAGCCCGTCTGCAAATGAGTGGTTTTTAAGCTAACTGCAGCTTTTAGGATTGCGGCTTCCTAGCAGGGAATACAATTATTTACTTATTTATTTTTCACAAAAACACTCACAGAGAAGTAATTACACTAAAGACTTGCCAATCATCTCTGGGAAACTTAAGATGGTATTTAAAAAATTAAATCTATCAACTCTACTATACTTGTTTTAAAATAACTTAAGTTTATTAGGCAAACACTGGTTGAAAATGCAGGAGGCTCCATCAGAAGCACATTACGGGTGCCTTTATAGTCAATCATATATATACACTTAATACATGCCTTTAAACACAATTGCACTTAGACTAGTCTGCTCTCAAGTGGGAGATGATGGTGTGTTTCAACAGCTAGACATGCATATCCAAATATTTCTGTGTGGATTTGAGGAACCCAATTTGTGTCTTTTGTTTTTATTTTAGTGCCATTCAAGCATTGTGAATAGACTTTAATTCATAGTCCCTTTGGCAGTGTGAGCAATGTGAATTTTACTTTATGTAGGAAGAATTTTGTTAAGTGTTAACTTGCAAAGATTGCCAAATATAGACCCTGACGATCCAGTCACCAGCTCTTGCTTTCTCCCTGGTTGTTTCATAGGTTCACAGCGAGACTTTAAAATTTTAAGATCAGTCACATCACAATGTCTACAATTGGCTTTTCTTCTTAGCAACAAATCATTGCCATTTTCTGTATCTTACATGGGACTTTACAGCTTGTTTTTTATGTCTGTGTAGTTCAGCAGCTCTGTCATAATTTATACAGGATGGTAAGTCTTTAGGAAATACAAAATTACCACTGTGTTAAACCTCATCAAAGTAAAGATACTGCTGGGGCCTACATTGCCACAACTTGAAAACAACCATCCCATTAGAGTTGCTAATAAAACTGAAAATACCAAGAATGCCTAAAGTCGGTGAAACGCAAGATGCTTCATTTCAAAATACTATACACTGAGACAAGGACTGGGCAAGAACTCCTGTTGTGCCTTTTGTCAATACTTAGGCACAGAAAACAAAACAAAACAAACAAACAAACAAACAAAAAACCCAACCAAACCAAACAAAATGAAACAAACAAACAAACAAAAAAACCAGACAGAATTAAGAATGGCTGGCTGGCTAGACAGGGCTGGGCGAAAACACTGACAGACCATTAAAATCCACAAGGGCCCCAGCATTCTCCCTTCTGGTACTAGTTTACATTGTGGGTGCCAAACCATTCCTGTTGATTACTGGCATATAAAAATCCCAGCTGATCTTCGTTTCCTTTCTGATGTCCTCTGGCAGACCCTCTGTGGGAAGGCCAAGTGCTTTCCAAGTAGGTTCTTTCAAGTGTAATCCAGATGGAATAATAAAGTTGTGAATAATTTTCAGACCACTCTAAAATAGACTCTTAGATATCAGCTCTCCCCTATCTCTAGTGAGAGCAGAAGGGAATCTAAATGAGCAAGAAGAGTTTGGCAATTTGAAAAGAAATTCAAGAAAAATTTTATGTATCTTCTGTATACGAGCCCAGAATGAAAGTCCCCATTTTTATCTAAATCGTTTGCCTGTACCTCAAATGAAGGCCATTGTTTCCCCGTCATTCTGGGTTAGACAGCATGTGCATTATAGGTCATAATAATAGAATGGAATACTTTTCAGAATCATCTGTTCTTCTCTCCTTTGTGGCCATGTCAATCATGGCAGCCCAATCCTTCTAGAGCCATTACCTGTCTTTTTCCATAGGAAGAGGACAGAATCAAAGATGCAAGCACAGAAGTACAAAGAGAAAGCCGATTTGATTATCCGACAGCTCAGCAGCCATCTCTGTGAACGCTGAACACAATTCTCTAGCTGCCAGAGGTGAGGCGATGAGGGACAACCAGAACTTACTTTCCTAAGGCAAAGCATTCCAGCTTGACTGTTGTTCCTTTCTCAGCTGGGACTGTTTCTGGAAACTGCACTTCTATTTTGGGCTCATATTCACCCATCACCCCTGTGAACAGACAAAGACACCAAGTCTCAAAGGTTCTGTCAAGATGTTCATGAGTGTTTTCTGTCAACACAAAATACTACTAGACACTGATAGGTGTACACTTAATTCCTTCATCTGAAACAGGCTCTGCTGGGACACCATGTGACCCCAGCTCTCCCTCCAGTTTCTTTGAGAGTAAAATTCCTATCACAGCATTTGTGCCACCTGCAGAAGATTAGTCTCCATGCTTCTCAGAAGGACTCTGTGAAGGTCGCTTGGGGTGGGGGAAGAAAAAAGAATTGATATATTCCTAGTCAGTAGGAATGCCACTCCCTTGAAAATACACTGCACAAAACATATAACTATTTATAAGCACTTTAAAAAATACATTCTTTACGGTGCCCACAAAGTGATTTCTCAGAGTCATTCTCTGGCCACAATATTTATTCATATCTGAGGCCAATCTGAAGCCTGTATTCCATGTTGTCAACACATAACACATGGTTAGCACCTACAGTAGGCAAGTTTTCCATGTGTTTGTCCCCCATATCTTTAAAAATGACTGTGTGATGACAGTCACAGTAAAAGTCCGACAGACTAAATCTATGTTTTATGACTAAAAACCATATCATTTATTTCCTATCAATACTATCTTGACTCATTAGTTAAGGCTGCAACCAGTTGGTTTCTATTTGATCTCTGGACATCTCTATGATTATTGACTCAACAGTACTGATGAAGAGTTTGGGGTTACCAGGTTTATTGCAAATCAAATGGTCATTGCACTTCATCTTTCATTTAGGCTCCCTGTAGTCACAGCACAGAGAAATGAAAGGTTTCAGAAGAAAAGAGTAACAAGGAACGAACAGGCACAGGTGCAGTAACAAAGACAGCTGATTTCATTCAGCTTACAAACACTTTTTACATGCTGGTTCCCAAACTGAGAGGCACTGCAAGGATCTAATCAGTCCAGAAAAAAAGCAACTCAGTGCTATGAGTTACATTCATACAGTGCTGCTGGGTTTACCATGAGGACTGTTGTGGAAGGATGAACTTGAATACAGTTCTGCTGTTGCTATTTGGCTTTATTTTCTTTTCCTAAACTAACAGGGAAGACTATTTTTTAGAAGGGGCTTTGAGATAATTTTCCCGTGTTCTGAAAAAGAACGTTTTTGGAACACACACACACACACACACACACACACTTATATTACACACACACACACACACACAGATATATATATATATATATATATCACACACACACACACATATATATATATATATATATATATGTGTGTGTGTGTGAGTGTTTTGCCTGCATTCATGTGAGTTGACAGGGTGTGTGGTGTTTAAGGAGGTGAGTAGATGCTATTGCATCTCCTGGAACTAGAGTTACAGATGGTGATGAGCCACTACGTACGTGCTGGAAACTGAAACTTGGTGCTCTGCAAAAATAAGTGCTTTTAACTGCTTAGCCATCTCTGCTTCCAGGGTCATTAGGTTTGATGTCCCCAAATACACACTTCAGGGGAGATCACAGTTAAGGCCTTTTAGGGCAAGGGATCGAGCCAACGCTTAGTCCTCAAAAGGCGGCTATTGGTAGCCATCTTTTCTTTTACAAGGGAGGCTGTAATCTCAAGGGGGTTAACATTGTTTTCAGTCCCATCAAGATCTAGTTAATGGTCAAAGTTAAAACTCGAGGCTTGAATTTTCACCGTTTACTATGACCTTTCTCCACTGCAGTATATAAAACCATCAAAGTAAATTAAAATACACCAAAGCCATGTTTGACTTGTTCGCAAACAAAGCTATCCACCTCCCCTCCCCATTTTTGTCAAGTTTCTGCTATAGTTCCTCTTGCACCTCCATTTGATTGCTTCCCTTTGAGCATTTGCACAAAGCTGACTGGGGAATGGTGTGGTATATACTAACATCAGCATTCACACACAGCTGCTGAACTTGCTAACAAACCTTCTGTACGGTTGAATCATCATCCCATAAATATCAGTAGTATGACTCGGAGTGCAGTGAGCAAGTTAACACCTTTTAGTGCTGTGCATGTGGCTGTATACTCTGAGATTGGTGTTAATTGAAAAAAAAAAAGAGTTGCCTTAAGAGGAGGAGGTCTTTGTCTTCCCAGGAGATCAAGACAGTTTGCATGGCGATATATCACATGTTGGATGAAGATGAGACAATAAGGTTAAAAATACTAGTGGCAAGGATGTCTTAGAAGGGATTGATTTTTGTTCCTGTCTTATCTTTTTATATTGTCGTTACATGTCCATCATGTTTCTCTAATGAATTTAGAAGATTATATAGTTTATAGTAGGTGCATCTCAGATAACCCTGTTCTGAGCATCAGTGTGGATGGAGACTCAATGTCCAGATTGTTAAATATCTATTTCCCCATCCTAAAAATTCTACCTATTACAGTGTGGATTTGGAGTCCCCTTTTGTAAATTGTTACATCGAATTACTCTTCCACTTCTCTTAATGTCCTGCTCTCTAGTTCATTGTAGTTTGTGAATGACTGGAAAGAAGCAATATTCCTTCTGCTTCATACTGCTTCCATAGTACTTAAAAAATAAACATTTTAAGATATAACTTGCATATAAACAATTTACTGATTTTAAGGGCACATTTCAATGACTTTTATCACATTTGTTTAGACATACCACTGTCACCACACTCTGGTTTCTGAGCATTTTCAATATCCAAATAATATCTGTGATGGCTGTTTATCATTAATTTCCAGCCCCAACATAGCACAGTGCAATCTGTAGCAACCTCTGATCTGCTTTTGGCACATCTACCTGTTCTGGGAATTTCACAGCAATGGAATGTATATCTGCATCCTTTGAAACATTTTTATTTCTTTTTATTTATATGAATGTTTGCCTTCATATAGTATGTATGTGTACCACATGTATGTCTTGTTCCTTTGGAGGTCAGAAGAAGGGACCAGATCCTCTAGAAATAGAATTCCTGGCAGTTGTGAGCTGCCATTCCTGGCAGTTGTGAGCTGCCATGTAGGTTCTGGGTACTGAACCTGAGTCCTCTGTGAAAGCAGCCAATGCTCTTAACTGTCTGCCTTGCTCTAGTCTCCCATCAGTGTCATCCCCATCTGCCTTTTATAGGGCATGCTTACCCTATAGGCCCATGCTAAAGCACACCAACATTCTGTTTGGCCTGTTGCAAAGCAGGATGGTACTATAGGCACATCCCACAAATTTTACTTGTAAGATGAAAATTTGCATTAGTTTCATAGTGGTCCTATGAAAAAGAGCTACAAGCCAAACAGCTAAAAGGAACATAGTTTTGGATCTGTGGACAGGTCTGAGTTCAAAGACTCTGGGTATATACCCTTGCTTCTTCCCACATTCTGAGGGTAGCTCTTAGTCTGCAGTTACATCATTCAGATTCCTGTGTCTGTTTGCAAATGATCCTTTCTCTGTATCTTCTCTGTGAATGGAGAGATACATTGCACTCTCTGTGAATGGAGAGAGCCTCTTCCATTGCAGGATGACCTCATTTTAATTATCTGTACTTAACAATGACCCAAATTCTTATAAAGCCCCACTTTGAGGGTGGAGGTGGAAAGAGGCAGGATGCAACATACTGCAATACTGGCTGATGAGCATTTGGGCACCTGCCCATATTCAGCTATTGCCAATGATGCTTCAATGAGCCACAGTAAGCTTTGTGTGGGCATACATTCATTTGGCTGTGTTCTCTGTGACATTTATATACATGACTCTTTGCTGATTTATGTCTAACTTCAAATGATGCAGCCTCAAAGAAGTGTTTTCTAGTCACCCTCTCTAAACTCTTCATTTCTGCCAGCATTTCCTGTCCTTCACGCTACTTAGCACAATGTTAAGACTCACTTGTTTATGTGTTTAGTAGCTTTCAACTAGATGAGAAAACATACCAAGTGACGTATCTGTGCTTTTTCATACTTGTATTCCTATCTTAGATTACCAATCTCTTAATAGATATTTTGTAAATAACTATGGGCATAAAATGTCATAAAAACTCCAGGGAACCTCTCAACAGTGTGACTGTTTCCTATCATCTTTATAGACAGTTATAAACAAGGTGTTTTCCCCATTGTACATTGTATCTTGAGGAATGAAAATTTACTTTTTTCTCCATGTCATCCACAAATCCTAGCTCAGCAGCAAGAATATGAAAAAGTGAGACGAACAGGAATGTGTGGCAAGGAGGGAAATATAGGCGTCATGGAGGCATTTTAATAGGGCCTGCCTGTAACAGCTAGTGAGGGACACATGCTGTTTTCCAGTCATGAGAGTCATTTACTACATATGCTTGTGGTTTTCATTTACTAATATGAACTGTATAGTTTGGTTTTCTGGTCATATGGGAGTAGTTTCTTGGTAGCTAGAATGATCCATATTTATTGCTATATAAATACAAACAAAGAGTTATTAGTAAGAACAGATTGATCTGAATATGTAGCAGTAGTTACAGTACATAAAGATGTTTTTCCTTGCTGCTAATAGGAATGTTAGTGCATATAGGGAGTAACCTTGTTGTATCACATGAATAAGGGAAGCATTTTCTTCAGCTATATTGTGAATAATATTTTTGGGAACACCCGTGGAAAGTGCTCCATCGAATATTGACTACATCTGATACAGGCTGTATTTTATTTGGCTATTTCTCTTATTCTAACTATTTTGGCCTTTACTTTTTAAATTAAATGTCAAATCTGTCGCCTTTCTGTTTTGGGGGAAAACAAAAGGCTGTTTAAAACAGAGACACATCTTATTAGGTCATTTCTCTGATCACCTGGACACATTTGAACTTAATTGGTTCACAGATGGTCTGTTGGCTTACAGAGCAAGGCCATTGTCAGAATTACTCCTGAACCCTTCTTCCATATCCTCAAAGGTGGGAGATACTAAAGTTTAGGTATTGCTCCTTAACCAAGATGAGCTAGAGAGAATGCATGCAATGCACCCTGGTTCAACCAGAAAACATAATCTCTGCCACACCTTTCTTCCATATACATTAAATGACTTGCTCATTCCATCCAATTGTAAAAAGACATAGTTTCCTCTATATATGAAGCTGATAAAAAAGTCTTGGCTTATGAAAATACAGCTGCAATTTGGAACTAGAGATCCACCAAAATAGTTGTAAGAGTTACATAAAGCACCTGAAATTCTCAATGTCAATGTTTTCAAAAGGAAAGGTCTTTGCTCTGCTTTTGTTACAGTAGAACTTAATAAATATTAACATCAATCATACACTATTCAGTATGCCTGGCAAATGGGGCTGGAGCTCACTGTTTCCACTGTCCTGATTTCTGTTTTTTACAATTTTTACAAGGCTACTGGGTTTTGGTACGTTGCCTGGTGATATTGCATACTTAAACAATGATGAATTGCTTACTGTGTAAGTAAAAGCTGATTTCACAAGGAAACCTGGCTAGAGGTTTCTGGATGTTTATTCACAAGCAGTAATTCATTCTGTGATTGAGATCACCCAGAAGGGCTTGAATTTCTAATTTACAGAGCAGAATGAAAGCCAGAGGATGAGGAGTGGCGCCTCCAAGTGGCTTCCAGGTGATGCTGCTGATGGCTTGATGACAACACCTTGAGTGTTGTCCTAATTCTGTTCTAATTCTGAGCCTGAACAAGATGGCTGACCTGACATTAATAAACCTGTCCTATGAGCAGGCCATGATGGGAGATACTAGGAATGGAGTTCTACTGACAATGCAATGGAAAGCCACAACTTTGCTGATGATCTTATGGGTGGGGGTTGCCCCATATTTAAAACCTAGACACTTATTAAGGGTTGGTGCCCACTTCTCTAAGAACACAGAATTAAGGAAATAGATATAAATTTATAGAATATGAGAGTGAAATCAGCCACATGCTGCTCTTGTTTAAGTACAATTTGCAGAGCACTGTGCTGCCAGAAGGAAGACAGTTTGCAAAACTGTGCACCAAAAAATTTTTGCCAACGGCTGGCCTGATTTATTTGGAATCTGTGCTTGCTAAATTAAACCACGGATGGAACGAACATTTACTAACTTCCACTGAGTAGGATTTTCTACTGAAAAAATAAATTGCCAAAATTGTTTTGGAAAAAGTTTCTGCATTGACTTTCTTGAAAAAAGAAGTCACTTGGGGTGCATTCTATTAACCTAAAATATTTGAAAATATCTGATTAGTCATACAAGTTCACTTGACTTAGTTTGCCATTGTGGCCTTAAAAGAAAAGTATCACTTTTTTCTGAGCATGAAGGAAAACCTGATGAAATTCTGAGGATCAGTCATGGTTTATTTCTGTTACTGAGATAAAGCCTGTGACCAAAAGCGACTTAGAGAGGAAATGGTTTATTTGGCTTATACATCCCCATCACAGCTCATCACTGAGAGAAGTCAGGGCAGTAACTCAAGCAGAAACAGAGGCAGGAACCATGAAGAACACTTCTTACTGGCTTGCTTTCCATAGTGTGCTCAGCCTGCATTCTTATGTGGATGGTGCCCAGGGATGGCACCATCCACAGTGGCCTGGACATCAACAGTCATTAATCCAGAAATGCCCCACACACATACCCATACCTGATGGACTCCACTCCAACTGAGGTGTCTTCTTTCCAGGTAACTCTAGTTTGTGTCAAGGTGACAAAAAATAATCACCAGAGGATCTCATTACCCACAGCCCAGTAAAACAATGCTTCTAAATTGAGTGTCTAAATGTGAATCTCCTCACTGCTAGAGAAAGGTCAGGTAGTGTATATTATGTGTTTTACTATCAGGATCTTGGAATTCATGAGAAATGAAAATTAATGCATTATTTGCCTTAAATAACATCTTATTTCCTCCCTTTCTTTTCAATAATTAAGGTGCAGAGAGAACTTTTTGTAGAACTTTTTGTACTAATACAAAGACAGTGATCATGTATCCCTGATTGGCCAGGAGAGCATCTGCTTACATGAATGCCTGAGGTATGAACAATTTATTACAGGATACTGAGCTATTTATCTCTTTTGAGAATACTTATACATACTAAATGGTCTTTGTGTTTAATTAATTCTCTCTCTGTATGCACTGACACTAATTAAAGTCAGTAGAGGCACTATTTGATACACAGTGTTTTGATAGTTCTTTTGATAGTTAATGACAGCATCATACTCTTAGAAGTTAAAGAAACTTTATTTTTATGAAAGGTCAAAGAGCACAGGATGCATTTTGACCTTGTGGATAGAAGGTCTAAACTTTCTCACTGTACTTTGCAAACAACCATGGACAAATGTCTACCAATAGGCAGGTGAGTACATGCCAATAAAATTTTATTATTAAAAACAGGTGGTGGGCCCAGGGGCCATAACGGGCAGACCCTAAGCATTGAGAACATGGAGAAGATGATGACATTTGAAAGAACAATGTAATCAATAAACTGTTAGAATTGTTATTTATTGAAGCAGGCCATAGACATCGCTTGCCTGCAAGGAGTTTGTCAACACTAAGTATCTTCTGTTGGGAACTCTTTCCTCATTTCTGTTGCACAGCATTTCCTGGAATGGATTTGTAACACCATGCAAGTATCCCTCAGACCCAAGCTGTCAATCTATATACAATTTCATCATCCCATTCACGATTCAGTGGATTTGGCATATCACTGAAAGTAAATCTGTTGTAACTTTGCACTCTCATGCAATATAGCTTCACTCTTGATTCGCATTCCCACTAGACATCTTAACTATGTCATTTCTGAATACAGAAAAACTTCCATATTCTTACCAGAAAGCTTACAAAGTTTTTTCTCAATATTTATTGGTTAAATGTATGATTAAGACATTGGAGCCAGCAAGATGGCACAGTTAATAAAAGCCTAAATGATGGAGTGAAAGAACTGATTTCTGAAAGTTGTTCTGTAATCTCTACACCTTAAGCCCAATAAATAAACAACTAAATAAAATAATTTGCTCAGGCCCACTCAATTCTAGGCAGCACATACACCTCACATACTTTATTTTATCCCCAGCTTCTCCATTATTCTATTGTTGAGAATCCAATTTTATAATCCCAATAAACTATAAAGCTAGACCCGTGGCTAGTTTTGAGTTCTCTAATATTCCCATGGCCTGAATATTGGCTCTTTTGACTTCATAGTATACTTCCCACCATGAATCCTGAACAGATGCCTCCTAACTGACTAGCCAAATGACCATCCAAGACCTTTGGCCCCTTGGACTTGAAATGGAATTGGCTGAAATAGAGGTCTAAAGATGACTGCCAAGTTCCTAAGCTTGTCAAACCTTCAGAATATCCACAGCCATTAAGACTCTATTAAATCAGATTAGCTATGGCAGCTTAGAGAAACATCTCATATCCTTTAGTCATTTAGATGTTCTCATCAAACATGTTTTACGCCCACAGATCCTTAACTGTGATGTTGTTAGAAAATTAAAAACAAGACATGATTGCTGTGACAAAGCTGCATGAAAGTTGCAATTAAAAGTGAGACTTAAATAAAGCAGAGGATTTTGGGGAGAAATACTTAAATAAATAATACAAAACCACATTTTAATGGAGGGTATTACCTTTACCTATTGTCTAGATGGTGTGGTATCAATAAAAGACTGGAAGTAGGTCAAGTACACATTGAAAGAAACACTCTGTCTATTTTAAAAGTCCAAGTCCTAGGTAAATTAAGTGGCTCATACATAAAGCTAATTTATTCATAAAGACCAATAGTGTTTTTAGGGCCCCCATGAGACTCTACTGCAAGTTGAAGAAACATTAGGGACACTTACTGTGTGCAGTTAACAAGATCATAATGGAGGAAACATGATACAGTGGTAATGATTTCCAAAGACCACTCCTTTTGCATTATTTATTTATTATTTTGATATTTGCTTTGACAAAATTTGGGAATTATGGAATGGACTGAGTTCTTTTGTGGCACACGTTTTAATGTTGATAGAGATGGGGGTTCATTCCATGGTCTGTGTGTAATGAAGATGAATGTACTTGCTACCTCCGGGTTTGTATTTGAAAGAAATCTGACCCAGTGAGGAACTGTAGAGTGTATTATGTGACCTGATCTTTGCAATTTTGAGATCGAAGCAAACTGAAAAGCTGTGCTGAGAATTCCCAAAATGACAAGAAAGAATCTTAGAGATAATTTAACATAAATTGCTCATTCACTTAGCAAAGAAAACTAAGGACCAGAGAAATGAGATCGTCATTTCATATTAATTGGAAGTTGATCTCCTATTGTACTGCACAATCCCACCACCTTTTCCTTCTGTCATATGTTCAGAACACTGATTTTTGTCCACTTTGGGAGTTCTCTGAATCTAGGAGATGCTGAGATCATCTCTGGCCTTTCTGCTTAAAGTGTGATTTAAGTTAGGAACATTAAATGCTTCAACACTGAGTCTGATCAATGTTTGCATGGCCGAATAAGTTAGGTAAAGAGGGGAGGACTTGGGAAAACATGGTTATGAATTTCACTTACACTCTTGAAACATAAATGTACACTTTCAATATTTTTAAAATTTAAATTGTTCTGTTTCAAGAATTTCTAACATGAATATTATATGTCCACTATTTCCACCCCCCCTTCCCTTCCAAGTCCTCCTGTTCCACCCATTCCCTCTTAAATTCATGATTTCTTCTTTTTCAATTATTAATAGGTTTTGGGTTGACACTTTGGGATTCAATAACCTACAAGGAAAAATCTAGGGGCAATGTCTTTTAATAGTTTAAGTTTATGCTGAAGTATAAGCATTCAAAAAGCAAATTTCATGTAAAGACACACAGACATTGTACATATATGTATGTATGCATATTCCTGAGATGTAAATAAGCACAAGGATTAATGAAAGAAAAATAATCAGAAAATTTCTAATGATAAATTTGTTATTCTCTATTTCTTGGCATTCCTTATGCATAAAGTTAGTTCTAAATAGGGAAAATAGTTTAAAATATTTAACAACCAGTGTTTAAAACAAGGGCTCATCAGTCAGGACCAGGTTGAAGTCATCTTGCTCATCAGTTATCTTGGTTCTAGTGAGCAAAAGAAAACTTTCAAGACAATCTCTTTCCAGTCTCAAGGAGCATAGATAAAGGGACAAGTCCAGACAAGTCCTCTTGACACTCAGTTAGATGCTCATGTGAGTGATGTACTCCAGCATCCTTACAGACTTCCTCATTTCCCAATTGCTCATTTCTTTGTTAATTCTTTTTGTCATGAGAGTTCAGGGAGAGAGGAGGATAATGGCTAAGAATATAGGAAGTAGCCATTCAGGTCATCATCAAATTCTACTATCTCTAATATATATTTTTATATTAATCTGTTACTTTTTATGGAAAATTCAGACAAACTTGAGACCTGTGCAGAAAGTATATAATACTCCAAGCTCACTGTTATTAATGGCCAGCATTAGGGCTAGTATTGATCAGCAGACTACTGTACAGCCTGTTGTAATAGCTCAGACACACTTTATATAATTAAAATCTTTTCCTTTCAGGATACCTAGGTAACAGGCACATGATGCCAAATAACAACTTCCCTTATTTTTCATAGCAATTAAAATATGTAGAAAAACAGTTACAAACTCTGAAACAAAAGTCTACCATCTCTCTCTCTCTCTCTATATATATATATATATATACATATATATATATGTATATATATATATATGAAGAGAATACTGTAGAAAAGGCTTTGGTTGCTTGGAAGAATCCCAAATTCAAAAATAAAAAGTCGTTAAAAAAGAAGAAAAGAAAGAGAGAGAGCAAGAAAGAAAGACAGAAAGAAAGAAAATGAAAAGAAAGCATGGGACTCCAGAGGCCAGAACAGCTTTTCCTGAAGCTCAGCTAAACAGAGTGGAATAGGGGCCAAGAGTCTGTCTGATAATGCCCTGCCCCACTTCTCAGCTTCTCACCAACCCCTTCCCCCCAGATCAAAGATGTAATATTTGTTTATCTTTAAATGCGGTCTGGGCTCATCTGTATGTGGTTGTGTTCATGGTGCTCGAGTGTGCAGGTACACGGGGAGGCCAGTAGAGGGAGTCCCTTCCCCAGGAGCAATGTTGGAGATGGTTGGGAAGCTGCTCAACATGGGTGCAGAGATCCAAATGTCAGTCCTCTAAAAAGAACAATATACACTCTTTACTGTCCAAATTTCAAAATAGTATACCAAGAGATAAATACTGGGAGTGTAACCTTGTTAATTAGCACTTTGAAAACACAATTCCACCTATATTCTACAAACAAAAGTCTTTTCTGCATATTACTATAATTTTATTAAAATAGTTATGAGCATATTTTAGGTAAGTTTTTGATGCATACTTTAATTACAGCAATGTTAAATCACTTAAAATGCATCTTAATACATCAAGCATCTCTCATTAACTGATATGTTAATTTTATTGAAGAGTAAACAAAGCCAGTGAGGTTACACTGAACTTTCCCTGTGTAAATAGCCAGTAACTGGTGGGTCTTGATTCTACCCAGAGAGCCTCTCCTCCATCTTTCTGGCTTATTTCCTTACCAAAAATAGGAAAAGGATGAGGGTAGCTGGAGGAATGCATTCTGTGAAGGCCTGGATTAAGGGAAGAGGCAGTACAGAAGACCTGTGGGATAATGAGCTAGGGGCATGCAGTAAATGCAGTGAGATGGATGAGGATGCGGGACACCACATCCGATTCCTGTCAATGCCTGAGCCATGATTCACGGTTCCCTTTTTATGACGCTCTGGTGACCTTTTGGACTGGGAACAGTGAGTCTAAAATTGCCTTCCTGGAACTCAAAGATATGACTTGCATAGTAGGGAAATCTCGTTTAGATACATCTGTTCACAGCGATACAAAGGACCAGTTGTGGCAATTGATTGAGCCGAGGCTTGAACTTCCTCTGCCTTACTTGTTACATTTCTGAGTCAGAAAGAGGGTGTGAAATTTTGAGTGTGTTTTGGTGATCAAAACGACTGTACCAATTCCACACTCCTTGCATGTATCAGCCTAACATAGCAACTAAATACCAGCTCCTGTAGCATGATAATTCTGATTTTATTTTTTACCTCTCACATAATAGACTTAATAAGGATGCCATCTTAATTCTGCACTCTCCTTTTGATTTTTATCTCGCCTCTTCTCTTACCTTCAGACAGGAGCTAATTAAATAACCTGTTTTGTGCTTAGTAATTGAACTTCATATCCATTTTATGTACTTCAGTCTTAATGAGAAAGATATTATAAATTTTACCATGCAACTCTCATGCAAATTAAAAATGAATGGGCATTAATTGCTGAAGAATGAGGTGTTTAACTTGTTAATTCTGTGATAAAATATTCTAATACAAAGCATTGGCCATTTCTATGAAGACCAAGTAGATAATAAATTTAGAAATAAATCTAAACCGCACTAAAAGCCAAGTTTCTGCCAGCTTATGGTATGCATGATGATACTGGACTTTCTGCGTTCCTAATTTTGGCTCCCACTATCAAAGGCAACAGTTTTCTGTGATGTTTGCCTTCAGCTATATCTTGTTGTATCCAAGTCAGTATTGCATTATATCCATGACTTGTCAAACTAAGGCAGGTAATTCCTTTGGTTAGCTATTTTGGCATACATACATTTTGTTTAGGAATCCCAGAAAGAGTCTGTGTTTAAAAGGATCTTGTACAAAATGCCACTGCAGAAAAAAAATTTTTTTTGTTTGTTTCTAGATAGGTGGCAATTGTGCTTTTTGACAGACACAGCAGGTACTTTGTTGGACATTATTTTTTAAACTGGGTCTCATGTAGCTCACACTGTCTTTACACTCACAAAATAGTTGAGGACAATCTTATACACCTGACCCCTCCCTCCACTTCCCAAGTGTAGGGATTTCATACGTACGGTAGTACATGACCAAACCCAGGTTCATGCAATACTAGGGATTGAACCTGGGAGCTTTTGTGCATGCTAGGCAGGAAGTGTTTCAGCTGGGCCTGAGAGACATCTTTGATCCATCTTGCCTACTTTTTAAACTGATGACTGTTTGGTTTTCTGAGCACACGCACATAATAATTAAACAGTAATCCACCATAGTAATTTGATTTTTGTTGTACTGAAGTTGGATGCTGGTGTTCAGTATAGGGTCTGGTGAGGGTTGTAGAGTCTTTTCTTGAGTAGAGTGAAGATAAAGTTAGTGACAAACATATATATGAGATGAATATTATGACAGAGAAATCAACCAAAACAATAGACAATTCTTTTGAGATAGGGTTTGTCTGTTTAGCAGCCCTAGATGTCCTGGAACTAGCTCTGTAGACCAGGCTAGCCTTGAACACACAGAGATCTACCTGCCTTTCCGTCCTGAGTGCTGGAGGTCCATCACCACCACCCAGACTGGCACTTCTTTCTGTTGCCAACAAAAAATCATGTGTCTGTCAGACCCTCTGAACATGGGTCTCTGTTGGAATGCCTGGGCAGTCTAAGGGACCTCTGACAGTGGAACCAGGATGTATCCCTGGTGCATGAAAGCACTTTGGGAGCACATTCCCCATGGAGGGATACTCCCCTAACCTAGAGGCAGGAGGGATGGCCTAGTCCCTATTCCAAATGACTTGACAGATTTAGATGACCCTCCTGGAAGGCATCACTCTACATGTGGAGTGGGGATGGGTGGGATGGAAGGGTGGGAGAGAGGTAGGGAGGGAGGGAAAGGGAACTAGGATCAATATGTAAAATAAGAGAAATAAAATAAAAAAATAGGAAAAAAAGTCATGTGTCTGCCTTTGTGAATAATATGTAAAATAGGATTGTCAACTTTTTCTTTGCAAATCTTCTTGCTAAACCATTTCAATTATTTCAACAAAGAGCTATCTTATATAGTCTCAGTTGCTAAGCCAGAAAGGCATGCATTCTTTTTGGTTTTCATATGTCTACTCCCTTATGTGCAGTGTATTGTTAGATTCTGACACTTTTCCCTGAAAACAATACCTCAGATCCATTTCTCTCCTCAGCTATTCTCCTTACCCAGTGTCATAGTTTAAATGTATCTGGTCCCCACAAGATCACAGGGAATGGCACTATTTGGAACTGTGGCTTTTTTGGAGTAGGCATGATATTGTTGGAGGAAGTGTGTCACTGTGGGAGTGGGCTTTGATGCATCTTATGCTCAAGATACCACCTAGTGTCACATTTCTTTCTGTTGTCTTCTGATCAAGATGTAGCCAGCACCATGTCTGCCGGCATGCTACCATGTTCCTCACCATGGTAATAATGGACTGAACCTCTGAAACTGTAAGAGAGTCACCACCATTGAAATGTTTTCCCTTATGACAATTTCCCTGGTCATGGTGTCTCTTTACAGCAATAGAAACCCTAACTAAGTCACCCAGGTTACTTCCACTCCTTAGGTGAACGTTGCAAGTTTCTGAGCACCTATGTGGTTTCTCTCCCACTTCCTGTAAATTATTTTTTCACCTGGAAAGCAATCAAACAGTCTCTCTGAAATCATCAGTCACTTCCATGTATACAAACCCCTAAGGGCTTTTCTCGCTGGTCACCACAACTGGCACCTGACCCTTAAACTCCAAACCCCTCTCTGATTAGTAAGTGCAAACCACATTTACTTTCTTCTTATATCCAGAAGAGGTAAACGTTTTTCTTGGCTTTCTCTCTCTACCTCAGGACCATTGAACATGATGACAGCTCAGCCTGGACTATTCCTCTTCCTTATCCTCTCAAGACTCACTTCTTATCATTCCAACTACAGCCCCATGTCCATCTTCAGACACGAGGATTTCCATGGCAACCCTTTCTACAGCAGACAGCCACCCCACAGAGCTTCCATTTTTCATATTGTTTTATGTTTACTCTAAAAAAACAAACTAAAATTTTTTCCCTTTGCCTTGCTTGCCTCTTGTCATACTGTCCAGGAGAATATTAGAAGCATTAAATAAGGGCCTGTTGTACTGCTTACTGGAACACAGAAACAAGATTGCCGCACAGCAAGTGCTAAATAAATGCAAGTTAAATGTATCATTAGACAAAGTGTTTGAAAACTAAACTATTCATTAAAAATTTCCATTAATTTGTAAGATTTTAGGTGGCAATATAAATCCTAATTTTCATATTATAGAATTATATTCCCTCTATATTATTTTGTTAGGAATAAGCACTTGTGACAATTTCCTGCTTATTTTTGAAGTATAGAAGCCCTTTACCATAAAAAATTCCAGTGTGGTCTCTATTGTGAGAATGTTCAGACCATCTCTAAACAGCTAAGTTTTGACTCTTAATACCCTTATCTGAAAACCTCAAGTTCAAACCCACTTGGGAAGGAGTTCACTAGTAATGTAGAGAGACAGAACACACTGGGTGCATAGCTCAGCAACAGGGCACTTGCCTAGCATGTGCCAGGACCTGAGTTCAATCCCTGACATTAGAAAATAGATGGATGGATAGAAATTTGGGAAATAAAGGCCTCTTTTTGTCTTTTCTTATATGACTTAAGGGAAGAGCTTGTGTGGGATGGTAGGAAGAAACAGGGTGAACATTTAAAATAAGGCTCTATAGTCAGAAGATCAAATCCTATGTTGGAATCCCATTCCTGTGGCTTTTGAATTTGTTGTTTAACACATCTGAGTCCCAGTTTCCTCACCTGTGAAGTGGATACTCTATGTAAAATCTAGCATATAGTAAGGGATAAACAAATATTTATTAATACCTTGACTGTATGATATATTCTTGTCCTCTTTTTGAAATATATGTAAGGAGTGGAAGTTTTGTTTTGTTTGTGAATGTAAATCTAAACATTTCAACTATGAATCTTCAAATCATCACATTAGTTCTTTTTTCAGGGATTAATTATTCCTTTGTTTTCATTCTTCCAGTGAATATTTAATGAGTCGTTTCTATTTGATACATTCTATACTAGATAGCAATAAGTAGAATAAGCAAGAGAGTACAGGTAGTACTCTCTTACATGACACGCCCTGGCAAGTGTAGCAGGATAAGGAGTTCATGTGTGTTTGTGTGTGGGGGTGGGGTATAGTAATAGATTTCATTGGCGTTTAATGAGAAGTTTCTTGATGTTGCAAGGATGGAGACAGCAGACCTGTAGAGATGGCTTCCTGGAAAAAAATGAGTATTTCTAAAGAATCAGAAAGACACAGTGTACATCACCTACTAAATCAGTATTTTGGACTAAGAGAAGATTTTAGAAAACAGAATACACACATCTACACACACACACACACACACACACACACACACACACACACACACCCATGGTAGAGTCATGGAACCCATACACCTATAGTGATACAGCCTATGCTGTTCAGACATTTAGATAAGATTCATACATTTTTTTTAAAGTGTTCTCATAATGGGATGGGAAATTAAAACTTTTATCTCAAATGAACTATCCATATTTCTGAATTTCTCTGTGGTAGAAACTATACCTTGACTATTATATAGCTAGATGTTATTTGGACAATTTAAAATCAGTTTTTGGACTCTAAATACTAAATTACACAGAACTGATTAATGAGCTAATTGTTCAACCTTTCATTTCTTATTGTGTGCGTGTGTACAATTTAAGATCCTTTTGTTATTTATATTCACCTAAATTCACATCCTGTCCCTATTGAGATTAGCAATCAGATTTACAACTCGTTTTCCAAAGTGGGTTTGTGAGCTTATTTCTTACACAAGTGGGGAGAAAAAATAATGGATACCTAATATAGAAAGTGTTAAAGTTTAAACTTTTCTTTAAAGCCTTATGTGCCAATAACATATCTTTCCATGCTCCACCGGTGAGCTCCATAAATAGAACTGACAAAATTGTGTAGACAACTCACCATCATTCCTCAGGATTAGTGGTGTGGGTGGCCCCAGGACCTTGTGGTTCGTCACAGTATTGGTAACTACACAGGTGTAGTTTCCAACATCAGATTTTTCTACTTTGGCTATATATAGATTCCCAGTCTCTTGAGAAACAAAGCGGCGGTTATCTTGATAGGAAGGGTATTCATTGAAGATCCAGGCATAGCTCAGCTCTGAAAGTACAAGAATCATCATTGTAAATAAATCTGTTGGCCCTAGAAGTTTGCTGCATTCAGAGTAGAAGTAGTCAAGGTAGAAACTTAGATGGTTGCTCTTCACCCTGGAAATGTAAATGAGAGGCAATCACAAAAGGCTTCCTAATGTCAAAACTAATGTCTTATTTCAAGAGGACTAGAAGATACCATGGAAATAGACTCAGAGAGACCCAGCCTTTAGAAGGCAAATGAATAAGCATGTGTCAAGCACTTTGCAGGAAGTTATAAAGAAATCCAATGTTAAAGACCCAACATACAACCTTGATATAGTCACATGAGATGCTACCATTGACACTATTCAGATTATTATTTTTTAAACAATAATGATCACTATAGTGGGTTGGACTACAGGTTTTCAAAGTACTCTGTGATATTTTGTGCCTTTCATCCCTTTCATTAACTCAGGAGCTTTGAAAAGGGAAAAAAAATAATGAATACACATTCTTAATCCTTAAACAGAGTAATCATTGATATTCAATCCATTGCTTTCCCAACTTCTCTAAGCTTAAATTCTTTTCTTACATAGAAGGTTGATTACTTCTCCAAAATTTTAATAAGATAGTATTTAAATGTTGTTGTTATTACCCACAAAAGACACACTGGTATCTTAATTATTCCACACATAAAAAATATGTCCTTCAAAACATAGTGGAAACAGTTCTATCTACAAAAAGTAAGTGTGGAATAGTAGTCAGAGAAGCATGCTTACAAATATTTGCTCATCCCAAAATGCAGTGGGGCAAATAAATGGAACAGTCTAATCTAGAAATATTCCTTTGACAGTTCTTGGTTTTAATAAGGATTTGATGAACATTTTGTGACTGAACACATGAATACCGCTTTCAATTCAAAGAATCCCAGATGACAAAGAATTTATCTGACTGGCTGCAGTGAGCCATCATGTTCCAAGAACATCAAACTTCTTCAACTCCAGGCACTTCATCCTTCCTCTTTATGAAGTGTGAAGCATAAATGTGTCCAATGCTGAAGTATAACATACTGGGTACTGACCCTGATTAGTTAAGATTACTTTTCTCTTTAAGAATCACTTTGTTGGGGAAGAAAAAAAGAAGATACACAGGGAGCTGCTGGTTATATAAACAATTGGCTGAGTTACTCTATGCCATTATTTCATATGATACTGGTTAAATTCTAAATGCATGAGGGGTCCTTGGCAAATGGCAGAAAGGCCACTTGAGCTTTGTAAATAGAACACTAATTACAGTAGAAGGCATCTTTGCTGTTTAATCCTTCAGTGAATCCCAACTGTAATTGACCTTAACCACTGAATGTGTAACAAGATACATGTTTTGCCTTAATAATCCATTGTTGACATACAAAGGAAGGGTTGTGCAAATTGCTCTCCCTTTATCCCAGAATTTCAGCATTTCCACATGCATTGTTTGGGAGAGCTATAATTATGTTTCTATGAGAAAAGCTAATTGCTCTATACATGTACATGTAATTAGACGTAACCCATGCTAATGTCAAGAGGATACTTGGCATTAAAAACAAGTTCTTCCCAAGGTCATGGAGCAGTTTCTCCTGATATGAAACATTCTGTCCTGGAGAAAAGCTTGTTAAGAATAAGAAAGTACATGAATCTTACAAGGCTCATAAAGTAAACAAACATCTAAGCCTCAGGAAGTTCCTGAAACTCAATATATGTATACGACCCTTCCTCATAGTCATATAAGTAGGAAGACTTCTGAGAAAGAGACTGATATCAAATAATACAAGGCGTTCTGAAGGTAAGGCTTTTCTTAGTTGTCATTCATGTGAGGTAGGCTTTTTACTGACACATCTGCCTTCAAGACATACATGCTCATGTAAGTAAACCCTCACCCATACTTCTGTAACTCACCCCAATCAGGTTAATGTTTTACTAATATAGACTTGGGAGGGGACATAGTTTCTTTGGTCTGTCATTAGCGCTCTGTCTCAGGTAAGTAGAAATTTGTTTACATTTCCAAGAAAAATTACTTATGGATGGAGAGACGGCTCAGCATTTAAGAGCAAACTCCCTCCCCCAATGGACCTGTGTTTAATTTTCAGCACCACAGGACAGAAATCATCCATCAGAAATTCCACCTCCAAGAAATCTGAAGCCCTTTTCTGGCATCCTTAGGTACCAAGAAGACACATGTTACACAGACACACATTCAGGCAAAATACTCCATAAACATGAAAACAAATCTAAAATAAAACCAAAAAGGAAAACTCAGACAACAGCTTGTAAGTTGGCTATTTCAAAAACAAACACAAACAACAAACAAACAAACACACAATAAACAAAAAGCACCCAAACTTTAAGATAGGAAAAGACCAGCTAATACGTCTTGAGGAAACATAATCTAGCAAGGACACCTTCCAATAAGAAAAGATGTATAAAAGTCAGCAAGGCAGATTCCATAATCACAGATCCAGCAAACCCAACTATCTCTGAGGATCCCAGTTTTTTAATATGGGCAACAAGAAGACCATGTATCCTCTAATAAGTTATAAGTAAAATTTAAATATAAGCTAACATGTCCAAAGTCACAAAGTAGGCATTACAAAGTAATTTACCAAGACAAAATTAAATCAATTCACACTTCTCCAAGGAGAGTTTAAATCAAATATATAAAACTAAATTTTGTTGCTTAAGTTATTTTTCTAAAAAACTCTTGTAGTGGCTAGTGGCTGTGAAGTTCTCTGAATTCTGAGGGAGGACTTTAGCAACCAGAAAGCAGCTATTAGAAGAAAGACATATGGTCTGGAATTTTATAATTAGAGGGAAAGTACTGAAGTTGAAATCAGTGTTACATAAGGGAAACCACATAAACTCTCTCATTTTCTATTTTTTCATCAATAAAATGGTGGCAATTTAAACTGGGATATAGGTATATGTACTAATAGTCAGCTTATACAAAAACCATTGAAATGTCTGGGGAGTTGTAGAGATTTGTCTTGTTATCTTGTCTGTCACCAGCTTAATAATTATACAAATAAACTTGTTTGTTTCGTTTGATTCATTCATTATAGCATAACAATAAATGGGTTTATGAGGCTGTTTTCAGACATATTTAACATTATACTCCCTCTTCATTATTGTACTTTTTGAGGACTTTCATATTCTCCCATCTCTCTTTTAGAAATGGATTGAGTGGAGTTTAAGATGTATCTCGGCTGGTAAACAGCTTGTGTAGCATGGGGGAGGGCCAGCATTACATACTACAGATGCAGTAAAGTATACCTGTAATCCCAGCACTCATGAGGTGCAAGCAGAATCAGAAGTTCAAGGATGACATCTACAACAGCACAAGTTCAAGGCCAGCCTTGGATACATGGAACCCTATCCCCCCAAAGAAAAAAATATGTATTCAGCTAACATGCTATCTGATCTATTTGTGAATAAGTTAATTTCCTTAATTTTGCTATATTTATGAGTTAAATGCCTTGGTAATTTTGTTGGAGACACAATCAACTCTAAGCACATACAGCAGCATTTCCTGCCATTTGCTACTTGAATGTGGCTCTCTGTTCTACACTCAACCCCTAATGCAAAATGTCACAGGATCAAGTATGTTACTTGGCAAACATTGTTCTTTCAGGCAATTTTGATAAGTGTGCTGGTTATTTGTTGTTGTTGCTGTTGTTGTTATTTGTCTACTTGATATCATCTGGAGTTATCAGGAAAGATGGAATTGAGAAATGGGCCTCCATTAAATTGGTCTATGGGTATTTCCTTGGTTGATGATAGATATAGGAGATCCCAGCTACTGGGGTTGGCGCCACCTCTGAGAAGGTGGTACTGGGATATATAAGCAAAGCAGGCTGAGACAAACAGGATTCCATGTTCCTCAATGACCTCTGTGTTCCTGCCCTTAATTGGATTGGATTCTGATTGGGATATGTGAACAAATAAACCTTTTCTCCCAAGTTGTTTTTTGTCATGATCTTTACTAGTCTGTTATAAAACAAACTGGGACAATAATCAAATGTCTTCAAAATATTCTAGAGTGTAGTTAGTCATTCCAAAGTATTTGGATTTTACTGTGAAATGACCATCCCCTTCCCCCACATCTAGCTCCTGCATCCCTGGCTTCCATACCCATGATGAACTATATCTTGGATTTATGGGCCAAAATACATCCTACCATCTTTAAGATCTCTTTCTGTCTATCTCTCCTCCCCTCTGTCTCCCCCTCTACATATCTCAATTTGCTGTGTGTGTGTATGTGATTGACACACACCCGTGTGTATACACTTACAGAGATCAGAAGAGGAAACCAGATGTCAAGCTCCTTCTCTGTTCTTATTCCTTTTTAGGTAGGATCTGTCACTGATACTGAAACTAGGCTGGAAGTTTCCAAGTTCCAATGATGATCTCATTTCTCCTCTCTCCCACAGCATGGATGGGGTCACAGGAGTGCACAGCCATACACAGCTTTGTGTGGGCTCTAGAATCTGAACTCAGATCTTCATGTGTGTGAAGCAAAGGCTTTTACATACTCATCTGTCTATCCACTTCCCCTCATGTTGCCTTTGTCAGTCATTTTATTACCAAAATAAGGCAAGTTACTAATACAGAAAATTGGTACCTGATGTGTTCTAATAAAATTGACCATGTAGCACTTAGGTTTTTGGGGACAGCTTTGCTGGAGGAATGTAGAAGAATTTGGAACTTTAGACTATAAAAGTCATTGAATACTAGTTCTAACTTGTCAAAGAACCTTCTTTAGTTTATTTCAGGGATAAATTTTAGTATATCACTTGACTCCACAATTTCCATGAGCTCTATTTGGGAAGCTGTAAATTATATTAAGGGTTAGAATTTATTTTCAAATTGAGTAAAGGGCAAATGAAAGCTAAGGAGCTTTCATGGTGATGATGAATAATGAGTGAGAAAAAGAGAAAGAGGTTGATGAAATAATAAGTTGTAATAATCTTGTCATATTACAATAACAATATGATGCCACAACTACTTTCCATGTTCCATGAAGAGACCAAACCTGAATTGTCAAAAATTGTAAAAAAATAGGACATTTATAAGGAAATGGATGGAACTATAAATCATTATGTTAAGAAAAAGGATACGGAATTAGAAAGACAAACATCATGCTTTCTGCTGTCTGTGGAATCTAGACTTCATTCTCTCTCTCTCTCTCTCTCTCTCTCTCTCTCTCTCTCTCTCTCTCTCTCTCTCTCTCTGTGTGTGTGTGTGTGTGTGTACATGCATGCATGAGTGTGTGTTGGTTTGTCATAAAAGTAGAAAGAGACTACATGAAAGGAGGAAGAAGATTTAAGAGAAGAAAGAAGAATGCATGAGAAGAATAGTGGGTGTATGTGTTTAGAAATCAGATGTGGAAGCTGTATTGGTGCAGAG
This sequence comes from Cricetiscus sungorus, assembly GCA_030556225.1. NCBI lineage: Eukaryota > Metazoa > Chordata > Mammalia > Rodentia > Cricetidae > Cricetiscus > Cricetiscus sungorus. Next base: position 19,086,443 of record JANBXA010000735.1, on the reverse strand, counting down.
AGAAGAACAAGGAAGAAGCAGGGGAGGGAGCAAGGTGGGGCAAATAAGAACAAAGTAAGATAACATTATTCGTAAAGCTGCGCTGTCATAGCAAAACCCACTTCCTTGTAGGAGGATCAAAAAGTAACTGAAATTAAAAAAAGAAGAATACCAAAGAGATGGTGCTAACAGCTCTAACACCATCAATTCAGCATCTGTTTTTATTCACAAGCACCTCATTGTGAAGACTAGGAGAAAAGTCTCAGCTGGGGAATGGGTGAAATAGCAATGTTCGACTGAATGCTCAATCCTCAAACAGGCCATTCTACAGCTGATAAATTAACTTAGTTTTCTTCATAGCAAGTATCACTACCTGAAATATTGTGTTTGTATTTGTGTATAGGTTCAGGGCCATCAGGAGAACTGGAATGAATATAATCCAATAACAGCACAATATCAAAGCAGGCAGAAAAAAAATAGTAAAACTAAATAGTACCAACATATCATGCCACATTTTTAAACTTAGAAGACATGAAAATTCTGAGGCCTAGAAAAGGTCAGGGTGGGACATCAGAAGACGACTAGGCAGAAAGTGACCTAATGTTTCTGACAATGCTGCTGCTCCAGCACTCTGTTAGGGACAACAGACACCCTTGGCATTCAAATGTAAAGAACACTATTGTTAAACCACTCAGCAGACAATACAGATTTCCCTGAAGAACCAAAACCTATATTTATCAGAGCAAAACATTAATCCATTGGGTTATATAAAATGCTATCAACATTCCAAAAAAAAAAAAAGTAAAGCCAAGCAAATAAAACAAAATAAACTCTCATGTGCTGCAATGAGCAAAAAACAAAACAAAACATTATCCCACTCAGTTTGATTTCCTCTGGGACTTCTATGCAATATTTATACTTACTCAAACTTGACAGATTTCTTTTGATAAGTTTTCACTTACTAATTGCTCTGGAAGTGACAGACAGTTTCTGTCCCATTGGCAATTTGTAACAACTGAGTAAATAGATATTTGGAATGCTATGTATTAAATGGATTGTGAAACTTCTGATGCTCAACAGAAAAGACTGAAACTAGTTATAATGTGGTACTAATTAAGGCAGAAGGATCTAGCAATAGCTTTCTGACTTGGAGCATCCATAGTGACTCGAAATTAACTCAAGTCTTCCTTCTCTGAATTGGTCTTTTATTCATGTCTGTGGAACAAGAGTAGAGGATGCTTGGCTATTGTGTGTGTGTGTGTGTGTTTTTTTTTTTAATAATAAACTAAGCAAGTTATCTTTCAGGGGCTTCACCGAGTGAAGCTACTCAGCATGAATGTATTCTCACAATGGACACTCTTAAATTTTCCTTAACCCAGGTTCTTCCCAGAGTCATATGCTTATGGCATTGACTGCTATTCCAACAGTGGAAAATGTGTCATGATTTAAAAGATGCCTTTCTCGATTTCTTAGCTTTTAATTTTTGACCTCTTCCACTTTATGGATCTAGAAAATAAAATCTAGAAAGATTCATGCATGGAACACATTTGGTATACAGCATGGGCAGGGACATAGGGTGAACATACTGTATGAGAGGGCTTTGTTAGGTGGATGCATGCTATTATTTTTTTTATGTTGGGATTATAATGGGTCTATTTTCCTTATCTAGAAGTTGAAGGAGTAGGATTGGAATGTCCATTCATCTCTTCCAACATTAAGATTCCATAATTTTTACATAAATATCAACAAATCTGACAGCTCATTTGTCAGTGAAATAAAGTGAGAAAAGAACCTCATTAAGAATTGTACAGGTAGTCTTTGTGAAGTCTGAAAATGGTGCCAGTGGGCTGGAGAGGTAGCTCAGCAGTTAGGAATGTGTCTTTCTCTTCCAGTGGACCCAAATTCAGTTCCCAGCACCCACCGTAAGTGTTATACAGTTACAACTGTGTATAATTCTACCTCCAGCAGATTTGATGTCCTCCTCTGGTTTCTGTAGGCACAAATGATCACATATGCATGTAAACACACACACACACACACACACACACACACGTTGCTTAGTTTGTTGAATCTGAGTTGTAAGCTACTAGAATTAGTCAAGAGGCCCTCTAACAGCATGGGTATCCTTAGCTTTCATCAGTTTTATCAATTTCTTACCTACTTTTGTAGTGTTTGTTAGGATGAATTTGAACTGAAACATGGTACTATGGCATTAAGCATGAAAGATGTATTTGAGGCAAATTTGCAAGGGAAACGCCAATGTGGATGTCTCTCTTGGTTCACTGGTTGGTCAAACAGTTGCCGAGTTTCAGACATTTATAAAAGTTTTACTCTAGGCACAGGAATGGATAGCAGTGCTAGCAAATGGTTGGCAGTGATGAAGATTGGAATTGGGTTCATTTAGTAGTTTTCCTGAATAGGAGGCATAACTAGAGGGGAATATTCCTGGTTTGACTGTCAAAAGACATGGGTTAAGTCTGAGCCTTAGTGCTTATCAGATGCTAAGTATTTTCTATTCTTGTTTTTTCATCTGAAAACTATGATAATAAAAGGAATAGGTAACACAAATAAAAAAAAAACAGAGACAGTTATTGGGGTTCAAGCTGAAGATCAGCAAAGCAAAGCATCCAGGCCACCAGAGAGCTCTCACCTCTTCCAAGGCTGAGGCAAACCTGTCCTCAGTGTGGCTAGATACTAATTGCCAGAGACTTAATACTGAATACTTCATGAGATCCTGAGTTCTTCTATCTTATATACCTCTCTAGTGCTGGGATTAAAGGTGTGAGCTCTGTTTCTATTTTAGACTGATTCACTGTCATGTAGATCTTGAACTCACAGAAATCCATCTTCCTCTGTCTTGAGTTCTGGGATTAATGGTGTGTCCCACCATTGCCTAGCTTTGCATTCTGATCCCTAGGCAAGCTTTATTGGACCATAAACAATATATCATCACAGGAATATCTGTCTGCCTCAGCCAAGACTTTCACTAGTCACCAGACACAATGATGTAAACTTTTGAGATTATGGTTGTCATATCTTTCCCTTCTTCCTAATAAAATGCCATTTAAAATGGGATGTTAAGTTGCTTACCTTTTTCTGAATTTGGGAAAAAGAATATATTTTAAGCCATGAGTTCCCTAAAAATCCATAACTTCCCCCTCCCAGCAAAAGAGAACTGGGCCTGAAACCTCATGGGCTAATTAGCACTGAAGATCAGATATGTTATACATCTATCACAAGAGTCCACTGAGTGTGTTGTATGAGGAATTTCTAAGGTATCCCCAAAGAATGCTCTAGTTGACATCTAACTATATTGAGACACAGAAAGATGAATTTAAAGTAGGATGTGTCCTGGCTCCAGTGAATAATATTTGAGGAAACATGGATATTGAGGAGGATGCAGTGGAGATGGAATCTGAAGATGTGGAAAAAGCATCAATGTTACACTTTTATTAATTAGATGATAGATTAATGGGTACTTAAGTCCTATAATGACAGTGATAACCCTTTACAGCAAAGGTCAATGAAACCCTGGCTGTCACTGACAAGGTACCTCATTACTAATGCTCTGTGACATAGATAATTTGCTAAGACCATTCTATGCATGAGCAGAGTCCAGACACTGATATCATCAAATATCAGTGTGGGATAGAACAGGGAAGGCATGACAAACATCTGTCACTTACACTATAAAGAGCTGCTTTTATACCTAAAACTGACAGTTATATTTGATTCTGCCCGACACAGACTCAGAATCCTTCTCAATATAGTGCTATAGGCAATTACCTCCAAGCAAGTTATGGTGGTACAAAAATCCCAAATGGCTTATCATCTTTATAGTATAAGCTAACCATCACTCCATTGTCACAATCCAGATGCCATTATGAAAAATTCCATACAAAACAATGTTTTATGCACAAAATTATTTAAATATTATATGGCATTACCTTGGGGTCATTTGAACATGTTCAATGTGAATTTTATATTGAATCTTAGTATCTAATCCAGTTGGCATTTCTGTGTGTGTGTGTGTGTGTGTGTGTGTGTGTGTGTGTGTGTGCAAATAATCAAAACTTTTCAAAGACTCTAACTTTTTCTTGTTCCAAGCATTTTGGATAAAGGTCATTCAACCAGCAGTGACTGTGGAGGAATAAAGTGGCAAGGCAGAGATTAGATTAGTGCTAAATCTCACACAACCCTGTGGCAGCATTTCTAAAATTAAGCCTCTGACTAAGGGGCTTCTGCTTTCATTCCATGACATTTTTAGTACATGCGACTTACTCACTGAGATGTGGCAATGGGGGTGTTGGAAGGCAGATGCCAAAAGTGCCATTTTCTAATGTACAAGAGTCCTTGAATATTGCTCTGAATATGGCTTAAAATTTCCTCAATTTTATATATTACTTATTTCCTTGTCACTATTTTGTTCAGAAAATTGAACATTTTTTCTTGGGGGTTAGGATTTTCTTTAGAAATTTGTGAGTGGAGTTAAAGAATTTAACTTGAAGAGTAATTTAACACATTGATATGGGTATATGATGAAATGGAGTATGATATATGAATTGTAAAGACAAATGGAAAGGTTTCAACTAAATCTTATACTTAGAATGGATTGCCTTGGGATATACTCCTAGGCTCCTGGGGTACTTCTGACTCTCTTTTGCTGTTACAAATGTATCCATAAAAAAGCATAAAAAATGATTTTTGATCTCCAGCAAAAAAATCTCTGCATCCCACAAAGTGTGTGTGTGTGTGTGTGTGTGTGTGTGTGTGTGTGTGTTTGTGTGTGTAAGTAACAGAAACATGTCTCTTGTCTTCACATAGTTGAGCTTTTGAGTGGAGACTAGAAATAGAGGGACATAACTTGACAAGTATGTGTCTTCTATGATTTCTAATGTTTTGAAAACAGTAAAAATAACACAGATGTCTAGACAGTGGGCTATCCTGGTAATGTTAACTCAGTGCTTACATATTAGTCCTTAGGAGCATTCAGAGGGAGAAACAAAGTGTTTGTTACCCCAAATGCTGAAGTCCAAGTGAGCACCTGAACTATTGAATGGGCTTAAAAAACAAAATAACAACAACAACAAAAAAACCCAAAAACCAAAAAACAAAACAAAAAAACCAAAAACAAAAAAAACAGAAGATGAACGGGCAATGTTAAAAAACAAATATAAATGTTTCTCTATGTGTGGGATGTGTGTGTGTGTGTGTGTGTGTGTGTGTTTGTGTGTGTATATGTGTGTGTGTGTGTGTGTGTGTGTGTGTGTGTGTGTGTGTGAAGGTAAGATTCAAATTGGTATAGATACTAGGTATGAAGATTCCTCAGAAAGCTAAAAATTGATTAACTACATGGTCTATCTACATATATAGTCAAAAGAATCAGGATCTTACCCTAGAGATATACATTTATCATGCTCTATTTATAATAGTCAGGAAGTAGAAACAGCCTAGATGTCAACCAGTTGATGAACTGATAATGAGAATGTGGTATATTTATACAATGGAATATTATTTAGATGTTTAAAATATGAAATTCTTAAGTAAATGGAAGGAGCTAGAAGCAATCATTTTGAGCGTGGTCACCCAGCCCTGGACAGGCAAACATTGCATGTTTTCTCTCATTTGTAGATGTTAGCTTTGAATCTCAGATATTTACTTTTCATCTGGAACACCCACAGATGTCATGAAATTACTACACGGCCATGAGGAGGGGATTTCAGGACCAGAGACAGAACACACAGGTACAAAGGGGTAAAGGGAATAGAGGAAGAAGTATTAAACTAGGGTAGGGATATGGAGATAGGGTAAACTAGGGTAGGGATATGGAGATACGGTAAAGATATTTTGAAAAAGTTATATAGAAACCCAGTACTCAGAAACTTCCATATATATTTATTATCAAGGCACATTATATATTATTATATAAAATATATGTATAAATATAAATTCTAGTAATTGAAATTCAAGATCTCAAGTGATGAGGATGCCGAGACTCTAAGGCCTACACTTAGATTGACTCCTGACATTAAAGATTTGAAGACATGCTCTCTCATCCAAGTAGAGATGCCAGTGGCAGAGGTGAATTCCTATGAGGAGCTGGTATAAAGTTCCCAATTTACCAGTTGATAGCACTTCCTAGTTATCATTTCGAGCCTACAGAACTCCTAGGCAACTGAGTGTTCAACACATGCTTTAGGTTATAGAAACAAAGAGAAGTCAATAGAACTGACCCTTTAGTGAATACTTCTATCATCATGAGAGTGGTATTAGAAAATACAGAAGTACATTGTGTGACTCTTTAGATGGGGTTAGTACTGGAGCCATAATCATCCAACATTAGAGATTTGCTTAATTGCAATGAGGAATGAGCCTCTCTGTTCTATGTGGTCCATCCAGTCAACTTGATTCAGTTTTAAAAGATTTTTTATGAATGGATAGAAACATTGCTTATTGGAGATAAAAATGTTATTTTAAGATATTTGTTAAAGGGCAGTATTAAAGGTAACCTTCTATTTTATATAGAGAAAAAAACACACACTGGTGAAATTCATTATAGGAGTATGTTGAAGCATGAAGATAGTTGGTGTTTAGAAATAGGACTCTCTTGAAGTATGGGTGCCCTTTGGTAGTCAAGTATAAATCCATGGGGTATCATACAAAGTACATGCTAGCACAGAGATGCCTATCAAAGTTGAATGTCAAGCTTCAGAAGCAATACCACTCTTCATTGGTGGTCTTCATTGGTGGTGGAAACCAGAAGAAGCAATTTGATAAACCTTTTTTGGATCAACAATTCAGAGTATTTCACTACCTATGGAACTCTCTCTCTAGGATATACCTAAGTTCTTTCTGCTTTGGTAAAGGTAGCACAAACAAGCCACCAAGTCCAGTGATTTGAGTTTATAAAATTGTTTGTTCATTTCTCTACCCTATCACTCCATGGCATTGGTCTATTTGTACTTTTTATTTTCGTCGTTGCCCTGTTTCTGTTCAGAGTCTTGGGTTCATCACACAGAGAGGCACGTTGTCAGGTACACTAAGCAGCTGGTCACACTGCCTCTATTCACAAGAACAGAGAAGTGAATGGCAATGCTCAGCTCTCTATCTCTCTCTTTTATTCAGTCCAGGACTGCCCACAATTAAGATGGATCTTCTCATGTCAGTTTAGAAATTCCCTAATAAACATGCCCAGAGGTCTGTCTCCTAGAGAACTCTAAACTCTTGGTGATTACAATCACTCCATTTTGTGAAGTTCTATTTTTCTGCTACAAAAAGTGGCATCTCCCAACAATAAGATTACTGTTGCCTTTTAATTGTTGCCAGAAAGCAATTAAAACATTATTTCATATATTAAAATGTTGGTTTATCTGTATGGGGATCTCCATCCCCCCCCTACCTCTTTTTTCTTTTGCTTTTTTCCTGACTGATGACAGTTTCTTCTGTAAATATCTGAAAGATGGCCATTGACCCTCTAAGAATGAATCATTAGTAAACAGTAAATATAAAATTGAAGTATGCGGAGATGCTGAAGCAAGCTTCCACATTATAACTGAGTCTAAAGGATAATAGTAATGCTCCCTCTTGGGTTATCAGATGACACCAGTGATATTGTTAGATTTCAGCTACCCAGAAGTGGCAGCCAACTTTAGCCTATGAGTTATCCATGTGAAGAGGAGAAAACACTGTTTCTCATGGCTGAGATTCCTCTAAATAAGGTTACTTATAATAAGGACACCAGAAAAACCACATCCTGTCAATTCTTTACATTTTCTTAACATCTATTAAGTGCTTGGATTTGAATTCAGATTCTTGTACATACTAGAAAAGGAATCTTCTACTGACCTACATCCTTGACTTCTTAAAGACACTTATAACCATGATGACATCTGTCATCTCTACCAATTTTTAGAAATGGGTAAAATAGGAGACAGGCAGAGCTATAGGAAAGTGAGATGAGCTTACAAAGAACCAGTGGGATAAAATCTGGGACTAAAACAGACATCTTTTGAAAGAAGAAAACATTTTTTTCTATGTTAGAAAAAATTGCAACTGCAATCTTCAGCTATACCCAACCATGACATGGTGATATGAGGTGACTCTAATGACTGATCTGTCAGGCCCTTTGTTGAAGGGGTATGTCATATGGATCCTTCATAGAAGAACCAATTCTCAGGAGATGTTTGGGATTTCAAAGGACCAGGTTACCTGATAAATACTGAATATCAGGACACATGTATTACTTATACTCTCAGAACTGAAAGACACGTCCTAAGATAGGTTATACTAGCACAATGTATAGGAACATATGGGTTTTGTTGCAGCATGATGACAATATGTCTTGTTACTTTAAGCTTAGTAATTTCTGAGAAGAAAGGGAATTATGCAACTTGGAACTAAAAATGATACTTAGAAATGATGAATGATTTGGACTAAATAAGGAAATGTCAATTAAACTATAATTATTTACATTTTAAAGGCTCTAAGCAGTAATATGACTAACTGAGCAAGCTTTCAAGCAATAATAACCAACTCCCACACAAGTCACTAACACACAGCCTTTTCACAAGATTATTAAAATTTCACACCCTCCTCAATTAAAGATGCAATCTAAAATTCAAATAACTGACATTTAAATTCTGAGCATTTATAAATTAACTCTTAATCTCTCTCTCTCTCTCTCTCTCTCTCTCTCTCTCTCTCTGTGTGTGTGTGTGTGTGTGTGTGTATGTACTAGAGATCAAATCCAGAGTTTTATTTACTCTCAGCCATGCTAGATGTGTGCTCTACTATTGAGTTACAACCCAGTTCAATTTTCTCTTACTTAGCAGGCTTCAGTTGGTTGCCATGGCAACAAGTTTTTATTCTTCTAAGGTCAGTAAGAGGGATGAAGATGAGTTATGAGGTTAAACAATCATTACTTCATTGCCCAGAGCAGTTATTGGCCTAGTAAGGATCACATGACAAAATATACCCAATCTGAGATGTACAAAATCTAACTGAATTACAGAGGGACCTTTAATCCTTCTGATTTTAATATTTGAGGCCATGAGAGAGTGCTTCCATGCCTAATGTACTCTGGGGAACAAGTGATCAGAAGGGGCAAAGCAAAACCTCAGTTGATAGCTAAAGGAAGAAACAGACATTAGTTAGGCTATTAAAGGAAATTAACTTAAAGGAAGCATTATTTTCCATTTATTCCAATACATTCATTCACACAAAGGTGTTTAAGTGTCCCCCAAATCCTAAGCTTTGGTTCCCTGTTATCAAAGGATCTTTGCCAATACAAATCTAAGACACCATTTCTTAGAGATGTCACATCTTCCCTCCCATAGTTAATGCTAACATTTTACTCTTATTTATCTAAGTCTGCACAAGATGTCTTTTGGCAAGTCCTTGTGCCCTAACCTGACATCTACCTACTCCTATTTAGAATCATTCGTTGCAAGATGGCCTCTCATAAATGTTGAATTACTACCAATGACCCTTCTATCTCTCCAAGGCTTAAAAGAGAAAAATGTCAACCTAGAAGAAAAAAATTAGGTGAACATAATATCTAATAATTACAGCTCGTTATCTGACATATAAGCAACATCTTGTTTTGGTTTTTTCTTTACAACTATTATCTTTACCTGACTCTAACACTTATCCTGGGATTTGAAGTTATGTACAGCTGGCCCTGTAACCTTGCTTTGCTATAACACTAATTGGAAGGTACTTTCTACTCAGAGTTCAGTTTTTCTCTTTTGATAAACATGAGTAATATTTATTGCATAACAAGTTAGGTGAAGTACTGAAAACACAGCTAATTATAATTACCCCAGCATCCAGGACATATTATTATCCAGTAAACACTAAAGTTTATTGTGATCAGTGACAAGAAAAATGATGACTAGAATCATTCGATGAAATATATACCCATTTCAGTACATTTCAAAAATCAATTCCAAATTATGTATTTATATTAACAGAACAGGATGGGATGTAAACTTGACAAAGCCACTGATAAGTCATGTTAGTACTTCATTTTTCTGCACGTATTTTCACTTATGTTAATTTATCTGATTCATCTGTGATTCATCCAAACATGAAGGTGGGGAACAGAAAGAAAAAGCAGTGTGTCAAATGTAACCTTAAACGGCAAGTCAGAAAATTAAACTTCCTAACCATCTGTACAATGTCTATTTTACTAATCCAATCCTGTAGCAAAATCATAAAATTACTATGTTCTCTCACCATCTAGAAACTGATATATGAAATAAGTTGGGGATGCAAAGATCAATGGAAGTGTGTCATGTAACTAAAAACTGATGCTTAGGTACTTAACGAGGTGAATTTATACTCACTCCATACATTACAGATTATAGTTGTAAACCACCATAGAAGAAAAAAATCTGTTCAACACTTTTCTTTGTCAGGAGTTGGGTGAATACCTAGAGAATAATCAAATACTTTCTCTTTCCCTTCCTCCCTCCCTCTCTTCCTCTCTCCCTCCCTCCCTCCCTCCCTCCCTCCCTCCCTCCCTCCCTCCCTCCCTCCCTCCCTCCCTCTCTCCCTCCCTCCCTCCCTCCCTCTCTTCCTCTCTCTCTCCCTCCCTCCCTTCCCCCCATCCTTCCCTCCTTTCCTTTCCTCTCTCTTCCTCCCTCTCTTAGTACATGATCATAGCAGTCCATTACACTAGATTTTTGCAAGCTTCACATTTTTACTGTATGGGAAAAGGCAGTAGGGGAGGAAACTTGTTCCATCAGACTCGGCAATCTTCTTCAGATCACTTCATCTCTCTAAGCATCAATTTTCAATTTTCTTACATGTGAGGAAGAGATAACAATCCCTCACTTCATAGGCTTGATGGCCAAATGAGACCATACATGGGAAAACAATTTGTAAACAATAAAATACCAAGCCTTGGTGAGAAATCATTATGGGGCAGGGATTGCAGATAGATTTGGACTTGCCTGCAGAGCTCCGCCTAATTGGTATTGGCTGCCAGAATGTTGGCTCGAGTTTTAAAGGATGTGCTAGAATTTAGAAGGAAAAGGAGCTGTAATTGATCTGTGATGACTGACAAGGGAGCAAGAGTATCACCACACGTGTAAAGAATATTTAGGGCACTGCCCGCGTAAATGAGTAGTGGCTAGAATAGTGAAAAGTGTGCCCTGAGAGGGAAGACAGGCTCAAGATTATGCGCACAATTTTCTCACTCCCCTGCTCCAGAAAACTCTATAAAGTGGTGATTACTTTAACAAATTCAGTGTGTTTTCATGAAACCAGAATTAAATAATCTAGGTAATAGAATTTAGAAAACTAAAAAGTAGCATGCAGTAGAGATAGATCAAGATTATTAGAGAATTAAAAAGAGTTCAAACACGCAGTCATTTCTAACTACTAGAGAATAATTCTTTTATGTGGATGAAAATAAAGACTAATTATTCTTCTTGATGGGGCAAAAATTACAAACCCATTGTTCCTAACTGCATGTTAGTAAAGATATTTTTCCCACCTTCGATTTCTAGCTCTTTATCTGTCACTTGAAATTGCCTGTTTGACAGATGTTCAATAATTGACACAGCTTATCTTTGCCTCTCAGGTGTTTTTCCTACACAATTGCTAGCATTTTCTGTTGCCATAGCAATTGTAAACATTAATGATTATTTCAACATGCTATGGGGATTTAAACATATTCTTAAAAGTTCCCTCAGGAAAGAAAAAAATATATCTATCTCTGGCAAGATGGAAACTATTATATGATTTAAATTCCCCAGTTATTATACTTATCATGGATAAACACATAAATCTATTTTTTTGTGGTTTTACATAAATAATGATTTTCCTTCTTTTCTGATGCGTTAAAGATGTTTTTGAGAAGTGAGAAATTATTTTTTCTCCAGTGTAAAAGGGGATGATTCATCTAGATAAACAATAAATAAGCAAAAGGGAGGGTAGTTGCATTCTGAATGCAACTACCCCATGTATATGTTACTCAACATTATTTCACACAATCAGGGTATGAACTCAAGTCCCTCCATCTTAAGCCCCAAGCATGGCAAAAGTCTGTATGAGGACATCTGTCTGCCCCATGTATATTATCTTTAGTGCTAACAAGTAAAGCCTAGAAAGGGCACTACTGTCATTACTTTGAAGTAAATATTCCTCTAATTGGGGGTAAAGACTGAAAATAAGTGGAATGTACATAGCATTTTCTACAGATATTTCAAGCTGATGGCTTGATCTAGAAAATTACTGCATTCTGTTGCCTATGCTACTTTATAAAGTTTAAAAAACTAACTGCTAACATTAAAAGGGAAAGACTCATGCCAGGAATGGTGGTGCATAACTTTACCCTAGCACTAAACTGACAGACCTAGTCAGATCTCTATGAGTTTGAGAACAGCCAGGTCAACATGGTGAGTTATAGGCTGGCTAGGAGTGCATAATTTCTCCTTCTGTCCCTCTATCCCCCCCCTCTTTCTCTCTCTCTCTCTTTTTCTTTCTATCACACACACACACACACACACACACACACACACACACACACACTCACACACACACACACACACAAACACACCAAAATAAAAACCAAACACCCTAAACAAACCTCATGTAAAAAGCTCATGTAAATAGCATTTATTTACAACAGTAAGTACCATTAGGAAGTAAGTACTGAGCCCAAGTTTCTTCAAAACAAGTGGGCTGAGATGATCAGTGGCTGGATTGTTTAAATAAAAGTGTGGATCTCTATCTACCTATATTACTTGATCAGGTGAATTTTGATGGATTACCTTTCATTTAACACGTGTACATAAAACCAAGCTTAAGTTCTAACAATTTCAATTATTTTGTGTCCCTTAATGTTGAGTCAAGTATGTGTACATTGAGGGGGTACCAGATGTCTATGCTTACCTGTGGTAAACAAAACACTAGGTAAGAACACCTTTCTGTATCCATCTGAGACTGCTGAACTCCAGAATCTAATCACTAATGAGGGGAAATTTAAAAGAGCAGGAGTCCAGAAGAGGCCACTAAAATCTCATCTTCCTCCATGTCTCAGGTTTTTCCCTTCTAAAAACAAACAAACAAACAAACAAAAAACAAAACAACAGAAAAACTGGCAGCACACACATAAACTTTACCATTTCAACTCTTTTGTATCTATTGTTAAATGATTTTAAATGTACACATACCCTTGTCCTGACATGAGCATTATCTTTTCCAGGAACATCTCCATAACCCAAGACTAAAGTCTTGTATCCATTGAGTGCATTTCAAAATTGCTCATTCAAAAAATATTAAATATGATCTTAATATGTACCATATATTATAGGTACAGAACACAGGAAGAAACATACACTTTAGTGGAAATGTTGTAGGAAAAATCAGGTCCTGAGAATCCTGCTCATGAATCCAATATAGTAGATCCTATAGAGGAGGAAACACAGTTCTTTCGTCTTGAAATAAGATTCTAGAGATGGGATATGGGATACAGCTACACCATAACAATCAGATATTGACTGGAAGTCATTTAGTTTTAGAACCTGTTTCTTCCTCTATAGCCACAACTGGTAGGCTTATCCCAATTTTTCTAACAGGAACTGTGTCTCTCCAACTCTCAGAGGCAGTATTAGTATTTCCAGCAACAGATCCATGTTCTACATTGACCAGATCAGCATTTTCTATCTCGAGCTAGCATTTATGACCTTCATTTATTAGAACTGGTTTAAAGTTGGGCATATCAATCAAATTGGCATGTGAAAAACAGTTTTAAAGCTTCTGTTAAAATTGCTAGGGACAGGTTAGTTTTTTTATTTTTTATTTTTTGTTTTTGTTTTGCTGGGTTACTAGGCAGTAAGAGTCAGCCTAGGGAAAACAAAGGTGGGGTGTCAACAGATTCTAAACTCTGATAACTTCATACACCAAATCTAGCTGTGTTTGTTGGGATTTTCTGCCAATGTATCCCCATGTTTTAAGAAACCTTCTTTGAAGTGGAATTTGACATTACCATACAAAAGTTTCCTAGTTAACAGAACTATTAGACAATGGTCACAGTACTGAAGACTACCATAGAATCTTAAAAGGAGGCTCCTAATATGTTTTTTACCTTCTTAAGTAGTTAAAGCAAAATCCTTCCCTTGTGCACCATGAATCCTGCTCCTTCCCTAACACATCCACGGCCCCTCTGCTTTCATCACTCCCCAGTTGATTTCTACTCAGTTCCTTTCTAATTAAAAATCATGTTATCAGAAAGCCCTGCTAAAATTTAAGATGTAATCCCACACCTGCTGATGTGAAACACATCTGTATGTATATATATATATATATATATATATATACTTATATATATATATGTATGTGTATATATATGCATATATTAGTGGATTACTGGTATACAATGAGTTTGCACAGAATAGACAAATAGACAAGTGGCAGTACATCTCCAAAAGCCTGATTATCCTGTAAAGGAGGGTGTGTGGTTGCATCTGAGCCAGGGCTAAGGGCTGGAGAGTTATTTTCAGCCAGCTTCAAAAGCACAAAACAATTACCACCTGACAGGTCAATGTTAGCTGCAAGGGACAAGATACCTATAATTTTAGCATTTCTCCAGCCCTTCACATCACAAATTGCTGGGTGAACATTGATTAGCTGACCCTCTTTGATGATACCTGACACTAGGTGCACTTGCTTTGCTTGCGGTAGAAGTATGCAGTTTTTTCCCCCTCTACATAAGCTTCTTAACTGAGACATGATGAGCAAAGGGGTGATCTCAGCCCTCAGTTGAAATGGCTTGTGGATAATCGTATGCAGCCTCTACTAACCTCTAAGGGCAGGGTGCCAAGGTCAGCTTAGCTCTTACAAGAAACTGGCAAGCCCATATTTTTCTTTATTTTGCAACATTTACCTTTCTTTCCTAACAATGGTGAAGAGTTGAGAGGATAATAAAATGATTTAGTGCAGAGAACTACAGTCATATTCTCAGATCAGAGGACAGCAATGGAGTGAACATAAGACAAGGTATCCATGTAGCAGTTTACAAACATGTGCTCTGCAATCCTGAAATAGTGGAAGGTGTAAGGAGTGGCCATTTCATAAACAATGCGAACAAATATCTGTGGGAGATAATGGCTTGTAGGCAAAAGAACTTGTGCATATTTCTGTACTATGAGATTTGCCCAAATTTTAGTGCTGTAAATC
This sequence comes from Cricetiscus sungorus, assembly GCA_030556225.1. Taxonomy (NCBI): domain Eukaryota; kingdom Metazoa; phylum Chordata; class Mammalia; order Rodentia; family Cricetidae; genus Cricetiscus; species Cricetiscus sungorus. The sequence continues at coordinate 19,071,278 of JANBXA010000735.1, read as the reverse complement.
TCCAAAGGTATTTCTTATATTGATTTAATCAATAAAATCTCCCTTAGACTGGCTAGATGGGTCAGTGGTGAAAGGTGTTGACCCCCCCCCCCCCCAATGACTGACAACCTGAGCTTGATTCTTCAGATTGGAAGCAGAAAGGTTGACTCATGAAAGTTGTCCTCTGACCCCCATATGCATGCTATGACACATGTGTAAACACATATGTACTGATACAATAAATAAAAAGTTTGTAGCCCCTTTTAACAAAGACATGCTCACAGACTATCACAGAGAAATAGCAATTGATGACTAGATTCACAGAAGAGGACATGTTTGCTGTCAGTATGATTGAGATATGATGAACTAAACATCAACACCTTCCCAATATGCTGAGATTTATTTTGAGAAATCTGTGTGATAAAAGATTCAAATGAAAAGTGTAGAAGAAGTCTGAAGAGGCACTGTAGCATGAGTGTTAAGAGCATAAGCCTCAACGAAAGCAGATTTAAGTTCTAAAAACAGCCCAGTTCTCCATCATCTGCTCTAAGTCTTACATGGAAAAGGGGGATAATAATTAGATTTTTCTCCCAGTGTTGTCCTGTGGATTTTACTTCCTTTGCTCTTCTCAGTACGTCTGCAATGAGATCACAATTCTTGGTTTCTAAAGCTGTTTTCAGAAATGTAAAAGCCAAGTTTTTAAAATGGCTCAGCAGGAAAGGGAGCTTGATGCCAAGCCTGATGGCCAGAGTTCAACCCGAAGGACCCATATGGGAGAGGGAAAGTATTGACTCCTGCAGAGTGTCCTCTGACTGTACACACATGCCATGGCAGCATCAGTAAGCTGTATCCCTCCACACAAGCAAATTAGTATAAAAGTGTAGACCTCTCTGATCATACATTTTTAGGGCTTGGAAGTTTGCTGGTGAATTGAAAAACTTGGTTAGGTGAAGGAAGCCATAAAGAAATATCTCATTAACATCTGAAATATTTCATGAAATCAATTAAACTCCTTGTTGATGTCTCATCATTTGTATATTATTGCTAACCTTATATAAGTTTACTTAATATTTAGACAAATGTATTTCACCAATATTTTGATATAGTGCCCATATGTTCCTTATCATTCACCTATTTGTTTAAGTTTCATGACTCACTGGGGTTGCCATTTTCAAATAATCTCTATTCAATTTGTGCCATCCATTCTCGATTTCACTTCCTTTAAAAATGATGTATAAAATGATGTACAGATAGAAGCATGTTGAAGTAAGATTTATAATTGTTTTTACTTAAATATATTTATTTTGCTCAATGCTCACTTATTTCTTAATTTATTTTTGATCTGTTTTTCTTGAGACTTCTTCAAGGATTTTGCACATCTTTTTGTGAAAATGGTAATCTTTTTAAAATATTACTTTATGTAGTATTCAATTTCCTTAATTAGAAGAAAAGCTGGCATAAATGGTTTTGAGAGAAAGAATGTCTGATTCTGGACAGCATACAATTTCATTGTCCAGCAAAAGAGGGGTTCAAACTCACAAGCTGATTGTGAGCAGCCAATCAGCTTCGAATGTTCAGCTATGGGGTGCCTCTACTTACCCAGAATGTCAATAAAGGGAAGGTGGGTTGAGGGAAACTCTTCATGCCTTTAAAAATAACTACATTCTTCTGTCCTATCTCTTACAAAGACTCACTCATTAGATGCAATTCTCACTGAAAGTCTGCATAGGCTTCTGCAAGGGCATTCAGAGCTGAATTGCAACTGGAGTCACTTCCATTAAGAGATCCTAATGGTATGCTCTATAGGTATGATGGCTGATCAAGGAATGACAGAGACAGGAAAGTATGTTGCTTCTTTCTTTAAGTAGCATGAGTTACACATTTGATCCTAGAAATAAGAAAAGTAACTAATACATATCCTCAGCTGATTGTGGAACTAGCATTTCTAATACTCAGACAGCATTACCAGACACAGTCCTTTGCCAGCCTGCAGAAAATATTTTTTTTACTGACTTGACTTCTTAGTTCTACAGCCAAATATAGCCATGGTGACTTTAGTATAAAATGTTGTAATTACAACCATGAAATTTCTCACTCTGAATAAACACAATTCTCAAATAGGAGCCTTCTGTTATGTAGTGCTAAACACTAGTAAGAAAACAAAAGCAACAAGAAGAATGTCAAGCACTGTTTTAGAAACTTCAGGGAAGAGGTGAAAATGAGCAAAGATCTGAAATGAAACATTGCAAGCTTTGGAGACTGAGGGAGAGATGCTTTTAAACCAGGAGAACAGGCCCAGGGCCACACCTCTAGCAGAGACAAGCTGTATTGTACTTGTGAAGTAGTATATGGATGAAAGAAAGCTACTGAGAGATTAAGGCTATAGCCAGGAGCATAATTAATGGGTACTATTGATTATTTTGTGAGTTAAGAGAGAACTAGACTGGAAAAATAAAGTTATTTACATCATATGAGTATCAGAATAGGAAGCAAGTTTAGATAAGAGTAGAATCTCAATAAGTACACTGGAATCTCTGCACTGTGTGTGAACATACCCACACCCTGGAAAACTGAGTCAAAGGCAGAGTCTACTGAAAAGTCACCTCAAAAAACTATTAATTCCTGTTTATGTATACGCACAATATGTTTAGGTGTCCTTGGTGGCCAGAAGAGGGAGTCAGGATCCTCTGAAACTAGAGTTGCAGGCTTATGAGAGTGCTGGGAACTGGACAGGGATCTACAAAGGAGCAGTAACTTTGTATAACATTATCTCTCAAGCTGCCAGAGGTAACTTTGGCCCACCTCCTGTGGGCAATGGTATTAAGAGAAAATGAGTAGGCTTGAATGCCTTTTGAGTCAGTATCATCTCCTTTAGTATTTTTGGCAGTTTGATTGGACAATTGGATAACTGTCAATCATTTATAGCTTTGAAAGGCCCTGGGCTGTCTATCTGTTGATCTATCTTCTATCTATCTGTCATCTGTCTGTCTATCTATCTATCTATCTATCTATCTATCTATCTATCTATGTATCTATCTATCCATCTCATTGCTGGCTCTGTATGTAAACATAGTAGAGTAGAAGGAAGCCAAACAGTCTCTGTTTCACTGAGCACAGAAGAATCTCATTTGCAGGAAAAACAGTAGTGTCTTTATTCTATTATTCTTTACTATTTTTACTTAAGATTGCAAATACTTGACATTGAAAAAATTTACACAGTGGGTTTTCTTTTTTCTGTTTTCTTTTTTTAGGAAGATGAAGCAAGTATAACCTGGAAGAATAGCAACAGAGATAAAAGAAGAAATAAAAAGGAAAAAGAATGACTGGGACTTACCTCCAACTGGAGGTACAGTCTCACACTCACATTTAGGGACAAAACCATTATGGGCTAACTTTTTGGGTTGGTATTTGGGACTCCTATGAGATAGAATGCTGGCTGGCATCTGGTGAAAAGTAACTTACTTCTCTGAGAGCAGTGATATTTGCCACTGGGCTTTTCCCATCAACTCTAGAATGTAAGTCTATAAAATGTTCCAAGAAAATTTTTGAGATGTGCCTCTTGTAAGTTAGGAATTTCCAAAGATACCAAACATGAATTTGAATTTGGTGTTCAAGTGTTCCTGAGACAACACATGGAAAAACAGAATTTTAAACAATGTTCTTGGGGACTACCTAGTGCTCCTACCGAGCACACGCATCTGGTGTATTTTGTTGTCATGTGCTAGCTTGATGTTCAGTGAATCAGATGCCAAGTGTGACACAGGGTAATCAAATTCATTAGATGAGCTAGTTGAGCTGAAGACAGAACCCTTGGGTACATGATGACAATTTGATATTCCCCTTTGATAAAGTTTATGCTAACTAGATCTTCTGACTTTCTCATTCTATCATCTCACATCTGCCCTGCTTTGGTTCAGCCTCAGTGTGGTCTCTGAAATTTTTAGAGGCCCATCCTGGATTCTGATTTTCTATGGTAACTTCAGAAGGGACATGTCAAAAGAAACTGCAGTGTTTGCAGTGTTTATGAGCTTTGGAGATTTAGACATGTGTATATAGAGTGTTATCTATTATTTTGATCAATTTTCCTTCCTTTTGCCTTTCCCCTTTCTTCTTTCTCTTCCCTTTTTTTTGTTTTGCTTTTTATTTGAACCAAAGGGAAACACATTACAGTACAACTTAAACTTTTCTTTTCTAGCTCCAAATCCTCCCTTATTTTTACCTGCATCTAATATAAATTGATAGTAAACAATCTTTCCAGAAGTACTTTTGATTCACTTCACAGAATTTCTTTCAACCATTAGTTAGAAAATAGATGTTAACAACATAGTTGTCACATCATAGAACAATTTCTTCACAGTAACAATGCTTTCAAAATATTCAGGTTTACTCTTGGATCCCATATAAGAATTAGAAAAACACATATTAACATATTAAATAAAAATTTAGGGTATGTGTGGCACTGTGTGTGAGGATATATATATATATATATATATATATATATATATATATATATAAATTGTCACCAACTAAGGTACAAATGTCACTAGTCTGACACTCACTCATCACTTAGCATGTCCAGAAACATCATTTGAGAGAATAATATTCCTGGTTTAGATTTTATGAACCCCCTATGAGTTACAGATGCCAGATGCCTCTTCTCTGGCTGTCTCTCAGATGACAGGCCCAGTGGCACATAAAAGGAGAAGCATGGGTGTTTGGGGCGGGGGATTCATGGCTTATGGAGAACGGCCCATTATTAATGGAGGACATCTCAAAGTAGTTAATGCACAATGTCAGACTTTCCAAGTTGCGCACAGTCCCCTTGGGAAGCAGTGCTGACAGATGTTTTGAAGGCAGAGCTACAAGTAGAGCAGGTAATCAGCAGGGGATCATTAGTTTGCTTCAAGATCTGGGACTCCTGGGTGATTAAGAGGTAACAGCTTACATGAGCCATGCATGCATAAATTACATATCTCAGGATCAACACCCAAAAGGCTTCTTTATTTTTTCTCCCTGCACAACGCATAGGGTCTCAAAGGCAAATGCAAACACATCCTATCAGTCTGCCGAAAACTCTCAAAACTTTACTGTTTCTCCTATCTACAAAAACAACCAATGCTTCTGTTCGTTTGCATTATAATAATCCACTTATATTGTGAATATCAGTTTCTATTGGAATGGAATGTGACGGGCTATATGAAGCAGGGTGACTATAACTCTGTTTAAAGACACTTGTGTGCAGCAAAGAAATCTTTAAAACCAGGATTAGGGAGAATTAATTTTAGTCCTAGCTACTTCACTCCTTTAACAAGCCTGCTCATTGTCATTCTGGCTGTTTCAGTATGGCCACCTGAGAGCTTGTGTACTTTAAGCTTAATGTCTCTACTCTGAGGTCCAAATTGGGGAGGTTACATGGGGTACATAACCGTGTAGGGTCATCTGTTAAGCTTCTTCAGCAAAGCTTTTCTTGATAGGAAAACTGATAGAACAGCCCACTATAGTAAGCAGAGCCCTGATGCTCTGCATTTAATTGATACTTGTTTTTTTCACTCTTCATGTGCTTTCTGCAATGTTGGTACAAGTTGAGAAAACCTGCATTAATTGCCTTTTCTGCTCTTCAGGACCACTGCTGAGTACATAAAGTGTGGTTGGAACTTGAAAGTTGTTCAATGGAAAGCAAATGTGGAACGCTATCTACTGTAAACTCAAACACTACATCAGATTATACCTGCATCAGATGATAGCCTTTGGATCAAGTGACTGTCCTAGCCTCCCTTTTTGTTTCATTCCTTGATTTGTAGTGACAAACTTCATAGTCCCCTACTTAAGTAGGAAAAAGATAATAGAGGCACTGCCAACTGGAATTTAAGTTTCGTAACCTGAAAATGAACAAGTGACCTTCTCATCATGCACTCATCCAGAAGCAGTTTCCTTAATTGGACGGGGCTGCTTTGACATCAGGGAATGAGGATACATATACAGGTGTGTGTGTGTGTGTGTGTGTGTGTGTGTGTGTGTGTGTATGCGTATGTGTGTGTGTGTGTGTGTGTGTGTGTGTGTGTGTGTGTGTGTGTGCATGATTCAACACCGAAAGCCAAGCTGTCTGAAAATTGCTGAGTGTTGATTTATTGTGCCTCACTGGACACTTGTCCCTGAGATTCTAAACAGCTCCAGGCAGAAGCAAAGTGGAATACTGCCAAGCCAGGCATTTTTAGTGGTAACCCATCTCTCAAGGCAAGGTAGCAACGGCAGCTATGTTGATTTGGGCATACAGAGAGAGTGAGTTTTGAATTAAAAAGAATGTAATAAAAGAGCTATATAGTTTATAGGCTACCAGTGTGCCTAGTCACCATGGCAAAGGCTAGTGGCTAAGATGTGCTGTTATTTTTGTTTGTTTGCTTTTTAAATTTTAATTAATTTTTAAGAGAGATAATAAATATTAAAAGGTCATACCGAGTCTCATTTTACAGACTTAAGATTCCTGAGTTCAATAGATTAGGGCGTTAAATACTTTTGTGACATACAAATGTAACACAGCAGAAAATATGGCATAATGAAACCCTGTGAAACCATTCTTTCTTTCATTCTCTTTTGTCTCCATGACCTCTAATAACTGTGGGATTCACTTTCACTTAGCAGGAGTAGCTTCTACTTTTCATGATACTTGAAGTTTTTTAGTATGTATGCATGAGTATATGTGTGTTCACACATGTAGGCTTCTGTTTGCATAGACTGTGTGTGTGTGTGTGTGTGTGTGTGTGTGTGTGTGTGTGTGTGTGTGTGTGTGTGTTCATGTGGAGTTCCAAAGTTGATATATAGTGTCTTTCTCAGTGTCTTTCTTCTAAATTTACTGAGACAGGGTCTCTCTCTCTCTCTCTCTTTTTTTTTTTTTTACATGTCGATCCCAGTTCCTTCTCCCTCCCTCCCATATCTTGGACCACCCCTCCTGTCCCATTTCCCACCCACTCCACAGGGAGGATGATGCCTTCCGGGAGGGATCATTTAAATCTGTCAAGTCCTTTGGAGTAGGGTCTAGGCCCACTCTCCTATCTCTAGGCTAAGGGAGTATCTCTCCATGGGGAATTTGCTCCTTAAGACCTTTTATGCACCAGGGATGCATCCTGGTTCCACTGTCAAAGGTCCCTTAGATTGCCCAGGCCTTCTGAGACCCATGTTCAGGGGCTCTGAGTCAGTACAATGCTAGTTTCCTAGCTATCTGTCTGGGGGTCCATTAGCTCCCTTCTTGCTCAGGTCAACTGTATCTGTGGGTCTCTGTAGCCTGGTCTTGAGGGTCTCTTAACTGAACTCAGAACTTGTCAGATCACGGTTTTGGAAATCCCGAGTCTTGGAATTACAGAGGACCATTCCTGTCTGATGTTTTACATGGATTCTGTGGAACCAAAGTCTAGTACTGAGATTGACATAGTAAATGCTTTATGCACTCAGCCAGCACCCCAGCCCAAAATGTTCGGATTTTAATTTATAATTTTGTTTTTATGCTTTTAATCCTAGAGAAGGTTAGAATTTTAACAGTTTTTGGTGGGAAGATGATACTTGTTTTGAGTTATTTTCACTTTTGAAATCCCCCCTCTCTATATATTTATGTATGCATACTTTACATCTTGACTATAGTCTCCCCTCCCCCTCTTCTCCTATTCCCTCCTCCCACTCCCCCTCCACTACTACCCCAGAACTGTTGGGGGATATCATATTTACTTACTATTTCAGGGATTTTTTCCATCTCTAAGATGGATTCTAAGTGTTTGTGAAGTGTTTAAAATATTGCCTGACATGTCTGCAGTGTGTCCTTAACATTCACATGCAACATCATTGCTTCTTTTGCTGTCTTTGTCAAGTTCCAATGATGCCAGGATTAATCTAGTTTCATATGATAAGCCTCTGACTTGTCTGTTTCATCTTATCTTTGCTCTGACTCATATTATTTGGTAAAGGAATTACTATAAAATTTGAAAGATCTTTCTTACAAAAATATATTTCCTAGAAACTTGGGAAAAGTAAATCCTTGACAAGTTTCAGTTCTTTTCAAGATAATTGGTCCAGTTCCATTTTTCTGATTCAGTCCCAGTAGATTGTTCACTTTATCCAGATGTTCAAATGGTCACCAAATTCTCTGTAGTTTTTGCTTCAGATTTTACATAAAGTTGTTTGTTCTTTTTCATCCTGATGTTGTGAGTTTGTATGTCTCTTGTTATAGATTTTATTTTGAGAGAACTGTCTTAGCTATATTTTCCCTATCTTTCTCAAAGATTTTCTGGAACATCTTATGTGTACTGTTTTTAAACTTGATAAGTTTGTCTTTTACCTTCTTTTATTTCATGTCTCTCGGGTTTCTTATTCTTTCTAACTTTATTAGGCAAAAACTTGTAACAGATTTTGATTTTTGAGACTAGCAGGGGAGCACAGCTATGTGTATATTCTTGACCAAAGACTGGTCTTCCTTTGTTCTAGGAAGTCATCCTCTTCTACCTCAGAGCTTCAGGAAGGACAAAAGGAATGTAAATAGGGTGCCTAGGTATGAAGTGGCACCTGGCTAGCTGGCCAGATGAGCTTCAGCAAAATCAACACTGAAAGTCACTGAGGTGGCACATGTTAGCAACCGTGTCACTTTCTCATCCTTCCAGCAGTTCTTAACAATGAATTTTAGGAGACCGAGTCACCTCAGAATAAATGTCTCATACATTCAAGTACAGATATGTCTGTTCTTAGTTATGTCATATTTGAAACATTTTTTCTTTAACCCCTTAGATAATAAAAATGAGTTAAAATTTAAGCAGGTTGGTTTGTTTGTAATTTGTTGTGCTGTTTTTGTATGAAACTCACCTATAAACAGTTGTTTATTTAATTACATTATAGAAAAGATAATCCTTACCAAATATGATTATAATTTTCTTCAGCTTTATTTTAATATGGAGCCAACTGCTGTAAGAATTGTAGAGGCAGTAGAAAAGGAAGTGGGTAATAAGGGCTGGGGCTGTACTCTGTTGATGCCTAGAATGAGCATCATTCTAGCTTTAATCCCCAGCATCACACAACTACAGAACAAATTAATTAAGTTCATGTGCATCAATCTAGTCATGATATTAAAATTCTTCATATCTTTACTTTTATTTACTTGATCAAGTTAAATAACAAGTATGCTCTAAAAATGTCTTTTTGTATATAACAATAGCTTTATCTTTGAGACTCTAGGTACTAAATGATGCAAATAGAATATCATCATGGTGATTAAGATTTTGGCATGAAATTATCTTTTCATTATTAAATGCTTTTATACTTGAATACACTTGGAGTTTTATCATTTATTTTTATAATTTGTTGTTAGTAGAATAGGTATTTTATACCTTCATCTTTTGATTAGAACACATACACCCAATTCTGAGATTGTTATATTTAATATAGAAATTAAATATTTAGCTATTTTGTCATAAGGTATATAGTGGTCTGCCTGTACTAATTTTCTGTATAGTCTTTCATTTATGCTTTATTTTGTCCACCTTTACTTTTCTCTTGTTAGAATACACCCATTACTAATTTTCAATGGTTCTGACACTTGTACTCAGAGCCTTGTGCATACCAGGTGGAGATTCTAACACTGAACTATATCTCTGGTTCATTACTTAACTGGTTTTACTGATTTATAAAGTTGAAAGACATATCTGTTTATATTTTTCATATTCTTAGATCTTCTTCCTATTTATTAAAATAAATATTAACAGTGTTTCCCTTCTTTTGAAAGAAGAAAACACTCACTATCCTACTACTCAAATTGCAATGGAATGCTAAATAGGGCAAGGCATTAAATAACAGGGTACCATGTATATGCTGAGTGTATGCCTTTACCAGTTACTTTGATTACACATAAATTGGAGCTTTATCCCCCCATTTCATATATATGAAGTTTCTGATCATTATACTTTCATACTGAATTCTGTATTAAAAACTTATCTAGTAAGTCATGCTTATCACTAATTCAATTTTCTATAATGTTCATTGGACTTTTTACTGACTCTGCATTGCAGACTTTAATTCTTTCTAATCTTTGCCAGCTCCTTTCAAGCCTCACTCTGTATTACAGGCAACTCTTTACACTAGCATCCTTGTTTCATAGAATCCACGATGTTGTTTTTATGCTTGGTTGAAAACATAACAGGGATGAATCTTTCAGTCATCTTGTATTTTTCTGGTAGCACACTCTTCACATCCAGTTCTTGGTTTTCTTTTATACCTTTAGTCAGTGTCTCATATTTACTTTTATATTCCCAAAGTCACCATGAGTTTTTAAACATTTAACTCTTTGTGAACACGAGTTAGAGTTCTATCTAGGTCTTTGGTTGTCCATATGCTCCTTTGTTTCTTCAAAGTGACTACACCAAGTTGCCAGGCTCCCTTTGCTAGACCCGAAGTTTGAAGTAGTTTGACAGCTACCTTCTATTTCTGAATTAGCATTGTCTGGGTAATAGGTATTTGGTAAGATTATGAGAAGCCATGATAGAATTTTATATTGCTCCATAGCTTCCTTTCAGAGCAAATCACAATACATGCCCTAGAGTCCCATCTAATATTCGATGGCAGCTTTAAAAATTGGTTTGTTGTTTGTAGTTTGTGTGTGTGTGCGTGTGTGTGTGTGTGTGAGTGCATGCAAGTGCACACACATGTGTGAGTACCGGTGCCTGTGGAGGCTTGAAGAGGACATTAAACTCGTTGGAGTTGGTGCTACTGGTGGGTGTGGGTTGCTGGGAAGCAAACAGGGGTTCTGTGCAAGAGAAACATATGCTTTTCCTCATGGAGACATCTTTACAGCCCCCAGTGCCAACCTTTTTCTTGTTGTACCTACTCAAGCCTTACAATTTTTTCCTATTTATTCCTTTCCCTCTTAGATTCTTAAACTTCAGATTTAAACTTTATAATCTTATAGTAAGCACCACTCCAGGATACATTGTATTTTCCTATTTCACAATGGTCACTAAACCCTGTTTCCTTCCTCTTCACTCTGACAACCAAGAACAAATGTATTTGGTCACCTTCACATATAGCAAAGCATGAGGGACCTTTCTATGTTATTTAGTTTTGTATGTACTCTGTCTTCTATATGTTTGCAATCTGATGGGGTCTGCCGAAGTCTCATATTTTAACCCAGTAAGCTACTCTAACCTCTTCAACTTTGAACTCCTAATTTATATGCTCTATCACATCCCATTGGACTTGAAATAAGCTGAATCTTTACATTTGAAAGAAATTTTAGCTACAAAAAATGACTTATACCCAGGAAAGTATTTAAAAGTGGTGGTATTTCTTAGGATTTCCCTGGAGTGTTGGTTGTCTTGAAGGAGTGAAATGGCATGCATATGTACTCCAAATTGCTTCAGTAGGCGCAAATTCTTTTGGATATCTTCTTTATTTAAAACAATGTTATATGTGTATTATTGCTTTGCTCGCATGCATGTAGGTATGAATAACATGTGCATGTCCTTTGCCTATGGAGGGTCTAAAACTGAAGTTCTGCATGATACCAAACTACCATGTGGGTGCTGGGAACTGAACATAGATCCTGTGCAAGAGCACCAAGTGATGTTAGCATGGAAGCATCTCTCCAGCTCCTTACAGATACTTTTAAAATGCTCATCTAGAGCTGTACCAACTGATTGCATCTAAAACACCACATTATCAATTGTAACTACCTCTCCAGCTGTGCCTGCTATATGGATTTATGAATTCCTGTGGAGTATTATTATGACACATCCCCTTTTCCAGGGGTTCATTTTGACACTGAAGATTTTGATAATGTGTTAACCTATAACTAATGTGAGAAAAATGGGGTATGTTACAGTGATGGAAGGGACCAGTTTTCTTGGCTCAGTGTGAAATGGATACCCGTTGTTTTATGAATAGTCAGTATCTGTCTATGATGTGACAATTATTCTCCAAGTCAGGCTCTGAATTAAAGAACTGACATAGTTTGTAATGCCAGGAGATTTGCTCCCTTTACAACCACTGAACTTTATTTGGAATCTTCTATTATTTCTCCATATAGATACATGTCAAAATCCCAAGCTAAAATAGTTAATTCAAATCAGCTAAGTTTGAAGTCAACTATATTGGCATGCCCATAGGCTCTAACTCAGAAGGCTGAAGTAGGAAGACTGTTAATTCAATCCCATTCAGGGATACATATTGAGACCCTTTACACACATTATGTTTGTTCTCAACACATAGCCAGTTAATTAAACAAAATATTGGAAACAAATATTCAGATACTATATAGAATCTTAAGGCTTTATACTACCTTTAAATTTTGCTTTCAATCTATTATCTTATGTATGGATACTGAAGTCACTTGCTCAAAAGGGTTTTAGCTTTATAGTTTGTTTACAATAATAGTTTTCTTCCAAGACACTTCAAAATTAACACAAGGAAGTTTTAAAACATCCACAAATGAAGCATATAGTAATATTTTCATGTGAAAATGCCACCTTGAAATCTACTTCTTTGTGTGTTCATGAAAATTTAATAATGAAGAAAACTGGTTAACTTATTTGTTCTTAAGACTTTTGACTATGGAAAACACTTAATCTTTGAGCGCTTACCCAGATACTATTTCTAAACTTCTATAACTCAGCCCACAATTGCTCACTGTCCTGTGTAATTGACCATAACTTTACGATACAAATGACCTAACAACACCAACTTATTGCTGAAAATATAACCAAAGAACTGTTCAATTTTTTTTGGTTCCTTCTTTTTTTCCCAGCTGAGAGTTACAGGGTCTATTTGCAGCAATCATTAAAACAAGAATGGTACCCAGGGATCCTGCAGTGAATGTGTGCTGGTTATTTAGAGATTCTCAGTCAGGTTCGTGTTGTTGAAAGATCAGTGTTGATCATTTGTTCTGTTCTTGCTGGCTCATCCCTGGTAGCGCTCACCTGGAAACATAGTATGTTTTCACATCTCCAGATTCTTCATGTCCCAACTAGCACCTGTGCTTCAAAACAATATCATCCCTTGCTGATTTCTAGGGTGAGAAGCTCTACACGAAAAACCTCGGTGTGTAGCAGAGCTTCATGAAATGATCAGTTATTGGTTTTTCAACATCATGGTTAAATTTTTACTTTATAAATTGTGATTTTCACTTAGGATTAATGTGTTTGGTCTTTTTGTAATTGATTAATGGACCTACAGTTCTAAAAATAAAACTGGAGATAATCTCTTTGAGATATTTTGGAGAGGGTCATATTATGTCTAAAAAGAAAATAGAGGCATCCCTAACTTGAGCCTAAATCTATATCCACAAAACATTTTAAAGATGCCTATAATTAAAGTACATAGTAATTGTCCAGGAGGGAAGGTGGATAACTGAGGCAATCATTAGTTATATAGAGTCCTTGTTTGCTTTCCAATAAAGGACAAGGAATAATTCACACAAAACAAAGGAGGAGCAAAGGGTAGACAAATGTTTTTGAAATATATTTCTGTAATTTTTTTTGGTTTTTGTGTAGCCCTGGTTGTCCTGGAATTTTCTGTGTAGGCCAGGCTGCCCTTGAACACACAGAGATCCACCTCCCTCTGCCTCCCAAGTGCTGGGAGTAAAGGTGTGTGCCACTACCACCTGGTCTATTTCTGTAATTTTAAAAGGAAATAACCTCTCAGACTATTGAACAAAGCTATATTGATTCAATGGGTATTGATTAAGGTACATGGGTTTGTTTTCTAACCACCCAAGCATCTTACACCTTGCTCTGCTCAGAACAAAAATACATAATGAAGATGCAATACTTCATACTTCATAATGAAGTATGACACTATTACATTTGGACAACTCTTAGAAACTAGGTTAGAATGTTAATAAAGGAAATTCCCATTCAGCTCTATAAGATCTAGATTTAATTAGTCTATGGCCAGAGAATATGTGTTACATTGATGGCTTTTTTTTTTCTAGTACTGTATGAACAGTTTTTGATATCTAGGCACTCAAAAATATCATCATGAGATATTCAAGTTATATCATAAAGAGTGGTCAGAAAAATCCACAGAGAAAGAGTGTTTGAGTAACATCCCAGAACACAAGGTATCAGCTTTGGAGATAATTGACAGCAGGGTCATTCACCTCATGGTTCATCTGTCCGTCCTTCCTTCCTTCCTTCCTTCCCTCCTTCCTTCCTTCCTTCCTTCCTTCCTTCCTTCCTTCTTTCTTTCTTTCCTTCCTTCATTCCTTCTATTCTTCCTCACTTTCTTTTATTCCAAAAGGAAGATTCAAGTTATTCTTCTAGACCTGTAAGATCTCTGTTGCTCCTCACTATTTTTTTGATTACTCCTTTTTTGAATGACACAACCCCATATCTGAGAAGAACAGAGCCTGCACATGGTATAGATGGAGCCATCTACCCATCTTCCTGAGTATGAAACACTCTACCATGTCATTCAGGCCAGATAACATATATAACAAATGAGCCCTGAGCAACACAGTTCTGATTTTCTTATTGTTTTGTTCAGCAATGAGATGAAAACAGAGACAATGAACACAGAAGAGCATGCATTTGCAAACCATTCAAACCTGTGATGCATTGATTAAATCTTCAACATTCTATGGCCTCTCTAATTAGAATTGGTGATAATATTTTAAATAAAGGAGCCCAAATTCATATTGTTGACAAAAACATACCAGACTTAACAAACAAGATTTACTTAAGATTATTTAACATCATATTTCAAAAGATACTTCATGTCAATGATGATTTGTGTCTTTCTCATGACTAATGTTATTCTATTACTAAATGTTTATGCCACTGAAGTAGGATGCCTATCTCTTTAAGAGGACAGGTAAGGTTCCCTTGCTAAGAACTAGAAATGAGGATAGGATATACATTACACTGGGATTGTGCTGTTAATGTCAGTTTACCCAGACTTGATCCTTAAGGAACAGTACTTAAGGAACAACAGTTTTGAAACACCATGCCTAGTGGTCTGAGTCTACATGACAAGAACCCATTCTTTGTCCATGAAAAAGGAACCTCTTTTGGACCATTCATCCCCAGTGACTCTACCTTAACTTATTGGCTAACTGTGGTTTTAAACTTTTTTTTTTTCAGGAGTTAAGCCTCAAGGAAATCACTTCTCAGGTGACATGAAATAGAGATCAAACAGAGCTTCCTTAGAGATTAGACAAGCAACAAAGAATCATGACTTTAAGGTCATTTATTTAAACACTTGTAATTTAAATGTTTCAACACTGACAATATATGGGTACATCTGTCCCCCCGTCTCTCTTTCTCTACACACACACACACACACACACACACACACACACACACACACACAATCTTGGCTCCTATGATGTTCACCCAATGCTTGTATTTTTCCCCTAAGGAAATAAAACAAAATTTAGGCAGAGTGAATAGAAAATGCAAATATAACAAAGGACACTGACCTTGACCTTCCTGATAACTGTGGCAGAGTTTAACTCAACTGTCATTTTGAGTCTGAGAGAGCAACTTTCAAATCTAAAAGAATTGACTAGTTAGCATTTTAATAATGCCACAATAGAGCAAACTGCTTTGTTAATAATAGATGTAAACCCTAGATGAATCACTTAGCAGACTTAGCTGAAAAGTATATGCCTGCTTATGAGTTGCTTCATGAGGGTAAGTAAAGAATCATATATATATATATATGTGTGTGTGTGTGTGTGTGTGTGTGTGTGTGTGTATACATATATATATGTGTGTGTATGCATATACACACATACATATATACATATAAATAGCAGTTTGTTGATTTCCTGCTTAAGCAAATGAAAATGACATAGTTAATAAAATTGTGTTTCTAAGTTTTAGTTGTGTGAATAATAACACACAATAATAATGATAATAATAATAATAGAGTAATATCTCATTAATCTATTAATATTTGAGTTTATAGGTCAAATGTGAATTTCATTCTGCTGGCTTAATACTGTATGATAAGTTGAGAGTCATGCTTCAAGCCAATTTATGGGAAAAAGAGCCTGCCAGCTGAATGAGAGAAAGGAGAGGGGATAAGGTGTGAGTAGAAGGATTTCTGTTAGAATTCAAGCATCTGTACTGGCCTGTCCTTGTGTTTCTGACAGGATATGCCCTCAGCTGTAGCCACTAAGAGCACCACCTATGCACATTCACTATGTTCCCTTTTAAAGGGACCCTTCAACCTCTCATTTTCCTTCCTTCCTTCCTTCCTTCTTTCCTTCCTTCCTTTCCTTTTTCTTTCTTTCTCTCCTTCTTTCTTTCTCTCCATCTCTCCTTCTTTGCCTATCTCTCTTTCTCTCTCTCCTTCTTTGCCTATCTCTCTATCTGTCCTTGTCTCCCCCTCTCTCCATCTCTCTTCTCTTCTGCTACTCCTGTCCCCAAAGACCAGTCTCCCCTTTCTTCTTCCCTCATTCTCCATTCACTTTCCCCCAATAAACCCCCTCCACCCAAGCTCTGTCAAATGGTGTTTTCTCTTCTGTGCCACTTTTTAAAATTACAAAAATTGCTTTCTGTGAAATGTAGTTAGTTGTTCAAATCATAGAGCATCAAATCCAATATTCAGTTAGGCTTATGTCAATGTGTGGTATGATTCAATAAGTAGATAGTTAGATATCAATAATACTTCAATCAAAAGACAAGGTATGATGGTTCAAATTTTAGAATGGAACTAAATTGGTATTAGGGTAGGGAGATGGATCAACAGCTGAGAGATCTAGTTGCCCAATTATGATGACCTTTTCCAGAAACTCAGCATTTACATAAAAAGCTGGACATGACTATGCATTTGCCTATAACACAAGCACTGTTTGTGGCAAAGATAAAAAAGTCATTTTGCTTGCTTGTCACCAGCCTAGCTTCACTTGGCAAGAGACTCTATCTCAAAGGAATAAGACAAAAAGTGATGGAATAGGATAACCGTGTATTCCCATGACCTCAACACATGCACATGTACACCTCTCTCTCTCTCTCTCTCTCTCTCTCTCTCTCTCTCTCTGTCTCTCTCTCTCTCTCTGTCTCTCTCTCTCTCTCTCTCTCACACACACACACACACACACACACACACACACACAGAGTAAGTAGTACATTCCTGGGTAAGACATGAAGACAAGAAGTAATCTGAAAATAGTGAAATGAAATGGGTTGATAATTTAAGCAAAACGGCTGCACTTGATAATCTAAAGTTATAGAAAATGCCAAGTAATAAGATCAGGCATGGGGAAGGCAGTGGAAATGGGGTATAGAGTGGAAAGTCAGGCAGCTTGACTGAAATATATATGTCTTTGTGATTATTCTGGGTTCAGAGGACATTACATTTTAGCATAGTGAGATTACTTCTGGCTCAGGAACACGTCAGCTTGCTTGAACTGAACACATAACTGGATGAATCTAATCCAGGGGATACTGTATTATGCTGAAAGCTGAGTAGGTTTGAGAGGATAGTAACAGAAGCTAAAATAAGGAAATACAGCTCAGAGAAATTACATAATCGGCCTAAGAGCACAGTAGGGCAATAGGAGAGAGCAACGGCTACAACATGGGTGTCCTACTTTTCCATCCTTATTCTGTCCTTTAGTGACTACAGAATGGGAAGGCATGCTGATTCTTTTAGAGCTCTGAGTATAATCCATGTGGATATGTCCAGATCAAGGAGTACAGACAGAATCCTGGAGAGGCTTATGCCAGAAAGGTTTTCTTGGGTCAGGTGTTACTTTGGTAATATACAGACACCAGTTTTCTAGCCTGGCTGTGTAATAGATCATGTATGACACTTTAAAAATTACTCAGGATACCAGAGAAGATCTGTCTCTAAGAAATTTGGATTTAAATGACTTGGGCTAGAGCTCAACAATTCCTGGCATGGACAGAACAACATATATTTCCATTTAACCATCTGTAAAAAGGTGATGTGTCCTAGTCTACAGTAACCCTGGCGTTGACCACTGTGTGACTACACCCAATACACAGTTTCATTGTTTAAGCTGCCTTATTGACAAAAATGCACTTATTCCAGATTATTATGAGCCCCAAGAGAATATAGAATGTAAATTTAAAGCAGTATAAACGAAGAACTCCACAGATGCTCTGCTGTATATCCATGTGTCTGATGTCTCGAAAATGGGATCTAACTTTTTTGGAGGTGGGCTTTGTGTGAAAAGTTCTAACTAAGAAAATCCTAGCTAGTGTCTTTAAAATGAAAACAACTTCAGTATCACAATCAGCTTATTTGTTTCTTTTTTAGACTCTATGTAGCCACATTTTTGTTGACAGTAGTTCAGTAAGAGATGGTCATTCATAAAACACTACTGAAGATGAATGAATACCTGGAAAACAATAGTCTTCAGCATTAATTTTGCTTTGGTCTACAACCAACAGAAGACCTGAAGGCAAAGATAAAATCTAAGGAGATTGTACATATTCATAATTTATTTTGAAGTCTTAAAATTTTGTTGTAGCATATGTGTACCCTTGCATGTGTATTTTCCCATGGGTATAAATCTAGAAGGAGACCAAAGATTGACTTCAGATGTCTTCTTCCATCACTTCCAACCTTGTATTTTCAATCGCTGTCTCTCAGTGAACCTGGACCTCTCCATTTGGCTAGACTGGCTGATCAGTTCGCTCCTAGGAACTATTTGTCTCTGCCCCTCAGTTTTGAAGTTGTGGACACACACCACTGCATCTCACTTTTATGTGGCTACTGGAGATTTAAAGCTTAGGGCTCCGGGCTTACACAGGAATCAGTTTCCCCACCGAGTCACCTCTCCAACCCTAAATATATTTTTCATATGATGAATGTCAGAAACTCAGCTTGGATGATGTGGGATAAAAGGATTCCATCCAAGCAAGGCTGGCCCTACAATGGTTTTATAGAACACAATCTAGTGCCGCCTCAGAGTCAACTACAGTTTTATACAATGATATTTTGGGGGACCCAACCCCAGTTCTATGGAGTCAGATTATCTTTAAGAAATGGTTGGCCACTTACAGCCATAATAGATTTCGTAGATCATTCTAAAACTACCTGTCTACCCTTGGCCACAGAGGTAAGGTGTGTGTGAGAACCGGAGAAGCAGCTCTGGGTTTCTCAAACTTCAGTGTGCATGTGAACAGTGGGAGACCTCATTAAGAGCAAGTTTTGGTTCACTGGCCCTGTGTGGGATTTGAGTCTTCGCCCTTATTATAAATTCCCAGGTGAGATCACTGCTGCTTTAGAGTAGCAAGGACCTTGGTCTCATAGAAAATCTCAAATCTCCCTCAACAAATAGTTGATGGATTTCAATGATGAATAACCTGGGGACTTAATTACATCAGAAGAAAACATCACAAAACACCTCATTTTAATCCTATTTAACAGGAACTGGGCTAAAGGTCATGAATTCCTGGTGCCAAATGACACAGGGGATGGCAGAATTAAAGGGAACATTCCAGAATTCAGTGATGTTGCTTCTAATACAAAAGAACACTCAAGGACAACCAGAACTCATCAAACTCATTTCTCCCTTTCTTTTCTTTCTTTTTTTTGTGTTTGTGTCCCCATGTAATAGTAAAAAGAACATGTAATGAAGTAATGACTTACATATAATGCATATATATGCATATATATATGTATGTATATATATAAGTTTGACACACATATATGCATATTGTGAGCTGATACTACCACACTGACTGACAGAACAGTAAAAAAAATACATGCTTCTCAAGACAGATTATCTGAAGTTCATTTCAGTGCTACCTTACGAAGGTCTGACAATACACACTTTTTGAAACAGGATGAACAGTATCCCTTACAGTGGATTTCATGGCATTACCAAGTACCCCGCTGGTACAGTAAAAGGCTGAGTCATTTCCTTTGCCCTGCGTGATATGTTACAATTGAAACTAGGATACCATATGCTAAGTCTAAAATGCTCAGTAGGTCCAGTAGCTTTTGGTGATTCTACTAGCTTTTAGGTAGTATCCAGGCTGCCAAAAAAGCATGAGAAAATTGTAACTACAGTCTGCATTAGAGGTTTCTGAATAGAGGGGAGATTTCATCAGACAATCATTAACTCTACTGGACAAAACAGATAGATGTCTGACATGCTCTCTAACAACCTTCAAGATTCTCTTTGTTGTTTTTTTTTTTTTTTTGAAAATTTCCAGCCTGCATCTGTCTCACTCATAGTGTTACTGTGTGCATGGCTTCTAATACAGCCCATAATGAGAATATTTATTTCCTCGTCTTTCACCATCAAGACTGTCAAGAATGACAGAACAGCTCAAGGAAGTAGATTTCAGAGATGCTGACTGCTGTCAATGGAGACAGGCACATTTCAGAAGTCTATGGTAAATTTTAATAGCATTCTCTGTGGGAAGAGCGAAGGAGTTAGGAGCCTCATCATCAGGCAACATAGTCTTCCCTCTTCATCATACAGTGCCTTTTTCTTAGTGCTATCATTACACCAGGGAAGAGAGATAGTTTGAAAATACACTCTAAGGTAAATCATTGGGGTTAATGTCATCTTACAGAAGCTTCATACTGTGAAGATGCCCATAGCAGAACTCCCATCTTTATTTTAGTCGGATTTCATATTTAGAAATTCTAGTCTGAACAAATTTCACCAGAATTAAAACATATCTACGTGGTTAAATGGTTTTCTTTATGAAGGACAGACTTTCAAAAGTGCAAACACTTAATAAAGACATACATTAGCATTTATTGAGTTTAAATTGTGGAATAATGTGACTAAAAGGGACCTGAGAGATTAGTGAAGACTAAAAATATCAAAACATTTGTGCAATTTAAAATAATGATTTGATTCAGAAACAGGAGCAGACCTCGTATCTGTGAGTTTAGTGCTTCTGATATTCATTTGTAAGGAAATGATTTACTAAGGAATAAACTCCTGTCTGAAAGCACACACCCCAGACACCCTAACAATCCCACGTCCCAGGCAGACTTCATTGCTTGATTTTTTTTCCCCTACTGCTTTGTAAGCAGGGTTTTGTGCTTGGACAGCAAGCTTTTGAGCCATTTCCTTAATTTTAATTTTTTTTTCTGTTGAAAATGTTAAGTATGTATGACATTAGATTAAAAAACAAGTTACAGAGGCAAGGGCATGGCTCAGCTGGTAAACTGCTCATCTAACAAGCTCAACAATCTGAGTGTGAGCTCCAGAACCGAAGCAAAAACTGTTTGATTCCATGTACCATCATCTTTCTACTGGGGAGGCGAAGACAGGTGGATGTTTGCAGCTCATTGGCCAGTTAGCCCAGTCTGACTGAAAATCTCCAGACCCAAGAGAAACTTTATTTCAAAACAAAATAAAACAGAACAATCCAACACATCAGGTGGGAAGCTCTTGAGGAATGTCATCCAAAGTTGACCTATGGCCCTACACACACACACACACACACACACACACACACACACACACACACACACACACACACACACACACACACACACACACACACACACACACCACAGACACATACACACACCACAGACACACACACACACACCACAGACACACACACACACCACAGACACACACACACACCTCACAGATACACAGACACACAGACATACACACACACATACACACATACCACAGACATACACACACCACACACACATACACACACACACACGCACACACACACACCACAGACACACACACACACACACACGCACGCACACACACCACAGATACACAGACACAGATATACAGACACACATACACACAGAGCCTGTCACATACACAAAAAAGGAAGATACAATTTTGAATACAACACAAAAACAAGAGTAGTTTCAGACAACAAGTTCAAAAGTTTGCTCTTTAAATCATGAATTTCAAACAGAAAATGTATATGATTATGATAGTAGATACCAAACTAAATCAAATTTCTTTACTAAGAACAGAGATTATTAATCTTTGAGAAAATGTTTACTTTAGCTGTACATGTATAAGTGTTTTGCCTATGTGTATTTATGTGCACCACATGAATGCCTGGTTCCTGAGGAGGCCAGAAGAGGGTTTAGAGGATCTGGACTAGAGCTACTGAGTACATAAGACACGATGTAGATTCTAGGAATTGAACATATGTTCTCTCTAAGAGAATCTTAATTGCTTACCCAACTCTTCAGGCCCTGAGATTATCAAGTTTGTCACTGAAAATTTTTGTTAAGGGCTGGATAGACAGCTCAGCTGTTTACAATACTGGCTATTATTCCAGGTACCTAGATTTGTTTCTCAGCAACAATACAACAGCTCAAAACAACTTATAATGCCAGTTATGGGGACATGATGTCATCTTTTGATTTCAGGCACTGGGTACATTCATGGTATGCAAACTTATGTTCAAGCAAAATCATCACACACCTAAAATTATCACAGAAATTTCTTTGTA
The DNA here is from genome assembly GCA_030556225.1 of Cricetiscus sungorus. NCBI lineage: Eukaryota > Metazoa > Chordata > Mammalia > Rodentia > Cricetidae > Cricetiscus > Cricetiscus sungorus. Next base: position 19,048,887 of record JANBXA010000735.1, on the reverse strand, counting down.
AAATTCCAATATCTATGAGTACTTAACCCTGAATGTGCAGTGGTTATTGCTTGGTATTTCTCAGTATGCTCCTTTATGGACACAACCATGGTATTTCTCAGGGCATGAGGTTACTGCTTAAAATTCTTGATTTTTTTCAGTGTCTTTTGATCCTTAGTGTGATTAAACAAAATAGTATGTGGACTCTTTTCCCTTGGTTTTATTACCGGTTACAGGAAATTATTAAAACTGGGTTAGGAACAGCTGGTCAGAAGCACCAGAGATGAGGAAGGTAGTTGTTTCTGGCAATGGAGGTAGAGTATCCTCATGAATCTGTGGGGTCTGATGCTAACTCTAGGCAGTGGCATCAGGATGGAACTGAATACTGTATAACCAGCTGGTATCCAGTCTGATGCTAACTCTGAATTGAATCTCTACGTAGCCAGCTGGTGTCCAGAGTGTTGGAGAAGTGGTTGTTGGTACAGAAAATCAAAACAAACATACTTTGTATCAGAATCATAATGGGGATAGCTTAAAGATCCCTTCCCAGACCCAGAATAGGTTAAAATAACTAAGTGCCATCTTTTCCTTTTAAGCCTGTAGACAGATAGTGATAGTTTAGGTACACTGTCTGATCAAGCAAGAGGATTCTGACTTAGACCAACTTGGACATCTTTTACTCTGTTCCAGAAACGCTGAGGGATGGGACATTTATACAATCTGCTATTTTCCTGTTCTAATTATGGGAGGCTTTCACAACATCCCTTACTGTACATAGAAGGACTATGGGGATCTCTATAAATGACACTGTTCCCTCAGCTGGTGTCAAGAGAGAAAACATTCTGCAAGAAAAATATCAGCCAGTGAAGTGTGCACACATGGACATATTTATAGGTACCTCCAGAATGGGGTGGTGGGCCACACAGCAGTACCATTCCCTGGCCTCGACGGACCGACACTGTGCTTCTTGTTCTTGTCTTAAAGTTTTCAAGATCTGTTGGGAGAAATGAAGGAAAACACATTTAAGCTTTACAGCCCTAAAATACCAAGGGAGACTATGCTATTTCCAATAAGGTAGTTGTGCTGAAAAAATATCCTGGATTGCATCTATACCAGGGAAATTCTGCTTAGCTGATTCTAACAAACTTTTACTAATATTGTTCTTTACTCCTGGATTCCATTGTTTGATTGTTCAATAAAAAGGGCACTGTCCATGTGTGCCTATTTAAACTGAGAAGAACTAAAATTAAATATGTAATTTAGTTGCTTTGGTAACATTAGTTAATTTTTGATTACTCAGTAAGTAACTACAGTTCATACTACAAAATACACATAAAGAACACTTCAATCATTCTAGAAAATTCTACTAGACATTAACAACTTATTACAACACTTCAATCATTCTAGAAAATTCTACTAGACATTAACAACTTATTTGAGAAACCTGAAGTTGGTATGACTTCCGGTAGGTAAGCATCATTGTTACAATACAAAGTCTTATTTCTGGTACAATACTCATTTCACATGGCTATTTTATGCAAATATATTTTTTTCTATATATTTATGTATTGACATGTACATATCATATATACATATATACACATATACATATATACACACATACATTTTATATATACATATATATGATACATATATATCATATATGCATATATACATATATACATTTTATATATACATATATACGATACATATATATCATATATGCATATATACATATATACATTTTATATATACATATATAAAAATACAGATTCCTTACCCCCATTCTAATTTTTAGAGATATAGTCTTCAGATATAGGCCTTGAATGCACAATCTCAAACACACTATTCTTTAGCAACATACATCTAACTGTTGGCATTACCAGACTTTATTTTTCTATGTACAATATATATATGTGCATATTTAAGTACAGTATAAATGGACATATTCACAGATTGTTTAGAATTGATGCTTATTTTTAAATATTGATAAGGGGCTGATTTTCATTCTTTTAGGGAGAAACTTTTATATCTACAAGAAGGAGAGAGAAGACACTCATAGCTCTAAGGCCACAACTAGAAGAAACAAATAACTAGTTGCATGTAAATAATGGGTGATACAAAAATACATATAGTAAAGTGACATACATTATTCAACAAAGTATTTTAATGTCCTACCTATCCAGTATAAATCCTAATAATGACTATAGAATGGTTCATTTCTTCATTTTTTCTCCCTCTTGACTGAATCATTTGATCTAAAACCCCATTTTGGATTTCAGGTTTTTTTTCTGTCTCAAGTATGTCATATGGGGTTACTGGGTTGGAATAATATTGACTTCTTTCTTGGTCATTTTAATGGATGCTTTTGCAGTGATAAGATTATCTTATGAAAGATGAACCACAATTAAATAATAATTATATAAGTTCAATATCATTACTGTCTATACTTATATGAAATTTGTGAGTGGCATGGTCACATGAGGCTGGATAACCATTTTACAATTACACAGCAAGTTTATTTTCAGCGAAAGTTTAGGATACATAAAAAGTATGCACAATCGAATATCCCAACTATCATCATAGAGCCTTCACCCAGTAACTGATATAACTACAGTCAAGCACCAGGCTGAACTTCAGTGAAGAGAGGGAGGAGGGGATATATGAGTAAGGGAGGTCAAGATCATGATGGAGAAATCTACAGAGATAGCTTGTGGAAACTTGTGGACTCTAGACCCACAGCTGTCCCTCCATGGGACCAAACTAGGTCCTCCATATATGAAATGTTAAGAAAAATAAATGATATATATGTCCATATATAAGAAAATATGACAGGTCTTGAATTGATATTTTCAAATATCATAATCTACCCACAGTCTAACCACTAGCAAGTAACACTGTATTTTCTATGTCAAAAGGCTTTGTATATGAATGACCATTTTTTACACAGGCACACTCATGTCCAAGCTTTTTAATGGCAATTTTGTAACCATATAATACTTTTAAATTACATACTATAAATATAAAATATACAACATTCATTACTAAGTATATCTTTACATACTTTATCTAGCACCAACCTCCCCCTGAAAATAAGCAAGCATTACAGAGTTAGAGTCAAGCTCCACAGATTTCATTCCAAATGGCTGTTCAAAATCTGTAGTAGTTCACTTTGGGTCTGGTTAATTTCAGTGTGTGTGTGTGTGTGTGTGTGTGTGTGTGTGTGTGTGTGTGTTGCAAGGTTTCAATAGTAAAGTCTATAAATAAAATATGTACCATATACTAAATATAAACTAACATATTTAAAATCATTTTTATCTCCAAATCTTTTATATTAGATAATGACCATAGCAACAACACTCAGAAATAAAATGCATTATAGGTAATACTTCTTCACTCTGATCATTACACAACTTGCAAAAATACTCACTTGCAAACAATACTGAGGGAATATCACATACTAAGTACTTTTCTTACACATATTTGTCTAAGTCCATTATAGATCCAATTTTCCATTCATGGCTGATGTAATAGAATTCAATGTCAATGTAAGAAAATTCAGTATAGCAGTACTTACTCACCTGAATTTCTGGCAGTGTAGTATAGTCATGCCTTTCCCTTCAGGTCACTGAGAGAGAAATCTTAGCTTCACTAGGGATTGAGTGACATCAAGAACAGATAGCACTTAAACCATTTACTTAACAAAGATAGTTTGTGATAATGAATGTCCTCTCAATGGATGCAAGGTTAGCTCTATTAGCTCTATTTCACTTTTTTTTTTTTTTTTTTTTTTTTTTGAGAAAGGGTTTCTCTCGGAGCCTGTCCTGAAACTCACTCAGCAGACCAGGCTGGCCTCAAACTCACAAAGATCTACTTGCTTCTGCCTCCTGAGTGCTGGGATTAAAGGCATGTGCCACCACTGCCTGGCAGGTAGCTATATTTCAATGCACAGTGTATTGGCTAGGAATATTGGTCCCAAATCTTGCCTTCCTTATGGATGAGTACTTAATGTGAGAACTTAAATACTGAGTACAAAGGATGAAACAGGAAGAAGAGGCAGAAACAACTCTAGTAAGTAAAAGGAATACTGCCATATAAAAAAAGCAACTGAACCATTTATTATCTTTGAGTTTTCCCTTTAATTCATACTAAAGTTATAACTGAATATAAGACACATGTATGACAAAGAATTAATATTAATGTACCACAGTTTCTAAAAAACAGCATGTTTTTCTAGCTTTACATATGGCTCATTAATATGTAACACATAGATCTTAAAAATAAATATCTTTAGTGGCTATTTCATTTGTCACCATTTTACATAAAATTTTCAGAGATAATGTTTAGAGAGATAAACAGCTTTATGGTAGGTATATTTTCAAATCATATTTTTTTTTACTGCCAAGCATCCATCCTTTATTTTCTCGTACATGATATTGACATCTCACTTTTTAACCAAATTAGAAAATGTGCTACAGTAGTTGGAGTGAGCTAGCTCACCAAGAACACAAAAGTGATTCAGCAGTTAAATTCCTGAAGGAATGAAAGGACATAAAAGCCCTAAGATTGCAACATGAAATCACTAACCAAAAGCCTCAGAACAGAAAGGCATTTGGAATTCAAACCACAGAGTAAATCAGAGAGTAAGATAGAAAAAATCTAAATATTTCCTGTCTAGAAAGTTATTAAATGCTGAGAGCTGGTTAAAAACAGGAGCTTACCATAAATACTTGGACATTGACTAAGAAAAAGCAATTTGTTTAAGCCACCATTAAGAGACCAGCCATTGCACATGTGGGCAGGAAGGGCCGAAGCTATCTGCAAGCTGGCACCTCCCAGAGGAGCATATAAAAAGTTGAGTTGTAAAATGGCCAGGAAAGGTTAATGAGATAGTAACACACATCATGGTTTGCTATAAGTCCACAGAGGAAATGGAGAAAATGAAGAATGAAAAATGGCCCAGTAAACTATGCACATAATGCAGTCACTTTTAGTTATGCAATCTGTGTATTATATAAGCTTTAAAATACAAATTTATATTTTTTCTTGAGTTGGATAAACCTGGATTCTATTAATTTCCACAATGTGTCCTTAGCACAAGAAACTGTCAGCACCCATCTCCCGTCTTATTGCTTCCTTCAGTTTTGAAAAAGCAATCAATAAGGAAATCAATATCAACCCAGGAAGATGGTCAAGAAATACATTGGTTATGAATATGATTTCCATAATGATGATTTCATCGTTTATAAAAAGAAAGAGGTATTTTCAGAGAGTAATTCCAATACCCTGTTACCAGGCAGCATATTTTAAATCATGTCTTCAATGCGTTCCATTTGCTCCCTAAGTGTGCCTGCACATATGCATGGTTCTTGGGATTGCAGAGGTTCATACCCAGAATAAATCTGAATTCACAAAACCTCATGGCTTGCAAAACCCACAGTTTTTAAAACATTCTTTCCACTCAGGAAGGATGAATAAACCATTAGTGAGACTGGCATGGTTGACTGGATTTCCAAGTGTGAGTTTATAGCAAGAAGAACTGCTTGATGGCTTATCACACTGGCTTTTGAGTCAAAGGGCTGGTGTTTGAGCTCAGCACTCATACACCATTGCTGTGTGATGTGGGTGTATGCCATAATCTTCTGAAACTTCAATTTCTTCATCTCTAGCATCAGGTCAATAATGCCTATCTCATAGGGATTTCTAAAGATTAAAATGATGTGTATAAAGCACTTAACTTAGTGCTTGCTTCAAAGTTAGTGGTCTATAAGTGTTAGGACAAACATTACCGTTTTTGAACATCAAAGAAAGTGACTTACTGGGAGAAAGTGAGTTTAAATTTCTACTAAAGTAACATTGAGATTTCTATGTGTATCAAAGTAAAAGTTCTGTTGGAACATAAGACACATACACCACCACCACCACCACCACCACCAGCACCACCACACCAACCATGCTAATAAAACTTAAATGTATTTTCTTTTGCTATTTTTAAGACAAGATAGGTGTTCAAGTCCACCCAGTACTCTATCCCCAAGAGTCTACAGGATGCAATCTTCATATGGTGTATACAATTATAAATGTTATGGTTCCATGTAATTTCCAGTAAGAAACTCTTGTATAATATTAAGGCCTGGGGGAAAAATCTCTTTTGCTTTTTTTACTATAAAGTAAAAAGTATATTCATGAAATAGAAATATTTTTCTCTTCAAAATCAAATGTATTATTTATATTTTTAGATTTTTTGAGACATGGTCTCAAACAACATGAGAAGCTCTCAGATTTGCTATGTATTGATAATAACCTTTACATTATGATCCTCCTGCCCCTAGTTACAGAGAGTTGAGCCTGTGGGCATATGCCATGATACGTGGTTTTATATGGTGCTGAGGTTATTAACCAGGGCTCTGAGCTAGAGAAGCAGTCACTCTATCAATTGAACTATATATACTATGGGACCCACTATACTATTTTTTCACCAGAAATAAAAATATATTATTATAAACATTTAGTCGTCCAACATAAAGTTTTAGAAGTAGTTCATTACATACACTAAAAATAATACATTCAGGTATACTAATAATCATAAAATGTTGATAGAAGTGCATATACCTTTTTCTTTCCTTTTTTTTTTAGGAGATATAATTTTACTTCTTATCACACTTCTGTGTGTTTGTCTCTGTGAAGAATGTGCAAATGTGTGCTGAGGACTACAGAAGAGGAAGTTGGGTACCCTGGAGCTAGAGTTACAGGAGGTTGTGGATGCTAGGAACTGGACTCAGGCTCTCTGGAGAAAGTAAACACTCTTACCCACTAAGCCATCTCTCTTGATCTTTCACTTGTGTTAATCACTTTTATTTGTTTTACCCAATGTTCAGCAATTTTTTTGAGCTCCTTTGTTTGGTGCCAACTGTGGTGTCAGCCATTTTCTCTCAGCAACAACTAAGCAAAACAAAGCAAATCCTATTCCATCTATACCTTTCCCAAATGGCTGGAAATCAGTACCTCTTTTTTTTCTAAAATAAGGAACACACATTTTAAAATATAACACTATTATTAAATATAATATTTAATATTTACTAAATACAACAGTTTTCTAATTCATTTACTTTTATTTTAAGGGTATTGGTGTTTTGCCTGTATGTATATCTGTGTGCAGACATCAGATCCTGGAGTTATAGACAATTGTTAGCTGCCATGTGGGTAGTAGAAATCAAACCTAGGTCCTGTGAAAGATCACTCAGTGCTCTTAACCACTGAGCCATCTTTTTTTTTATTTAAATAAAAAATAAGAAACAATCTTATTTTATATATCAATTCCAGTTCCCTCTCCCTTCCATCCTCCCACCTCCTCCCACCAACCCCCACCCCATTCCTCTTCTGCTGCATAGAAAGGGTGAAGCCATCCGTGGGGGCAATCATCAAAGTCTGTCACATCATTTGGGGCAGGGTCTAGGTCCTCTCCCATGTGTCTAGGCTGAAAGAGTATCCCTCTATAGGGAATGGGCTCCCAATATCCATTTGGACATTAGGGATAAGAACCATCTTTCAAGTCCCCAAATATAATATGTTCATTAATTCTTTTAGAATTTCATGCACTTACACTATTTTATCATATTCATCCTACAGTTCTCCTCACACTCATCACAGAATCCCCCTTCCCACTCCCAAATACAGATATTCCCCCCCATAACCCACCAAGTTCATATGCTGCTAGGTGTGTTGATATCCAACACTTTGAGACTTTAAGCTGCACGTATGCTCCTAGATGTATGCATACCCAACACATTGGAGCTGTGTCAAACCACTAGGGACCACACTCTTAAAGAGAGGAGGAATAAAACTGGCCTTTTCTCCTCTAAAAGCCATCAATTGTCAATAGCACCTCAGCTTTACCTGAGATCTTGGAAGTGTCCCTCACTGTTGTGGAATGTTAGCCTAAGATGTGTTACAATTACTTATGCTGAGGAATATTTGTTTGATGATGCAAAAAAGTGTTGCATTCTTTTATGTGGCATATGTTTAAATCTGTAAAGCTGTGCTACTTTGTCTGCCTAAAACACCTGGTTGGTGTAATAAAGAGCTGAGTGGTCAATAGCTAGGCAGGAGACGGAAATAGGAAGGGCTGACAGACAGAGAGAATAAATAGGAGGACAAATATAGGCTCCTAAAGAAGAATAGCAAGGAGCAAGAAAAGAAAAAGGAGAGAGGAAACCAGGTGCCAGCCACCCAGCCACACAACTAGCCATGACATAAGAAGGAAAGAAAGGTATATAAAATAGAGAAAAATAAAAGTTCAGAGGCAAAAGGTAGACGGAATAATTTAAACAAGCTAAGCTGGAGCCAAGCATTCATAAGTCTGGATAAAGTCTTGTGCATTTATTTGGGAGCTGTGTGGCAGACCCTCAAAGAGTCAGAGTGACAAAAACCAACTACACCTCCCCATGCTAGAATATTGTCTGTCTTGGTCTGGAACAGGGACCTGGATATTATATTTTGTGTGGGACTGATACTGAAAAGTGAGGGTTTTTTTTTCTGATCACCTTTATATTGATGCTACTTAGAGTAAAAATTGATTTCATTCAATCAAGTTGCTGCTACTTAACAAGTCAGAAGGAGCACTACAAATAAGCATATGGCTTTGGGATAGCTATAAAAACAATAATAAAATAAATGAAGGCAAGTTTGATCCATGAAGTAGTTGTGAAGGAAAGAAAGAGCTGAGGAATTTGGTGAAGGAATCAGCATTAAGAAACTAAGATAGAGGAAAGGATGTGAAAATGGCCAATGACCCATTTGCCCTGGATTAGCAACCTTGGTTTTAGTAAGACAGGACACATAGAATATTTATTGAAACATATCATTACTTTGCCTTTCTTTTTAGGAACAAAGCTAGAGCAAGCACTAA